>CM035091.1:38877978-39611789 GCA_020205505.1 Panax japonicus
ATGACCTATAGACTCGCATTACCTCCAAGTATGTCTCGTGTTCATAATGTTTTTCACATATTCATAATTCGTAAATATGTGAATGACCCAAACCATATTATTGTGTTAGAACCAGACGAGATAGCCGAAGATTTAACGTACGAAGAAGTACCTGTTAAGATCTTGGATAGGAAAGAACATGTCCTACGCACCAAGGTTATAACACAAGTTAAGGTTTTGTGGAGAAACCATGCTATTGAAGAAATGACCTGGGAGTTGGAATCAGAAATGAAAGCGAGGTATCCTCACCTTTTCGAAACACCAGGTCCGTATGTCAATTTCGAGGACGAAATTTCATAAGAAGGTGAGGTTGTAAGACCCCAACTTATTATAAATAAAATCTAATTTCCTCTAATTATTATTGTGAATAATAAGGTATTAATTTGATATAATTCTCTGGTTATGGGTGAAATGTGCAAATTTTGCAAAATATGCAAGTGGTTATAAAATAATCATTGTTGTCGGGGAATATTCATTTGGTCGTGGAATATTTTCGTTGTCGGGGAATATTCGTACGACGACGCAGTCATTTGTGGGCCCCATAACAGAATAATTGTCGGATGAAGAAAATGACAAGTTTGAGTTTTTATAAATAACGACGTAGTTGTTATCGTTAACACTGTTGGAATACCCGGTGGTTAAAATACAGTAATACGCGTGGATGCACAGTATTGATGAATTATTAATCCTTACATAAGAAGGCACTACTCAATAATTGTTACAGTAGTTACTGTTCAATATTTTATTTTATTGATTCAATAATTGCTGCGTTGATATTTTATATTATTGTTATTTCAATAATTGTCACTGCATAGTATTTCCCATTATCAGATCAATAATTCATATTATTTGAATAATATTATTAGATAGAATTATTGGCAATGTCTAGAAAGTTCTGTCAAGGAGAGGTTTGGTCACCTAATTGCGCCCAGTAAGGAGAAATTCTTATTGGAAAGCCCCCTCTTTCCTGGGAACGGTCTGGTTGTCATAAATGTGAATCTGTAATATTATTTGTGAATAATTAATTATTGATTCATATGATAATGTAATATTTATTTTTTGTGGATATAAATGTTAGATATATTTATTGTGGTTAAAAATGAAAAAGTTAATGTTGAGATGTTTTATCAGTATTTTTGTCGGAATGAAGGTATTAAAAAATTAAACCAGTGTTTTTGAGATATATTGCGTGAGTTATAATTTTTAATCTGACCGTTGGATAGTTGTAATTTTTGGATATGTTATACATATATAAGTTGAGTATATGTCCACAAATTTTGAACCGTTAAAAATGAACGTATGATTTGTTATAAATTTTAAGAGGTGACTAATTCAGAAATTGTTGAAGTATCCGAATTTAGCATTTTGGTGGAAAATTCTAGAATTGAGTGGGCCCCACTTGTGGTTGGTGAAGAAATATGTTGAATTTTATTTCAAATGTGGTGGGTGGGAATAGTAGCAGGTAAAACCATCAGGTTGCAGGTCAAGTCTGCTAACATTTTCCTATAAATAGAGGGCTAAGTTAGAATGGAAAATCACACTAGAGACTTTAGCTTTCTCTCTTTCTCTCTCTAGATTATTGAGTGTATTTTGTGAGTATTTATATACTTTGTGAGTGTCTATTCATCAGTGCAAGTTTCCTTCAGCCTTATACCGATATTCCGATCAGAAGTACTGATATTTTGAGGTAAATGGTGTTATATTCTTCTTAAATTGATATTTTCTTCAATATCATTATACCGAAATGTTGGTATGAACTTTTTATTAAATTTGAAACTTTTTATGTCAGGGTTACTATTCACGTATACGATACTATTCACGAATACGACACTATTCCCCGAAAAATAAAATTTTCTTCTTTTTGTCCAAGATGTCTATTATGGTTACTATCTTTGATTGTATCCATGTTTTGATCTTTATTCTTGAATTTTGCTTCAAATTTGGTTATTATGGAGTATTATTGATCTTGGATAAATTGTTATACGAATCCTTACTATTTGTCCTTCTGTCTCACTGAATTCGTTTTCTTTAAAATATTTTTCATCATCCTCAATCCTAAATGATGATATTACTGAATATATTTGGCCTGTAGTGCAAAGATGAATGATTAACTGATGAATATCTTTGGTCCGTAGTGCGAAGATGAACAGGTGTTGAGATGAACATGACCAACTGGAGATACAAATGGATATCTTTGGCCTGCAGTGCAAAGATGAATATTGATTAAAAATGTATATTGATTGTTGTTACAGGGATAAAATTGATGATGGACTTTTAAATCTTAGAAGATAGTAGAACTCATTCTCTACTTGACTCTTCTAATGGATTGCTGTTTCCGCTGTAGTTGTTGATCTAAAACTTGTTGTCTATTATATTTTATCAGATTTTTCCCTGTTGAAGACTAACGATAATTTTTTGTATATTATCTTAGTCATAATATTCTTTAATGGGCTAGTTGAGCTCACCCTTTTCCTTTTTGTTCTACTTTTCTCAGGAGGTGAGAACATAGCAAGAACTAGTCGGGGTACGGAGTGATGGTTCTAGAAAGATGTTTTAACAGTCCTCACTATTTTTATAAAATAATGTTTGAATAATTGTAATGAGGACTTATTTGAGTGTGGATATTATCTAGAAGACAATATTTCTATTTAAACTAACAGTATGTGTTGTCGTATTTTGCACGATAATTGTATTATTGAAGTTGTAGTTTGCTTTCTTTACCATGTATTTGGTGACTCAGAATAGGTGTTGTATACCTATTTTGGGGGCGTCACATAAAACTTTTATGTTCCACATAGGACAAAGATTTAACAAATTATTTTTATTTAATTTACATAAAATCATACAAAACTCCAAGGATATCGGATAAACCAAACAAATCTACAAATTATATCAACTTTTCATAAATCCTCAAGAGCTTCAAAATATTCAAACCACAATTCGAACTAGCTAGTTCTTAAATATTATTACACCAAAGAATATACTACTAAGATCTTTTTAATCATCATATCAACTCTAAGTCAAATATTCTACTATCTGCATAAGCAAACTAGAAATATTCAAGATCTCTCAAAATTAATTGAATTTCATCACTTAATATCTAATCATATAATAAATCAATCATCCCTTATTGCAAATCTTAATCCAATAAATTTCAATGTCTCCCCATACTATCACAAAGAAAGTTCATAGAACATAACTCCAATATCCTACTAGAAAATAGCCACAAAATTGATCATTAACTCCAAATGATTAAACTAATTAACTCGAATATCAACAACTCAAATTATAAGAAATCCTCTATACTTAATAATTTTCACGTTATCATAGTATCCCATCAATACAAAAATCTCAAATTATCTGCAAGCTTAACATAAATCAAAACCTAACTCAAATCAAATCCTCAATTCAATGATCATAATGATTGTCACAAAAAAACAACTCTAACAAATAATTTTTCCAAAATCAAATTCTCGTCGATACAAATAATCACATTATAATCGTATAATCATTTCTTAACTGAATAAAATATGACATTATTCTCCTTAATAATCCAATCACAATCCTTAACTAATATTATTGCTCTAACGCATAACAATAATAATCTTAACAAATTATCTCTCCTTTCTCAAATCAACTACAACTCAAAGAGCTAAGAACACTTGGTCAAAATTAAGACCAACCAAATAGAGAACAAAATCGAATCAAACTCCTACGTCTACCCAGTGATTTACCCACAACTCATAGGTCAAACCTAAATAGGTTTTCTACAAGAAAGAACCTAAGCTCTGATACCATCTCTGTAACACCCCCTTCCCGAAAAGGAAAGGGTGGTCACGTGCGAAGTACAACAAACCTCAAAATTAGTAAACATAGCACTAATAACTTCAAAATATTAATAATGATATCCATCAATGAAGTACTAAATATAATTTTCCAACTAGAATCAAAATAATCAAAACCAAAAATTAATCAACCTAGACTGTCAAGGCAACACTCTCATCACGCTAGCCCTTATTCACCCCTGCAAACCTTCTAGAAGAAAAACACAGCATGAGCCAATTGCTCAGTACAGATACAAATATACAAAAGATATACAAGTGATATACGAAAATAACTGAGACAAAATACTGAGCAAAGCCTCAAGTGTAAATACTGACGAAAATATATTCTCCAAAGATCTTAATGGAATATATCTGAATCAACAGAATTGACGAAACCAATAGAAGAATAAAGAAATAACGAACATAAGTAACTAACTCAATGAATTGAATTGAACAGAAACAAACAAAACTAATACAATGAAATAATAGGTTGAATCAAATGGTTGAGTTTTATTTCATGCCGAGTGAGCTCAGAAATATACATTGCAACACAGGCAAGTTAAAACAATGCCACACAGGCAAGTCAAAATAATGCCACACAGGCAAGTCAAATGATGCCACACAGGCAACCAAAATAACGCCTCACAGACAAATCACACATTGGACCGCGAATCCAAATGTATGAAAATCGGATAGGTGTGTTTGGCACAACATCACAAATCCGCAGAACAAAAAACTAGGGTTAACCTATACGCCTCCCACAACAAAACACTAAATGGCCCACTTCCTCCGGAGCCCAAAACGGAGACGCCATGGACTAATCACACCGCCACAGAAAGTGTCATGCCTCTCGTGCCAAGACGACATGCCTTTGGTACCCCCCACAGGTGGTTATAGCTCAGGTATACCATACGATATATTCTAACAAAAATACTATGTCACAACAATGCGACATAATACCAACAAAAGGGTTCTATATGTACATGTTGAACCAAATCAAATTATAGTCACAAGGTCTCAAAAAGAAGGTAGCAACATGTACCGCTCTACAATTATCAAATATAAATACTAAACATGATATCCTAATTCAAAGAGTACAAATACAAGTCATGTGTATCAACTCTAAAATGAAACTAATATATTTCTTTCACAGGAAATAATTATGTGAAATCATAATTCGAAATAAGGAAACAAACGAACAAATCAAATTTAACAAGAGTATCGTTGAAAGAGTACGAAATATGTACAAATTGTAATAGAAAGAAAGGAATTCAAATTACTGAATAAAGCCAAAGTATCAAAGATCAAATTTCTATTTAAGAGTGTCAATGGAATTATAAAAAAATGAAACGAAAGACAAGATATCACGAGATATAAAGAATACAATAATAATCAAAGGAGTGGAGTACGGAATCCGTATCGGAATTGAGCAATGTAATACCCAAATTTATATTTCAAATATAAGTCGTTAAGTTCTTTTCGTTCGAACTAATTACACAAATTAATAATATTAAATGTAAGTACATTTATATATAAAAATATGAACACTTCTATTTGGTACGACTATAAAATATAATTACTTATAATATTAAGATTTAATTCATTCCATATAATCTTACATATTTAATTGTATAACATCTCTTACAAATTATGAAAGTTTTCGTAAACTTTAATTACTACTGCCATATATATTTTTTTTATTTAAAGAAATCATCAATTTATTATTTTAGGATCTCCAAAATCAATTACAGACTACTCCCTCCGTTCAATCTGATTGGAATAAAGTGATAATAATAATAATAAGTACATTCGTATAAGTATTACATTAATAAATAAACGCTCCCATCTTTAAAGATCGCTCTTAGTTCTTGAATTACAAAAGTTCTTGCTCATGATGAAAAAAACAACATACTAAATTTAATAATTTAATTTGGAACGACATGATTTATCCCCACTTTATATAATGTATAATATACTTACTTGTTACTGATGAAATTTTCTCACTAGTAATCAAAATCTCTAGTCTTTCTTCACCCGAGCCCCCTTTGTAGTTGTTCCCTTTATCTCCAAAGTAGCCACCTCTTCTTATTCAGTTTGTATAATGAAGTAATATTAGGTTTAGCAATTTATTAATTAAGTTGCCCTAATAAACTTCTATTTGGGTTAAATTAATATTAAGGCCCAAATTTTAACCACACAATATTATCTGTCACTTATTAATATTTATTAGCCCACATGATTTAAATGACTACTTTGACCCAATTTAAAGACAAAAAAATTCAAAAAATATATTTAAAACACAATATGACTACTGGAGTTGATACACATGACTCGTATTTGTACTCTTTGAATTAGGATATCATGTTTAGTATTTATTTTTGATAATTATAGAGCGGTACATGTTGTTACCTTCTTTTTGAAACCTTGTGACTATAATTTGATTTGGTTCAACATGTACATATAGAACCCTTTTGTTGATAATATGTCGCATGTGTTGTGACATAGTATTTTTGTTAGAATATATCTTAGGGTATACCTGAGCTATAACCACCTGTGGGGGGTACTACAGGCATGTCGTCTTGGCACGAGAGGTATGACACTTTCCGTGGCAATGTGATTAGTCCACGACATCTCCGTTTTGGGCTCCGGAGGAAGTGGGCCATTTGGTGTTTTATTGTGGGAGGCGTATGGGTTAACCCTAGTTTTCTTTTTTGCGGATTTGTGATGTTGTGCCAAACACACCTATCCGATTTGCATACATTTGGATTCGCGGTCCAATGTGTGATTTACCTGTGTGGCGTTATTTTGGTTGTCTGTGTGACATTATTTGATTTGCCTGTGTGGCATTATTTTGACTTACCTGTGTGGCATTGTTTTGACTTTCCTATGTGGCAATGTATATTTCTGAGCTCACTCGGCATGAAATAAAACTCAACCATTTGATTCAGCCTATTATTTCATTGTATTAGTTTTGTTTGTTTTTGTTCAATTCAATTCAATTCATTGAGTTAGTTACTTTTGTTCGTTATTTCTTTATTCTTCTATTGGTTTCGTCAATTCTGTTGATTCAGATATATTACATTAAGATCTTTCGAGAATATAATTTCAGTCAGTATTTACACTTGAGGCTTTGTTCAGTATTTTGTCTCAGTTGTTTTCGTATATCAGTTATATATCTTTTGTATATTTGTATCCGTACTGGGCAATTGGCTCATGCTGTGTTTTTCTTTCGGCAGGTTTGCAGGGGCGATTAGGGGCTAGTGTGATGAGAGTGTTGCCTTGACCATCTAGGTTGATTAATTTTTGGTTTTGATTCTTTTGATTCTAGTTGGAGAATTATATTTAGTACTTCATTGATGGATATCATTATTAATATTTTGAAGTTATTAGTGCTCTGTTTACTAATTTTGAGGTTTGTTGTGCTTCGCACGGTGACCTCCCTTTCCTTTTCGGGAAGGGGGTGTTACAGAGATGGTATCAGAGCTTAGGTTCTTTCTTGTAGAAAACCTATTTAGGTTTGACCTGTGAGTTGTGGGTAAATCACTGGGTAGACGTAGGAGTTTGATTCGATTTTGTTCTCTGTTTGGTTGGTCTTGATTTTGACCAAGTGTTTTTAGCTCTTTGAGTTGTAGTTGATTTGAGAAAGGCGAGATAATTTGTTAAGATTATTATTGTTATGCGTTGGAGCAATAATATTAGTTAAGGATTGTGATTGGATCATTAAGGAGAATAATGTCATATTTTATTCAGTTAAGAAATGATTATACGATTATGATGTGATTATTTGTATCGACGAGAATTTGATTTTGGAAAAATTATTTGTTAGAGTTGTTTTTTTTGTGACAATCATTATGATCGTTGAATTGAGGATTTGATTTGAGTTAGGTTTTGATTTATGTTATGCTTACGGATAATTTGAGATTTGTGTATTGATGGGATACTATGATAACGTGAAAATTATTAAGTATAGTGGATTTCTTATAATTTGAGTTATTGATATTCGAGGTAATTAGATTAATCATTTGGAGTTAATGATCAATTTTGTGGCTATTTTCTAGTAGGATATTGGAGTTATATTCTATGAACTTTCTTTGTGATAGTATGTGGAGACATTGAAATTTATTGGATTAAGGTTTGCAATAAGGGATGATTGATTTATTATATGATTAGATATTAAGTGATGAAGTTCAATTAATTTTGAGAGATCTTGAATATTTCTAGTTTGCTTATGCAGATAGTAGAATATTTGACTTAGAGTTGATATGATGATAAAAAGATCTTAGTAGTATATTCTTTGGTGTAATAATATTTAAGAACTAGCTAGTTCGAATTGTGGTTTGAATATTTTGAAGCTCTTGAGGATTTATGAAAAGTTGATATAATTTGTAGATTTGTTTGGTTTATCCTGATATCCTTGGAGTTTTGTATGATTTTATGTAAATTAAATAAAAATAATTTGTTAAATCTTTGTCATGTGTGGAACATAAACGTTTTACGAATTAAAAATAATTTTAAATATTTTGGGTATTTGAATCGTATTTTGATGAAGAGAAATTTTTGTGATTTTGAATTATGTTCCGAAGAGTACGTTTACAAAAATTAAACTCAAAGATATTAGCGACGACCTACTCCAACGGTGGATCAAGTGATCTAATTTGATGCAACGCGAAGAACCTTACCAAGACTTGGCACGGTAGCTGATGAATCTTTTATAAATACATTGATAATTACGTGGGCCGAAGACTTATCCGCGTTGATCGTTACAAATTGCGGCGCTATGTCGTAACTACATTTTTTTTGTAGCTTATTTAAATTTTGAGGATGGAATTATTTTTAAGGGGTGAAAAATGTAATAACCCATATTTTTTTAAAATTAAATATTATTTAATTTTATTTAATACAATTGTATTCAAATTGGAAAAGGTAAGTGACTATTTTTTTTCTTTGTTTTATTTGGAAAGTTAAATTATTTTAGTAGATAATTAAATAATCGATTAAATTAAAAATGGGAAGTCCATTAGAGTTTTGGTAGCTCCTATATTGAGCTATATTTATATTTAAAGAGTGAAGTTGTAACTTTAATCCTATTCTAATTTGATTACTTAAATTTTCGAGTAGAATTCTTATACGTGCTGCAGTCTATTAGAAAAATTATAATTAATTCGTCTGGTGTCTGAATTGAGTGAATCCAAATCATTTCCTTCAGTTTTTCGTCCTCTACAATTTTGAAAAAGTAAGCAACTTGAGATAATTTTAGATTGTCAAAAGCGGCTTATGAGGAAGACAATCCCATTTGTTAAAATTTTGTGAAAAAAAAATCATCTGAAGCGCGGAGCTACTTGGGAGATTGAGGAGTCTATTCGAGCGGAGTATCCGCATCTTTTTGATAATTAGGTACTTTCCATTCTTTTTATTCCGAGGACGGAATCCTTTTTAAGGGGAAGGCAATGTAATACCCGAAAAAAAAGTATTTATATTTCAGTTTTAAATATATTGTTTGAATTGTTTTTGTCTTTAAATCGGGTCAAAGTAGTCATTTAAATCATGTGGGCTAATAAATATTAATAAGTAATAGATAATATTGTGTGGTTAAAATTTGGGCCTTAATATTAATTTAACCCAAATAGAAGTTTATTAGGGTAACTTAATTAATAAATAGCTAAACCTAATATTACTTCATTATACAAACTGAATAATAAGAGGTGGCTACTTTGGAGATAAAGGGAACAACTACAAAGGGGGCTCGGGTGAAGAAACATTACAGATTTTGATCACTAGTGAGGAAATTTCATCAGTAACAAGTAAGTATATTATACATTATATAAAGTGGGGATAAATCATGTGGTTCCAAATTAAATTATTAAATTTAGTATGTTATTTTTTTCATCATGAGCAAGTACTTTTGTAATTCAAGAACTAAGAGCGATCTTTAAAGATGGTAAAGTTTTTTTTATTAATGTAATACTTATACAGATATACTTATTATTATTATCACTTTATTCCAATCAGATTGAACGGAGGGAGTAGTCTGTGATTGATTTTGGAGATCCTAAAATAATAAATTGATGATTTCTTTAAATAATATATATATATATATATATATATATATATATGGCAGTAGTAATTAAAGTTTACGAAAACTTGCATAATTTGCAAGAGATGTTATACAAATAAATATGTAAGATTATATGGAATGAATTAAATCTTAATATTATAAGTAATTATATTTTGTAGTCGTACCAAATAGAAGTGTTCATATTTTTATAAATATACTTACACTTAGTATTATTAATTTGTGTAACTAGTTCGGACGGAAGGAACTTAACGAGTTATATTTGGAATATAAATTTTGGGTATTACGTTGCTCAATTCAAGTACGGATTTCGTACTCCACTCATTTGATTATTGTTGTATTCTTTATATCTCGTGATATCTTGTCTTTCGTTTTATTTTTTTATAATTCTATTGACACTCTTAAATAGAAATTTGATCTTTGATACTTTGGCTTTATTCAGTAATTTGAATTCCTTTCTTTCTATTACAATTTGTACATATTTCGTACTCTTTCAGCGATACTCTTGTTAAATTTGATTTGTTCGTTTGTTTCCTTATTTCGAATTATGATTTCACATAATTGTTTCTTGTGAAATAAATATATTAGTTTCATTTTGGAGTTGATACACATGACTCGTATTTGTACTCTTTGAATTAGGATATCACGTTTAGTATTTATTTTTGATAATTGTAGAGCGGTACATGTTGCTACCTTCTTTTTGAGATCTTGCGACTATAATTTAATTTGGTTCAACATGTACATATAGAACCCTTTTGTTGGTATTATGTCGCATGTGTTGTGACATAGTAATTTTGTTAGAATATATCGTAGGGTATACCTGAGCTATAACCACCTGTGGGGGGTACCACAGGCATGTCGTCTTGGCACAAGAGGCATGACACTTTCCGTGGCGGTATGATTAGTCCACTGCGTCTCCGTTTTGGGCTCCGGAGGAAGTGGGCCATTTGGTGTTTTGTTGTGGGAGGCATATGGGTTAACCCTAGTTTTCTGTTCTGCAGATTTTTGATGTTGTGCCAAACACACCTATCCGATTTGCATACATTTGGATTCGCGGTCCAATGTGTGATTTGTCTGTGTGGCGTTATTTTGGTTGCATGTGTGGCATCATTTGACTTACCTGTGTGGCATTATTTTGACTTGCCTGTGTGACATTGTTTTGACTTGCCTGTGTGGCAATGTATATTTCTGAGCTCACTTGGCATGAAATAAAACTCAACCATTTGATTCAGCCTATTATTTCAATGTATTAGTTTTGTTTGTTTCTCTTCAGTTCAATTCAATTCATTGAGTTAGTTACTTTTGTTCGTTATTTCTTTATTCTTCTATTGGTTTCATCAATTCTGTTGATTCAGATATATTTCATTAAGATCTTTGGAGAATATATTTTCGTCAGTATTTACACTTGAGGCTTTGTTCAGTATTTTGTCTCAGTTGTTTTTGTATATCAGTTGTATATCTTTTGTATATTTTTTATCGTACTTGGCAATTGACTCATGCTGTGTTTTTCTTCTGGCAGGTTTACAGGGGTGATTAAGGGCTAGTGTGATGAGAGTGTTTCCTTGACCATCTAGGTTGATTAAATTTTTGGTTTCGATTATATTGATTCTAGTTGGAGAATTATATTTAGTACTTCATTGTTGGATATCATTATTAATATTTTGAAGTTATTAGTGCTCTGTTTACTAATTTTGAGGTTTGTTGTGCTTCGCACGTGACCTCCCTTTCCTTTTTGGGAAGGGGGTGTTACAGAGATGGTATTAGAGCTTAGGTTCTTTCTTGTAGAAAACCTATTTAGGTTTGACCTGTGAGTTGTGGGTAAATCACTGGGTAGACGTAGGAGTTTGATTCGATTTTGTTCTCTATTTGGTTGGTCTTGCTTTTGACCAAGTGTTTTTAGCTCTTTGAGTTGTAGTTGATTTGAGAAATGCGAAATAATTTGTTAAGATTATTATTGTTATGCGTTAGAGCAATAATATTAGTTAAGGATTGTGATTGGATAATTAAGGAGAATAATGTCATATTTTATTCAGTTAAGAAATGATTATACGATTATGATGTGATTATTTGTATCTACGAAAATTTGATTTTGGAAAAATTATTTGTTAGAGTTGTTTTTTTTGTGACAATCATTATGATCGTTGAATTGAGGATTTGATTTGAGTTAGGTTTTGATTTATGTTAAGCTTGCGGATAATTTGAGATTTGTGTATTGATGGGATACTATGATAACGTGAAAATTATTAAGTATAGAGGATTTCTTATAATTTGAGTTGTTGATATTCGAGGTAACTAGATTAATCATTTGGAGTTAATGATCAATTTTGTGGCTATTTTCTAGTAGGATATTGGAGTTATGTTCTATGAACTTTCTTTGTGATAGTATGGGGAGACATTGAAATTTATTGGATTAAGGTTTGCAATAAGGGATGATTGATTTATTATATGATTGGATATTAAGTGATGAAATTCAATTAATTTTGAGAGATCTTGAATATTTCTAGTTTGCTTATGCAGATAGTAGAATATTTGACTTAGAGTTGATATGATGATAAAAAGATCTTAGTAGTATATTCTTTGTGTGACACCCCAGATTTTATGAATAAATATTTAATTTTCTCAAAATAATTTTTTAAATATTATGGTGCGGGTAATATTTATAAATTTTACAAAGTACGCAAGTTGTTATATAATATTCGATTGGCCGAGGAATATTATTTTTGTCGGGGATTATCCGTACGACGATACAATTATTGGTGGACCCCACAACAAAATTATTGTCGAATTAAGAAAATGACAAAAATACTTTATGAAAATAACGGCGGAAGTTTTACCGTTAACTGTTGAAACACCCGGTGTTAAAAGTACAGTAATACGCGTGGTTACATAGTAGCACACGGTATTGATTATTGATGCTTACGTAAGAAGTCACTCAGTTATACTCAAATATTGCTACAGTAATTGTTGCATCATATCTCTCATATTATTGATTTAATTATTGTCACAGTATCATCTGCATAAATTTATTATTATTAAATCAATAATTGAGACGACAAAGTTATTCATATTATTATTTGTAATATTGACAATGTCTAGAAATTCTGTCAATGAGAGGTTTGGTTACCTAATTGCGCGCCAATAAGGAGAAATCATTATCGGAAAGCCCCCTCTTTTCTGGGAATGACCTGGTTGTTAAATATTGTGAGTTATAATATTAATGATGAATACGTTGTGTTGATTAAAGATGAAATTGATTATTCCATTGCATTGAGATTATTAGTGTTAGTAGAAATTGACATTTATTTTGATGATAATTGATGTCTGGAGGTTATATTGTTCACTCGGGTTTTCGGAGCACTTTTTGTGTCGGAGTACTATTCACGAGTTACTACTCACGAGTTACTATTCACGAGTTATTATTCACGGGTACTATTGATTCACATTCTTATACTATTAGGGGTGGTTGTGCAAAATTCATAATACTTGCATAACTAAGTTAAAAATGGAGGTATAGTTGAAGGTACTATACTGTAATTAATTTTTCACATGATTATACTATTTATTCACATGATTGTACTATTGATTCACATGATTTACTATTAGGGGAGTTGGTGCAAGATTGATAATACTTGCAGGACTAAATTAAAAATGAAAGAAAAGTTGGAGGTATTGTACTGTAATTTTTCGAGCCCCAAAACGTGCAATTATCGAAACTATATTTTCCTATAAATAGAAGCTCATTCTTCCTTTATTTCTCACCAATTTACTAAAGCTATAGAGTAATTATTATAGAGAGAAATTATAGAGAGAAAGAAGAAAAGTATTATGTTACTTCACTACTTCTATATCCAATTTCTTATAAGGTAGGGAATATTATTTGTTGTACTCGTAGGGAGTATTATTTCTTTCTTATCCATGAAGAGAACTTCTGTTATTCCATTCTTTATTATTCTGTTGGAATAACCTGTATATGCGGGATACCCTATACTTGGTGACATTCTTCTATTATTCCGTCTTTATTATTCTGTTGGAATATCATGTCTGTGCGTTTTATGCAAAACCTGATTCCGTCTTTATTATTCTGTTGGAATATCCTGTCTGTGCAATTTACGTCGGACCTGGTTCCGTCTTTATTATTATTCTATTGGAATATCCTATCTATGCGTTTTACGCCGGACCTGATTCCGTCCTTATTAGTATTCTGTTGGAATAACATGTCTATGCGAAGTACCGCATGCATGGTGATTTCTGTTGTTATTTCATTCTTTATTATTTTGTTGGAACATCCTGTCGGTGCGAATTTCGCCTGACTTGGTTCCGTTATTTAGTATTCTGTTGGAATAACCTGTCTATGCGAAGTACCGCAAACATGATGATTTCTTTTGTTATTCCATTCTTTATTATACTCAGTTAATTAAAGTTTTGACTTCTATACTCCATGAAATTAATGGAATATCCTTGATATTTGCGCTTCATCCAGTATCTTTTCATGAAAATATTCTTCTGAGCATTCTTAAATTTTACTCTACAAAGCAGTATCATGTTGACAATTTGGACATTATTAGTTCCTAGATAAATTAATTCTTGAACTTGTTTTATTGAATTCTTATATCATTGTCATCATCCTTATGTTTATATTTTGTTGAAAGTCATCTGTGGCCTGTAGTGCATAGATGGACTTGGTATGATTATAACCAGGGATTATTCGGTGTAATCATGACCATAATGTTACGAATGATGCGGTAAAAGTCCTTATTGGCCCGTAGTTTATTGATGGACAGTTTTTGGTATGATTATGGCTATGGATTCTCTTCGGCTAAGGGTGCAAAGATGAATTATTTTTTGGCATGATCAGGACCGTTGATGAAAACACGATTATCTTTGGCCTGTAGTGCATGGATAATTCGTGGTCGTGATACTAAAAATATCCTTGGCCTGTAGTGCAGGGTTGAGTTAGTGATGTGGATTATTTATTAAGCTGAGTCTTAGCGATAAAGTTGGTGAAAAACTTTTTAAATCATAGAAAATAGTAGATCTTATATTTTACTTGACTCTTCTAATGGATTGTTTATTCCGTTGTAGTTAAACTTGATAGTTATTATATTTTATCAGTTTAACACTGTTGAAGGCTAACGATAAATTATTCTGCATTATCTTAGTCATAATATTTCTTACTGGGCTAGTTGAGCTCACCCTTTCTTTCACTGTTCTCTTCAGGAAATGAGAACGTAGCATGGACTAGTCGGGAACAGAGTGATGGTCCTAGATGTTTGCATTAGTAGTCCTCACTATTCAGTGAAATAGTGGGAAAATAAATATAATGAGGACTCCTTTTGAGTTTGTATACTCTCTAGATGACAATATTTGTATTAAAACTCACAGCTCATGTTGTATATTTAAGATTGTATTTGAATTTTGTACCATGTAAGTGGCGACCCAAGATGGGTGACGTATACCGATTTTGGTGGCGTCACACTTTGGTGTAATAATATTTAAGAACTAGCTAGTTCGAATTGTGGTTTGAATATTTTGAAGCTCTTGAGGATTTATGAAAAGTTGATATAATTTGTAGATTTGTTTGGTTTATCCGATATCCTTGGAGTTTTGTATGATTTTATGTAAATTAAATAAAAATAATTTGTTAAATCTTTGTCATGTGTGGAACATAAACGTTTTACGAATTAAAAATAATTTTAAATATTTTTGGTATTTGAATCGTATTTTGATGAAGAGAAATTTTTGTGATTTTGAATTATGTTCCGAAGAGTACGTTTACAAGAATTAAACTCAAAGATATTAGCGACGGCCTGCACCAACGGTGGATCATGTGATCTAATTTGATGCAACGTGAAGAACCTTACCAAGGCTTGGCACGGTAGCTGACGAATCTTTATAAATACATTGATAATTACGTGGACCGAAGTCTTATCCGCGTTGATCGTTATAAATGGCGGTGCTTCATCGTAACTAAATTTTTTTTTGTAGCTTATTTAAATTCCGAGGATGGAATTATTTTTAAGGGGTGAAAAATGCAATAACCCATATTTTTTTAAAAGTAAATATTAATTAATTTTATTTTATACAATTGTATTCAAATTGGAAAAGGTAAGTGACTATTTTTTTTCTTTGTTTTGTTTGGAAAGTTAAATTATTTTAGTAGATAATTAAATAATCGATTAAATTAAAAATGGGAAGTCCATTAGAGTTTTGGTAGCTCCTTTATTAAGCTATATTTATATTTAAAGAGTGAAGTTGTAACTTTAATCCTATTCTAATTTGATTAGTTGAATTTTCTAGTAGAATACTTATATGTGCTGCAGTCCATTAGAAAAATTATAATTAATTCATCGGATGTCGGAATTGAGTGAATCCAAATCAGGTTCCTTCAGTTTTTTGTGCTCTACAATTTTGAAGGAGTAAGCAACTTGAGATAATTTTAGATTATCAAAAGCGGGTTATGAGGAAGACAATCCCATTTGTTAAAATTTTATGGAAAAAAAATCATCCGGAGCGCGAAGCTACTTGGGAGATTGAGGAGTCTATTCGAGCGGAGTATCCGCATTTTTTTGATAATTAGGTACTTTCCATTCTTTTGATTCCGGGGACGGAATCCTTTTTAAGGGGGAGGTAATGTAATACCCGAAAAAAAAATATTTATGTTTGTGTTTTAAATATATTGTTTGAATTTTTTTGTCTTTAAATTGGGTCAAAGTAGTCATTTAAATCATGTGGGCTAATAAATATTAACAAGTGATAGATAATATTGTGTGGTTAAAATTTGGGCCTTAATATTAATTTAACCCAAATAGAAGTTTATTAGGGAAACTTAATTAATAAATAGCTAAACCTAATATTACTTCATTACACAAACTGAATAAGAAGAGGTGACTACTTTAGAGATAAAGGGAACAACTACAAAGTGGGTTCGGGTGAAGAAAGACTAGAGATTTTTATCACTAGTGATGAAATTTCATCAGTAACAAATAAGTATATTATACATTATATAAAGTGGGGATAAATCATGTGGTTCCAAATTAAATTATCAAATTTAGTATGTTATTTTTTTCATCATGAGCAAATAATTTTGTAATTCAAGAATTAAGAGCGATCTTTAAAGATGGGAGAGTTTATTTATTAATATAATACTTATACGGATGTACTTATTATTATTATCACTTTATTCCAATCAGATTGAACGGAGGGAGTAGTTTGTGATTGATTTTGGATATCCTAAAATAATAAATTGATGATTTCTTTAAATAAAAAAAATATATGGCAGTAGTAATTAAAGTTTACGAAAACTTGCATAATTTGCAAGAGATGTTATACAAATAAATATGTAAGATTATATGGAATGAATTAAATCTTAATATTATAAGTAATTATATTTTATAATCGTACCAAATAGAAGTGTTCATATTTTTATAAATGTACTTACATTTAGTATTATTAATTTGTGTAATTAGTTCAGATGGAAGGAACTTAACGAGTTATATTTGGAATATAAATTTTGGGTATTACGTTGCTCAATTCAGGTACGGATTCCGTACTCCACTCCTTTGATTATTGTTGTATTCTTTATATCTCGTGATATCTTGTCTTTCGTTTCATTTTTTTATAATTCTATTGACACTCTTAAATAGAAATTTGATCTTTGATACTTTGGCTTTATTAAGTAATTTGAATTCCTTTCTTTCTATTACAATTTGTACATATTTCGTACTCTTTCAGCGATACTCTTGTTAAATTTGATTTGTTCGTTTGTTTCCTTATTTCGAATTATGATTTCACATAATTGTTTCCTGTGAAATAAATATATTAGTTTCATTTTGGAGTTGATACACATAACTCGTATTTATACTCTTTAAATTAGGATATCATGTTTAGTATTTATTTTTGATAATTGTAGAGTGGTACATGTTGCTACCTTTTTTTTGAGACCTTGTGACTATAATTTGATTTGGTTCAACATATACATATAGAACCATTTTGTTGGTATTATGTCGCATGTGTTGTGACATAGTATTTTTGTTAGAATATATCGTAGGGTATACCTGAGCTAAAACCACCTGTGGGGGGTACCACATGCATGTCGTCTTGGCACGAGAGGCATGACACTTTCCGTGGCGGTGTGATTAGTCCACTGCGTCTCCGTTTTGGGCTCCGGAGGAAGTGGGCCATTTGGTGTTTTGTTGTAGGAGGCGTATGGGTTAACCCTAGTATTTTGTTCTGTGGATTTGTGATGTTGTGCCAAACACACCTATCCGATTTTCATACATTTGGATTCGCGATCCAATGTGTGATTTGCCTATGTGGCATTATTTTGGTTGCCTATGTGGCATTATTTGATTTGTCTGTGTGGCATTTTTTTGACTTGCCTGTGTGGCATTGTTTTGACTTTCCTGTGTGGCAATGTATATTTCTGAGCTCACTCGGCATGAAATAAAACTCAACCATTTGATTCAACCTATTATTTCAATGTATTAGTTTTGTTTGTTTCTCTTCAGTTCAATTCAATTCATTGAGTTAGTTACTTTTGTTCGTTATTTCTTTATTCTTCTATTGGTTTCGTCAATTCTGTTGATTCAGATATATTCCATTAAGATCTTTGGAGAATATATTTTCGTCAGTATTTACACTTGAGGCTTTGTTCAGTATTTTGTCTCAGTTGTTTTCGTATATCAGTTGTATATCTTTTGTATATTTTTTATCGTACTGGGCAATTGGCTCATGCTGTGTTTTTCTTCTGGCAGGTTTACATGGGTGATTAAGGGCTAGTGTGATGAGAGTGTTGCCTTGACCATCTAGGTTGATTAAATTTTTGGTTTTGATTATTTTGATTCTAGTTGGAGAATTATATTTAGTACTTCATTGATGGATATCATTATTAAAATTTTGAAGTTATTAGTGCTCTGTTTACTAATTTTGAGGTTTGTTGTGCTTCACACGTGACCTCCCTTTCCTTTTCGGGAAGGGGGTGTTACAATCTCAAAGCTCTGATTTACTTTCAATAATTTATCCAAAAATAAAACAAATGAAAACACCTAATACATTTACTTTAATAAACCCATAACCAACACAGTTAGCAAATTAGTTTACGAAAAATAAGATATTTACTGCTCCATACAAACATGCACACCTTTTATCAAAAAGAGAACTTGGACATAATCGAAATTTTTATTAATCATGTCTGTAAGACCCCAAATAATTAATAAATGAAATTTAATTTCCTCTAATTATTATTTTGAATAGTAAGGATTGATTTGATTAATGTGGATAGTTATGGATAAAATACGCGAATATTTTAAAATAAGCAGGTGATTATAAAATATTCATTTGGTCGTGGAATATTCTTGCTGTCGGGGAATATTCGTACGACGGCGCAGCCTTGTGTGGGCCCCATAACGGAAAGCGATTTGATGAAGAAAACGACAAAAATAAGTTGTTTATAAATAACGACGTAGTTGTTACCGTTAATACTGTTAAAATATTCGGTGGTTAAAACACAATAGCACACGGTATTGCACCAATTATTGATTCTTACGTAAGAAGACACTACTCAATAATGGTTACAGTAATTACTGTTCAGTATTTTATTTTATTGATTCAATAATTACTGCATTGATATTTTATATTGCTGTTGTTTCGATAATTGTCATTACACAATATTTTTTATTATCGAAGCAATAATTCATATTATCTGAATAATAATATTGGATAACATTATTGGCAATGTCTAGAAAGTTCTGTCTAAGGAGAGGTTTGGTCACCTAATTGCGCGTCAGTAAGGAGAAATCCTTATTGGAAAGCCCCCTCTATCCTGGTAACGGCCTGGTTGTCAGTATTGTGATTCTGTAATATTATTTGTGAATAATTAAATTATTGATTTATATGATGAGGAAAATATTGATTTTATGTGGATATAGATGGAGAAAATTTTTAATGTGACAATTGTTGAAAATTAATATTTTATCTTTTTATGATAAAATAATTTATTTAAATATATTATTATATTTTAATTATATAATAATGATGATATTTTTACGATGAATGTGGTATATATGAGTATATGTGGAGGAGGAGTATTTTTGTTATCAAAAATATTTAAAACATGTTAAACATGTCGGTGGACCCCATTTCTTGACTGAAATTTGATTATAGCTTGTAAAATCGCTCGTTTGTGGATTTTGGTCAATTTCTGTTTGGAATTTTGAAAAACTTTCTTCTGTAAAGTTGTAGAGAATTGAATTTCCTATAAAAATTCGCGAGTTTCGATTTTTTTGACAAAAAGGGCTATTTATTATGAATTATTGAAGTTTTGAAGCTCTGAAATAATTGATTTTTAGAAGTTTAAAATATGTTAAATTAGAAAAACATTTTTTTTGATGGTCTTGGGATGTGGGCTAAAGAGTTGGCTGATGTTTGGGGCAAGTTATGCGTGCATTGGAAATATATATATATATATATATATATATATATATATATATATATATTATTAATTTATTAAATTTTCTGCTTTGGTGTTCTAAGCATTTTCTTATAAATAGGGTCCTTAGGTTAGAATTGAAAACACACCAGAAACTGAAGTTTTCTCTCTCTATATTATCGAGCGTATTCTTGTGAGTATTTTGAGTATACTTTGAGTATTGTTATACGGTGAAAGTTCAAGTTATAACCTATATTCAGTATTCCAGTTAGAAGTACTATCTTTCCGAGGTAAGGGATATTATTATTTTTTTTCCGTAATGATATTATTTCTTCAATATCATTATGCTGAAATATTGATCTTAAGTTTTTATCAAATTTGAAACTTTTGGTGTCGGAATTACTATTCACGTATACGGCACTATTCACGTATACGATACTATTCACGAATACGGCACTATTCATCGAAAAATGAAAATTTTTTCTTTTCGTCCAAAATATCTATTGTGAATACTAGCTTTGATTGTATCCATGTTTTGATCATTCTTGAATTTTACACCACTATGATTATTTTTGAGGTATTTTTGGACATGGATAAAATAAAGTACGAATCATTAATCCTTAATTCTTGTTATTTTGTTTCACTGGATTCGGTTCTTTAAAAATATTTTTCATCATCCTCAGTCTTAAATGATGATACTATTGAATATCTTTGGCCTGTAATGCAAAGATGAACGATTTCTGATGAATATCTTTGGCCCGTAGTGCAAAGATGAACATGTGTTTAGATGAACATGACCAACAGATGAATACCCATGGCCTGTAGTGCAAGGATGAATATATGATTCAAGATGTGCATTGATTGATGTTACAGGGATAAAAATATTGTTGATGGACTGTTAAATTCATAGACATTAGTAGATTTCATCCTCTACATAACTCTTCTATGAATTAATATTTTCCGCTGCGAATATTGATTTAAAACTTGTTGTCTATTGTATTCTATTAGATTTTACCCTGTTAAAGACTAACGATAATTTGTTGTATATTATCTTAGTCATAATATCCTTTACTGGGCTAGTTGAGCTCACCCTTTTTCCTTTTTGTTCCATTTTTCTTCTCAGGAGGCGAGAATATAGCGAGTACGAGTCGGGGTATGGAATGAAGGTTCTAGGGAGAGTTGTTTAGTAGTCCTCACCATTTTTGTAAAATAATGTATCAATAATTATGATGGGGATTTATTTGTATGTGTATATTGTCTAGATGGCAATATCTGTATTTAAACTCATAGTTTACATGTTGTAATAATAAAGTTGTAGTTGTTTCTGAACCATGTATTGACAACTCAGAATGGGTGATGTATACCTATTTTGGGGGAGTCACAATGTCAAATAAACAAGCAAAGCTATGAATGCCTGATCAACCATAATAAACAACATCTAAATGTACCCAAAAAAATGATTTTACAACAATCTATTTTCCAATTATCTACCAAAAAATATTACCACTTGTGTGACACCCCCAAAATAGGTATACATCACCCATTCTGAGTTGTCAATACATGGTTCAGAAACAACTACAACTTTATTATTACAACATGTAAACTATGAGTTTAAATACAGATATTGTCATCTAGACAATATCCACATACAAATAAATCTCCATCATAATTATTGATACATTATTTTACAAAAATGGTGAGGACTACTAAACAACTCTCCCTAGAACCTTCATTCCATACCCCGACTCGTACTCGTTATATTCTCGCCTCCTGAGAAGAAAAATGGAACAAAAAGCAAAAAGGGTGAACTCAACTAGGCCGGTAAAGGATATTAGGACTAAGATAATATACAACAAATTATCGTTAGTCTTCAAAAGGGAAAAATCTAATAGAATACAATAGACAACAAGTTTTAAATCAATATTCGCAACGGAAAATATTAATTCATAGAAGAGTTATGTAGAGGATGAAATCTACTAATGTCTATGAATTTAACAGTCCATCAACAGTATTTTTATCCCTGTAACATCAATTAATGCACATCTTGAATCATATATTCATCCTTGCACTACAGGCCAATGATATTCATCTGTTGGTCATGTTCATCTAAACACCTGTTCATCTTTGCACTACGGGCCAAAGATATTCATCAAAAATTGTTCATCTTTGCACTACAGGCCAAAGATATTCAATAGTATCATTATTTTAGACTGAGGATGATGAAAAATATTTTTAAAGAAACGAATCCAGTGAAACAAAATGACAAGGATTAAGGATTAAGGATTCGTACTTTATTTTATTCACGTCCAAAAATACCTCAAAAATCATCATAGTGGTGTAAAATTCAAGAATGATCAAAACATGGATACAATCAAAGCTAGTATCCACAATAGATATTTTAGACGAAAAGGGAAAATTTTTATTTTTCGATGAATAGTGTCGTATTCGTGAATAGTATCGTATACGTGAATAGTAATTCCGATACCAAAAGTTCCAAATTTGATAAAAACTTAAGATCAATATTTCAGCATAATGATATTAAAGAAATAATATCATTACGGGAAAAAAAAAATATCCCTTACCTCGGAAGATCAGTACTTCTAGCTGAAACACCGGATATAGGCTATGACTTGAACTTACACCGTATAGCAATACTCAAAGTATACTCAAAATACTCACAAGAATACGCTCGATATTATAGAGAGAGAAAACTTCAGTTTCTGGTATAATTTTCAATTCTAACCTAAGCACCCTATTTATAGGAAAATGCTTAGAATACCAAAGCAGAAAATTTAATATAATAATAATATATATAATAAATTCTCTACGCACACTTTCTAGATTTTGAATTCAGCATTTACGTCACATGCTAGGCTGCCCACAAACAAAAAAAACGTTTTTCATTCTTTAAATATTTTAAACTTCCAAAAATCAATTATTTCGTAGCTTCGGAACTTTAATAATTCACAATAAATAGCCCTTTTATCAGAAAATTCGAATCTTGCGAGTTTTTATAGGAAATTCAATTCTCTACAACTTTGCAGAAGAAAGTTTTCCCAAATTCCAAACAGAAATTGACCGAAATCCATAAACGCACGATTTTACAGGCTATAATTAAATTTCAGTCAATAAATGGGGTCCACCGACATGTTTAACATGTTTTAAATATTTATTGCAACAAAAAATACTCTTTCTCCTCGTATACTCATATATTCCACATTCGTTGTAAAAATATCACCATTATTATATTATTAAAATATAATAATATATTTAAATAAATAATTTTATCATAAAAAGATAAAATATTAATTTTCAACAATTGTCACATTAAAAAATTTCTCCATCTATATCCACATAAAATCAATATTTTCCTCATCATATAAATCAATAATTTAATTATTCACAAATAATATTACAGAATCACAATACTGACAACCAGGCCATTCCCAAGATAGAGGGGGCTTTCCAATAAGGATTTCTCCTTACTAGCGCGCAATTAGGTGACCAAACCTCTCCTTAGACAGAACTTTCTAGACATTGCCAATAATGTTATCCAATAATATTATTCATATAATATGAATTATTGCTTCGATAATGAAAAATACTGTGTAATGACAATTATTGAAACAACAGCAATATAAAATATTAATGCAGTAATTATTGAATCAATAAAATAAAATACTGAACAGTAATTACTGTAACCATTATTGAGTAGTGTCTTCTTACGTAAGAATCAATAATTAGAGCAATACCGTGTGCTACTGTGTTTTAACCACCGAGTATTTTAACAATATTAACGGTAACAACTACGCCGTTATTTATAAATAACTTATTTTTGTCGTTTTTTTCATCCAATCGCTTTCCGTTATGGGGCCCACACAAGGTTGCGCTGTCGTTCAAATATTCCCTGACAGCAAGAATATTCCACGACCAAATGAATATTTTATAATCACCTGCTTATTTTGAAATATTCGCGTATTTTACCCATAATTATCCACATTAATCAAATCTACTCTTACTATTCAAAATAATAATTAGAGAAAATTAAATTTCATTTATTAATAATTTGGGGTCTTACAACCTCCCCTCTTTATGAAATTTTGTCCTCGAAATTGACGTACGTACCTGGTGTTTCAAAAAGATGAGGATACCTCACTTTTATTTCTGTTTCCAACTCCCAGGTCACTTCCTATATAGCATGATTCCTCCACAAAACTTTAACTTGTGGTATGACCTTTGTGCGTAGGACATGCTCCTTCCTATCCAAGATCTTGACAGGTACCTCTTCGTACGTTAAGTCTTCAGCTATCTCATCTGGTTCTAACTTAATAACGTGGTTCAGGTCTTTCACATATTTACGAAGTACAGATATGTGAAACACATTATGAACACGAGACATACTCGGAGGTAACGCGAGTCTATAGGCTACATTTCCTACTCGGTCAAGAATTTGAAATGGGCCAATAAATCGTGGATTGAGTTTTTCTCTCTTTCCAAATCTTGTAACTCCCTTCCATGGAGCAACTCGCAATAATACATGATCCCCCATACTAAATTCTACGTCCTTTCGATGAAGATCTGCATAACTCTTTTGTCGATCTTGTGCCATTCGTATACGTTGTCGAATTATTTGGATCTTTTCGGTAGTCATACGTACTAACTTAGGTCCCAATAATGTTGCTTCACCCACCTCATCCCAACATATTGGAGAGCGACACTTTCATCCATATAATGCTTCAAATGGAGCCACACCTATACTTGCCTGATAACTGTTGTTGTAGGAGAATTCCACCAATGGTAAATACTTATCCCAACTGCCCTTGAAGTCTAGGACACAGAGTCTTATTAAATCTTCAAGAGTTTGAATAGTCCTCTCTGATTGTCCGTCCGTTTGAGGATGGTATGCTGAACTGAATCATAAATCCGTGCCCATAGCTTTTTGCAAGCTAACCCAAAATCTTGAAGTGAATCTTTGGTCACGATCTGGAACTATAGATACTGGCATGCCATGCAACCTCACAATCTCATTTACATACATTTGAGCAAGACGTTCAAGGGAATAAGTCTCCCGTATCGGCAAGAAATGAGCAAACTTGGTTAATCTATCAACAATAACCCAAATAGCATTGATGCCTTGAGAAACCGTAGGAAGACCCGTAAAGAAATCCATAGTAATATGTTCCCACTTCCATTTCGGAATCTCAAGTTGTTGCAATGGACCCTTAGGTACTAGATGCTCCGCCTTTACACGTTGACAAGTTAAACACATCGAGATAAACTTTGCAATCTCTCTCTTCATATTATTCCACCAAAATGTATGTCGAAGATCACGATACATTTTAGTACTTCCAGGATGGATTGCAAATGGTGTATTGTGTGCCTCCATCATAATCTTGTACTTCAAATCAGAGTCGTTAGGAACACAAAGTCTAGAGTGGACTCGAAGTATTCCTTCTTCATCAATTCTCGCTTTCGGAATAGCTCCTTCTTGTACTTTCTTCTTCATACGCATCAGCTCCGGATCGGTGGCTTGAGCAACCTTAACTTTTTCTATTAAAGTTGGCTCTATGCGTATACTTGACATCATCGCACTTGTTCCTGCATATGATCTTCTACTCAACGCGTCAGCTACCACGTTTGCTTTTCCAGGATAGTATTGAATAGTGTGGTCATAGTCTTTTAATAGCTCGAGCCAACGTCGCTGCCGCATGTTGAGTTCTTTTTGAGTGAAGAAATATTTAAGGCTTTTATGGTCTGAATATATCTCCACTTTCTCCCCATATAGATAGTGCCTTCAGATCTTTAGCGCGAAAACGACTGCTGCCAACTATAGATCATGAGTAGGATAATTCCTCTCATATTCTTTAAGTTGTCGCGAGGCATAGGCTATGACTTTCCTACGTTGCATGAGAACACATCCTAACCCTTTGCCTGAAGCATCGCTGTAGATAATAAATCCATCCGTACTAGATGGTATTGTTAGAACAGGTGCCGAAATGAGTCTCCTCTTAGTCTCTTGGAAACTCTTCTCGCATTCTTCGCTCCAAATGAATTTTGTATCCTTCCGAGTTAGATGAGTTAACGGAGTAGCGATTCGAGAAAACCCTTCCACGAATCTCCGATAATAACCAGCTAAGCCCAAAAAGCTACGTACTTCTGTGACCGACTTCGATTGCTCCCAACTTTGTATTGCTTCAATCTTCGTCGGGTCAACAGATACTCCATGTTTAGACACCACGTGCCCAAGAAATGCTACTTCCTCAAGCCAGAATTCACATTTCTTCAACTTGGCATAAAGCTTATTTTCACGAAGCCTTTGGAATACCAGCTTCAAATGGTGCTCATGATCTTCACGGCTTTTGGAATATATGAGGATGTCATCAATAAAGACAACAACGAATTGATCCAAATAATCCTTGAATACTCGGTTCATCATATCCATGAAAGCCGCAGGAGCAATAGTCAATCCGAAAGACATGACTAAGAATTCATAATGCCCATACCGAGTTCTGAAGGCAGTCTTTGGAATATCCTCAGTTCTAATTTTCAGCTGATGATATCCAGAACGAATATCGATTTTTGAAAAGAATTGTGCTCCTTGTAACTGGTCAAACAAGTCATCAATACGAGGTAGAGGATACCTATTCTTGATGGTGACATGGTTTAATTCCCGATAGTCAATACAAAGTCGCATACTCCCGTCTTTCTTCTTTACGAATAAAACAGGAGCACCCCAAGGAGATGTACTAGGACGAATGAAACTGATGTCCAATAACTCCTGTAGTTGGACTTTTAACTCCTGAAGTTCAATAGGAGCCATTCGATATGGGGTTTTAGAAATGGGCTTTGTACCAGGTTCAAGATCAATAAAGAATTCAACTTCACGTTCTGGGGGTAGACCGGGAAGTTCTTCAGGAAATACGTCAGGAAAGTCAATAACAACAGGAATATTATTCAATTTTGACGTGTCTTTATTTAAATCCATAACATGGGCTAAGAAAGCTTGACATCCGTTTTTCAATAAACGAATAGCTTTATGATTAGATATGACAGTGATTGATTTTAATGGTTTAGTTGCCTGAATTCGAACAACAGGTTGATTAGGAATATGAAAACTAACAACCTTACGAAAACAATCAATTTTGGCATGATGAGTAGTTAACCAATCAATCCCTAAAATCACATCAAAAGCAAGTATCTTTAAAGAGATAAGGTCAACAGGTAAGGTGATGGTGCCAACTTGAATCAAACAAGATTTATAAACAGTGGATGTGATGAAAGTTTCTCCTAACGGAGTCTCCACAGATAGGTCAAAGTCTAATTTCTCCGGAGTCAAGTTTAAACGTTGAGCACAAGCAGGAGAGATAAATGAATGGGTAGCACCGGTATCAAGTAAGGTATAAACTTCGCAAGAATTTATAAATAGCTTACCCGTGATCACCTCGTTTGGGTTCCTCGTATTTTGACTAGTCACAACAAACGCTCTTCCAGGAACCGTTGACTTTGACTTTTCTGGGACAGCCTTCTGAATCACCGTCCCCGCTGGAATTGGTTTCGCTACCGTACAATCTCGAGCGATATGTCCTTCCTTCCCACAATTATAACATACCTTGAACTGTTGTGGGCAGTTTGGACTGATATGTCCCTCTTTCCCGCATTTATAGCATATGACCGGTGGTCTTTCTCCTCCCTTGGAACCATTTGCTGTTGGCACTGTCATCTTCACATGGTCATTGTTGAATCTCCTCTTCTTGAAATCTCCTCCCGACTCGCTTCTTCTATTTTCATAGCTATGATTACCACCAGAGTGGTTACCATTTTTGTCCGTCTTTTTTTTTCTCCACTGGTTATTGTTGTTTTGCTGACTGCTATCTCCAGTATGATCCTGATTGTGGTACCTCGGTTGACCGTACTCGTTATCTCGCTCCAATAATTGAGCCCTCTTAACAACATCTGAATATAGGGAAAATTTATGAGAGATGAGATATTGTCGTATGCCGGGTTTCAAACCTCTCAGAAACATCCGCGTCATACGTTCCTCATTCTCCACCAAATGAGGTGCAAACCTGGATAACTCTGCAAACTTTGCCTCGTACTGAGACACCGTCATGTTATTTTGTTCTAATCTGATGAACTCCACTACCTTCATATGACGAACACTTTCAGGAAAGTATTTGTCATTAAATAGTTTCTGAAACGTCTCCCAAGACATGCTGAGTGCGGCTGGATGGGTACGCTTCACAGACTCCCACCAGTAGTCTGCCTCGCCACGGAACATAAAGGTGGCGAATGGAACCTTCTGTTCCTCCGTGCATCCCAAGACATCGAATATCTTGGTAATTTGCTTGACCCATGTCTCCGCCATGATCGGATCTGGCTTTCCCTTAAATTCTGGTGGTCCCAACTCTTTGAACTGCTTGGCTGTGACAACCCGTGAATTGTTATCATTTCCTCCTGTATTTTGAACACGAGTCTCCCTCGTCTGATTTTGCATGAACTGCAAAAAGCTTCTAAACATTGCGTCGTTCATCGTCTGATCAGTGGTGTTGTTCACAGGAGGAACATTGCCAGCCTGTTGCACGTTCTCCTCGTTGGTAAGTACAGGCATCTCCACGGTCTCATTAACTCCACTGTTAACATTCTCGGTTGCCATTCTTAAATACTGCCATAAAACAAGGGTTAATTAAGCAAATCAATATATCACATAATATCCCTATATACTGACCAACTAACAAATAAACTTAGGTAGGACACACTAGCGAAGGATTTACTCGTCTCTCCCCTCCTAGTTCTATTCCCCGATCTCCGCCAGAGATCATATCCCTAAGCTTTGATACCAACTGTGACACGCCCAAAATAGGTATACATCACCCATTCTGAGTTGTCAATACATGGTACAGAAACAACTACAACTTTATTATTACAACATGTAAACTATGAGTTTAAATACAGATATTGCCATCTAGACAATATCCACATACAAATAAATCGCCATCATAATTATTGATACATTATTTTACAAAAATGGTGAGGACTACTAAACAACTTTCCCTAGAACCTTCATTCCATACCCCGACTCGTACTCGCTATGTTCTCGCCTCCTGAGAAGAAAAATGGAACAAAAAGGAAAAAGGGTGAGCTCAATTAGTCCAGTAAAGGATATTATGACTAAGATAATATACAACAAATTATCGTTAGTCTTCAACAGGGAAAAATCTAATAGAATACAATAGACAACAAGTTTTAAATCAATATTCGCAGCGGAAAATATTAATTTATAGAAGAGTTACGTAGAGGATGAAATCTACTAATGTCTATGAATTTAACAGTCCATCAACAGTATTTTTATCCCTGTAACATCAATCAATGCACATCTTGAATCATATATTCATCCTTGCACTACAGGCCAAGGATATTCATCTGTTGGTCATGTTCATCTAAACACCTGTTCATCTTTGCACTACGGGCCAAAGATATTCATCAAAAATCGTTCATCTTTGCACTACAGGCCAAAGATATTCAATAGTATCATCATTTCAGACTGAGGATGATGAAAAATATTTTTAAAGAAACGAATCCAGTGAAACAAAATGACAAGGATTAAGGATTAAGGATTCGTACTTTATTTTATTCACGTCCAAAAATACCTCAAAAATCATCATAGTGGTGTAAAATTCAAGAATGATCAAAACATGGATACAATCAAAGCTAGTATCCACAATAGATATTTTAGACGAAAAGGGAAAATTTTTATTTTTTGATGAATAGTGTCGTATTCGTGAATAGTATCGTATACGTGAATAGTGTCGTATACGTGAATAGTAATTCCGACACCAAAAGTTCTAAATTTGATAAAAACTTAAGATCAATATTTCAGCATAATGATTTGAAGAAATAATATCATTACGGGAAAAAAAATATCCCTTACCTCAGAAGATCAGTACTTCTAGCTGAAACACCGGATATAGGCTATGACTTGAACTTACACCGTATAGAAATACTCAAAGTATACTCAAAATACTCACAAGAATACGCTCGATATTATAGAGAGAGAAAACTTCAGTTTCTGGTATAATTTTCAATTCTAACCTAAGCACCCTATTTATAGGAAAATGCTTAGAACACCAAAGCAGAAAATTTAATATAATAATAATATATATAACAAATTCTCTACGCACACTTTCTAGATTTTGAATTCAGCATTTACATCACATGCTAGGCTGCCCACAAACAAAAAAAAACGTTTTTCATTCTTTAAATATTTTAAACTTCCAAAAATCAATTATTTCGTAGCTTCGGAACTTCAATAATTCACAATAAATAGCCCTTTTGTCAGAAAATTCGAATCTCACGAGTTTTTATAGGAAATTCAATTCTCTACAACTTTACAGAAGAAAGTTTTTCTAAATTCCAAACAGAAATTGACCGAAATCCATAAAAGGACGATTTTACAGGCTATAATTAAATTTCAGTCAATAAATGGGGTCCACCGACATGTTTAACATGTTTTAAATATTTATTGCAACAAAAATACTCTTTCTCCTCGTATACTCATATATTCCACATTCGTTGTAAAAATATCACCATTATTATATTATTAAAATATAATAATATATTTAAATGAATTATTTTATCATAAAAAGATAAAATATTAATTTTCAACAATTGTCACATTAAAAATTTTCTCCATCTATATCCACATAAAATCAATATTTTTCTCATCATATAAATCAATAATTTAATTATTCACAAATAATATTACAGAATCACAATACTGACAACCAGGCCGTTCCCAGGATAGAGGGGGCTTTCCAATAAGGATTTCTCCTTACTAGCGCGCAATTAGGTGACCAAACCTCTCCTTAGACAGAACTTTCTAGACATTGCCAATAATGTTATCCAAAAATATTATTCAGATAATATAAATTATTGCTTCGATAATGAAAAATATTGTGTAATGACAATTATTGAAACAACAACAATATAAAATATCAATGCAGTAATTATTGAATCAATAAAATAAAATACTGAACAGTAATTACTGTAACCATTATTGAGTAGTGTCTTCTTACGTAAGAATCAATAATGGGTGCAATACCGTGTGCTACTGTGTTTTAACCACCGAGTATTTTAACAATATTAACGGTAACAACTACGCCGTTATTTATAAACAACTTATTTTTGTCGTTTTCTTCATCCAATCGCTTTCCGTTATGGGGCCCACACAAGGCTGCGCCGTCGTACGAATATTCCCCGACAGCAAGAATATTCCACGACCAAATGAATATTTTATAATCACCTGCTTATTTTGAAATATTTGCGTATTTTAACCATAACTATCCACATTAATCAAATCTACCCTTACTATTCAAAATAATAATTAGAGGAAATTAAATTTCATTTATTAATAATTTGGGGTCTTATAACTTGTAATAAACTATGTTCTTAAAAATACATATAACAACATTTTCCTTGTAGATCTGTCAAGCTCTACCATGTCTTCGGTACATAAACCTTTGAAAAGAAAGATTATCCATCAGCAACGTCCACGACCAACAAATATTGTTTGTAACAAAAATATGTTATTTATAAGAGAAAACAAAATGTTAGTAGTATCGCAAGAAAGAAACAATTGACACGTGATTACTTGGGGTTAAATATTTTCTAGGTCACTGTACTATAAGTCGACTTACAAATGGGTCAATGAACTTTTTTTTTTTACAGTCAACTAACTAAACTTTAGTTTACTAACACAAAGTTACAAAAACCGTTAAGTCAAGGTTGACTTAACGGAAATGATGATGTAGCAGCTGACTTGTCTAAAAAAAGCCTATGTGGCAATTAGTATGCGACGTTGCAGTGAAGATGTGGATTTGGATAAAAAAAATTTATAAAAAAATGGAAAAAAATATTTTAAAGTATATTATAAATTATAAAAATTTGCCAAAAAACAAGAAAATAAATAAATAAATAAAAATAATTATTTTTCATAAAAATTAAAAAACGCATTTTTTTAATAAAAATAATTGGTTTTTTTTATTTTTATGAAAAAAAATTAAAACTACAGTTTTCTAATAAAAATAAATATTTTTAATTAAAATAAAAAAATGAATTTTTTTTAATAAAAATAAAAAAATGTATTTTTTAATAATAAAAATGTAGTTTTTAAAAAATAGCATTTTTTAATAAAAGAAATTGTTTTATTATTATTTTTTTATAAAATGCATTTTTTATTACGTTTTCTTTTATTAAAAAACTGCATTTTATTACGTTTTTTAATAAAAATAATTATTTATAAATAAAAACTGCATGTTAAAAACTGCAGTTTTTTTTTAAAAAAATTATTATTTTTTTATAAAATACTTTTTATATTTAATTTTCTTTTATTAAAAAACTGCATTTTATTAGGTTTTTAATAAAAATAATTATTTATAAATAAAAATTGCATATTAAAAACTGCAGTTTTTTTAACAAACTGCATTTTTATTAAAAAACTACATTTTTATTACGTTTTTAAAAAAACTGCATTTATATATTTTTATTATTTTTTGAAAAAAACTGCATTTTTATATATTTATTAAAAACTGCATTTTTACATTTTTATTACGTTTTTTAAAAAAACTGCACTATTAAAAACTGCATTTTTACATTTTTATTACGTTATATAAAAATGCAGTTTTTATTCATAAATAATTATTTTTATTGAAAATAATTATTTTTATTTATTTATTGCATTTTTTAATAAAAGAATAAAACAACATTTTTTTAAAAAACTGCATTTTATAAAAAAAATTCTTTTATTAAAAAACGCTGTTATTTTAAAAAAACTGCATTTTTATTATTAAAAAAAACTACATTTTTTTAATTTTATTAAAAAAACTGTATTTTTTTATTTTTATTAAAAATATTTCGTGATATTACTGTTTTTAATCAAAATAATTTAATCTTACGTCATGCATGCATGCATGCGTACATAATTATATTTTTTTATATATACTCTATACTATAATTATGTATGCATAAAATATTTTTATTTTTTTTATGTAAGAAATTATTTAGCTAGCACTTTCTCGATCTCTAATAAGAAAATACAATTTACCAAAGTTTCCGTTGAATCATGGAGATCGCATATTGACGTTCATTGGTTGATTTTATCTTTATTTTTATCTTTTTTTAGTGTGTATTATTAGCTATCTAAATGCGTTTTAATTTTTTTAATAAAAACTAAAAAAAACTGCATTTTTTAATTTTTATTAAAAATATTTATTTTTATTTATTTATTTATTTTCTTGTTTTTTTGGCTAATTTTTATAATTTATATTATACTTTAAAATATTTTTTCCCATTTTTTCATAAAAATTTTCATCCAAATCCACATCTTCACTGTCACGTCACATACTAACTGCCACATAGGTTTTTTTTAGACAAGTCAGCTGCCACATCATCATTTCCGTTAAATCAACCTTGACTTAACGGTTTTTGTAACTTTATGTTAGTAAACTAAAGTTTAGTGAGTTGACTGTAAGAAGAAAAAATTCAGTGACCTATTTGTAAGTCGACTTATAGTACAATGACCTAGAAAGCATTTAACCCTGATTACTTGAATACGATTTAAGAATTATAAAATACACATAACCGTGTTAACTTTTCTCCATGCTTGACTTGTTGTTGAATGAACACATTTCCATTCAATAGCAATATCATCCCAAGACTGCAAAATTTGAAATGAATCGTTTAGTTATAATTCTCTAGGTGCTACATTTAAGCAGAAGAAGAAGGTTATGGAGCTATATAAATTGTTTGAAGGGAAAGGCTCCAATGAGGAGAACTTTGTTGAGTACTGGTAGTAAGGCTGTAATAAATCACGCATCACAAATTATTCAGTCTTGGTAGTAAGGCTGTAATTTCCTGTAAAATAAACTAAACAGTTCGGGTTTGATTTGTACTTGATCGACTAAAAGTTCGATTCTAAATATAAACAATTCGAATAATAATAATGTTTTGAAAAATTATAAAACACTAATGGCGCAGGTCCCTCGACCCATTTTCTGGTAATAATAAATATATTAAATTTAAATTTGGATATCAAGACTTTCTCTTTTCATTGTCTTCTTAATATAGTCTTGTTACACATCACTACAAATTTATGTTAATAACAGTTTAACTTCATAATAAAATTTGTTGATATATAAATCATTTATCTTTAACATATAATTCAGAGTTGTAAAGGTTTTTAATGTATGCATGCATATAAATCATTAAGAATACATCTTTCATTTGTAAAATTACTTGCAACGTTCTTCTTAAATCTGTTTATTTTACTTGTATTTGTGCTTGCTCTGTTCCCCCTAATTTACCTACAGGAAAAAGTTCCTCCATAGAATTACAACTAATTAAATAAATAAAATGGCATTAATAATAGAATTAGCTTTTTTGCATAGTACGGTCTGTATTAGCTGCGCGACGTGAGTAGCTTAAAACCCTATCTCTAATTCCAACTCCTTTAGATTCCTTCTTCAATTTCTTACTTTCTCTCTGATGGGCAGATCTAATTCCAACAATCAAAACCAATGATTTATAAAGTTTGATTGGCAGAGAAAAAGCAAGTGAAACCCTTGTTTTAAGTCTAAACCCCCCTCCGTGTTTTGTCCCAAATTTTATCCCAACTTTAGATGGTTAGATTTATCCCAACTTTTGACGGTCCCGATCTTTTAATAGGCTTGAGCGGAAAATTAAGTTTTTTTAAAAACACTTATGTTTTGTATAGATAGATACTTAATTTATTTTTACTTTGGAAATGAAAATCTTGTGATAGAATCCGGAAAATGGTGTTTTTTAAAAATATTTAATAAGTCGTACACCTCTTTTTATTATTTTCGTTTAGTGGGTAAGCACGCAGTACTCTTATTCGACAAACTAAACATTTAATTAAGAAAAGTGAAGGTAACTTCTACTAAAGCAAATGATTTCATAATTGTTTCACATCTTAATTATATAAACTTTAGCAAAATTTATTCTACTTTTTTGGTAAAGAGAGCTTATTTAATGAAAGTGACTTGAAGTATCTTCGTGGGTTTATTTAATTTGAAATGATGAATAATTAATTTCATTTAAGTTTCAGAATTGATTGGATATATTTCAAAGTACTCTTTTGTGTTAGCAAAAGGACACCAAAAATTATATCAAGAATAAAAATTCAAAATCTTTAGACTTGTGGCACATACCACCAGGGAGGTGATTGTAATATGCATATATTGAAATGCATAACTTGATAACATAAAAATAACTCACTCCTTTTCAGTTGCATAATTAAAACGATAACTTTTAAGTATAATTTTATGTTTCAAAATATTTCCTAATATTAGCTAAGAAGCTAATAGTGATAGTATGCCGCCTAACTTGATAACATAAAAATAATGACAAAATAGGAATTACTATCATGTCATTTTATAAATTTTAAAATAAACTTTAATTAGTCCTGGTTGGAAAAAATTATTGAAAAAGTTGGGCTATGTTTCAAAAAATAAATATGCTAAAAAAAAATGAAAAGTCATACAAAAAGGTGTACGTGTGTATTTATGTTGCATTCATATCCCCTGCTATTTTCAGGAGGTGTGTACTCGGTACAAAATTTAGAACAACGCAACATTGGAAGGGCTTGTGGTGGATTTATGACAATTCTGCATTCATTTGCATAATGTGTGCAAGTCGATGTGATAAAACCTCAAAGTAGTACAATTCCTACATTGTATGTAGTACATCTTAAATGTTGGAATAGGTTATATACTTTCTTTGGAATTTGTTTAATACTTAAGAGTGTGCTTGCTAGGATGTGTTACATACACGTAGTTAAATGTTAAAATAAATTTCTTGAAATTTGAACAAACTGGACAAATTTAAATCTTCATTGTCATTACTTGCCTTTTAATCTTAGTTAACAGAGAGAATATCATGCCAAGAAACTTTAGAAATCCTCTCATAGGCTGGAACAAATATGTGGCAACACTTGGCTCTTTGATTGGCATATTCAATTTCAAAACAAAGCTACAAATTATAATCTCTTAATAAGTTTCTAAAGGTTCTGACATTAATCTGATCCCATATTATTTCCAAATTTGAGAAAATCTTGAAGAAATTCAACCACAATAATTCAAAAAATCACTGATACCCAACAAAGCAGAAATACCTATTACCAAGAACCCAAATATCCATGAGGAAAAGTTTCAAGCAATTAATCCACAACTTCACAATAAACCATCACTTCAAAAAATAAAATCAAACAAAAAGTAACCCAATAAAAATCATACTGAATTAACAACCACAAATGCACATTAAAATCAAATTTTCCCATACCAGAATAACCCAAAAAAGATTAAGCGTGACTAAACCTTATCAATGTAGACAACAAAAAGAAAGAAACAAAAAGAAACCCACACAACAAAAAGAGCTTAAATCAATGTAGACACTTATCTATTATATAAATGCAGTTTAAGAAAGAAACGAAGTAAGTAACTTAGGGTTTGGTACCTGGATCAACAATCGCGGGAGTAGCAGGAGATGGCCACGGAGGGAGCGAGAAGTCGGTGGACACAGAGGGAGGAAGAGAAGCACCCGTGCTGCAATAAGAGATTAAATGTTCTATAAGCACCGTCCAAAATTTGAGATTCCTTGTTTACTATATGTAGGATCCACTATGGGTAACAATGGACTATATTTTATACTTTCCTTAAAAGGGATTATTTCTTTATGACATCAAAAGCAATTTCTTAATGAAGGGAGTATTTCTTAATGACATCAAAAGTAATTTGAGTATTTTATTTTTAGATGCAACATATTCATGAGTGATATCACAACTTTTGAATAGTGACCTTATAAAAGATAAGGTGGATTTACATCATTTTACTCCATATATTAACTAATGCCGGTATTATTGGGCTTCAGGACCCTGGAATCCAACAATGGGTGCTTCAATATAAAAATGTTTTAAAAGTATCAACTTAAGTTTTTTGTGGGTATGTCCCTATTGTTGATACTTTTCTTCTTCATCTAGTGATTGTTGCTTTTCTTCTCACAGCTTTGAGTTGATGGGGTGCTTATGTGATTAAGGGACACACGTATGCATTGCATTTTTGTTGACAGTAGAAAACCAATTATTCTAGAGAAAATTACTGGAGAGAAGCCACATTTCAAGCCTTGTCTTCTGTAAGTTTACTGTGCAAATATTTTTCACTTTGTTGGTTTGACAACTATTTGTTTTTCGCTTAACATTAAGTTTATTTGTCAAAGATGAAATAGTATGTGCTCTCTGGTTGTCGCCTTCCTAAACATATATGAGTTGTCTTGATTGGTTTTGAAAGCAGAAGAGATGTGCAACTTAAAAAGCGTTTGTAGCGGCCATCTAGTTGTTCTTGCTACCTAATTTTTGATTTAATCCAGAAGTCCAAAAAGTTGAAAATTTAACTCTTTCACTTGAAACTTGTGGATAAGAACAGGATTGGATGTTCTGTTATTTTTGAAAGACTTCACATGCATGCCTCTCTTCTTCTATTTTTAAAGTTCCATTTTTGGAATGTTAACCTTCTATTTTTAGCTTTTAAATGATTATGTTCTGATATGTTTAAACCATTTGCCAACCTATCAGAAGAAAATTGTTTAAGCCATTTACCATATTTTATTTACCTTTAGCTCCTTATCTTATTTTATAGTTTTGATTTCTTAATGTTATATAAATTTTTGAAGTGTTTCCATTTCACTTGCATTGTGTGATTAGAGTTAATGTTACAGAAAGGATATCCTTCTGACTCTGCTGCGTATATTGATCCAAACATCATCAACCAAAGGCTTCCCGTCATCTTGCATAAGACCCAAAAGCTTACATTCCCTAATTAACATGTAAGCTTTATGTAATCCTTGATATTATAGAAGGAATTGTATTTAATCTTTATGCAACAGACAATTTTATTTATATCATTGTGGTCATTTTCTTTCCAGTGCTTAAAATTTTTCCCTTCATTATGCAGCTCCATATTCAATCCTACATTGCCACATTTGCCTAATCTCATGTTTGATTAATTTGTAAAAAATACTATTTTAATGACAAAACTTTCGAGGAAAAGAAAATCCAAGGATCCCAGAATGATTGTGAATGACTGGATTTTTAAGATGAGGCATACTTAAGACCTTTCTTACTTGACTTTCACACTTAATAAAGTCTATATATAGGTTTAATTTGATTCTAATGAGTATTGGTCAAATTTTTATAATTGTCTCACATTCTAAAGACTCTATTTTGCTGGAAAATGTAGTATTAGTAATTGGGCTACTTAGACTCCTTTCATGTTTTTCAATAATTTGATTGGGTCATTGGGTTTTTTTATGGGTTAATAAGTGAACCCAAAACATTACTATGATTTCAATGAAGATATTCATTATTATATGCAATCAGGTGTGGAAGCATGATAGTTCGCAGTAATTTAAAACGGAATTAAGGACTAATTTTTCTACACAATTTGACATCAAATTTAAAACGGGATAATTTCAGTGACATCAATACTTGACAATAATTGACAGACATATATAAACTAATTAGATGGTATGTATATAAATTAAATATCTACAGATAAACCATGTGTAAAGAAGTGTATATAGTTTTATTATGAAAACAATTATAAATTGAATCTGAAACCCTAAAAGCTTAAAAATAAGGGGTGGAAAGGTGCTTACCGGAGGGGAAGAGGATGATACGGATATCCTAGAAGTCCGATCTGTAAGCTTCAACAATTGAGAGAAATAGAGATATATACAAGAGATGATGATGGTGTGACGGTAGAACCCAAACCAACCCGAAGCCCTTTACTTCTTAGGAGGCATATTGAAGAAATCGAAGGAGGGAGAAGGGAGGGAGAACTAAAATGAGAGGGGAATAGGAGAAATTGATGAACTAAAAGGAAAGAGGGAAAGGAAATAAGGAAAGGAAAGAGGGAAATTAGGAGGTATACTCGCCTCCGGCAAATAAGTTTTGTAAGTGAAGCTGATCTGTTTTTTTAAGGGTAAGATTTATCTCAACTTTTTGACGGTCCTGATCTTATAATAGCTGTGGGCGGGAAACTAATTTTTTCAAAAACATTTGTGTTTTGTATATACAAAACTGATCAGGTCAGGACTCCCGTACGGGAGTAAAATTCAGATTTTTTTTTGCTTTTTTTAAAACAACTAAAAAAAAGTTTAATATTTTATGGAACTTAAATTTTTCATAATACAGTGTTTTGGGTGTGATTTGAATACACACAACAAAATATGTATGTACAGTCTGTACAGACATGTTTTGTTATATGTATCCAAATCACACCCAAAATACTGTATTATATAAAAATTTATGTTTCATAATTTTTTTTTTTTTTTTAGTAAAATAAAAATAAAAAGAGGTCTGGATTTTGGTACGGTCTGGGAGTCCGGACCTGATCCGACATATATATATATATATATATATATATATATATATATATATATATATATATATATATATATATATATATATATATATAGGGTCTGGTTCCTATCCGGACTCCCGCATTTTTTTAAAATGTGGATTTTTTTTTTAAAAAAAGTTTATATTTTATGGAACTAAATTTTTTACATAATACAGTGTTTTGGTGTGATTTGGATACATATAACAAAATATGTATGTACAGTCCGGAGGTTAAGCCGGTCCGAACTCCCGGACTAGATCCCCTCTGTATATATATATATATATACACACACACACATAGAATGGATTAAGGACTTATTCCTTAATTCTACATACCTTGCATACCATCTTTAGCGACGTTCCGGGTGATCGGTCCGGTCCATCGCTAAAAGGTAAGACGACAGTTCACGGACCGAACCATCGTCCGATCCGTCACTAAAGGGGGTGAGCCCTTGAAATGGACTATATATATATTGAGAATTATTATTTTCAGAAAGAAAATTTAATATTTCCACAAGTCTTTACTTACATAATTGTGGATCATATTTACTTTTCATGTGAGAAGAGTCTTGTAAAACTATTAATTTCCCTTATGAAAATATTAATTTCTTATATTTTTAATTAGAGTGATGTTAACCTGTTTGTATAACAGGTTGTATGTCGGCTCAGCTCGGCATACAAATTATTTTTCCTATAAAAATTACAAGGCTCAAACAATGGCAAATTGTATCTTAATTTTAAGTCGTTCAAAATAGGCAGTATATTTGAATAGTATACAAAATAGTTACTTTTTATATAACAGAGTTGAAATTGTAATATACTTGTCTAACAAAGGTTAGTTGAAAATGTAATATACTTATATAACAAAGTTCATCTGAATTATACAACTCTACTGTAAGACTCCAACTTTTATGAATAAAGATGAATTTTCTATAAACATTATTTTGCATATTAAGGAGTAAATTTGATATAATGTTATAGTTATGAGTAATATTTATAAATTTTGTAAAATAAGCAAGTGGTTATAAAATTTTCATGTTGTCGGGGAATATTTGTTTGGTCGTGGAATATTCTTTCTGTCGGGGAATATTCGTACGACGGCGCAACCATTTGTGGACCCTATAACAGAATAACTGTCAGATAAAGAAAATGACAAATTTGAGTTTTTATAAATAACGGCGTAATCGTTACTGTTAACACTGTTGTAATACCCGGTGGGTAAAGTAAAGTAATACGCATTGTTGCATAGTAGCACATGGTATTACACAATATTTTTTATTTATTGATTCTTACGTAAGAAGACACTACTCAATAATTATTATAGTAATTACTGTTCAATATTTTATTTTATTGATTCAATAATTGTTGTGTTGATATTTTATATTATTGTTGTTTCAATAATTATCACTGCACAATATTTCCCATTATCAAATCAATAATTCATATTATTTGAATAATATTATTAGATAGCATTATTGGCAATGTCTAGAAAGTTTTGTCAAGCAGATGTTTGGTCACCTAATTGCGCACCAGTAATCAGAAATCTTTATCGAAAATCCCCCTCTTTCCTTGGGAACGGCCTGTTTGTCATTATTGTGATTCTGTAATATTATTTGTGAATAATTAATTATTGATTTATATGATAAAAAATATTTATTTTATGTAGACATAAATGATGGATAGGAAATTTTTTTTATGTGGTTATAAATGAAGGAATTAATGTTGAGGTGTTTTATTAGTATTTTTGTCTGAATGGAGGTATTAAAAATCAAATCAGTGTTCTTAAAGCTCTATTGCGTGAGTTATAATTTCAATCCTGACCGTTGGATCGTTGTGATTTTTGGATATATTATACATATATAAGTTGAGTATATGTCTAACAAATTTTGAACCGTTAAAAATTAACGTATGATTTGTTATGAATTTTATGAGGTATTGAAAATCATCCGTTTGTAGATTTCAGATATTTTCTGTTTGGAATTTGAAATAACTTAAAGCTACAAAGTTGTAGAGAATTCGATTTCGTATGAAATGGACATAAAATTCGTATTTTTCTGATAAAAGGGCTATTTATTATGAATTATTGAAGTTTCAGAAATTAAAATATATTTATTAAAATTATGGGCGAGACCCACTTTTGTTTTTTATGGAAAATCTTTGCTGGAGTTCAATTGTGACGTGCTGAGTTTTTTCAAAAGAAGTGTTCTTTCAGAGATGGCGTGCAAAAAAAATATTATTATTTTATTATTTAGTCTCCTATGTCGTTCTATCATTTTCCTATAAATAGGCACTTAAGTTATAATTGAAAATCACACCAGAATCAGAGAATTCATCTTCTATAATCTTGAGCGTATTTCTTTCGAGTTTTAGAAAGCTTTGAGCGTAGAAAATAGTGAAAGTTTTCTTCAAGAATATCCCCGCTATACCAGTTGGAATACTCTTCTTTTCAAGGTAAGGGATGTTATTTTTGTTCAATATTCGCTTGAAATAATATTTTCTTCCATACTCTGTAGTATGTAAGTAATATTATTTCGTTTCAGATTTCGAATTCTATACTCGTTTTGTTAAAGTTTTGGCTTCTAAACTCCATGAAATTAGTAGAATATCCTAGATATTTGCGCTTTATCCAGTATATTTTCATGAAAATATTATTTTGAGAATTCTTGATAAGTTTTAACTTTTTTATGCCGGAGTACTATTCACGAGGTTACTATTCCTGAAGTACTATTCACGGGGTACTATTCACTTGAGCACTATTCACTCGGGATACTATTCATGATAAAAATTGATTCTTTTTCGGTCCAAATTATTTTTGGTACAATATTATTCTTGAATTTTATTCCACAAAGCAGTATCATGATGACAATTTGGACGTTATTGATTTTTGGATAAATTAAATTATAAATCTTTAAAAATTTATCATTAAACTTGTTTTATTGAATTCTTATCATCCTCATGTTTATATTATGTTGAAAGTCATATGTGGCCTAGATGGACTTGGTATAATTATGACCATGGATTATTCGGTATAATCATGACCGTAATGTTACAAATGATGTGGTAAAGGTCCTCATTGGCCCGTAGTGCATTGATGGACAATTGTTGGCATGATCATGACCATTGATGAATACAAGAATATCCTTGGCCCGTAGTGCATGGATAATTTATGGTCGTGATACTAAAGAATATCATTGGTCGTAGTACAGGGGTGATTCGATGATGTGAATTATTTATTAAGTTGAGTCTCAGTGATAAAAGTCATGAAAAACCTTTTAAATCATAGAAGATAGTAGATTTTATTCTCTACTTGACTCTTCTAATGAATTGCTTGTTCCGCTGTAGTTAAACTTGATGTTTGTTATATTTTATCAGTTTAACACTGTTGAAGGCTAATGATAATTTATTCTGCATTATCTTAGTCATAATATTTCTTACTGTGCTAGTTGAGCTCACCCTTTTGCTTTCATTGTCCTCTTCAGAAAATGAGAACCTAGCCGGGACTAGTCGGGGAACGGAGTGACGGACCAGATGATAGTATTAGTAGTCCTCACGATTCTATGAAATAGTGTGATAATAAATGTATTGATGACTCCATTTGAGTTGAATACTTTCTAGAAGACAATATTCGTATTAAAACTCCCAGTTTATGTTTTATCGTATTTTACATGACAGTTGTATTATTAAGTTGTATTTGAATTTTGTACCATATATTTGGCGAATCAAGATGGGTGATGTATACCTATTTTGGGGGCGTCACATCTACACTATACAAAATGTAACTTATTTACATAATTTCTCATTTTTGACAACCTAAAATCAAGATACAAATATGCTAGACTAGACTCAAATAGATATATATGATGTAATTAACTATAATTGGCGTAATCAATGTTTTGAAAATCGAATTGGCCGGTTATATCAAAAATGGGTCATATGTTTGGTTCAATTTGGATTTAGTATATTAGTTTGGTCAAAAGTACTGTAAAATTTGTCAAATTGACCTAATAGATCAGTTTTTATTTGTTTTTATTTTTTTTCGGTACCAATATTTTTTATAATAAGATTAAACACTTTTTTGTAATATTTGAGTACAATTTCATTATATCTAAGTTTATCAAAAAAAAGAGATGTTCTAAAATTTTATTATTTATTCATTATATTATTCTATATTTATGATGATGATTTCATTGGTTCTGAAACATCCTGGGTCAAATCCCAAGTCGTGACCCAATAATATCTTTTTGAATCATCTTAGTCCACCACCCAAAAGGTCATGACTTGAAGATACTACTATGGATCCGGTTATCATGAAGTTATTTTGTTGGTAAGTTGGTCAATTGACCAATAGAATACTGACACACATATAACCTCGCATGCGTGTCAATATTTTATTGGTCAATTGACCAACTTACCTCAAAATAAACTTCATACTAACCACTTCCAGTAGGGTTATTTATTTCCTTTTTTGCAGATAAATTTTTCTTATCTTTTGATGTGGAATTGGGGTATTACACGTTCAATAATGATTCGAACACAGTGAGTAAGAATGATCCATCCATCTAATAATTTTTTAGGTTGGATGATAGATAGAACATTGGGTGTTATGTTTATATAGTAAAAGAAAAAAGAAAAAAAATTAAAAAACTAATCAGTAAATCCTACGTCATATCGAGCCAAATAAATAATTAGTATTAAGATCCTAATGATAAAAAGTTCAAAATGTAATATAATAGTTCGAAATTATAAAACTGAAAAAAAACTCATTGAAGGAGTTCAAATTTGACCTAAATCAGAGTTTGCCCAAATTTGACTTGCAGTGATTTGACTTCTGGCGATTCAAGTGCTCCATATCTGGATCTGGTTAGCATGATAGTTTATTTTTTGGTAAGTTGGTCAATTGGCCAATAGAATGCTAACACACATAGAGCCTCGCATGCGTGTCAGTACTTTATTAGCCAATTGACCAACTTATCCAAAAATAAACTTAATGTTAACCACTTCCTCCTATATCTATATTAACAGTCGTGTAAAAATTAGTTGTATTCATATAACTAAAGAGTTGTATTGATATAGTTATATAGTTGCTTTCCGGTGGCCTTTGTTATTCATATTACATATATTATATAACTGTAAATCTTTATTTTTATAAATGCAACTTACACTTTTATAGAACTGCCTAATAAAAGGCTAAAAAGCAAAGAGTTTAACTCATGAATGAATGAATGATTATGGATATTGTCTAATTCACGTATAATCGAAACACAAAGAGTTTACTAAAGTAAATTCTAAAATCATAAACTGAACTTTACGAGGAAAACAATATAATATCAATGGTAAAAGATAAAAATAATTAATAAAAAAATCCTTCAACTCACAAGTCGGGCTTTTACGGACTAAAGAATTTCTATACATATGAAAACAAACTCCTAATAAGTAACTAATTAATATGGCAAGAAAGTCCTTAACTAATAGGTAACAACTCAAATACGTAATATCATAAAAGATTTGTTTTCTACTAAAACAGTATTACCTTAAAGAACAAACCTATCTAAAAACATAGATTAATTAAAATAATTAATATTCAAGCCAATCCGACCTTCCCACAGTCATGACGCCATTTCTAAAGAACCTCCAATCTCTCGAAGACATGACGCCATTTTCGAATTCGGAGACCTTTCCCGAAGTCGATTGAACTCCGCTCTTCGGGAATTATCTCAGCTCTTCAAGAATTATGGTCATTTCATTGAACCAGTTCTCCCTTCCTCATTCCTATCTAACTCTACTTCAAAATTCAAAGCTAGTTGTCCTACATCAGTCCTTCCCACTTGAAAAGAACTCGACCTCGAGTTATAATCTGGAATAAAGTAGAATATCTTCACAAAACTCATAAAGATCAAATACATTGAAAGTACGAGAGATGTTCAATTCAGGCAGTCAACCACTGTAGGCATTATCATTAATCTTCTTAACCACCTTGTACGAACCATACTTCCATGGTTTCAACTTGTTATAAGATCCGACTGGAAACCTTTCCTTACGCATAAACACCATAACTTGATCACCCTCATCAGACAACTTCGGACGCCTCTTGACATCTGTTACAGCTTTATACTTTGCATTCTTCTCCTCCAACCTAGCTTTCACTTTAGCCTGAACATCTCGAACTTGCTCAGTAAAGTTTTTGGCAGCAACACTGGTTCCAACAACCTTAGGAAGATGTGTCCAGGTCTAACGCATGTGTTAGGAGGCTGCTGATACACTAAAGTAAAAGGAGATTTATAAGTAGCAGTATGAACTGCATTATTATATGCGAACCTCAGCTTGAGCCAGTGCCACATCCCATTGTTTTGGCTTATCTCCACAAATTAATACTCTGAATCAAATTTCCTAACGTTCGGTTCAAATTCTCAGTCTTTCCATCAGTCTGTGGATGTACAGTGCTACTGGACTTCAATGTAGCATCCATTTGCCCCCATAATGTGATCCAAAAATGGCTAAGGAACTTCGAATCCCTATTAGAAGTGATAGACTGAGGAACCCCGTGTAAACGAACCACTTCTTGAAAAAATAACTGAGCTATATGAGATGCGTCAGATGTCTTTTGACAAGGAATGAAATGCCCCATCTTAGAGAACCAGTTAATCACAGCAAACACAGAGTCCACCCCCCGCTTAGTCTGTAGAAGACCTAAATCAAAATATGTCGACAGATCCCCCAAATAGCACTCGGTACTGGCAGATGCATGTAAAGACCTGTATTTTGAGCTTGACTCATAGCAGTCTGACAAACATAGATCTTGCGAACCAAACTACCTAATTCGTATTTCAACTTAGGCCAATAATACCGTTTGGCTAATCCACTGATGGTCTTGTCACATCCCAAGTGACCATTTAACCATTCTCCATGTAATTCTCGAATCAGTTTCTCTCTCAAAGAACCTCGAGGAATACATAACTTATTTCCATGAAACTCTCCCTCTGTTTGTTTTTAACACATTTCTCCCATACATTAGCAAAATCTTCATCTTCTGAGTACAAATCTTTCAGAAACTCAAACCCAATAATCTCTTGTTGCATAGTGACCAACAAACTTGCACGCCAGCTAATTTGTCTGTTACCTTATTTAGAACATCAGATTTGTGCTTTCGAATAAAAGGAAATTTTTCCAAAATGGTTGCCCACCGAGCATTCATATTACTCAAGCTCCTCTGACTATTCAGGTACTTCAATGCTTAATGATCAGTGTACAGAATAAATTCACGCTGAATCAGATAGTGCTCCCAATGTTTTAGTGCTCGAATAATAGCATAAAACTCTTGGTCATACTGTACTCCATTTTCGCCGCGCATCACTGAGTTTTTCACTAAAAATGCCATTGGTTTCTTCTCTTGGGACAAAACTTGCTCCAACTCCAATTCCTGCTAGCATCATACTCCACCTCGAACAGCTTCTCAAAATTGGGTAAAGAAAGAACAAGAGTAGTACACAACTTCTCTTCAATGATTGCAAAAGTTATTTATGCTGCTTCTCCCCACCGAAATTTATCCTTCTTTAAAAACTCGGTAATGGGTGCCATAATGCTACTAAAATCTCTAATAAATCGACGATAAAATGTTGTCAACCCATGAAAACTTCTCACCTTACATACTGTTTTAGGAGTAGGCCAATCACGTAAGGCTCTCACCTTTTCTTCGTTAACCATGATACCCTCCGAACTTACAACATATCTAAGGAATAACAATCGTTCGGCCAGCCAGCTACACTTTTTAAGTTAATGAAGAGCTTATTTTCGAAAAACACCTTTAGCACAACCCAAAGGTGCTCCATATGGTCTTCCTCGTTCTGACTATAAATTAGTATGTCATTAGAATAAATGACAACATATCTTCCAATGAAAGGTCGTAATACCTGATTCATAAGTCACATAAAAGTACTAGGTGCATTGGACAATCCGAACGTCATGACCACCCACTCGTAGAGTCCATCCTTCGTTTTGAAAGTTTTTTTCCATTCATCTCCAAGTTTGATTCGAATCTTATGATATCCGCATTGTAGATCTATTTTGGAGAACAACTTTAAACCCTCTAACATATTTAACATATCATCCAATCATGGAATTGGGAAGCATTATCTGACAGTTATCTTGTTAATCGCTCGGCTATCAACTCACATTCTCGAACTGCCATCTTTCTTTGGGACCAATAATGTGGGAACTGCGCATGGACTCATGCTCTCTCGAATAAATCCCTTCATTAGTAATTCTTCTACTTATTCCTATAAATTTTAGTTTTCCTTAGGACTCATCCGATAATGTGCCAAATTAGGCAAACTTGTTGTCAGAATTAAATCAATGTATTGTTGAATATCCCTTAGTGGTGGAAGGTTATTTGGTAAATGGTCAAACACCAACTCACTGAAATCACCTAAAAGGGATTGCACCTTTTCGGGTAACACAATTTTCTATTTTTCCATCTCTTCTACCACTAGAGCTCGCACCACGACAACTTGTACCTTTTGTGCCTCCTTAATTTTCGACTCCAAATCAGTTATCGAAGTGATTAAAGATAGAAAAAAATACTCTTCTTTAGGGTGCTTAGTTGTGCTACCACCTGAATTTTGTTTTGGAACCATTGTGATCTTCTTGCCACCCCAATTGAAAATAAATACATTGTCGTGCCCTTTATAAGTGACATCCATATCAAACATCCATGGTCGTCCCAATAACAGGTGACTAACATCCATGCCAACTACATCAAAGACCACCTCATCTAGTTAGTGTTGTCTGATAAAAATAAGGACTTCAGTCATGTTCACCTTAGGTCCTTTCTGGATCCACCCAATTACATAGGGCTTCGGGTGTTTTTCTACACACAGTTTCAGGTGTTCTACCAATTTTTTTGACACTAAATTCTCACAACTTCCACTGTCCACAATTAAATCACAAACCTTCCCTTGAACGCTGCAGCAAGCCTTAAAAATATTGTTTCTTTGGGATTAATCTTCGGGATTAATCTTCTAACTTTGTTGAGCACATGACCCGCTGGATCACGCAATTTGCATGCTCTGCATGTTTTTCTGTTATTTCTGCACCAACCAAGAATTCATCCATATCTGTTCCTTCTTTGGCATCCTCATCATCCTCTCCAACTACCACAAAATTCACTAGTTTCCTCGTTGGACACTTATTTAAGTGATGGCCTGGTTGGCCGCACCAGTAGCACTTTAAACCACCTGATTTAGCATATGGGTTTGGCGCCCGTGGGGCTTCCCTTGTAGTTGATGTTGTCGGTCGCGTTTCAATTGGAATATTAGTGGGTCCCGAACCTCCTTGTAACTTATATGCGCTAGCTTTAGACTAATTCTTTCCTTCATTGGGTGAAAATCGGTTTCTGTTCAACCACATTATGTGACGCCCCAAAAATAGGTATACACAACCCATTCTGAGTCGCCAAATACATGATACATAATTTAAATACAACTTCATTTATACAACACTACAAGACGTAGCTGAGAGTTTTAACGCGAATATTGTCTCGTAGACAATATCCAAACTCAAATGGAGTCCTCATTAGATTTATTATCACACTATTTCATATAATAGTGAGGACTACTATAGCCATCATCTCAGACCATCACTCTGTTCCCCGACTAGTCCCAGCTATATTCTCATTTCCTGAAGAGAACAATGAATGCAAAGGGTGAGCTCAACTAGCGTAGTAAAGAATATTATGACTAAAATAATGCATAATAAATTATCGTTAGCCTTCAAAAGTGTTAAACTGATAGAATACAATAGACAATAAGTTTAACTACAGCAGAACAAACAATCCTTTAGAAGAGTCAAGTAGAAAATGATATCTACTATCTTCTATGATTTAAAAGTTCATCATCAATATTTTATTGCTGTAACACAGCTCAATAAATAATCCACATCATCGAATTATCCATGCACTACGGACCTAAGGATATTCGTTAGTATCACATCCACGAATTATCCATGCACTACGGGCCAAGGATATTCGTTATAATCACCAATGGTCATTATCATGCCAACAACTGTCCATCAATACACTACAGGCCAATGAGGACTTTTACCACATCATTTATAACATTACATGTCATGATTATACCGATACATAATTCATAGTCATAATCATACCAATCAAGAGTCCATCTATGCACTACGGGTTAAAGATGACTTTTATCACAATATAAGCATGAGGATGATGACAATGATATAAGCATCAATCAAACGAAATCAAGGATAAATATTAAAGATTTTTAATTTATCTAGAGTTTAAAAATGTCCAAATTGTCAACATGGCAACTTCTTTGTGGAGTAAAATTCAAGAATAATATTCATGTATCAAAAATAATTTGGTCAGAAAAGAAATTATTTTTTGTCGTGAATAGTACCCCAGGTGAATAATACCTGAGTGAATAGTACTTCATGAGTAGTACCCTATGAATAGTACTTTATGAATAGTGTCGTACGTATAAATAGTGTCGTATGTATGAATAGTACCCATGAATAGTACTCTGACATGAAAAGATTACAATTTAACAAGAATGTTCAGAAAAATATTTCAGTGGAACGATACTAGATGAAACACAAATTTCAAGGATATTCTACTAATTTCAAGGAGTATAGAAGCAATACTTATCAACATAAGTGTAGAATTAGAAATATTAAACGAAATAATATTACTTACATACTAAAGAGTATGGAAGAAAATATTATTTCTTACGAATATTGAACAAAAATAATATCCCTTACGACTATTGAACGAAAATAATATTCCTTACGAATACTTAACGAAGATAATATTCCTTACGAATATTGAACGAAAATAATGTTCCTTACAAATATTGAACGAAAATAAAATTCCTTACGAATACGAAAAATAATATCGTAAGCGAATATGAAATAAATAATACCCCTTACCTTAAAAGAAGAGTATTTCTGACTGGTAGGGCAGAGATATTCTTGAAAAAAGCTTATACTGTTTTCTACGCTCAAAGCTTCCTTACACTTAAAAGAAATACGCTCAATATTATAGAAGAAGAATTCTCTAATTCTGGTGTGATTTTCATTTCTAAACTAAACATCCTATTTATAGGAAAATGACATGATACTTGATAAGTGAATTTTATATCCGCGAATCGATGTCCATTTTAAGCATAATCATTGTTATTTCGTTGCGTTCATGTTCATTCTTACTTGTTTCTTGTTATTTCGTGTGTAGGGTGGTTGGTGTGGCGAATGATGAGAAAAGGAGGCATTTGGAGCATAATTGGAGCAAATTTGGAAAATGGCCGAAGTCAGTTAACAGTAGCCATGCCCACCGGGGCGGGCCTAATTGGCTTGTACACCCCCGCCGGGGCGGGGGGTCTCGATTTTTTGCAGTCCTGTTCTGAGCCGAACTCTGCTGGAACTTAGGAATTAGACTTTGCATGTCACATGGACTCTAACATACATGGGATTTCGGCCAAGACTTTATGTGGGATATATATGGCTCAACAAACAATGAATTAATCATCATGCAAAGCAACTAACGAAGATTGATCACAGATTTTCATAGCGAGCAACGGAGTGGAGATTTTGAAGAACGATCGTATTGATTGCGAATTGAGACTAAAGTGAAGGGTGTTCTGCATTATTCTTCTACTCTAGTTTATTTCTGAAATTGAGAAGATGTTATCTTTGATTTATTCAGTTTTTATTTCATTTATTATGAACTAATTACTTTTTAGGCTTAAGACGGATCTTTAAGTGGAACGATGGTTATGTGATTTTTGATTTCAGTTTAATAAGCTATTATCCGGTTTATCTATATTAATTTGAGAGTAATTTATGAATTGCCTGATCAACGATTCTTTGTGGACTTGTATGAATTCGAGAGATGAAATACAAGTCTAGACTTAATTAATATAGCATGTGTTCTTGATTTATGTGAATAAACAGAATCTTGATGAATGTTAGGGTAGAGATATGCTTGACATCACATGTAATCAAAAAAAGAACTTGAACTTCAACCTTCTTTAATTATAATTCACATAGAGATATAGTGAGTTAGTTAATTAAGGTGCTTAACGTAATTCTATCTTAATTGTGGATTTGGGTTAATATGGTATTAGTGCTTCGAGAGGTGGCTAGTTCTACATACGTGTTCTTGATTGATAAACTGAGATAGTGAATTAAAATGGAATAAAGGTGTAATAATCTGAGTGATGCTTAGAGTGAAGTCGAAAGCCTAATTCTCCATTATTTGTTTGAAAATTCAATTTTTAGCGTTTATTGATTGTGTGGTGATTTTAATAGTTTTAATACTGTTAGTTACAAACTGGAAATTGATTAGTTTAATAAAATTAGGATTAATAGGAAATTGGTAATTGTGAGGTTTAAATTCTTACTAAGTCTGTGAGGGAACGATACTCTACTTACTATTATATTACTTGTTGACCACGCATACTTGTGTGTTGTGCGTAACTAAAGTTTACCCAACAATACTATTTAGAAAATAAAATCATAGACTGCACAGTAGAAGAAAATAAATCACGAACGTTTACGGACGAAACTTTTAAATTTTTGATTTTACTATGCAGCACTATGCAAATACTATGCAATACTATGCAATAATAAAATATTCTAATAAAACAAAAACTTTAAATAAAATATAATATATATATATATATATATATATACCCTACCTTATGCGGCATATATATATATATATATATATATATATATATATATATAAATAATAAAACAAAACTGAGATAACTTTCTCCCAACGATTTTGAAAAATGAGTAAGTGTGGGTCCATGTAATAAGCCAAATTTATAACAAATACTTCATAAAAACCCCTCTATTTATCTCAAATCACATGGCTTCTCAAAACACATTTTTAATAACATTTATTCTTCATTAATATTAAAACTCGCAATATTAACAACCAGATCATTCCCAAGAAAGAAGAGTCTTTCCAATAAGGATTTTTCTTATTAGCGCGCAATTAGGTGATCCAAACTCATTTCCTCGACAAAACTTTCTAGACATCGTCAATAATGCAAATAATAGTATGAATAAATTTGTCGTCTCATTTATTGATTTAATAATATAAAATATTGTGCAGATGATACTGTGATAATAATTGAGTAAAACTGAGTGACTTCTCACGTATGCATCAATAATCAAAGATAATGTGCAATACCGTGTGCTACTATGCAACCACGCGTATTACTTTACTTTTATCACCGGGTATTTCAATAGTTTAACGATAAAACTTTTGCTAATTATTTTTATAAAAAGTTATTTCTGTCATTTTCTAACTTCGACAGTAATTCCGTTGTGGGGTCCACCTAATAATTAGTGTCGTCGTACGAATATTCCTAATAAAACGAATATTCCCCGACCAAACGAATATTTTATGACTACTTGCTTTACTTTGCAAAATTTGTAAATATTACCCACAATTATAACATTATATCAAATCCACACCTTGATATTCAAAAATATATTTGGAGAAAATTAAATCTTTATTCTTAAAAGTTGAGGTCTTATAACATCCCCTTCTTATGAAATTTTGTCATGGAAATTGGTGTATGTACCTGGTATGTCGAAGAGGAGAGGATACATTTGTGACGCCCCCAAAATAGGTATACATCACCCATTATGAGTCGCCAAATACGTGGCACATAAATCAAATATAAACTTCTTTTATACAATACGACAACAGTGTAAGCTTAGAGTTTTTACACGAATATTATCTCATAGGCAGTATTCAAACTCAAATGAAGTTCTCATTATATTTATTATCACACTATTTCATAAAATAGTGAGGACTACTATAGCCACCATCTCGAACCGTCACTCTGTTCCCCGACTAGTCCCGGCTAGATTCTCATTTTCTGAAGAGAACAATGAAAGTAAAAGGGTGAGCTCAACTAGCCCAGTAAGAAATATTATGACTAAGATAATGCAAAATAAATTATCGTTAGCCTTCAACAATGTTAAACTAATAAAATACAATAAACATCACGTTTAACTGCAGCGGAACAAGCAATACATTAGAAGAGTCAAGTAGAACATGATATCTACTATTTCTATGATTTAAAAAGTTTTTTCATCAACTTTATCACTGAGACTCAGCTTAATAAATAAATCACATCATCGAATCATCCCTGCGCCATGGCCAAGGATATTCATGTAATCATTAATGGTCATGATTATACCGAATAATCCCTGGTCATAATCATACCAACAACTGTCCATCAATGCACTACAGGCCAATGAGGACTTTTACCACATCATTTGTAACATTACGGGTCATAATTATTCCAAATGATCCCTGGTCATAATCATACCAATCAACAGTCCATCTATTCACGTAAGCCAAAGATGACTTTCATCACAATATAAGCATGATGATTATGACAATGATATAAGAATTCAATTAAAAGAAACAAAGGATAAATTTTTAAAGATTTATAATTTAATTTATCCAGGATTCAATAATGTTCAAATTGCCAACATGATACTGCTTTGTGGAGTAAAATTCAAGAATGATATTGTATCAAAAATGATTTGGACAGAAAAGAAATTAATTTTTGTCATGAATAGTACCAGGGTGAATAGTACCCCATAAATAGTACTTAGGGAATAATACCATGTGAATAGTACTTTGTGAATAGTATTCGTGAATAGTACTTTGTGAATAATACCCTTGAATAGTACTTTTGTGAATAGTACTATATAAATGAATAGTACTCATGGACAATACTCCGACATGAAAAGCTTAAAATTTAACAAGAATGTGCAGAAAATATCCTTGTGAAACGATACTAGATGAAACGAAAATTTCAAGGATATTATACTAATTTCACAGAGTATAGAAACAATACTTTATCAAAATGAGGGTATAATTAGGAATACGAGACGAAATAATATTAATCACATGTGACGCCCCCAAAATTAGGTATACATCACCCATCTTGAGTCGCCAGATATATGGTACAGAATTCAAATACAACTTAATAATACAACTGTCGTGTACAATACGACAAAACATAAACTGTGAGTTTGAATACAAACACTGTCTACTAGAGAGTATACAAACTCAAAAGAAGTCTTCATTAAAATTATTGTCACACTATTTAACAGAATAGTGAGGACTGCTAATACTATCATCTGGTCCATCACTCCGTTCCCCGACTCGTCCTAGCTATATTCTCATTTCCTGAAGAGAACAGTGAAAGAAAGGGTTAGTTCAACTAGCCCAGTAAGAAATATTATGACTAAGATAATGCAGAATAAATTATCATTAGCCTTAAACAGTGTTAAACTGATACAATATAACAAACATCAAGTTTAACTGCAGCGGAACAAACAATCCATTAGAAGAGTGAAGTAGAGAATAAAATCTACTATCTTCTATGATTTAAAAGGTTTTTCATGACTTTTATCGCAGAGACTCAGCTTAATAAATAATCCACATCATCCCTGCACTACGGCCAAGGATATTCATTAGTATCACAACCATAAATTATCCATGCACCACAGCCAAGGATATTTATGTATTCATCAATGGTCATGATCATGCCAACAACTGTCCATCAATGCACTACGGGCTAATGAGGACTTTTACACATCATTTGTAGTATTACGGTCATGATTATACCGAATAATCCCTGGTCATAATCATACCAAGTCCATCTATGCACTACAGGCCACAGATGACTTTCAACATAATATAAACATGAGGATGATGATAATGATATAAGAATTCAATAAAACAAGTTCAAGAATTAATTTATCTAGGAACTAATAACGTCCAAATTGTCAACATGATACTGCTTTGTAGAGTAAAATTTAAGAATGCTCAGAAGAATATTTCCATGAAAAGATACTGGATGAAGCGCAAATATTAAGGATATTCCACTAATTTCATGGAGTATAGAAGTCAAAACTTTAACCAACGGAGTATAATAACGAATGGAATAACAAAAGAAATTACCATGTATGCGGTACTTAGCATAGACAGGTTATTCCAACAGAATAATAAGTAACGGAACCAGGTCAGGCGAAATTCGCACCGACAGGATGTTCCAACAAAATAATACAGACGGAACCAGGTCCGGCGTAAAACGCACAGACAGGATATTCCAATAGAAAAATAATAAAGACGAAACCAGTTCCGGCATAAAACGCACAGACATGATGTTCCAACAGAATAATAATAATAAAGATGGAACCAAGTCCGGCGTAAAACGCACAGACAGGATATTCCAACAAAATAATAATAAAGACGGAATAATAGAGGAATGTCACCAAGTATAGGGTAGTCCGCGTATACTGGTTATTCCAGCAAAATAATAAAGAATGGAATAACAGAAGTTCTCTTCATGAATACAAAAGAAATAATATCCCTTACAGTAAAAGAAACTTAATATAAGAGTAGGGAAGTAGCAAAATACTTTTCTATAGTTTTTTTATAATTTATCTCTCTAGAGTTTCAGTGAATTTGTAAAAAATAATGAAGGAATAAGCTTCTATTTATAGAAGAATGGACTGCATAGTAACTAATTCATGAACGGTCCAGATTGATTTACTTTTAAACGGACGGTCCAGATTTAAAGCAAAATCTTTTAAATAAAATATAATATATTCTATTTTTCATAAAAAATAAAACTTATAAAATATATATATATATATATATATATATATAAATATATATATATATATATATATTTATAACCTTTGCCTTTCGGCAAAGGCTTACTAATCATCCACTTGATTTTGCTGACAAACTCCTCCATAAAAAAAACCCACTCACACATTTAATATACATATATATATATATATATATATATATATATCATACCCACCATCTTCATTTTTTTTTCTTTACACACACACGTATCCACATGCACACACATCACACTCACACACGTATAATATATATATATATATATATATATATATATGATGTATAATCTTCTACCGATTATTTTGAAAAATGGGTAAATGGGTGTCTATAAAATAAGCAAAACTATGTGACTTCTCACGTAAGCATCAATAATCAATACCGTGTGCTACTGTGCAACTACGCATATTACTGTACTTTTAACACCTTCAACAGTTAACGGTAAAACTTCCGCCGTTATTTTCAGAAAGTATTTTTGTTGTTTTCTCAATCCGACAATAATTTCGTTGTGGGGACCACCAATGATTGTGTCGTTGTACGAATATTCCCTATTAAAACGAATATTCCCCGACCAATCGAATATTATATAACAACTTGCGTACTTTGCAAAATTTATAAATATTACCCACAACTATAACATTATATCAAATTCATTCCATAATATTCAAAAATGATATTTATAGAAAATTCATCTTTATTTATAAAAGTTGGGGTCTTACAACCTCCCCTTCTAATGAAATTTCGCCCTCGAAATTAGGGTACGTACCTGGTATGTCGAAGAGGTAAGAATACCTTGATTTCATTTCAGATTCTAACTCCCAAGTCATTTCCTCAACATCGTGGTTTCTCCACAAAACTTTGACTTGAGGTATAACCTTGGAGCGTAGAATATGTTCCTTCTTATCCAAGATTTGAACAGAAACCTCTTCATATGTCAAATCTTCTGCTATTTCATCCAGTTCTAACTCAATAATGTTGTTCGGGTCTTTCATATATTTTCGTAACATGGATATGTGAAAAACGTTATGAACACGAGACATACTTGGCGGTAAAGCGAGTCTATAGGCCACAGTTCCTACTCGATCGAGGATTAAAAATGGGCCGATGAATCAAGGATTGAGCTTTTCTCTCTTTCCAAATCTCGTAACTCCTTTCCATGGAGCAACTCGTAATAACACATGATCTCATATATCAAATTCCACGTCCATTCAACGAAGATCAGCATAACTCTTTTGTCGATCTTGTGAGGTTTTTATACGTTGTCGGATCGTTTGAATCTTTTTAGTAGTCATACGTACCAACTCTGGTCCCAACAACGTTGCTTCACCCACCTCATCCTAGCATATTGGAGAACGACACTTTCTTCCATACAACGCCGTAAATGGAGCCATGCCAATACTTGCTTGATAACTGTTGTTATAGGAAAACTCCACCAATGGTAAGAAATTATCCCAACTTCCCTTGAAGTCAAGGACATAGAGCATAGAGTCTTAATAGATCTTCAAGAGTTTGAATATTCCTCTCCGACTGTCCATCTATCTGAGGATGATATGCCGAGCTAAAACGCAATTCTGTGCCCATAACTTTCTGCAAACTAACCCAAAATCGTGAAGTGAATCTTGGGTCTCAATCAGAAACTATGGATACTGGCATACCATGCAGTCTTACAATCTCGTTTATGTACATACGAGCAAGACGTTCAAGTGTATAAGTTTCTCGTATCGGTAAGAAATGAGCAGACTTGGTCAATCTATCAACAATGACCCAAATCACATCTATACCTTGAGAAACCTTAGGAAGAACGGTAATGAAATCCATGGTAATGTGCCCCCACTTCCATTCTGGAATTTCAAGTGGTTTCAATGGACCTTTTGGTACTTGATGCTCCGCTTTAACTCGTTGACAAGTTAGACACCTTGAGATAAACAGTGCTATCTCTCTCTCTTCATATTTCTCCACCAAAATGTATGACGAAGATCATGATACATTTTGGTACTCCCAGGATGGATTGCAAACGCTGTGTTGTGCGCCTCCATCATGATTTTATACTTTAAATCAGGGTCGTTCGGAACACAAAGTCTGGAGTTGACTCAAAGTATTCCTTCTTCATCGATTCTTGCTTCCGGTATAGCACCTTCTTGCACTTTTTTCCTCATACGCATCAGCTTCAGGTCTGTAGCTTGAGCAGCTTTAACTTTATCGATTAAAGTTGGTTCTACTCGTATATTCTCCATCATCACATGGGTCCCTGGAGTCTTTAACTCTATCTCCATCCTTTACAAGTCACAGAAAATGGGCCTTTGCGTTGACAATATCGCACTCGTACTTGCATATGATCTTCTACTCAATGCGTCAGCTACCACGTTTGCTTTTTTAGGATGGTATTGGATGGTATGATCATAATATTTCAACATTTCAAGCCAACGTCGTTGTCGCATGTTGAGTTCCTTTTGAGTGAAGAAATATTTGAGGCTTTTATGATTCGTAAAGATCTCCACCTTCTCCCCATACAAGTAATGCCTCCAAATTTTAAGTGCGAAGACAACAGATGCTAACTCTAGATCATGAGTAGGATAATTCCTCTCATATTCTTTGAGTTATCTTGAGGCATAAGCTATGACTTTTCCATGTCGCATGAGAACACATCCCAACCCTTTGCCAGAAGCATCACTATAAATGACAAATCCCTCCGAGCCAGATGGTGTTGTCAGAACTGGTGCTGAAATGAGTCTCCTCTTGAGTTCTTGAAAACTCTTCTCACATTCTTCCCTCAAACCGAACTTTGTATCTTTCCGAGTCAGTTGAGTTAATGGAGTAGCGATTCGAGAAAATCCTTCCACGAATCTTCGATAATAACCAGCTAAACCGAGAAAGTTACGTACCTCTTCATACGTTAAATCTTTCGCTATTTCATCTGGTTTTAAATCAATAATATGGTTTGGGTCTTCCACATATTTACGTAACATATATATGTGAAAAATATTATTAACATGAGACATATTTGGCGGTAAAGCATGTCTATAGGCCACAGTTCCTACCCGATCAAGGATTTCAAATGGGTCAATAAATCGAGGATTGAGCTTTTCTCTCTTTCCAAATCTTGTAACTTCCCTCCGTGGAGCAACACGTAACAACACATGATCTCCAACATTAAATTCCATGTACCTTCGATGAAGAACAACATAAATCTTTTGTCGATCTTGTGAGGTTTTTATACATTAACGGATCATTTGAATCTTATCCATAGTCATGAGTACCAATTCCGGTCCCAACAACGTTGCTTCCCCCACCTCATCCCAGCATACTAGAGAACGACACTTTCGTCCATACATCGCCTCGAATGGAGTCATGCCGATATTTCTTTGATAACTATTGTTATAGAAGAATTCCATTAATGGAAAGAACTTCTCCAAATTCCATTGAAGTCAAGGACACATAGTCTTAATAGATCTTCAAGAGTTTGAATAGTTCTCTCTGACTGCCCGTCCGTCTGAGGATGATATGCCGAACTGAATCGTAAATCCGTGCCCATAGCTTTTTACAAATTAACCCAAAATCGTGAAGTGAATCTTGGGTCTCGATCAGAAACTATGGATACTGGCATACCATGCAGTCTTACAATCTCATTTATGTATATACGAGCAAGACGTTCAAGTGAATAAGTTTCTCGTATAGGTAAGAAATGAGCAGACTTGGTTAATCTATCAACAATGACCCAAATTGCATCTATGCCTTGAGAAACCTTGGGAAGACTAGTAACAAAATCGATGGAAATGTGCTCCCACTTCTATTCTGGAATTTCAAGTGGTTGCAATGTACCTTTTGGCACTTGATTCTCCTCCTTGACACGTTCACAAGATAAAAACCTTGAGATAAACTCTGCTATCTCTCTCTTCATATTATTCCACCAAAATGTGTGTTGAAGATCAAGATATATTTTGGTACTCCCAAGATGGATTACTAACGGTTTGTTGTACGCCTCCATCATAATTTTATACTTCAAATCAGAGTCGTTAGGAACACAAAGTCTGGAGTTAACTTAAAGTATTTCTTCTTAATCGATTCTTGCTTCTGGAATAACACCTTCTTGTACTTTCTTCCTCATTCGCATCAATTTCAGGTCCGTAGTTTGAGCAGCTTTAACTTTATTGATTAAAGTCGGTTCTATTCGTATATTTGACATCATCACGTGGGTCACTAGAGTCTTTAACTCTATCTCCATCCTTTGTAAGTCATACAAAATGGGCCTTTACGTTGACAATAAAGCACTCATACCCGCATATGATCTTCTACTCAACGCGTCAACTACCACGTTCGCTTTTCCAAGATGGTATTGAATGGTATGATCGTAATCTTTCAACAGCTCGAGCCAACGTCGTTGCCGCATGTTGAGTTCCTTTTGGGTGAAGAAATATTTGAGGCTTTTATGATCTGTATAGATCTCCACCTTCTCCCCATACATGTAATGTCTCCAGATCTTTAGTGCAAAAACGACTACTGCCAACTCAGATCATGAGTAGGATAATTCCTCTCATATTTTTTAAGTTATCGTGAAGCATAGGCTATGACTTTTCTATGTTTCATGAGAATACATCCTAACCCTCTGCCTAAAGTATCGTTGTAGTTGAAAAATCCCTCCGAACTAGATGGCATTGTCAGAACAGGTGCTGAAATGAGTCTCCTCTTAAGTTCTTGAAAACTCTTCTCACATTCCTCGCTCCAACCAAATTTTGTATCTTTTCGAGTCAGCTGAGTCAATGGAGTAGCGATTCGAGAAAATCCTTCCACGAATCTCCGATAATAACCAGTTAAGCCCGGAAAGCTACGTACTTCAGTTACTAACTTAGGTTGCTCCCAGCTTTGAATTGCTTCAATCTTTGTCGGGTCAACAGATATTCCATGATTCGATATCATGTGCCCAAGGAATTCTAATTCCTCAAGCCAAAACTCACATTTCTTTAACTTGGCATATAACTTGTTTTCACGAAGCTTTTAGAGTATCAGCTGTAAGACCCCAACTTTTTATGAATACAGTTGAATTTCCTCTATTTATTATTTTGAAATATTAAGGGGTTGATTTGATTAATGTGGTTAGTTATGGGTAAAATGCGCAAATATTTAAATAAGCAAGTGGTTATAAAATAATCATTATTGTCGGGGAATATTCGTTTGGTTGTGGAAAATTCTTGTTTTCGGGAAATATTCGAACGACGGCGCAACCATTTGTAGGCCCCGTAACAGAAAATTGTCGGATGAAGAAAATGACAAGAATGAGTTTTCTAAAAATAACGACGTAGTTGTTACCGTTAAAACTATTGAAATACCCGGTGGTTAAAGTAAAGTAATATGCGTTGTTGTACAGTAGCACGCGTTATTGCATATTATTTTATATTATTATTGTTTTAATTATTGTCACTGCACAATATTTCCCATTATCAGATCAATAATTCATATTATTTGAATAATATTATTAGTTAGCATTATTGGCAATGTCTAAGAAAATTCTGTCTAGGAAAGGGGTTTGGTCACCTAATTGCGAGAAAGGAGAAATCCTTATCGGAAAGTCCCCTCTTTCCCGGGAACGACCTGATTGTCATTATTGTGATTCTGTAATACTATTTGTGAATAATTAATTATTGATAAAAATGATAAGAAAATATTTATTTAATGGAGAAATTTTTAAAGAGACAAATTATTAAGAATTGATATTTTATTTTCTTCGATAAAATAATTCATTCAAATATATTATTGTAATATTACATTATAAGTGTATGATGTAATAATATAATAATATAATAACGTGGATATTTTTACAATGAATGCACGATATATGAATAAATGAGGAGGAAGAGAGTAAATTGGGTCAGGAACATTTTTGTTACAAAAAACATGTTAAATATGTTGGTGGGCCCCATTTTGACTAAAATTTGATTATAGCCTGCAAGTTCGTCTGTGTGTAAATGCCGGTCATTTTTCGTTCGGAATTTGGAAAAACTTTCTTCTACAAAGTTGTAGAGAATTAAATTTCCTATGGAATGGACAAAAAATTCATATTTTCCTGATAAAAGGCTATTTATTATGAATTATTAAAATTCCAGAATATTGGGTCTGAATTAATTTTTGGGGTTATAAATATTTTTTAATAAAAAAATATTTTTTGTGAGGTGGGCCCCACTTATGTGGGCTGATGAAATGGTCAAGGAGGTGTGTTGAAGATTTTTTTATAAATATAATATTTTATTAAATTTTCTGCTTTGGCGTTCTAAGTATTTTTTTTATAAAAATGGTGCTTAGGTTAGAATTGAAAATCACACCAGAATCAGAAGTTTCTCTCTCTATAATATCGAGTGTATTTTTGTGAGTATTTAAATACTTTGAGTGTTACTATTCAGTGCAAGTTTCCTTCAGTATTATATCCAATATTCCAACCAGAAGTACTATTTTTTTGAGGTTACTATTCATGTATACGTCACTATTCACGTATACGACATTATTCACAAAAAAATTAAATTTTCTTTTCTTTGTCTAAGTTGTCTATTATGGTTAGTATCCTTGATTGTATCCATGTTTTGATCTTCATTCTTGAATTTTGCACCACAATTGATTATTATGGAGTATTTTTGAACTTGGATAAACTAAAGTACGAATCCCTAATCTTTGTCATTTTATCTCACTGGATTCGTTTTCTTTAAAATATGTTTCCTCATCCTCAGTCCTAAATGGTGATATAACTGAATATCTTTGGCCTGTAGTTCAAAGATGAATGATTACCTAATGAATATCTTTGGCCCGTAATACAAAGATGGACAGATGTTGAGATGAACATGACCACTGGTGATACTAACAAATATCCTTGGCCCGTAGTGCATGGATAATTCGTTGAATTGAAATTTTTATTGAATGATGTTATATGGATAAAATATTGATGATGGACTTTTAAATCATAGAAGATAGTAAATTTCATGTTCTACTTGACTCTTCTAATGGATTGTTGTTTTCGCTGCAGTTGTTGATCTAAAACTTATTGTCTATTATATTCTATCAAATTTTTCAATGTTGAGGACTAAGGATAATTTGTTCTACATTATCGTAGTTATAATATTCTTTACTAAGCTATTTGAGCTTACCCTTTTCCTTTTTGTTCCATTTTTCTTCTCGGGAAGCGAGAATATAGCGGGGACTAGTCGGGTGTGGAGTGATGGTTCAAGACAGTTGTTCTAACAATCCTCATTATTTTGTAAAATAGTGTATCAATAATTGTAATGAGGACTTTATTTGAGTTTGGATATTCTCTAGATGACAATATTTGTATTAAAACTCACAGCATATGTGCTGTTATATTTTGCACGAAAATTGAATTAAGGAAGTTTGTATTTAGTTTCTGTACCATGTATTTGGCAACTTAGAATAGGTTGGGTGGATTGGACCTATTCTTGGGGCGTCACAGTTTGTATCAGAGCTTAGGGATATGGTCTATGGCGAAAATCGGGGAATAGAACTAGGAGGGGAGAGACGAGTAAATCGTTCGCTAGTGTGTACTACTTAAGCTTATTTGGTATTTAATGGGTCAAGCAGAGCATAGGGTTAATATGTGATATGTTAATTTGTTTGATTAACCCTTATTTTGTGACAGTATTTCAGAATTACAGCTAAAAATGTTAACAATGGAGTGAATGAGACCGTTAAGACGTCTCTAATCACCAACCTAGATAATTTGATGTCAGGCGAATAAGAAATTAGAGATATATATATGGTGAGTGAAGAATTAATAGTTGCACCCGAGTTAATCGCAGAGGTAGCAGCTAAGAGTGAGGAAGAAGAGGAACCTGAGGAGGATTTATTTGGAGAACTTTATGATCAAAATGTAGAACTGCAAAATTGTATTCATCAGTTAGAAGAGCATGCTGAAGAACGACAGGTGGTCGTGGAACAAAGGGATCCAACAATTCAAGATTGTATTACCCAATTTGTAATGCTTGAAGAGAATCACTCTTTGGTGGAGTATAAGATATTAGAGCTAGAATATGAGAATGTTATGGTCAAAGTGCTGATGAAAAAAGAAATAATTGAACGAATAAGAATTGATGATGCATGGGTAAAAGCCACACGACACATTGATATTGTAGAATAAGTCGTCCTATCCAAGAAGGCTAAAATAGATAAAATGAATTTTGCTTTTTGGACAGAAATTGAGAGAATTCAACATAAAGTTTGGAATTACCATGTGCAAAACGGACAATCTCGATTCGATATGGATCGGAGAGTAATGATTCAAATCATGGATCAAGAATGCGTCGAAGCAATTGAGGGTGGAATGTACTCTATAACGAAGTTAAGTCTAGTTGGGGCGATGACACCAAAGGCTATCCAAGACAAGTCAAAGTCAGCCGTTCAAGGGAAAGAATTTGTCGTGACTTCCCAATATACGAGGAACCCGAATGAAGTTATCACGGGTTAGTTAATCATAAACTCTTGTGAAGTTTATACCTTATTAGATACCAGTTCTACCCATTCTTTTATTTCACCTGCTTGTGCTCAACGTTTGAACTTGACCCCTGAGAAACAAGACTTTGACTTATCTGTTGAAACTCCGTTAGGAGAAACCTTCATTACATCTACTGTTTATAAATCTTGTTTGATTCAAGTTGGCACCATCACATTACCTGTTGATCTTATTTCTTTAAAGATATTTTTATTTGATGTGATTTTAGGGATTGATTGGTTAACTACTCATCATGCCAAAATTGATTGTTTTCGTAAGGTTGTTAGTTTTCATATCCCTAACCAACCTATTATGCGAATTCAAGTAACCAAACCACTAAAGTCACTGTCATATCAAGCCATAAAGTCATTCGTTTATTGAAAAACGGATGTTAAGATTTCTTAGCCCATGTCTGGATTTAAACAAAAATACGTCAGATTTGAATTGTATTTCTATTGTTAATGAATTTCCTGATGTATTTCCTGAAGAACTTCCTGGCCTACCCCCAGAGCTTGATATCGAATTTTGTATTGACCTTGAACCCGGTACAAAACTCATTTCCAAAACCCCTTATTGAATGATTGTTATTGAACTTCAGGAGTTAAAAACCCAACTACGTGAGTTATTGGATATTGGTTTTATTCGTCCTAGTACATCTCCTTGTGGTGCTCCTATTTTATTAGTAAAGAAGAAAGATGGGAGTATGCGACTTTTCATTGACTATCTGGAGTTGAACCATGTAATCATCAAAAATAGGTACCCACTACCTTGCATTGATGACCTTTTTGACCAGTTGCAAGGTGTTAAATTCTTCTCAAAACTCGATCTTTATTCCAAATATCATCAATTAAAGATTAAAACTGCTGACATTCTAAAGACTGCTTTCAGGACTCGGTACGGGCATTATGAATTCCTAGTCATGTCTTTTGGATTGACTAATGCTCCTGCGGCCTTTATGGATATGATGAACCGAGTATTTAAGTAATATTTGGATCATTTTGTGGTTGTCTTTATTGATGACATCCTCATCTATTCCAAAAGTCGTGAAGATCATGAGCAACACTTGAGGCTGATTCTCCAAAAGCTTCGCAAATACAAGTTATATGCCAAGTTGAAGAAATACGAGTTTTGGCTTGAGGAAGTAGCATTCCATGGGCATGTAATATCAAAGTATGGAATATCAGTGGACCCGGCAAAGATTGAAGCAATACAAAGCTGGGAACATCCTAAGTCAGTAATCGAAGTACGTAGCTTTCTGGGCTTAGCTGGTTATTATCGGAGATTCGTGGAAGGATTTTCTAGAATCGCTACTCCATTAACTCAGCTTACTCGAAAAGATACAAAATTTGGTTGGAACGAGGAATGTGAGAAGAGTTTTCAAGAACTCAAGAGGAGACTCATTTCAGCACCTGTTCTGACAATGCCATCTGGTTCGGAGGGATTTGTCATCTACATTGATGCTTCAGGCAGAGGTTTAGGATGTGTTCTCATACAACATGGGAAAGTCATAGCCTATGTCTCACGACAACTGAAAGAATATGAGAGGAATTATCCTATTCTTGATCTAGAGTTGGCAGCAGTCATTTTTGCGCTAAAGAGATCTGGAGACACTACCTGTATAGGGAGAAAATAGAGATCTATACAGATCATAAAAGCCTCAAATATTTCTTCACCCAAAAGGAGCTCAACATGCGGCAACGACATTGGCTTGAGCTGTTGAAAGATTACAACCATACCATTCAATACCATCCTAGAAAAGCGAACATGGTAGCTGACGCGTTGAATAGAAGATTATTTACGAGTACGAGTGCGATGTTGTAAACACAAAGGCCCATTTTGTATGACTTACAAAGGATGGAGATAGAGTTAAAGGCTCCATGTACCCACATGATGATATCAAATATACGAGTAGAACCAACTTTAATCGATAAAGTTAAAGTTGCTCAAGCAATAGACCTGGAGCTGATGGGTATGAAGAAGAAATTACAAGAAGGTGTTATTCCATAAGCAAGAATTGACGAATAAAGAATACTTCGAGTCAACTCCAGACTTTGTGTTCCTAACGACTCTGATTTGAAGTACAAAATCATGATGGAGGCATATAACACACCGTTTGCAATCAATCCTGGAAGTACTAAAATGTATCTTGATCTTCGACATACATTTTGGTGGAGAAATATGAAGAGAGAGATCACAGAGTTTATCTCAAGGTGTTTATCTTGTCAATGTGTCAAGGCGGAGCATCAAGTACCAAAAGGTTCATTACAACCACTTGAAATTCCAGAATGGAAGTGGGAACACATCACCATGGATTTCATTACCGATCTTCCCAAGGTTTCTCAAGGCATATATGCAATTTGGGTCATTGTCGATAGATTAACCAAGTCTGCTCATTTCTTGCCTATACGAGAAACTTATTCACTTGAACGCCTATGTATATAAATGAGATTGTGAGATTACATAGGATGCCAGTATCCATAGTTTCTGATCGAGACCCAAGATTCACTTCACGATTTTGGTTTGGCTTGCAGAAAGCTATGGGCACAGATTTCTGATTCAGTTCGGCATACCATCCTCAAACGGACGGACAATCAGAAAGGACTATTCAAACTCTTGAAGATCTATTGAGACTTTGTGTTCTAGATTTCATAAGGATTTGTGATAAGTACTTACCATTGGTGGAATTCTCCTACAACAACAGTTATCAAGCAAGTATAGGTGTAACTCCATTCGAAGCGTTGTATGGACGAAAGTGTCGCTCTCCAGTATGTTGGGATGAGATGGGAGAAGCAACATTGTTGGGACCATAGTTGGTAAGTATGACTACAAAAAAGATCCAAATGATCCGACAACGTATACAAACGGCACAAGATCGACAAAAGAGTTATGCGAATCTTCATCAAAAGGACATGGAATTTAATGTTGGGGATCATGTATTGTTACGTGTTGCTCCATGGAAGGGAGTTACAAGATTCGTGGAGAGAAGAAAGCTCAATTTATGATTTGTTGGTCCATTTGAGATTCTTGACCGACTAGGAAATGTGGTGTAGCATCCCCGAATCCGGGTCCCAAATCACCACAGATCTGGTATACTATTTCTATAACTAGTTGCGGAAGATATAAACATAAATTATTTATACATTACATTACACACTATTCCCCAAAATCGAGTAACCTTAACTGATTACACAATTCATAAGATATTAAACACAGAACATTATTATCAACTATTCTATTAAAAAATAGCTGCATATACTGCCCCAAGCTGAACTTGGTATTAATCTTTTTCTGTATCCGAACGCATTCATCTTATCTGCAAAGTTTTTTCATGATATAGCAAGGGTGAGCATGAAAGTTGCCCAGCAAGTTTATATACAATAATATAACGATATATCATGATTGAAGAGTATGAATAATGAGCTTGCTATAATTCATTAATATAATTGAGAACTAGCACGAACAAACTTTTGACTGAACAAGTTTTAAACATGAACAAACATTTCTGAACCAACTGGTAATGAAGGTGATCAACCTTTCATACCTGACTTATACATGCAAAATGTACAGAGTACAAATTTCATGGCAATCAGCAATGATTAACCATAAGCTTGAAGAAACTACTCTTATTAGAGTTAAGTAAAAGAAAACTTGCCTGAACCATTGATTACCGCAACGCAATTTATAACGCTTTACCCGAAGACCTAATATTAGAAATATAGATCTCCAATATTAGAATAATATCATCACAGTATAATATTGTTATATTTATATCCACAGAATAACCTAAACACATAGCACATAATCCTATCAGTCTATAATACACATAAGACTTAACATCAAATTAGACTATTAAGTTTAAGTTGATACCGACACAATTTTATCATCCCGACGGTCTAGTCGGACAAATATCGAGTTTAAGTTCAATTAAACTCTTCCTAAGCGCTTAATCATGCCATAGAGTCACATTTATATGATTTAACACTCGCTTTTTCATTTCATAAGTTATTCGTTAACACCTAGTAAGTTAAATACTAATCCAGCAACCTGGATTCTAAATCTAGCAACCAAATTTCTAATTCAGCAACCTGGATTCACTAATCCATCAATTCAGTCAACTTCTTTTCAATCCAGCAAGCTGTATTCATCAGATTTTCTAATCCAGTAAATTATTTCTCAATCCAGCAAACTGGAATCACAAATTATATAATCCAGCAAGCTGTATTCTATATCCGTGTCACAAAAATACCAAATCAGTTTATTATTTTTCTATCCTTTGGTCAAACATATATACATGTATTTCATCCACAAAAATTATTTTTTCATAATTTTCTAACTTCCTTTAGTATTTTTCAAAAATCATTTGTAGTGCGTAGCTTAAGAAATTAGCTACCTTGTGCTTAACTCCAACCATTCCCATCTCTTGGCATAACATTATATATGTTAACGTGATGCTCCATTTTAAATTTTGTGGCAATCGGAGTTGTAGAACTCCATTTATAGCGATTTCCGTCGGAAAATTACAAAAATTAGAATGGTCATAACTTGGTCGTTTTAACTCGGAATCAGTTCATTTTTGAACACGAGCTACATAATACTTTATATTTTCATTTCCCTAAAGGCCGGATTTTTCCTCATCAGAAAAGTTGACAAAACAGCCCTCACAAAATTCTTGGTAGCTTGTTTTTGTCATTTGGCAGTTTTGGAGTCCTTTACCAAAACGTAAATAAAATGAAATCTATAACTCCGATTAATGATCCGTCAATTTTGATGGGTTCATATCTTTCCGAACTACAGTTTTCATATATCATTATCCATATTTGGACATGTTAAGCTCCCGGAATTTAGCCCGGAAGTGGCTGGTAAAAACTGTCTTTCTAACAGTTTTTCTTATCTTTGAGTAGTTTGGTAGAAATCCCATAACTCTCTCCTCCGATGTCGGATTCAGTTCGTTTTGGAGTCTATGGAAAGATTATTGAGTGTAATATAACATATCACAAGTCCAGAATTTTTAGAGTACCCTAACAAATCTAAAATTTTCATTTTAGGGCAGCAGTCCACTAATTCATTTAAAACAAAAAACTGTTTTGGTTCTTCTTCTTTGTTCAAGCTTATCAACCCTAAAAATGGCAAGATCTAACCATAAAATATCATATATCATGTAGATCTTCCCTCATATGGTTCAAAATCATAATTTCAACACTTGATCTAAAACACCATATCAAAACACTTTTTAAAAGTTTAACTTTTCCGGAAAATTTCCATTTTTCTATTCCTTTTAATTCCAACCAAATCAACACCCAATATGGGTAGATCTAAACATAAAATACTCATACACACATATATCTAAGGTTTTTGAGTTTAGAAACAAAGATTCAAGATTTTCTTTAGAATAATCAAAATAAAATTATATAAACAAAAATGGTTATACATTTGCTTGATTTTTTCTCTTTTTCTCCTTCAAAGATGAGAGATGGGTTTTGGGTTTATGAAAATCAAAGTCTCCTCTCTCCCTTCTCTTGGAGTTGCCAAAATGGCTTCTCCCCTCTCTCTCTCTCTCTTTGGTTTTCTTAGCAACTTGGAAGAAATAAAGAGATGAAAGAAAAATGAGGTACATTTTTATTTAAGTGTGATGTATATTATCCAAACCCACTCTCTCTTTCTCTCCTACTCCATCCGTCCATGAGCCTTTCTTCTCCCACCCATTCTCTTTCCTTCTCTCTTAGATAATTGCCAAGAGGTTGCTTGCAAGAAAGAACATAAGTGTTGGTTAAACATAAGAATGACACCTAAGTGGAGTGGTTAGTAGTTGTTCACCTAATAAAGTGAGCAATTATTACATTCTTCCCCCCTTTTCCTAGCTTCTCATGGCCGGCCACTTGGCCTTAGAATGCTCCAAGTTTGGATTATTTACTAAATGTTTATTTGATTTAACAATTGTCCAAAAAGTCCTCTCCCACTTGGGCTAAAAGTTGAGTCATTCCCTTAATGTTTTGCTTGAGCCTCTAACCAATTTCATTGGCCAACATTTGGGCTATACATATACATAGTCCAATTCCTTTAATTCTTATCCAACCCAATTCATTTAATTAGGGTTTCACTTCTCCATTAAAACACCAATCCTTGTTCATTCACATCTATTTCCTTAACCTAATTAGACTTGCTATAATTAGGTTATAAAATTAATCATTTGAGATATATAAAATAATTCTCCTAGAATTAGTAAATATTCTAAATACCACAATTCTCTTTTTCCATAACCCTTAAGTTATTAAATCCTTCATTCCAAATATATATAATTAGGGTTACACTAGTTTCTTTTGTTTGTTTATATAATAAACAAAGATAAACCATCACATAATGTTCATATTCCTTACACACAACTTTTTAACCCTTAGGGTTTAATACTTCACATTAGGATTTCCAAATTAGGGTTTAAATTCTCGATACTGAAATTAGAGTTTCTGAATATATCGTTAGGGTTTTCTAACTTAATCACCATATTCATATCATGAATTTAGGGTTTTGGATTCTCGGGACTGAAACTAGGGTTTCAGAACCGATTTCTACAATTTATTATCCATTGCTAGGGTTTTCTAACAAAACGTTGATGTTCTTAATATATACTTAGGGTTTGACACATATATAATTAATCTGGTCAACCCTTGACCCTTAACCACATTTAGTACACATACATATTCACATAAATCCTTAATCCTGAATAATTCACCTATATCCTTCATCGAATTTTGAAATCCTCAAAATTCCATCCTAATAACATCAAATGCATACACTTATTTTCTGTTTAGGTCTATTATTTGACCTTAAATCAATCATTTAAGATTTTAATAAATTGTCCAAATTCTCGGGTTGTCACATGTGGCCTATAGATTCGCATTACCTCCAAGTATGTCTCGTGTTCATAATATTTTTTATATATCTGTGCTTCGTAAATATGTGAAAGACCCAAACCACATTATTGAGTTAGAACCAGACGAGATAGCCAAAAATTTAATGTACGAGGAGGTACCTGTCAAGATCTTGGATAGGAAGGAGCATGTCCTATGCACAAAGGTTATAGCACAAGTCAAAGTTTAGTGGAGGAACAATGCTATTGAGAAAATGACCTGGGAGTTGGAATCGGAAATAAAAGTGAGGTATCCTCACCTTTTCGAAACACCAGGTACGTACGTCAATTTCGAGAACGAAATTTCAATTTTTATGAATACAATTGAATTTCCTCTATTTATTAATTTGAAATAGTAGGGGGTTTATTTTATTAATGTGGTTAGTTATGGGTAAAATGCGTAAATATTTTAAATAAGCAAGTGCTTATAAAATACTCATTGTTATCGGGGAATATTCGTTTTGTCGTGGAATATTCTTGCTATCGGAGAATATTCATATGACGACGCAACCATTTATGGTCCCCGTAACGAAAAATTGTCGGATGAAGAAAACGACAAGAATGAGTTTTCTAAAAATAACGGCGTAGTTGTTACCGTTAACACTTTTGAAATACCCGATGGTTAAAGTAAAGTAATACGCGTTATTGCACAGTAGCACACGGTATTGTACATTATTTTATATTATTATTGTTTCAATTATTGGCACTGCACAGTATTTCCCATTATTAGATCAATAATTCATATTATTTAAATAATATTATTAAATAGCATTATTGTCAATGTCTAAGGAAGTTCTGTCTAGGAAAGGAGTTTGTGCGCCAGTAAGGAGAAATCCTTATCGGAAAGCCCCATCTTTCCCGAGAACGACCTGGTTGTCATTATTGTGATTCTGTAATACTATTTGTGAATATTTAATTATTGATAAAAATGATAAGAAAATATTTATTTAATGGAGAAATTTTTAAAGAGACAAATTATTAAGAGTTGATATTTTATTTTCTTCGATAAAATAATTCATTCAAATATATTATTATAATATTACATTATAAGTGTATGATGTAATAATATAATAATATAATAACGTGGATATTTTTACAATGAATGCACTATATATGAATAAATGAGGAGGAAGAGAGTAAATTGGGTCCGGAGTATTTTTGTTACAAAAAACATGTTAATTATGTTGGTGGGCTCCATTTTTGATTGAAATTTGATTATAGCTTGCAAGTTCGTCTATATAAATGTCGATCAATTTTCGTTCGGAATTTGGAAAAACTTTCTTCTACAAAGTTGTAGAGAATTAAATTTCCTATAGAATGGACATAAAATTCGTATTTTTCTGATAAAAGAGTTATTTATTATGAATTATTGAAGTTCCGGAATATTGTGTCTGAATTAATTTTTGGGGTTATAAATATTTTTTAATAAAAAGACATTTTTTGTGAGGTGGGCCCCACTTATGTGGGCTGATGAAATTGTCAAGGAGGTGTGCGGAAGATTTTTTTTCTAAATATAATATTTTATTAAATTTTCTGCTTTGGCGTTCTAAGTATTTTCCTATAAATAGGCTGCTTAGGTTAGAATTGAAAATTACACCAGAATCAGAAGTTTCTCTCTCTATAATATCGAGCGTATTTTTGTGAGTATTTAAATACTTTGAGTGTTACTATTCAGTGCAAGTTTTCTTCAGTATTATATACAATATTCCAGTCAAAAATACTATTTTTTTGAGGTTACTATTCATGTATATGACACTATTCACGAATACGGCACAATTCACTGAAAAATTAACTTTTCTTTTCTTTGTCCAAGTTATCTATTATGGTTACTATCCTTGATTGTATCCATTTTTGATCTTCATTCTTGAATTTTGCTCCACAATTGATTATATTGGAGTATTTTAGAACTTGGATAAACTAAAGTACGAATCCCAAATCTTTGTCCTTTTATCTCACTGGATTCGTTTTCTTTAAAATATTTTTTCTCACCCTCAGTCCTAAATGGTGATATAACTGAATATCTTTGGGATGTAGTGCAAAGATGAATGATTACTTGATGAATATCGTTGACCCGTAATACAAAGATGGACAGGTGTTGAGATGAACATGACCACTGGTGATACTAATAAATATCCTTGGCCCGTAGTGCATGGATAATTCGTTGAATTGAAATTTTTATTGAATGATGTTATAGGGATAAAATATTGATGATGGACTTTTAAATCATAGAAGATAGTAGATTTCATGTACTACTTGACTCTTCTAATGGATTGTTGTTTCCACTGCAGTTGTTGATCTAAAACTTGTTGTCTATTATATTCTATCATATTTTTCAATGTTGAGGACTAAGGATAATTTGTTCTACATTATCTTAGTCATAATATTCTTTACTAAGCTATTTGAGCTTACCCTTTTCCTTTTTGTTCTATTTTTCTTCTCAGGAGGCGAGAATATAGCGGGGACTAGTCGGGTGTGGAGTGATGGTTCAAGACAGCTGTACTAGCAGTCCTCACTATTTTGTAAAATAGTGTATCAATAATTGTAATGAGGACTTTATTTGAGTTTGGATATTGTCTAGAAGACAATATTTGTATTAAAACTCACAGTATATGTGTTGTTGTATTTTGCACGACAGTTGAATTAAGAAAGTTTGTATTTAGTTTATGTACCATGTATTTGGCGACTCAGAATAGGTTGGGTGGATTGGACCTATTTCGGGGGCATCACATCAGCCTCAAGTGTTGCACATAATCTTCACGACTTTTGTAGTAAATGAGGATGTCATCAATAAAGACAACCACAAAATGATCCAATTAGTCCTTGAATACTCGTTTCATCATATCAATGAAGGCAGCATGAGCATTAGTCAATCCAAAAGATATGACTAGGAATTCGTAATGCTCGTACCGAGTTCTGAAAGTTGTCTTTGGAATATCATCAATTTTATTCTTTAACTGATGATATCCAGAACGAAGATCGATCTTTGAAAAGAATTTTGCACCTTGCAACTGGTCAAACAAGTCATCAATGCGAGGTAACGGGTACCTATCAATACAAAGTCTCATACTCCCATCTTTCTTTTTTCTAATAATTCATGCAGTTGGGTTTTTAACTCCTGAAGTTCAATATGAGCCCTTCGATATGGGATTTTGGAAATGGTTTTCGTACCGGGTTCAAGGTCAATACAAAACTCGATTTCACGCTCTAGGGGTAGGCCAGGAAGTTCTTCATGGAATACGTTAGGAAATTTATTAACAATAGAAATATCATTCAAATCTGACGTATTTTTTTAAAATCTGTGACATGGGCTAAGAAAGCTTGTCATCCGTTTTTCAATAAATGAATGGCTTTATGGCTTGATATGACAATGATTGACTTTAGTGGTTTGATTGCTTGAATTCGAATAATAGGTTGGTTAGGAATATGAAAGCTAAATCCTTATGAAAACAATCAATTTTAGCATGATGAGTAGTTTACCAATCAATCCCTAAAATCACATCAAATGCAAGTATTTTCAAAGAGATAAGATCGACAAGTAACGTGATTGTGCCAATTTGAATCAAGCAAGATTTATAGACAGTGGATGTATTGAAGGTTTATCCCAACGGAGTTTCCACAGATAAGTCAAAGTCTAATCTCTCCGGAGTTAAATTTAAACGTTGAGCGCAAGTAGGAGAAATAAAAGAATGGGTAGAACCGGTATCAAATAAGTTATAGACTTCGCAAGATTTTATGATTAGCTTACCCGTGATAACCTCGTTCGGGTTCCTCGCTTTTTTGGGAGGTCACGACAAACACTCTCCCTTAAACTATCGGCTTTGACTTGTCTGGGACGGCCTTTGGTGTCTCCATCCCAGCTGGACTTGACTTCACTACATGACAAAATTGGGCTAGGTGACCTTCTCTTATGCAATTATAACACGCTTTGGGTTGCTGTGTACAGTTTGGACTGATGTGTCCCTCCCCTCCGTATTTGTAGCATACGACCGGTTGTCGTTCTCCTTCCTTTAAAACAGGTGTTGGTGATGCTCTCTTTCCATCATTGTTGAATATCCTCTTTTTGAAATTTCCACTTCTATTATATTGGCCAAGATTACCACTGAATTGGTTACCATTTCTGACATGTTGATTTCCTCCACGTTTGTTGGCACCGCTTCGATGACTGCTACCACCGGTATTATCATTTTCCCGGATGCTATCTCTTGGTTGGGTTGACTCATTATTGTGCTCCAATAACTGAGCCCTATTGACAACATCTGAATACAAGCAAAGTTTATGAAAAATGAGGTATTTACATATTTCAAGTTTCAAACCTCTTAGAAACATTGACGTCATACGCTCCTCATTATCTACTAAATGAGATGCAAACCGGGACAACTCGATAAACTTAGCCTCGTATTATGATACAGTCACATTGTTTTGCTCCAAATTGATGAATTACACCTCCTTCATATGACGAATACTTTCAGGAAAGTACTTATCGTTGAACAATTCTTGGAACTTCTCCCAATACATCTTCAGTGCAGCAGGCTGAGTATGTTTTACAGATTCCCACTAATGATCTGCCTCTCCTCGCAACATGAAGGTGGCAAAGAGAAACTTTTACTCCTTGAAGCATCCTAAGACATATCAAATATCTTGGTGATCTGCTTAATCCACGTCTCTGCCTTAAGTGGTTCTGGCTTTCCCAAAAACTCTGGTGGTCCCAGCTCCTTGAATTGCTTAGCGGTGACCATCCGAGAGTTGCTATTGTTTCTCCTGCATTTTGAACAGGAGTCTCTCTAGCCTAATGTTGCATAAATTGCAGAAAGTTTCTAAACACCTCGTCGTTCATCATTTAGTCGGTGTTGTTGTTTACATGAGGATTATTTCCTTCCTAATGCACATTATACTGGTTATTGATCATCGGTGACTCAACGGTCTCATGTGCTCCATTGCTTATCTCAATATTTTTAGATGCTATTTTCAAACACTGCCACAAAATAAGGGTTAATTGATATGCCACATATTATCCCTATATTCTGACCGACCAATTAAATAACAAATAAGCTTAGGTAGGTCATACTAACTAATGATTTACTCGTCTCTCCCCTCCGAGTTCTAGCCTCAAGTCTCAGCCATGGATCATATCCCTAAGCTCTGATACCAACTATGACGCCCCCAAAATAGGTATACACAACCCATTCCGAGTCGCCAAATACATGGTACAGAATTTAAATACAACTTCATTTATACAACACTACAAAACGTAGCTGAGAGTTTTAACACAAATATTGTCTCATAGACAATATCCAAACTCAAATGGAGTCCTCATTACATTTATTATCATGTTATTTCATATAATAGTGATGACTACTATAGCCACCATCTCGGACCATCACTCTGTTCCCCGACTAGTCTCAGCTATATTCTCATTTCCTGAAGATAACAATGAAAGTAAATGGTGAACTCAACTAGCCCAGTAAAGAATATTATGACTAAAATAATGCAGAATAAATTATCGTTAGCCTTCAACAATGTTAAACTGATAGAATATAATAGACAACAAGTTTAACTACAGCGGAACAAACAATCCATTATAAGAGTCAAGTAGAGCATGATATCTACTATGTTCTATGATTTAAAAGTTCATCATCAATATTTTAATGTTGTAACACAGCTCAATAAATAATTCACATCATCGAATTATCCATGCAATACGGACCAAAGATACTCGTTAGTATCACATCCACGAATTATTCATGCACTACGAGCCAAAGATATTCGTTATAATCACCAATGGTCATGATCATGCCAACAATTGTCCACCAATGCACTACGGGCCAATGAGACTTTTACCACATCATTTATAACATTATAGGTCATTATTATACCGATACATAATTAATTCTTGGTCAGAATCATATCAATCAACAGTCCACATATGTACTACGGGCCAAAGATGACTTTTATCACAATATAAGCATGATGATGATGATGACAATGATATAAACATCAATCAAACGAAATCAAGGATAAATATTAAAGATTTTTAATTTATCCTGAGTTTAAAAATGTCCAAATTGTCAACATGACAACTACTTTGTGGAGTAAAATTCAAGAATAATATTCATGTATCAAAAATAATTTGGACAAAAAAGAAATCAATTTTTGTGGTGAATAATACCCCGGGTGAATAGTACCCCGTGAATAGTGTCGTACATATGAATAATGTCGTATGTATGAATATTACCCATGAATAGTACAATTTAACACGGGGTACTATTTAACAAGAATGTTCAGAAAAATATTTCAGTGGAACGATTCTAGATGAAACGCAAATTTCAAGGATATTCTACTAATTTCAAAGAGTATAGAAGCAATACTTATCAACATAAGTGTAGAATTAGGAATATGAAACGAAATAATATTACTTATATACTACAGAGTATGGAAGAAAATATTATTTCTTACGAATATTGAATAAAAATAATATCTCTTACGACTGTTGAACGAAAATAATATTCCTTACGAATACTGAATGAAGATAATATTCCTTAAGAATATTAAACGAAAATAACATTCCTTACGAATATTGAACGAAAATAAAATTATTTACGAATACGAAAAATAATATCGTAAGCGAATATGAAATAAATAATACCCCTTACCTTAAAAGGAGAGTATTTATGACTGGTAGGGCGAGGATATTCTTGAGAGGATTTTATACGCTCAAAACTTCCTTAAACTCAAAAGAAATACGCTCAATATTATAGAAGAAGAATTCTCTGATTCTATTGTGATTTTCATTTATAAACTAAGCATCCTATTTATAGGCAAATGGCAGGATACTATTTAGAAAATAAAATCACGGACTGCACAATAGGGAAAAAAAATCACGGGCGAACGTTCACAGACGAAACTTTTAAAAAAATTGATTTTACTATGTTGCACTATGCAGCACTATGCAAACACTATGCAATACTATGCAGTACTATACAATAATAAAATATTCTAATAAAACAAAAACTTTAAATAAAATAATAATATATATATAATTCGGATCACGGGCTTACCCCTGATCGAGCTTACCCAGCTTACCTATAAAAGGGGTCCTCTTATTAGTTTCTCTCTCCTTGCTCTCACATAACACGACTTATTTTGTCCCCTCTTATTTCTCTCATCCGAAGTCGAAAGGAACGAAAACCAGTCCTCCCTCATCCGAAAAAATCTACGAGCAACGAAGCCAATTCTGAAGTCGAAGCCCTGATCGTGACCCTCTTCCCTCATCCGATTCTCTCTCATTTTCTTCCAAAAAAGCCCTACATCTGGTATGTCTCCAAATTTAGGGCCATGTTCTTCTTCTGTGAAATATTTGTGATTTACAGTCATGTTCTTTTTCTTATTCCCTGCAAACTTCAATATCAGGTACTTGATTGCTTATCTCCTTTTATGGAAGTTGAATGACAAAGTATTACTTATTTCTCCAAATTTTGAAAGAACAAAAGTTGTTCAATAACTTTAGTATAGCTCTCAGATCCGGATTGATATACTTATATTTATGCTCTGTTTGGTAGGTGAAGAGTATGAGACTGTCTATGGACTATAGGTTTGAAATTTGTTCCAAACAAAAGGGAGAGGAAATGAAAAGATAAGAATAAGGGTAAGATGTTATTCTACCGTAGCCATTCTTTTTTGGTTATAAATGGAAAACAAAAAGGAGCAGACACAACTAACATTGCTATTTGTTTTTATACTTTGATACTTGGATAAATGATGTGTGATAATGGTACTGGATATATACTGCAAGTCTGTATTTTGTAAAAATGATCCAGATGTGCATCATTTTTATACTGTGTTCAATGAGTAGGCATAAACCAATTTTTATACTTTGTGTATTTTGACTTTGCTATTTGTTTAAAATTGATTTTGGTATTTATTTAAATTTGACTTAATATTTGTTTACATGTAGAATTGGAGTATCAAATGATGATGTTACTCAGGATCCAAGTGTAGATAATGATGATATTGATTCACCCCCAAGTGCAATTGAGATTGCTATGTGAATCATTAAATCTAAATTCTGAGGTAATTATGCATACTCATTTGTTAAAACTGGATATTTATCTTCTTTTTTTATTGTTTGTCACTGCATACTCATTTGTTGGTGTAATTTCATGCCTCAGAAGTTCTCATGATGGTTAATATTTGTATTATCAGACTGAAGGCAGCAAGACTGAAGGCAATTCATTTTCAATCCCTTGTTGAGAAAGAGTATTACAGATGAAGGCAGTACAGGAGGTGGACAACAACAGCAGTACACAAGTGTCAATTTTATCAGAGTATCCAGCTATAGTTTGTGTAATGACAACATGTTAGGCTGTTCTAATTGCTTTTGGACCTGTATGTGCTGGGAAAAACTTTGATTTTCTTTAACTTTTTATATTTATATTTTTGTAATGACTACAAGCGTAAGTGGTAAATCGATTAATCTTTGTTTTTAGTACGTGAATATTTAGTAATTTTCTTGGTGGAAGTGTATATTTTATCACCCAAAAAAATCTATATTTATTTTGTTACCAACTGATAATGAAGGTAGGTTTTTTGTTGCTACTTTGCCTGGGCTTTCGAATTTTTGGGAAAGAAAGTGGCTATTATTGGTACAGTGCATTGGAAAGGTTGGTTCATAATCTATCCATTTAAAATTTATGAATGTTAAACTTGAATGCCAGTGGTTAGGCTTAGGTCATGGTCATTGGCATGAAAGTATCATAGCATTCCAAAAAAATAGTAGTATTATATGGTAGTGTGCTGTATGGAGCAAATTACAAGTATAAATTAATCCCCAAATCATTCTAAGCAAAAAAGGTTGATTCTTTGAAGATTGTGAATATCAGTGTTGATATTTTCTCACCCCAAGTGCTACCCACTTATTCGTAAATCAAGACTGTATAAAAGACCTTGTTTATTTTCTTTCCCTAAGTGTTTATATTTAGCACTTAGTCACATAAAGGACCTTGTTTATTTCAAGACTGTATAAAATAAAAGGTCCTTTCTTGGAAACAGTATGTGTACAATTTGCAGGTCTAGCTATATTACTCTGGCCATTGTTATATTACATGGTAACAAAATACAGCAACAAACTGAATGAACAATCCTTAAAAGAACATGACAATATTCAACACATTTACAGTATGAACAATATTTATAGATTCTTACAAATCCTTAATGAACATGACAATATTCAACACAATATTACAATATTTAGTACATCTAAAATAACATGATTAAAATCAATAACCAAGAACAAATAAGTGCAGTAATAAATTTGTTTCTTCGCATTTTGCCTATTGCACGCATTTTCTCCATCTCTTGCTCCATTCCGTTAATCTTTCTCATAAAAATCTTCACCATTGGAGGCTAACAAGTTGTTCCTTACAAACTCAGTATCCTCAAGCTTGGAAGGAGAAGTTCTACCTGAGTTACTATTTGATCCATCTTTTTCCCTCTGATGTCCTATGAGCTTCATCCTCAATTTACTTGGAGAAATCATACCAGTTTGCATTAAAACCCAAGCAAGGAAATGAAATTTATTAAGTGGATGACAAAATTATAAAGATTTCACCTTTTTAAATTGAAATCACTCAAACGGAACAAAACCCACTAATGATCCCGAATGAATACCTCATTCCCACAAAAAGTTTGCTAAAAACCCAAAATCTTTTCACAAGCTATAAACCAAATTTATAGCTAAAAGCCTAAAACCGATGATCTTCACTCACATTTGAATATTTTACACAACCGCATCTCAAAAATGGTAAGAGTACACTTTATATTTGCATTGGCTTCAAATCTAGAATAACAAACAAGAAGTAATCACTTGAATCTTTAATATCCCACTAATTTGTAATCACACAACAATCAACCCTAATCAATTTAAAGTTCACACAATTCAAAAATATCAATCCTTCAGTCAAATTGACCCAAAAATATCCTTCAACTTCTCAACACAAGAGCCTAAACTAAACATTTTGAAACAACCAACTTTTCCCAAAAAAGGGAAGCCCAAATATTCCTTAAACATGTTAATATGTATACAGGAATCAAATGCACCAAAACAACTGAAACCCATAGCTTCAAATACCCTCATTTGAAGAACCCGCCAGCTAAAAAACTTAGTCCAAAACTCTAATCACCACTCATCTTCAATTTTCAATAGCTAAGCAAAAACATTCAATCACAACAAATAAATTTCTTTATGTAAATATACAACAAATAGTGACTAAAACTCGAATTATGTAGAAATTAAAATGAAAACCCATAACCCAAACCTTAATAAATCAAAGTTTTCGTGTCCAAAATGAAAAAAGAAATCGCACCTTAAAAGCTTATCTAGGGTTGCTTGAACTGATTCGGGACAGTAGCAGGGGAAGAAATCGAACATAGCTTCGTTCCTTTCGACCGAATCGGGTGAGGGAAAGGGGTTTGCTTTGTTTGAAAATGAGAGAGAACACACAGGATTCCACACATGATGGTTATAGTTTTATATTTTTTAGAAATTAGAATACCCCAAAAAGAATTGATTCCACACAAAAGTTTAAAAATTAGAGACATACCAGGATTAGGGCTTGTTTTGGAAGCACATTAGAGAGAATCGGATGAGGGAAGGGGGAGACCGATCAGGGCTTCTCTTTGGTATTACTGATTCGTGTCATTTAGGCTTCAGATTTGGCTTCGTTGCTCGGTTGATTTTTCGGATGAAGGAGGAAAAAGGTTTGCGTTCCTTTCGATTTTCAGATGAGAGAAATAAGAGGGGACAAAATAAGTGTGTTATGTGAGATTGATGATAGAGAAATTAATAAGAGGGCGCCTTTTATAGGTAAGTTGGGTAAGCTCGATCAGGGTAAGCCCATGAACTGGATTTTATATATATATATATATATATATATATATATATATATTGATATTTCCACAAGTTCTTTCTCATATTATTAATAAGTAGGGTCCACTTCATGTGAGAGAGGATCTTGTGAAATTATCAAATTTACTTGTGTAAATATCAATTCTCTATATATATTCATGTCCTAATAACAATAGTACATAAATTTATATGAACTAATAAATCAAAAAAAATATATCCATATAATATATATGTAAAATTAAAAAAAACATAATTGTTTTATACAAAGTGTAAGTATATGAACTAATTTTTGCGAGTTCATCAAATGGATTAGACCTTAATCTAATCAGATTCAACAAAATCATCAAATTCTAACTGAATTATACTTGAAGTAATTTTACACTTTCTCCATATATACATCTAAGTCTAACTACTTGGAGTTATAGGATTCAAATTTAATTAATAATATATTTAAAATACTTTTTAGATAGTCAATATTAATATAGTAAATGCATTAAACTAAATCTTTTTATTAAAAACTATATATCAAATATGGTACTATCTAGATGACCCTCCTAATTAGAAGAAATTGTTAACCAAATGTCCATGCCGATATTTTATTCAAAATACGAAGTTATTAGTTAGTAAATACGAAGTTATCTTATCCTCTCAGGCACAAAACGATAATATATTTTGACACTAACACATTTTTAAAAAATAACAAATTAAATACATAAAACAAATCCCGGCTTGTGATTTAATAATTATTAAATTAAACAGTTAAAATTAAAATAATAAAAGAAAAGACATTTAATTTGCAGCTTAATCTAGAAAATGATATAAAACTTTAATATTATTTTAATTTATTTACTTTTTTGAATAACAATTTTGTATTTAATTATTAGTGGATCAATTAATTCATATTTCAAAATTTTACTAAAAAATAATAAAAGTTTACTCTTTTTTAAAGAGTATATCAAAAGAAAATTAAACAAAATAAAAAATTTATAAGCTAATTAAATTAGTTCCTTATCCCATTCACAGAAAATCCCTCAATCCTCCCCATCTTCTCCAGACGGCAAACTAAAAAACTTTTCCCATCTTAGCATATTCTCCATAGACGGCAACTAAAATCGTCTCTCTATCGTCTACCAAAGTTGTGATCCCAGTTAAGTTTTGTGATTTTGAAGGTCTGTCCTCCCTTCTTTGGGTATTTATTGTCTCCCTCTTTACTTTCTATATTCCAATTTGGCCCCAATTCTTATTCTAGAATTTTGAGTATGCTTTCTCTGTTCGAATTTGGCCCCAATTCCTGTGTAGCATGTAAAAAAATCTAATATAAAACTAATTAGGAAAATTAATTAGCCATTTAATTTATTGTTTGATTTAATACCTTATAACCAATATTATCTTGAATTCTCCTTCTCTCTTTGGTCGACTTCAGGTAGTATATGTTGTATTCTTTAATTTTATGATGTGACCATGTTAAGAACAATGTGCTAGCAAATAAGTTGTAAAGTCAGTACAGTCTTTTTTTCTATTTCATAAAAGGGTTATCACCATAAATGAATATTTTTTTAATTATTTGAATTACAAATGGCAGATGGATGATCGAAGTTGGATGTATAGGCATGTTGGGAAAAAATCTAAATATATACATGAATTTATGAGTGGGGTCAATATGTTTCTTGATTTTGCATTTTCTAATCCCGAGTGGGTAGATGATGGCATGATTCGGTGTCCTTGTGCCAAGTGTGGTTTCATAAACTATAAATCACGTGAAGATGTAGAAATGTGTCTTTATAAGCATGGATTTGTACCAAACTACACTACATGGATAGAGCATGGGGAGTCACTTGAGAAAGTAGGGAATTTTGAAGACGATATTGATGAAGGAAATCAAAATTTTACCTAAAGACATGTTAAGGGATATTATAAGCTGCATTAACCCTGAATTTGATGAGGATCCTAATAGCAAATCAGAGGATTTTATGACCAACTAAAGGCTGCAGACGAGCCCTTGTGGGATGGTTGTCAAAATCACACCAAGTTATCAGCCGTAACTTTGTTGTTGCTGTGACGCCCCCAAAATAGGTCCATTCCATCCAACCCATTCTGAGTCGCCAAATACATGGTACAGAAATAACTACAACTTTATTATTACAACATATAAACTGCGAGTTTAAATACAGATATTGCCGTCTAGAAAACATCCACACGCAAATAAATCCCCATCATAATTATTGATACATTATTTTACAAAAATGGTGAGGACTACTAAACAACTCCCTCTAGAACCTTCATTCCATATTCTGATTAGTACTCGCTATATTCTCGCTTCCAGAGAAGAAAAATGGAACAAAAAAGAAAAGGGTGAGCTCAACTAGCCCAGTAAAGAATATTATAACTAAGATAATATACAACAAATTATCGTTAGTCTTCAACAGGGAAAAATCTAATAGAATACAATAGACAACCAGTTTTAAATCAACAACTGCAGCGAAAACAACAATTCATTAAAAGAGTTAAGTAGAGAATGCAAACTACTATCTTCTATATATGAATTTAAAAGTTCATCGTCGATATTTTATCCCTGTAACATCAATCAATATATATCTGGAATCAAATATTCATCTTTGCACTACAGGCCAAAGATATTCATCAGTTGGTCATGTTCATCTAAACGCCTGTTCATCTTTGCACTACGGGCCAAAGATATTAATCAGTCGGTCATGTTCATCTCAACACCTGTTCATCTTTGCACTACGGGCCAAAGATATTCATCAAGAAATCATTCATCTTTGCACTACAGGCCAAAGATATTCAGTAATATCATCATTTAGGACTGAGGATGATGAAAAATATTTTAAAGAAAACGAATCCAGTGAAACAAAAGAACAAGTATTAAGGATTCGTACTTTAAATAATCCAAGTTCAAAAATACTTCATAAATAACCAGAGTTGAGTAAATTTCAAGAATGATCAAAACATAGATCCAATCAAAGATAGTATCCAGAATAGATATTTTGGACAAAAAGAAAATTTTCATTTTTTGGTGAATAGTGCCGTATTCGTGAATAGTGTCGTATACGTGAATAGTAACTCCGACACCAAAAGATAGAAATTTCACAAAAAACATCATCATGCTTCGTGAATAGTACTCATGAATAGTAACTCGTGAATAATAACTCGTGAATAGTAACTCATGAATAGTAACCCCGACATGAAAAAGTTCCAAATTTGATAAAAATTTCCAACCAATAATTCGGCATAATGATATTGAAGAAATAATATCATTTTTGAATAAAATAACATCCCTTACCTCGAAAGACAATACTTCTAGTTGAAACACCGGATATAAGCTATGACTTGAACTTGCACCGTATAGCAATAGTACTCAAAGTATACTCAAAATACTCACAAGAATACGCTCGATAATATAGAAAGAGAAAACTTCAGTTTCTGGTGTGATTTTCAATTCTAACCTAAGCACCCTATTTATAGGAAAATGCTTAGAACACCAAAGCAGAAAATTTAATAAAATATATTATAATTTTCCACAACTTCATACGCACACTAACAATCTGAATTCAGCCTCCTAATCACATGTTAAATGAGTTTCAAAAATGAAAAAAAATGTTTTCGTAATTAAAAATATTTTAAACTTCCAAAAATCAATTATTTCGGAGCTTTGGAACTTCAATAATTCACAATAAATAGCCCTTTTTCCGAAAATTCGAATCTTGCGAGTTTTTATAGGAAATTCAATTCTCTACAACTTTGCAGAAGAAAGTGTTTCCAAATTCCAAACAGAAATTGATCGAAATCCACAAACGGGCGATTTTGCAGGCTATAATCAAATTTCAGTCAAGAAATGGGGTCCACCGACACGTAAAACTTGTGTTAAACATTTAATGCCACAAAAATACTCTTCCTCCTCATATACTCATATATCCCACATTCATTGTAGAAATGTCACCATTATTATATTATTAAAATATAATAATATATTTAAATAAATTATTTTATCAAAAAAAGATAAAATATTAATTTTCAACAATCGTCACATTAAAAATTTTCTCCATCTATATCCACATAAAATCAATATTTTCCTCATCATATAAATCAATAATTAATTATTCACAAATAATATTACAGAATCACAGTACTGGCAACCAGGCCGTTCCCAGGAAAGAGGGGGCTTTCCAATAAGAATTTCTCCTTACAGGCGTGCAATTAGGTGACCAAACCTCTCCTTAGACAGAACTTTCTAGACATTGCCAATAATGTTATCTAATATTATTCAGATAATATGAATTATTGCTTCAATAATGAAAAATAATGTGTAATGACAATTATTGAAACAACAACAATATAAAATATCAACGCAGCAATTATTGAATCAATAAAATAAAATACTGAACAGTAATTACTGTAACCATTATTGAATAATGCCTTCTTACGTAAGAATCAATAATTGGTGCAATACTGTGTGCTACTGTGTTTTAACCACCGAGTATTTTAACAGTATTAACGGTAACAACTACGCCGTTATTTTTAAACAACTTATATTTGTCGTTTTCTTCATCCAATCGCTTTCCGTTATGGGGCCCACAAAAGACTGCGCCGTCGTACGAATATTCCCCGACAGCAAGAATATTCCACGACCAAACGAATATTCCCCGACAACAATGAATAATTTATAACCACTTGCTTATTTTAAAATATTTGCGTATTTTACACATAACTATCCACATTAATCAAATTAACCCTTACTATTTCAAAATAATAAATAGAGAAAATTAAATTTCATTAATAATAAGTTGGGCTCTTACAACCTCCCCTCCTTATGAAATTTCGTCCTCGAAATTGACGTACGTACCTGGTGTTTCGAAAAGATGAGAATACTTCGCTTTCATTTCCGTTTCCAACTCCCAGGTCATTTCTTCAATAACATGGCTTCTTCACAAAACTTTAACTTGTGGTATAACCTTGGTACATAGGACATATTCTTTCCTATCTAAGATCTTGACAGGTACCTCCTCGTACGTTAAGTCTTCGGCTATCTTATCCGGTTCTAACTCAATGACGTGGTTCGGGTCGTCCACATATTTACGTAACATCGATACGTGAAAAACGTTATGAACACGCGTCATACTTGGCAGTAAAACGAGTCTATAGGCCACAGTTCCTATTCGATCAAGAATTTTAAATGGATTAATAAATCGAAGGTTTGAGCTTTCCTCACCTCACCGATTCTCGCTTTTGAAATAACAACTTCTTGCATCTCCTTCTTCAAATTTATCAGCTCCGGTGTGTAGCTTGAACAGCTTTAACTTTATCGATTAAAGTGGATTATACTCGTATATCATCACGTGGGTACCTAGAGTTTTCATCTCCATCTCAAATACGAAATAAGTCTTTGAAAATATCGTACTCGTACTTGTATACGATCTTCTACTCAATACGTCAGCTACCACGTTCGCTTTTCCAAGATGGCATGGTCAGAACATGTGCTGAAATGAGTCTTATCTTGAGTTCTTCGAATCTCTTCCCACATTCCTTTCTCCATTCGAATTTTGTATCTCTACGAGTTATTTGCGTTAATAGAATAGCGATTCGAGAATATCCTTCAACGAATCTCCGATAATAACCAACTAAGCCTAGAAAGCTACGTATTTCGATTACCGACTTAGGTTGTTCTCAACTGTGACTCATATCCCAACCTTGGATAGCACGTTACAATGACACCTATCAGTTTACTATCGCACGAATATTGTCCCCTACGGAGAGTCTGGATTTGGTGCATTCCACAAAGGAAGTCACCAGATAAAGGCTCAGGTACCAAATTCTATAGTTGAATTTTTAACTCCTGAAGTTCAATAGGAGCCATTCGATATGAGATTTTAGAAATGAGTTTTGTACTGGGTTCAAAGTTGATACAAAATTTAATATCAGGCTTTGGGAGTAAGCCAAGAAATTCTTCAGGAAATACGTCAGGAAAAATCAATAACAACAGGAATATTATTAAAATCCGACGTGTCTTTATTCAAATCCATAACATGGACTAAGAAAACTTGACATCCGTAATAAACGAATGACTTCATGGCTTGATATGAAAATATTTGACTACAATGGTTTGATTGCTTGAATTCGAATAATAAGTTTCTTAGGAATATGAAAACTAACAACCTTACAAAAGTAATCAATTTCGGCATGATGAGTAGTTAACCTTAAAATCACATCAAAAGCAAATATCTCTATAGAAATAAGGTTAACAGGTAATGTGATAGTGCCAACCTGAATCAAGCAAAATTTCTAAACAACGGATGTAATGAAAATTTCTCCTAACGGAGTCTCCATAAATAGGTCAAAGTCTAATTTCTCCGTAGTCAAGTTCAAACGTTGAGCGCAAGCAAGAGAGATAAAAGAATGGGTAGAACCGGTATCTAGTACGGTATAAAATTCTCAAGAATTTATAATTAACTAACCCATGCTAACTTCGTTTGGGTTCCTCGCATTTTAACCGGTCACGACAAACGCTCTTCCAGGAACCGTTGACTTTGATTTTTCTGGGACATCCATTTGAGTCACCATTCCCGCAGGACTGGGTTTCGATATCGTACAATCTCGAGCGATATGTCCTTCTTTTCCATAATTATAGCATACCTTAAACTGTTGTGGGCAGTTTGGGCTGATATGTCCCTCTTTCCCGCATTTGTAACATACGACCGGTGGCCTTTCTCCTCCATTGGAACCAGTTGCGACTGGCGCTGACGTCTTCACAGTGTCATTGTTGAATCTCCTCTTTTTAAAATCTCCTCCCGACTCGTTTCTTCTATTTTCATGGCCACGATTACCACCAGAGTGGTTACCGCCTTTGTCCGTATTCTTCTTTCTTCGCTGGTTATCGTTATTCTGATGACTGTTATCTTCGGTATGATCCTGGTTATGGTCCCTCGGTTGAACGTACTCGTTATCTCGCTCTAACAACTGAGCCCTGTTGACAACATCTGAATAGAGAGAAAATTTATGAGAAATGAGATACTGACATATGCCGGGTTTCAAACCTCTCAGAAACATCCGCGTCATACGTTCCTCATTCTCCACCAAATGAGGTGCAAACCTGGATAACTCCGCGAACTTTGCCTCGTACTGGGACACCGTCATGTTATTCTGTTCCAGTCTAATAAACTCCACTTCCTTCATATGAAGAATACTTTTAGGGAAGTACTTGTCATTGAACTGTTTCTGAAACGTCTCCCATGACATGCTGAGTACAGTTGGATGGGTACGCTTCACAGATTCCCACCAGTAATCTGTCTCGTTACGGAACATAAAAGTAGCGAATGGAACTTTATGTTCCTCCGTGCATCCCAAGACATCGAATATCTTGGTAATTTGTTTGACCCACGTCTCCCTTAATCGGATCCGGCTTTCCCCAGAATTCTGGTGGTCCCAACTCTTTGAACTGCTTAGCTGTGACCACCCGTGAATTGCTATCATTTCCTCCTGTACGAGTCTCCCTCGTCTGATTTTGCATGAACTGCAAAAAGCTTCTAAACATCCCATCGTTCATCGTCTACTCGGTGGCGTTGTTCACAGGAGGAACATTATCAGCCTATTGCATGTTCTCCTCGTTGGTGAGTACAGGCGTCTCCACGGTCTCATTTCCACTGTTAATATTCTCAGTCGACATTCTCAAATATTGTCATAAAACAAGGGTTAATTAAGGAAATCAATATATCACATAATATCCCTATATACTGACCAACTAACAAATAAGCTTAGGTAGGACACACTAGCGTAAGATTTACTCGTCTCTTCCCTCTTAGTTCTATTCCCCGATCTCCGCCAGAGATCATATCCCTAAGCTCTGATACCAACTGTGACGCCCCCAAAATAGGTCCATTCTATCCAACCCATTCTGAGTCGCCAAATACATGGTACAGAAATAACTACAACTTTATTATTACAACATATAAACTGGGAGTTTAAATACAGATATTGTCGTTTAGACAACATCCACACGCAAATAAATCCCCATCATAATTATTGATACATTATTTTACAAAAATGGTGAGGACTACTAAACAACTCTCTCTAGAACCTTCATTCCATACCTCGACTAGTACTCGCTATATTCTCGCCTCCTGAGAAGAAAAATGGAACAAAAAGGAAAAGGGTGATCTCAACTAGCCCAGTAAAGAATATTATGACTAAGATAATATACAACAAATTATCGTTAGTCTTCAACAGGGAAAAATCTAATAGAATACAATAGACAACCAGTTTTAAATCAACAACTGCAGCGGAAACAACAATTCATTAGAAGAGATAAGTAGATAATGCAAACTACTATCTTCTATATATGAATTTAAAAGTTCATCGTCGATATTTTATCCCTGTAACATCAATCAATATATATCTGGAATCAAATATTCATCTTTATACTACAGGCCATAGATATTCATCAGTTGGTCATGTTCATCTAAACACCTGTTCATCTTTCCACTACGGGTCAAAGATATTAATCAGTCGGTCATGTTCATCTCAACACTTGTTCATCTTTGCACAACGGGCCAAAGATATTCATCAAGAAATCATTCATCTTTGCACTACAGGCCAAAGATATTCAGTAATATCATCATTTAGGACTGAGGATGATGAAAAATATTTTAAAGAAAACGAATCCAGTGAAACAAAAGAACAAGTATTAAGGATTCGTACTTTAAATAATCCAAGTTCAAAAATACTTCATAAATAACCAGAGTGGAGTAAATTTCAAGAATGATCAAAACATAGATCCAATCAAAGATAGTATCCAGAATAGATATTTTGGACAAAAAGAAGAATTTTATTTTTCGGTGAATAGTGCCGTATTCGTGAATAGTGCCGTATACGTGAATAGTAACTTCGACACCAAAAGATAGAAATTTCACAAAAAACATCATCATGCTTCGTGAATAGTACTCATGAATAGTAACTCATAAATAGTAATCCCGACATGAAAAAATTCCAAATTTGATAAAAATTTCCAACCAATAATTCGGCATAATGATATTGAAGAAATAATATCATTTTTGAATAAAATAACATCCCTTACCTCGAAAGACAATACTTCTAGTTGAAACACCGGATATAAGCTATGACTTGAACTTGCACTGTATAGCAACAATACTCAAAGTATACTCAAAATACTCACAAGAATACACTCGATAATATAGAGAGAGAAAACTTCAGTTTCTGGTGTAATTTTCAATTCTAACCTAAGCACCCTATTTATAGGAAAATGCTTAGAACACCAAAGCAGAAAATTTAATAAAATATATTATAATTTTCCACAACTTCATACGCACACTAACAATCTGAATTCAGCCTCCTAATCACATGTTAAATGAGTTTCAAAAATGAAAAAAACGTTTTTGTAATTAAAAATATTTTAAACTTTCAAAAATCAATTTCAATAATTCATAATAAATAGCCCTTTTGTCCGAAAATTTGAATCTTGCAAGTTTTTATAGGAAATTCAATTCTCTACAACTTTGCAGAAGAAAGTTTTTCCAAATTCCAAACAAAAATTGACCGAAATCCACAAACGGGCGATTTTACAGGTTATAATCAAATTTTAGTCAAGAAATGGGGTCCACCGACACATAAAACATGTGTTAAACATTTAATGCCACAAAAATACTCTTCCTCCTCATATACTCATATATCCCACATTCATTGTAAAAATATCACCATTATTATATTATTAAAATATAATAATATATTTAAATAAATTATTTTATCAAAAAAAGATAAAATATTAATTTTCAACAATCGTCACATTAAAAATTTTCTCCATCTATATCCACATAAAATCAATATTTTTCTCATCATATAAATCAATAATTAATTATTCACAAATAATATTACAGAATCACAGTACTGGCAACCAGGCCGTTCACAGGAAAGAGGCGGCTTTCCAAAAAGAATTTCTCCTTACTAGCGTGCAATTAGGTGACCAAACCTCTCCTTAGACAGAACTTTCTAGACATTGACAATAATGTTATCAAATATTATTCAGATAATATGAATTATTGCTTCAATAATGAAAAATACTGTGTAATGACAATTATTGAAACAACAGCAATATAAAATATCAACGCAGCAATTATTGAATCAATAAAATAAAATACTGAACAGTAATTACTGTAACCATTATTGAATAATGCCTTCTTACGTAAGAATCAATAATTGGTGCAATACCGTGTGCTACTGTGTTTTAACCACTGAGTATTTTAACAGTATTAACGGTAACAACTATGCCGTTATTTTTAAACAACTTATATTTGTCGTTTTCTTCATCCAATCGCTTTCTGTTATGGGGCCCACAAAAGACTGCACCGTCGTACGAATATTTCCCGACAGCAAGAATATTCCACGACCAAACGAATGTTCCCCGACAACAATGAATATTTTATAATCACTTGCTTATTTTGAAATATTTGCGTATTTTACCCATAACTATCCACATTAATCAAATCAACCCTTACTATTTCAAAATAATAAATAGAGAAAATTAAATTTCATTAATAATAAGTGGGGTCTTACAGTTGCACCTAAAATCCAAGTATTGTTTGTCAAATACTGGATTTGATGCGTTTCTTTCAGCTTTCAAGGAAATGTTGCCTAAGAACAATAAATACCCGAGTCATTTTATCACTGCAAGGCCTTAATGAAGGATCTTGGGCAACCTCTATAACAAATACATGTGTGTAATAATGATTTTTTTCGTGGAGAATATGCAGATTTATGCTTGCCCAATTTTTAACGAATCTAGATATAAAAAGCATGTCAATGTTAAAGGGAAAAAGAATAAACCAATAGCAAGGAAGGTCTTAAGTTTTTTACCAATTATACCAAGGCTTCAAAGGCTTTATTTGTCATCAAAAATGGTCAAGCCTATGAGGTGGCACAAAGAAAAACAATGTGATATTCTAGGTGAGCTAAGGCACCCTGCTGATAGCGAGGCTTGGAAAGATTTTGACCTTAATTACCCATCTTTTGCTAAAGATGCTCGTAGTATAAGACTTGGCTTAGCTACTGATGGATTTAATCATTTTGGGCATTCTAGCAAACCTTCTTTAACATGGCCAATTTTTCTTGTTCCATACAATCTCCCACCTTGGATGTGTATGAAAGAGAAGTACATGTTTATGTCATTGCCTATCCCAAGTCCACATGGACCTGGAAGAGAGATTGATGTGTATTTGCGACCTCTTATAGAAGAACTAAAGACTTTGTGGGATGTTGGAGTTGATACATATGATGCTTTCTCAAAGCAAAATTTTAATATGAAAGCAGTTGTAATATGGACCATCACATGTGGTTTTCTTCTCGTGATGGTCTTGGCTGTCACCAAAGATTATTTTGAACTTTTTTCTTTGTGATGGCTTAAAAGCAATCACGTTAAGGAGAAATATATAGGTGATGGTTACATGTCATCTCAAAAACAAAAAATTAATTTCGGACAATATTTGGTGATTGAAATAGCCATCACACACACACACACACACACACACACACACACACACACACATATATATATATATATATATATATCCACGATGGCAAAATTAAACATCACTAGAGCCATCATATATATACTATTTTTTTATGACTCAAATAATCCATCACGAAATATTATCAATTGTGATTGCTTTTGAAAATCTTCACCAAGATCCATCACGTATGCTTGATTTTCAATTATTTTGTGATTTCTTAAAAAGTCCATCACAAATTACTAACTTTTGTGATTGTTTTAAAAAAGTGTCACAAAGTTCCGTCACGTATTTTTGTTTTTCTAGTACTGATCTTAATCTATTTTATAATCTTATGACTAATAGTCCCAAGCTCAAATTTAAAAATAAACAAGACACTTGGGATTAATAGTCATATCTCAAATGTAATCCTTACAAACAAACATAGATAGGACTATTAATCTCAAGTGTCTTGATTGTTTTAAAATTTGAGCTTAGGACTATTAGTCCTAGGATTATAAAATAACTTAAGATGATGGATTATTTAATACTATGTTCTACATGATATTATAATCCCTAGCATTTGGGATTAAAAATTGTAACTTCCGAGAAATTCGAATTTATTGTAAAATAAATTTATTTAATTAAATAATGAATAAAATTATATTATACGTTATTATTATGTGTTAGTAAGATAAAGGTTGTTATATAACCTAATTGTGTCGGAATGTCGTAGTATTTTGGCTATGTGAATGAATTAAAGTGTTTGAATTTCTAAGACAAAAATAAAAGTTTTCTGAGAAATTTTTTGAAAATTGCTATTAACTGATTTCTGCTCGGGAATTAATTTTGAACTTCCGAAAAATACGTAATGATTGAATAATAAGGGAGGATGGATAATGTAATAATAATAATACAAGTGTGGCTAACGCAGTTTTTCGCCTGTGTACTAAAATTGAGAATGGTAAGGAACGTAAAGATTTGTTTAATGATGCTCGTATAATAGTAAGTATTATACGAGGCAATGAATATGAGTATGATATGAAGTATTATCGAGTATATATATGAAAGTTAGTATAACATGTATGACGAAATATTATACGAACTAGTATACATAAAGGATACGAGGATTTTACGTTAAACATTTAAATCTTATTGAATTGGACTTATAGGAATTGTGCAAGCCCAATTGGTATTATGTTAAGGTCCAATGAAATGAAATGCAAGCCCAACATTAGGCCCAAGTAATTAAAATCTAAAGCCAAAACTAAGAATCGGATCCGTGGATCAAACCAATGGGTAAACGGGTAAGAAAACCCATGAGGGCCCCATGTGTGAGTCATGGATGGCCTTGGTGGCCAAGCAAAGGATAAAAGTTGTGATGACCGAGTAATGAATAGTAAGGAGGTTAAAGAAAAGAGGTGGGATGGCCTAAAAGACCTTTATGCCCTCACTTTAGAAATCCTATAAATAGAGAGGGTGTTAGTTCATTTGTTACTTGTTAAATTCCATCAACATCCTAGAACTTATAATATTGAGAGAGAAGAAGAGCTAGTGTGATGACCCCAAAATAGGACCATTCCATCCAACCCATTCTGAGTCGTCAAATACATGGTACAGGAAACAATTATAACTTTATTACAACAATTGTCGTGCAAAATACAACAACACATATACTGTGAGTTTGGATACAAATATATACCAAATGTGACACATGTCCCAACCGTGGAAAGCACCTCATAGTTACACCTTACATAAAGGTATAGTCAAAAACTGTTTTAGAAACTAAAATCTTTGGGAAGTGCTCAAGGAAACCTTCGTACATGGGAAGCCATGCTTCTAGGTTATGATAGATATCATATGGCCACAGAATTATCCTTGGTTGACCCAATAGACCCCAAAGAAAAATGAGAAGATTACTATCATATTCTTCCCAATGGTGAGTCTTCTCTTGATTTATCATTATCTCCACTGTCTCAAATTGAGAATTATACTTCAAACAAACACCAAGATTATATAGGTAGTGCTCGTAAATATACTCAGCAAGTGGATGAGCACAACCCTGTCTTATGATGACACGAGGTTGTATGTCATTAGACATCTTGTATGATAGTGGCAAAACACCCTTCCAATGTTGGGTTCACATCTCCCTATATGATTCACCAAATATAACTACTAAAAGATGTATACAACACACTTGTCTATATTGTTTAGGGAGAACTCCACAGCTAGAGACCACCGTTCTATTCCCTTGTTACTCCCGCTCGACCCAGCTACACTTTTATTACATGAAAGGAATTGTGAAGCAAAAGGTGAGCACAACTAGCTCAATAAAGAATATTATGACTAAAGATAATTAAATTATCAATAGCCTTCATCAATAACAAATCAGAGATTTAGAACATATGGTAGATGATAAGAATTTCAACCATAGTTACAGCGAAACGAACAATCCATTAGAAGAGTTAAATAGACAATACAGTCTATTATCTTCTCCATGTTAAAAGTCCACCAACAATGTTTTATCCCTTTAACATCAATCAACAGTTCCTTTCCACAATTATATGAATATCTCATAAGCATAATTATAATTCTAAATTCCTCTTCATACCTAGGACGAATATAATTTTCATCACATGTCTTTACTTGAAACATCAAATATCATGGTTATACCAAATCACAGTTCCTGTTCATAATCATACTAATAAATTCATCTTTGCACTACGCCCAAAGATATTCATTCACAGTTCATCATCGCACCACTGGCCAAAGATATTCAACAACAGGTCATCTTTGCACTACGGGCCAAATATATTCCTCAACAGTTCATATTTGTACTACATGCCAAATATATTAATATCTCAAAGAAATATATAATCATTTCAGAATTTATATAAACAATAATTATAACCATGTTGATCAATTCACCTTTGCACTTAAGCTAAAGATATTCAAATATAAATTCAATGGTCATGATCATACCAGTCACAATTCAACTTTTCACTACTGGCCAAAGAGAACCCTAGTCATGATTATACCAATAATCTACCCATCTTTATACTCAAATGAAAGAGAATTTCAACATCAGGGTTATAAAAATGTTATATATGATAATAAAATCAATATAATCAATATATAGTTTTAATCTCCAGAGTAAAATTCATAAATCAACTATAATTTGGTTAGAAAAAGAAACCAATTTTGTAGTTAATAGTACATGTGAATAGTAACTCGTGAATAGTAACTCATGAATAGTAACTCTGACACAAAAAGGTAGAAATTCCATAATAAAATCCATACTAATATTTCGGTATAATGATATTGAAAGACTAACATTTCTTAAACTTATAAACAATTTATTTTAATTGTTTACACTTTACTAAATAATGCATTTAATCATCATAAAATGCCAAACTTATAAGATTTCATCACCAATAATCAAAACCTTCATCAAAAATCTGCATATACCACATATATGATTCTCAAGCCATAAAATTATATTTTCCAATTTTCTTCATTCACATAACATATTTAACTCATTTATTTATAACTAGTCTATTTTCATAAAAAATACCAAATCAGTTCCAAAAATATTTCTTTTCTGGGATTTAGCAGAATATAGTACCATATTGAACATATATTTTTCTTAGAATTTTTAAAATTCATTTACTATTTTTCATATGGCCAAAACCGCCAAATATTTAGACATTTATCATAAATTGTACTTTTATCCAAAAATTCCGAAATTCACATAGTATACCGATATTATATAGATGTACTTCCAATAAAAATTTCATCAATTTTGGAGTTAATCACAGGGAATTATAAGCGGTTACTTTTAAAATAGTCTTTTCTCATAAAATTCATAACTCTTAATCTATACATCCAAAAATTACCATTTTTGGACACAATCAATAAAACTCATCAACATATCATTTCAAATTTTTCCAGAATTTTTTGAAGGTCAGAAGAAGTACGAACTAAAAAAACATAATAACCCTTAAAATCCCTTACTATCCCTTACCTCAAAAGAGCAGTACTTCTGACTGGAATATCGGATGAAAAACCGAAGGAAACTTCTACTAAATAGCAACTCTCAAAGTATCTAAATACTCTCAAAAATATGCTTGATAATATAGAGAGAAAGAAAACTTGTTTCTGGTGTGATTTTCAATTCTAACTTAGCCCTCTATTTATAGGAAAATTTTAGCAAACTTGACCTGCAACCTGATGGCTTTACCTGCTACTATTCCCATCCACCACATTTGAAATAAAATTCAGCACATTTCTTCACCAACCACAAGTGGGGCCCACCAATTATAGAATTTTCCACCACAATCATTTATAAACCTAATTTCCGAATCAGTCACCTCTTAAAATTCATAACAAAACATACGTTCATTTTTAACGGTTCAAAATTTGTGGACATATATTTAACATATATATGTATAACATATCCAAAAATTACAACGATCCAACGGTCGGATTAAAAATTATAACTCACATAATATATCTCAAAAACACTGGTTTAATTTTTAATACATTCATTCCGACAAAAATACTGATAAAATACCTCAACATTAATTCCTTCATTTATAACCACATAAATAAATACATCATTTATATCCACATCAAATAAATTTTTCCTTATCATATAAATCAATAATTAATTATTCACAAATAATATTACAAAATCACAATTTAACAACCAGGCCGTTCCCATGAAAGAGGGGGCTTTCCAATAAGAATTTCTCCTTACTGGCGCGCAATTAGGTGACCAAACCTCTCCTTGACAGAACTTTCTAGACATTGCCAATAATGCTATCTAATAATATTATTCAAATAATATGAATTATTGATCTGATAATGAGAAATATTGTGCAGTGATAATTATTGAAACAACAATAATATAAAATATCAACGCAGCAATTATTGAATCAATAAAATAAAATATTGAACAGTAATTACTGTAACAATTATTGAGTAGTGTCTTCTTATATAAGGATCAATAATTCAAAAATATTGTGTAAAACCATGTACTACTATGCAAACACGCGTATTACTGTATTTTAACCATCGAGTATTCCAACAGTGTTAACGGTAACGATTACGCTGTTATTTATAAAAACTTAATTTTGTCATTTTCTTCATCCGACAGTTATTCTGTTATGGGGCCCACAAATGGTTGCGCCGTCGTACGAATATTCCCCGACAGAAAGAATATTCCACGACCAAACAAATATTCCCCGACAACAATGAATATTTTATAACCACTTGTGTATTTTGAAAAAAAATTCATATATCACCGTTAACTTTAACTTTTATCAATTTAACCATTTACTGAATAGTAATTATAAGAAAAATTGAATACTTTTATTTCATAAAATTCGGGGTCTTACATCTAGAGCTTTCATAATTCAAGTAGAAAAGAAGAAGAAACAAGTTGATCATCAAGGGTAAGAATTCTTAACCATGATTCTCCATATCTTCAAATAATTTTTGAAAGAGAAGTGGATAGTGGTAGAGCATGTATGTTATAAAGTGATAAGGATGGTTATTAGAGAACTTAAGCTTTAATAAACAATGTTGTAAGATAAGCATAATCATGAAAGTTATGAACTAATGAAGAATTTGACATGTATATGATTTGAATGAAATATTTTTGGTTAGACTGATGGAATGAATCCATTTTGAACGATGTAAAAATCACAAGTAACGAAGTTATGGCGAAATTTGCGAGATTAGACGATAATCGTCGAAATCGTTAAATTCTCGGAATGAAAGTCAAAAGTTAGCATTAAGCTCGAAAAAGTTGGTTTTTGATGGAGATTAGTCTCAATTTTCATTTGAGAGTTGCGGACTCGAAAATGACCAAATTTTGACTTAGAACAAAGAAACGAGCTTTGAACATTCACAGACGTTTAACGTTTTCATAATAATGAACTAATCAGTGAATTCTGAGTTAAAATATTCGAAAATGAAATGTTTTCTAATGAAAAAATAGAGCATGTGATTTGTTAGCTAATGGCTTTTGAATGAGTCAATTCGGACTTATAACGAATAAGTTATGGGGCCGGAAAGTTCACACAAGAAAATAATTCTGCCAAAAATTTTTTGTGGCTCAGGGCCGGGCCGCAACGCCGCCCAAAGCATTGTCTTTGGCGCCGCAGCGCTACGCTTGACCATCACCCACTAAGGAGTGGCGCCACAGTGTGGCAGTTAGTGAAGGGACTCGCACCGCATCGCCGAGTCCGGGTAAAGGTATTGTGAACTTGAGTCGCAGCGCGAGCTGTGTGAAGGAAGTTGGCGCCACAGCGCCAACACTAGAATAGGGGCAGTAAGAAATGGAAATTTGAATAATGCATGTAAGGGTTTATTAAAGGTAAGTTATAACCTTAACTTAACTTGAAGTCACATCCTTAGGGATGATAATAACTGTAAGGATTACAACTAAAGGTTGACGAGCAATTACATAAACATAAGTACAATGTAATACGATAAATCGTAACGAATGTTAAACAATCTAAAGCATGATTAGATTGAGAAGAAGGGTAAGATATATTAGTGACCTTACTTGATTATATACGACCTAATGTGGTATGTTATGTGATCATGTATTGTAGAATCCTTAAAGACAAAAATGGAAAGTATAATTACTGTAGAAGACGCTAAAGGCAAGTGTTCTAACCCTTGTCTGTGTTCATTCTGGACAAGTTTTGTAATTCATGTACCTTAAGCATTACTTGATGTATGATGAAGTCGAAGCCAATTCCTACGGCTAGACTTAAGATGTTTTGTGGATTTCTAGTTAATCTATCAAACCATTGTTAAAGTTGCTATGTTTTGCCAAATTGTTTTGGTATTGATTTCAAAGAAAGACTGAGTATGCATAAATAAATATGTTGTTGTCAAACGACAGGCACGTGAGGTTGTCAAACCTTAAACGTACATACGTTTAAAAAAGTAGTGTTGTATAACATACAGTACTATAGGCTGATCACCTAGACGTGCTCGTAAGATATGTCGGACTTACGGACTTGGTGCCGGGATGTCTTTTTCAAAGAAAGAATGAAATGCTCAAGGTCTTGGACCGAATTTATGTTGAATGGATGTTGTTCATTGTGAAACATTTTAAAGAAAAGAGAAGTGCTATTTTGAATTATTAATAGTACTTCATAACTATTATTTCAGTTATTGAAGATATACGATTTATATGATTCAAGCTTGTTGTTTAAATGAAATTGTCATACTTGCTAAACTAGTTATGCTCACTCTTGCTTGAACCATATAAATGTAGCTAAGACCGAACGAATTGAAGGATCTGGTGAAGATAAAGGGAAGGCTAATAAGGCGAACCAATATGTTGCCCTTATAATAGTATAGGTTGAATGTTGTCATTATTTGATATTATGACAAGAACACATGTAATGGTTATAAAGAACCTGGGTATGATAATATTGTTTTGGAATATATGAAAGACATTTTCACTCTTTTGAGGTATTTCAATTGAATGATTGTGTGAACTGTAGCACCGTGTAGCACTATCTGTCGGGTTAGAAGATACCCGGATTTGGGGGCATCACAGGTTGGTATCAGAGTTGTAGGATATGAAACTTAAGTGGGGGAAAGAACTTTAAGTCATAACCTTAAGAAAAGTTAAAGAATTAAAAGATGAAGTTAACCCTAAAAATGCATTAAATGTGATATGTGTTTTTATTATTTTACTAACATGTACTAATCAAACTAAATTATTTTGTTGATGTCAGAGAAAATGAAATGTATAGGGATATACATGTAGTAAGTGAGGAATCGGTGAACCAAATAAAGATCTTACCGAACCCTATAGCAGAAGATCCAGAAGTGGTGGTAATCGAGTCAGGAGACTCGGAAGACTTAGACCTCATGTCCATGTTTGATGGCATGTCAGAGGTGGAGGTGGAGGTGGAGGTGGTGTCTTTTAACACCGTAGCACATGCGGAATATATGACTCTGGGGGAGTCATTGAAGGCATTGTTTATGGTATTATTAAATACAAATATCCAGTTGGGAAAGGAGGTCAGAAAGTTGAAGGAGGAGGTCCAGGAAATCATGGAGGATAAGAAAAGCATGGAGTCGATGTGGGAGGAGGAGCATAATGAGCGTGTTTTGGCAAAGGACAAGGTCAACGAGCTGAAACAGAAGTAGAAGATTGGGAGGATGTCCTATATACATAAGAGTTCTCATGCAGATTTTCAGTAGCAAGTAGTTGGGTATCCGATAGAGGTAGGGCAGACTCGGCATACTATTAGCCGAGATATTATTACCGGTCTTGCCAACGCAGATTTTGAGAATGGCATAAGGCAAATATAAACTAGTAGTAGCTAGAGTAGAGTTAGATATGTAAATATGATGTATCTAGTAGTGACGTAAAACCCTCTTTTGTATATCAAATGGCAATCTTTTGTAAATCCCAATTTTTGGAAAGTAATTGCGGGATAGTAATGTAATCAGCTAAGGCTGTGTAATGACGAATGTTGTAGTATTATACTATAAGAAGTAATCAATATAAGCCTTTTTATGGAACATATTGTGCAATGAGTTGAAGTTATTGTTTAAATAATGAATAATAACTAACTAACAAGAAGGAAGTAATAATGATGTGTTGTTTGTTTTAACAGAAAAATGTCGCCAAGAAGAAGACAACGAAATCAAGATGCTAATGTAAATCAACCGGCGGGAGGTTCAGTTAACCCGATGCAAGATTTCGTTAACTTGTTAACGGCCGCTTTTAATAGGAATGGGGCGAATATTCCTGTAAATTCTAGAGAAGTACGGGTTATTACTTTTAAGAATTTTAAGAGTGTCGGTCCGCCGGAGTTCAAAGGAACTACGGATCCAATAGAAGCTCATACTTTGGTAAAAGAAATAGAGAAGGCATTTGTTATTGCAAATGTCGAGGAGGGGCAAAAGGAGCTTTTTCCACCTATATGATGAAGGGAGAGGCCAATTTCTGGTGGGAGGCGAACCATGCTAGGGCTGGTATAGAAAACCTTACGTGGACGCGGTTCAAGAAGATTTTCTTCGAGAACTATTTTCCCAAAAGTATGCAGGGAAGGATGGAGATGCAGTTTCTAGAGTTGAAATAAGGGGAAATGACGGTTCCCCAATACGCTGCCAAGTTCAATGAATTGGCAAGGTTTGCTCCACATAAGGTGGACACTGAGGTGAGGAAGGCTAGGAGGTTTGAGAAGGGCTTGAAACCCTGGCTCTATAGCCATATATTTGTGTTCCAAAGTACCTCTTTTGGGACCATACTGGAGAAGGAAATAATTGCTGAAGGTGGTAATGAGGCTCTAAGCCAATACCACAAGGAGAGGAAGAATAAGGGAAAGATAGATGGGGGAATGAAGATCGAAAGAGCCAGTGGTAGGGGAGATGTGCAGAAGAGGAAGAGATTTAACTATGGGAATACCAGAGTGAAGCAAAGAGATCCTAAGAGAAAGATGGAGGCGTGCAAGAACTGTGGGAGGACTCACTTATAAGTTTGTCTCAAGGGGAAGGCCGTATGTTACAACTGTCGACAGTAGGGGCACATTTCGCCTAACTGTCCAAGTCCGAAGAAAAACCATGGATGCTTCGTATGTGGATCGACTGATCACATAGCGAAGAACTGTCCGAAGAAGGGGACGGACGGGAATAAGGGCGCTAATAGAAATAAGTTAGCTATTGGTGGTTTAACACCGACGGGTAGGCCGATGGCCCGTACCTTTAACATGACGGTCCAAGATGCAGTTGCATCCGGGGATGTAGTTGCAGGTATTATCCCGATCAACGATATAAATGCTTACGTTTTGTTTGATTCGAGTGCTACTTGTTCTTTCATAGCATGTGATTTTGCTTGACGCTTATGATTACTTCTCGAAAGATTTCCTAAAACTTTGAATATCAAGGTAGCGAATGAAGAGATAATTCTTGTTGAAAATATTCATACGAGTTGTTGCGTAGAAATACGGGGTTATAAATTATCGGTAGATATGTTACTGATAAAGTTGGGAGAATTCGATGTAATTCTCGGGATGGATTGGTTGTTTAACCATGGTGCAATTATAGATTGCCAAAAGAAATGTGTAAATATTAGAACGTTGAGACAACCTCGTGTAGTGTTTTACGGTAATAAATCGTCGTCGGAACATTCGTGTTGTCTTACTATGACACAGACGAGGAAATTATTGAGGAAGGGAAGTGTAGGTTATTTGTGCCATGTTATTGATACCCAGAGAGTGGGAGCAACGATGGAACAAATACCTATAGCAAAAGAATTCATGAATGTATTTCCAAGTGAATTGCCAGGTCTTCCGCCGGATAGGGAGATCGAATTCGTGAAAGACATTGTGTTAGGAGCGACACAATTTTCCAGGGCACCGTATCGTATGGCGCCAGTAGAGATGAAGGAGTTAATGGTACAGTTACAAGAACTGTTGGACAGGAAGTACATTCAACCGAGTGTTTCTCCGTAGGGAGCACCGGTACTGTTTGTGAAAAAGAAGGACGAATCATTAAAACTTTGTATCAACTACTGAGAGTTGAACAAGTTAATGATAAAGAATAAATACCCATTACCTAGGATCGATGATCTCTTTGATCAGTTGAAAGGGGCACCATATTTTTTTAAGATAGATTTGCGATCGGGGTATCATCAGATGAAGGTTAGGAAGGAGGATGTACCTAAGACAACATTCAAGACTCGTTACGGTCATTACGAGTTTCTGGTGATGTCATTTGGGTTGACAAATGCACCAGCTGCATTTATAGATATGATGAATAGAGTGTTCAAATAGTAGTTGGACAAGTTCGTTGTAGTGTTTATCAATGATATTCTAGTCTATTCTAAGATGTCAGAAGATCATGCTGAACACCTAAGGATAGTGTTGGAGACACTAAGGAAGGAGAAGTTGTATGCGAAATTCACTAAGTGTGAATTTTGGCTAGAAAGGGTACAGTTTTTGGGTCATGTTATCGACCGAGAAGGGATTTCAGTGGATCCAGTGAAGGTTGAAGTAGTGATGAGTTGGGAACAGCCGAAAACGCTAACTGAGGTACGGAGTTTCCTAGGATTAGCGGGATACTATCGAAGATTTATCCAAGATTTTTTGAAGATAGCTACTCTGTTGACTAACTTGACAAGGAAGACGGTGAGAAGTACGTGTTGACGGAGAAGTGTGAAGACAGTTTCCAAGAACTGAAGAAAAGGCTGAGTGAAGCACCTGTGTTATCTTTACCCGACGATATAAGAAATTTTGTAGTTTATAGCGATGTTTCGCATAGAGGACTTGGTTGCGTGCTCATGCAGCATGGCAAGGTCATTGCGTATGCATCATGGTAGTTGAAAGATTATGAGAAAGTTTATCCTACTCATGATCTGGAACTGGCCGCGGTAGTGTTTGCCTTGAAGATATGGAGGCATTACTTATATGGGGAGAAATGTGAGATATACACAGACCATAAGAGTCTAAAATATATCTTCACACGGGAGTTGAATATGAGACAAAGGAGATGGCTGAAGTTGATAAAGGATTACGACTGTGAAATCCTATATCACCCAGAAAAAGCCAATGTAGTGGCCGATGCCTTAAGTAGGAAGGGTCGGGAAACGTTGTCTATGTTAACGGCTCAAACTGAGTTAATAATAGAGATGGCTAGGATGGAGTTGGAGGTGAAGTTATCGAGTGAGTCGGGGCAGAGACTGTTTACAACAGAAATTCAATCTACCATTTTAGAGAGAGTCAATGAGGTACAACTCAGTATTGATGGGTGTGACCAAATGAAGAAGCGACTAATCGATGAAAAAGATTTAAAGTACAGTCTTGATAATGAGGGATTATTAAGATTTAAAGGAAGAATTTGGGTTCCGAATGAGACGGAATTAAAGGAGCAAGTGTTACAAGAAGCTCATAGTTCGAGGTACTCGATTCATCCTGCTAGTACTAAGATGTATCAAGACATTCGACAGAGTTTTTGGTGGCCAGATATAAAGAGGGAGATAGCAGAATATGTGAGTAGGTGCTTGACTTGTCAAAAGGTCAAGGCCGAACATCAGCGACCAAGTGGCTTGTTACAGTCATTGGAGATTCTGGAGTGGACGTGGGAGCACATCACAATGAACTTTGTGGTGGGACTTCTAATTACGCAGAAGGGGTATAATGTGATTTGGGTAATAGTGGACCGGTTGACGAAGTCGGTTCACTTTTTGTCAATAAGGGTTAAGTATAACTTAGATCAGTTAGCTAAACTTTATATTAAGGAAGTCATTTCTAGACATGGAGTACCAGTTCGATAGTGTCAGATCGTGATCCACGATTCACGTCGAGCTTTTGGAGGAGTCTGCAAGAATAGATGGGAACACAGCTGAAGTTGAGTACGACTTATCATCCACAAACTGATGGATAAAGTGAGAGAATAATTCATACGCTAGAAGATATGCTGAGATCTTGCATCATGGATTTCAAGGGTAGTTGGGATGATCATTTACCGTTAGTAGAGTTTGTGTATAAAAATAGTTATCATGCGAGCATAGGTATGTCTTCGTACGAAGCTTTATACGGAAGGAAGTGCAGAACACCATTGTGTTGGGATGAAGTGGGAGAACGCCGAATGCTAGGACCAAAATTAGTGCAGCAGACATTGGATATAGTGAAGCTAATACGAATGTGTCTGGTAGCAGCTCAAGACAGACAGAAGAAATATGCAGATTCACATCGAGTAAACATAGAGTTTGAAGTAGGCTCGTACGTATTTCTAAAGGTATCTCCCTGGAAAGGAAAGATACGCTTTGGAAAGAAAGGAAAGTTAAGTCCAAGGTTTATAGGACCTTTCAAAATATTAAAAAGGGTAGGAGAGGTAGCCTACGTGGTAGCATTACCTCCAGACCTAGAACGAATACATAATATATTTTTATGTCTCTGTGTTACGTCCTTATAAGCCAGATTATAAGCACATTATAGAATATGAACCTATTCATATTGAGAAGGACTTTACGTATGAAGAGATGTCTATTCAAATCATTAATAGAAAAGAGAAAGTTTTGAGGAACAAAGTTATACCTTCGGTAAAGTTGTTATGGAAGAACCACGATCCGAATAAGCAATGTGGGAACTTGAAGAAAAGATAACGAAGAATTATCCTCATCTATTTGTTTAATTGTAAGACGAGATTCTGGGGACAGAATCCTTATAAGGGGGGAAGGATGTAACGACCGAGAAATTCAGATTTATTGTAAAATAATTTTATTTAATTAAATAATAAATAAAATTATATTATACGTTATTATTATGTGTTAGTAAAATGAAGGTTGTTCTATAACCTAATTGTGTCGCAATATCGTAGTATTTTAGCTGCATGAAGGAATTAAAGTGTTTGAATTTTTAAGACGAAAATAAAAGTTTTCTGACAAATTTTCCGAAAAATACTATTCACTAATTTCTACTCGGGAATTATTTTTGAACTTACGAGAAAAATGTAATGATATAATAATAAGAGATGATGGATAATGTAATAATAATTCAAGTATGGCTAACGCTGTTTTTTGCCTGCATACTAAAATTGAGAATGGTAAGAAACGTAAAGATTTGTTTAATGATGATCGTATAATAGTAAGTATTATACGAGGCAATGAATATGAGTATGATACGAAGTATTATATGAGTATATATGAAAGTTAGTATAACATGTATGACGAAAGATTATACGAACTAGTATACATAAGGGATACGAGGATTTTACGTTAAACGTTTAAATTCTATTGCATTGGACTTGTAGGATTTGTGTAGGAATTGTACAAGCCCAATTGGTATTATGTTAAGGCCCAATGAAATGAAATGCAAGCCCAACGTTAGGCCCAAGTAATTAAAATCTAAAGCCAAAACTAAGAATCGAATATGTGGATTGAACCAATGGGTAAACGGGTAAGAAAACCCATGGGACAACCCATGAGGGCCCCATGAGTGAGTCATGGCTGGCCTTGGTGGCCAAGCGAAGGATAAAATTTGTGATGCCCAATTAATGAATAGTAAGGAGGTTAAAGAAAGGAGGTGGGATGGTCTAAAAGACCTTTATGCCCTCACTTTAGAAATCCTATAAATAGAGAAGGTGTTAGTTCATTTGTTACTTGTTAAATTCCATCAACATCCTAGAACTTATAATATTAAGAGAGAAGAAGAGATAGAGCTTTCATAATTCAAGTAGAAAAGAAGAAGAAACAAGTTGATCATCAAGGGTAAGAATTCTTAACCATGATTCTCCATCTCTTTAATTGATTTTTGATAGAGAAGTGGATAGTGATAGAGCATGTATGTTATAAAGTGATAAGGATGGTTATTAGAGAACTTAAGCTTTAATAAACCATGTTGTAAGATAAGCATAATCATGAAAGTTATGAACTAATGAAGAATTTGACATGTATATGATTTGAATGAAATATATTTGTTAGAATGATGGAATGAATCCATTTTGAATGATGTAAAAATCTCAAGTAACGAAGTTATGTCGAAATTTGCGAGATCAGATGATAATCGTCGAAATCGTTAAATTCTCGGAATGAAAGTCAAAAGTTAGCATTGAGCTCGAAAACATTGGTTTTCGATGGAGATTAGTCTCAATTTTTATTGGAGAGTTGCGGACTTGAAAATGACAAAATTATGACTTAGAACGAAGAAACGAGCTTTGAACGTTCACAGACGTTTAACGTTTTCGTAATAATGAACAAATCGGTGAATTCCGAGTTAAAATATTCAAAAATGAAATGTTTTCTAATGAAATCATAGAGCATGTGATTTGTGAGCTAATGAATTTTGAATGAGCCAATTCGGACTTATAACGAATAAGTTATGGGGCCGAAAAGTTCACACAAGAAAATTTTCTTTGGCTCAATGCCGTTGCCGCAGCGCCGCCCAAAGAATTGTCTTTGGCGCTGCAGCGCCAGGCCTGACCATCATCGACTGAGGAGTGGCGTCGCAGCGCAGCAGTTAGTGAAGGGACTCGCGCTGCAACGCCGAGTCTGGGTAAAGGAAATATAAAGTTGCGCCACAGCGGGAGCTGTGTAAAGGAAGCTAGCGCTGCAGCGCCAGCACTAGATTAGGGGAAGTAAGAAATGGAAATTTGTATAATGCATGTAAGGGTTGATTAAAGGTAAATTATAACCTTAACTTAACTTGAAGTCACATCCTTAGGGATGATAATAACTGTAAGGATTACAACTAAAGGTTAACAAGCAATTACATAAACATAAGTACAATGTAATACGATAAATTGTAACGAATGTTAAACAATCTAAAGCATGATAAGATTGAGAAGAAGAGTAAGATATATTAGTGACCTTGTTTGATTATATACAACTTAATGTGGTATGTTATGTGATCATGTATTGTAGAATCTTTAAAGACACAAAGGGAAAGTATAATTACTGTAGAAGACGCTAAAGGCAAGTGTTCTAACCCTTGTCTATGTTCATTCTAGGCGAGCTTTGTAATTCATGTACCTTACGCATGACTTGATGTATGATGAAGTTGAAGCCAATTCCTTCGGCTAGACTTAAGATGTTTTTTGGATTTCCAGTTAATCTATCAAACCATTGTCAAAGTTGTTATCTTTTGCCAAGCTGTTTTGGTATTTATTTCAAAGAAAGACCGAGTATGCATAAATAAATGTTTTGTCGTTAAACGACATGAACGTGAGGTTGCCAAACCTTAAACGTACATACGTTTAAAGAAAGTAGTGTTGTATAACATAGAGTACTATAGGCTGATTGTAAGACCCCAACTTTTTGAATAAAGATTAAATTTTTTCGAAATATATTTTTGAATATTATGGTGTGGAATTGATATAATGTTATAGTTGTAGGTAATATTTACAAATTTTTCAAAGTACGCAAGTTGTTATATAATATTCGATTGGTCAGAGAATATTCATTTTAACAGGGAATATTCATACAACGGCACAATCATTGGTGGACCCCCCACAACGGAATTATTGTCGGATTGAGAAAACGACAAAAATACTTTATGAAAATAACGGCGGAAGTTTTACCGTTAACTGTTGAACTACCCGGTAGTAAAAGTACAGTAATACGCGTGGTTCCATAGTAGCACACGGTATTGATTATTGATGTTTACGTGAGAAGTCACTCAGTTATACTCAATTATTGCTACAGTAATTGCTGCATCATATCTCTTATATTATTGATTCAATTATTGTCATAGTATCATTTACATAATATGTTATTTTATTAAATCAATAATTAAGACGACAAAGTTATTCATATTATTAAATTGCAATATTTACAATGTCTAGAAGTTCTGTCAAGGAGAGGTTTGGTCACCTAATTGCGCGCCAATAGGGAGAAATCCTTATTGGAAAGCCCCCTCTTTTCTGGGAACGACCTGGTTGATAAATATTGTGAGTTATAATATTAATGATGAATGTTATTAAAATTGAAGTTGTGTTCGGAGTTGAATTTGGAGACGCGGACGTGATATTTGAGTCCGGAACGATGAAATTAGTAAAAATAGTCTATAAACACAAAAATTTTCGGAATTCACTAATTGGTCAAAAAGTCAACAGTTGACTTTTTCGGGAAAAGTCAAACTTCAAAATTTCAAATTTTATATTTTTGATAAAAATGGTTTCATTGTGTTGGAATTATTCGTGTTAGAGAAAATCGACAATTATTTCGATAATAATTGATGTCTGGAGGTTATACTGACCAATCGGGTATTTAACCGGATAAATGAGCAATTGATTGCTATTATTTCACATGATTATAAGTATTTGTTCAAATATGTATACTATGGTTTCACATTCTTGTTACTATTAGGGGAGTTGGTGCAAGATTGATAATACTTTCATGACTAAGTTAAAAATGGAGGTATAGATAGACGTACTATACTGTAATTCGTATTTTCACATGTCTAGAACTATTGATTCACATAATTTACTATTGAATCACATTATTTACTATTAGGGGAGGTCGTGCAAGTTTGATAATACTTCCATGATTAAATTAAAAATAAAGGAAAAGTTGGAGGTATTGTACTGTAATTTTTAGAGCCCCAAAACGTGCAATTATCGAAACTATATTTTTCTATAAATAGAAGCTCATTCTTCCTTCATTTCTCACCAATTCACAAAAGCTTTAGAGCGATTATTATAGAGAGAAATTATAGAAAGAAGAAGAGAAATCTGATACCTCACTAATCCCGTATCGAATTTTTCTAAAGGTAGGGATTATTATTTCTTTCTTATCCATGAAGAGAACTTCTGTTATTCCATTCTTTATTATTTTGTTAGAATAACCTGTATACGCGGACAACCCTATACTTGGTGAAATTCTTCTGTTATTCCATTCTTTATTATTCTGTTGGAACATCCTGTCTGTGCGTTCTACGCCGGACCTGGTTCTGTCTTTATTATTTTGTTGATATATCATGTCTGTGCGTTTTATGCCAAACTTGATTCCGTCTTTATTATTCTGTTGGAATATCCTGTCTGTGCATTTTACGCCGGACCCAATTCCGTCTTTATTATTATGTTGGAATATCCTGTCTGTGCATTTTACACCGGACCTGATTCCGTTATTTATTATTCTGTTGGAATAACCTGCATGTGCGGTCTATCGCATGCTTGGTGATTTCTTTTGTTATTCCATTCTTTATTAAACTCAGTTGGTTAAAGTTTTGACTTCTATAATCCATGAAATTAGTGGAATATCCTTGATATTTGCGTTTCATCCAGTATCTTTTCATGTAAATATTCTTCCGAGCATACTTGAATTTTACTCTACAAAGCAGTATCATGTTGACAATTTGGACATTATTGGTTCTTGGAAAAATTAATTTTTGAACTTGTTTTATCAAATTCTTATATCATTGTCATCATCCTCATGTTTATATTTTGTTGAAAGTCATCTGTGGCCTATAGTGCATAGATGAACTTGGTATGATTATGACCAGGGATTATTCGGTGTAATCATGACCGTATTGTTACAAATGATGTGGAAAAAGTTCTCATTGGCCCGTAGAGCATTGATGGACAGTTGTTGGCATGATCATGACCATTATTGAATACACAAATATTCTTGGCCCGTAGTGCATGAATAATTGTGGTCGTGATACTAAAGAATATCCTTGGTCGTAGTATAGGGGTGATTCGATGATGTGGATTATTTATTAAGCTGAGTCCCAGCGATAAAAGTGATGAAAAACCTTTTAAATCATAAAAGATAGTATATTTTATTCTATACTTGACTCTTTTAATGGATTGTTTGTTCCGCTGTAGTTAAACTTTATGGTTGTTATATTGTATCAGTTTAACACTGTTGAAGGCTAACGATAATATATTCTGCATTATTTTAGTCATAATATTTTCTACTGGGCTAGTTGAGCTCACCCTTTTACTTTTATTGTTCTCTTCAGGAAAAATTAATTTTTGAACTTGTTTTATCGAATTCTTATATCATTGTCATCATCCTCATGTTTATATTTTGTTGAAAGTCATCTGTGGCCTATAGTGCATAGATGAACTTGGTATGATTATGACCAGGGATTATTCGGTGTAATCATGACCGTATTGTTACAAATGATGTGGAAAAAGTTCTCATTGGCCCGTAGAGCATTGATGGACAGTTGTTGGCATGATCATGACCATTATTGAATACACAAATATTCTTGGCCCGTAGTGCATGGATAATTGTGGTCGTTATACTAAAGAATATCCTTGGCCGTAGTGCATGGGTGATTCGATGATGTGGATTATTTATTAAGCTGAGTCTCAGCGATAAAAGTGATGAAAAACTTTTAAATCATAAAAGATAGTATATTTTATTCTCTACTTGACTCTTTTTATGGATTGCTTGTTCCGCTGTAGTTAAACTTGATGGTTGTTATATTGTATCAGTTTAACACTATTGAAGGCTAACGATAATATATTCTGCATTATCTTAGTCATAATATTTTCTATTGGGCTAGTTGAGCTCACCCTTTTACTTTTATTGTTCTCTTCAAAAAATGAGAACGTAGCAGGGACTAGTCGGGGAACGGAGTGACGGACCAGATGATAGCATTGGTAGTCCTCACTATTCAGTGAAATAGTGGAAAATAAATGTAATAATATTGAATTTGAGTTTGAATATTGTCTAGACGATAATATTTGTATTAAAACTCACAGCTAATGACCATTATATCTAGACAAAATTAATGAAAAAATTGCTAGACAAAATTAACCTCAATCTTTTTCTAAAATGACCATTATATCATGCAATTCCTGTTATTATTAATGACAACATAAAAATTAATAGTACAAAGACTAAATGTTTTTTTTGGGGGAGGGGGTGGTACAATCAGGATTATAATCCTTGCAAACAAATAAATTTAATAGTTTAACAAGTTTATATCCTCACATGAATGGTAAGTAGGACTCAACTCATGTGAGAGAAAGGACCACATTCTAACATTAATTTTAAAATTTTAATAGTACCCTAGACAAACATAAAAAAAATATTATTTACATTGTTTTTTAAATCAAACAAGAACCATATAAAAACAACTTGTTTTCCTTTATTTTATTTCATACTTACCCAAAAAAGTATAAATTTCTTTCTTAAATTACAAAACAAACAAAGGAAAATTATTTATTTTATTCTTAGTACCTCAGAGAAACATAAAAATATTATTTACATATGTGTTTTTAAACCAAACAAGATCAAGATCGGACTAAAAAAATAATAATCTTATTTTCCTTTATTTTATTTCATACTTACCCAAAAAAAATTAATTTCTTTTTTAAATTACAACACTCAAGAAGGAAAATTATTTATTTTATTCTTAGTATCTCACACAAATATAAAAATATTATTTACACGTTTTAAAATCAAGCAAGAACGGAATTAAAAAAAAACTTTTTTTCCTTTATTTTATTGCATACTTACCAAAAAAATATTAAATTTCTTTCTTTACAACACTCAAGAAGGAAACTTATTTATTTTATTCTTAGTACACCTGAGACAAACATAAAAATATTATATATATATATATATATATATATATATATATATATTTAAATCAAACAAGAAAGGAATAAAAAATAAAACTTATTTTCTTTTATTTCATACTTACCAAAAAAGTTTAATTTCTTTCTTAAATTACAACATAAAAAGAGAAAATTGTTTATTTTATTCTTTTTTTAATTGAAATCACAAACCGTCAAATACCGTATAAATGTTTCAATTCTGAATGCGATGTGAATGTGTCTGATCAATTCATCTAGAAAATTATAGCTCAATCAGTAAGAAGTAGTGCTGAATAATAATTTTACTTATCTACCCTCATAGACAATTAAAAATTATATTTAATATCCATCTTTTTTTTATAATTGTAAACAAAATTTGTTGTTTACAATTTATTTTTTAATTTTTTCTTTAATAAATTGGTCAATAATCAATTTAATAAATATTATTGTAGTATTTTATTTTGGTTTTATGGATTAAAAGAATGTTATTAAAAAAAATTAGTGTTTATTTCTAAAATTATATTACTAAAAATATACTCCATCAAAAATTACTATTAACAAGTTTATATTTAATTTTTTTTAAATAACATTATTTATTTATAATTATATAATAAATTTATTCACGACAAGTTTAAAATAGAGATACGCGTGACACGTCATTTCATCACTTCATCCACACACACACAGATTCTTCTCATTCGGTTTTATTAAACAAACACCTGATTCCCGCTACAATCAAGCACATAATAATCCTGAATTGGCCGAAAGGTTTCAGATTCTACTAAGGTCCATGAATTCCGGCGCAGAAAAGGAACAATTTCTGAAGGAATTCGGGGATAATTATGGCTATCCGAATTCTCCCAAGAATATCGATGAGATTCGAGCTACCGAATTCAAGAGATTGGATGGTCAGTATCTTTATCGTCCTATGTTTTATAATCGGAGATTTCTGTATTGGGGGTTTGATAGTTTATCTCTCCTTGGTGAAATTAATTAAAATAGAGATAGGATAGTTTGAGAGATGGAGATTTTCTGTATTGACTGATATTTGTAGTTATTTATGATCTTGAGTTAAATTGGGAATGGGAATTTGCAGGTTCGGTGTACTTGGATCATGCTGGTGCAACTTTATACTCTGAGTCACAAATGGAAGAAATATTCAAATCTCTTGCGTCTACTGTTTATGGGAATCCCCGTATCCTCCCCTAACACTTTAATTTTGCAAAAATTCTTCCATGAATACTCTGTATGCAAGCCCTATTCACGTGTGAGGAGTTTTTTTTTTTTTTTACTATGTGGACGTTTGTATGTGACTTTATTTCTAACTTATAATTGACGTATAAGTTGTTTTTATGCGGCAATTTTTTCCTACTCATAAGTCATGCTAAATAAGTTGGTTTGACTAAATGTAGTGATTATTTTACCTTTCATCCTTTTGACAAATTACATCTAACCTCTCTCTGTATCTTCCTCCCTCTCTTTGGCACTCTCCCTATTTATCACTCTTTCGCTCTCCCTTGATATATTAGCAATTTTGTGAGAAGTCAAAAACAATTTTTGCTAGTGTACTTACTCCAAATTATTGTTTCAAGTGTTTTAAGCTCTATTTGTAATTGATTGAAGATTTAATATTTGGTGTGTAGACTTTTTATATGTTCATATGTCTTGGACCTGCCTCAGTATTTTAATGATTCATTTTAATGTTTTATTAATGTTGGAATGAATGATGATTCTTATGATGGAATATTGAATCAACGTGTTTTTTTATTAATGTTCTTTTTAGTAATTTTTACAATTTATTTTAACTTATAAGTCATTATCAACAAAACACCTTCACATCTTGTTTTAAATTTTAAATTATAAGTTTGATATCATGCCATGGTATAAAAGTTACTAAACAAAGAGAATCCATTACTTTCCACAACATGTGTAACTTGGATTCAATGTCTTCAAGTTGGCAAGTTATTTTCTCAAATAACATTAAAAGTTTTACATGTTTGCTACTATCATCCTTCATATTGTACTATTGGTAGAATGAAATCATGTTCCTTTTTTTGTTTTATGTTATTGAATCTGTTCGGTAGGATACCTTAAATATGGAAATTTTAGATACCCAAAATAGTGCCAGCTCTGCCACTTCTGAAATTGTAAGAGAAGCTCGCGAACAGGTAACATGTCGGTTTTCGTCAATTGTAGCGCCTATCCTTATTTCTTGAGGGTTAGTAAAACATAAAAATTTCTTGAGGGTTAGAGAACAAATTTTTATGTTTTACTAGTAATTTTTCTAACCCTGGGTGCATACAGAGATGTACATATTATAATTTCTGAAAGTGTTCAAGTTGTGCCTTAATCAATTTTTGGAGATAATAAGAGTGTTCTATACCTATGTTCTACACCTTGTGCAGGCTGCAAATGAACTGAATTGTTCATGAACAGCTCAGTGTTCAGTTTGGTTAAGTTTTAGGTTGATTAAGGTTTAGCTCAGGCTCTTTCATTTGTGAAAATCTCGAGCTTGCTTAGGCTCGGACATTTGTAAATGAACCAATCTTGAACACAATTGTTAGGCTTGTTTACTGAACGGACCAAGCTTGAACAAGGCTAAGCATGACCCTAATCACTTGAAGCCTAGTTCTACCCATTATGTGAAATTCATTATTTCTTTTTCTTTTATTTATAAATTTTGGTATTTGTTCGAATAATCATTTCGATTATTTTTGAATGTGACTCAGGTACTTCATTTCTGTAATGCATCCCCAAAAGAGTACAAATGCATATTTACTTCCGGGGCAACAGCAGCCCTCAAACTTGTTGGAGAGGCGTTCCCCTGGAGCAGTCAGAGCAGTTTTATGTATACAATGGAGAATCACAATAGTGTTATTGGAATCAGAGAGTATCCTCCTGTGATCCTGTCATTGCAAATATGCAATTGCCTTTTTTTAAGCTCCGAGTTGTTGGGACAAGTCATGATATGGGCTGTAGGCCTATCGAACATATATTGTTTTCGGTACTTAAAGGTTCAAAGCATTAATCTATCAATTCCTTAAAGAAAATGTTCACCACTGGAAAATTCCTACCAATCCCAATCTCAAAATCATAAAATCATGTCAAAAGATCATTGCATGGTCACGACCTGAAAAATCCTACTGATTTGGTTAATCATGTGGGGAAGTGAAACCTGTTCTCTTGGTTGGTTGGAGTTTGACCAAGAGATTTTTTCAGATTTTCTTGTCTAGTTTTACTTTAAGTTAATGCTCTTTTCCGTATGATCAGTTACCACTTATTATCTGTAAAATGGGATAGAATTACATTTATAATATTTTTCAAGACTTTGTGGTTTCTTGTTGGCTTCAGCCCACCAACTACCATGTTGGCTCTCTGTTAGTCTCTAAGAATTCTCATTATTTCTTTTTAAATATTTTGGTTTCTTTGGATTTGTCTATCCTTAATTTTCTAGATACGCACTCAGTAAAGGAGCTGCAGCCTTTGCTATAGATATTGAAGCGGCAGGACATCATGATGGCTCAAGAAGCATTGACTCTTCCATTAAAGTTTTACAGCATGATGTACAAAGGAGAAGTGAAGTTAGGCTCCTTGACGAAGAGCCTACTGGTATCTCATGAGTTTGCTGACACTTGATGTATCTTTGCAAAGTTGACCAACACTAGTTCCCCTCAACCTTTTTCCTTACTATGTTTATTATTACACCTATGTTAACGCAATTACTCCCTCTGTCCAACAGTCCAATTTGACTTTTGCGCAAGAAATATGAGATTAGTGTAAATCTAAAACAGGTCTCGACTGTACCTCGCGCTAAGGTTCTTTTATTTCAAAATAAGGGTAAAGTGGGAACATTTGAATATTTTATAATCTATGAAGATGAGGTTATGGACATTTGAAAAGGAAAACGGTTTTGGTTAACACTCGGCAGTCAACCCGAAACCGGAGTATAGGCAACTACAATTATCCAGCTTTATAATCCTATTGACTTTGTAGTTGATAAATGATGAGAATCTTTCATTTCTTTCTTTTCGAATATACTGGTTTAGAATACAAATGAGTAGGAACTGAATTATTAATGTGTGATAATTATTGAAAATTTTGTCATACTTAACCTTATCCATGAGTAGAAACTGAATTCTTTGTCTACTTCTTGAGCATGCAAAGTTTATTATAGGGACTCGAATGATATTAATACTTTTGAATGAGTTGAGTTTAAGTTCTCTAACTGGTACTTTGTTCGTTGCAGGTAATGTCTGCAACTTATTTGCCTTTCCCTCGGAGTGCAACTTCTCAGGCGTAAAATTCAATCTCGATTTGGTGAACACAATTAGGGAAAATCCAGTGAGAATTTTGGAAGGCTCTCCATACTGCAAGTAATAACTTAGATACCAATTTTTGCATTAGTTATTAATTCTTTATAACAAGTGCGCGTAATAAATGTATAGCTGTTTACTAAAACATTATTATTCTATTATATTGGCGTCTTCAGTGGAGACGGTGTCGTGAGTTTATTTTGGATTGTTTATAACAATTACCTGACTTAATGATTTGAACCAGAGGATGCTGGATGGTTCTCATCGATGCTGCGAAAGGATGTGCAACAGAGCCACCAGATTTATCCAAATATAAAGCAGACTTTGTTGTCATGTCATTCTACAAGGTATATCTATTCACAATTCCAGAAGTTGTCAAAATTATACATGAAAAATTGGTACTACTATTTTTTTGATAGAAGATTTGTAATCCATGCATCATTTTTTTCTCTGTCTAGCTATTTGGCTATCCAACTGGACTTGGAGCTCTCATTGTTCGAAATGGTAAGCAGTTGATTGGAAAAGATTTGTTCAGTTGATTCATAATATTAAGGATGTGGAAAATTATCATGTGCAATAGAGTATGAATGAATTGTTTATTTTTTGAAACCAACTTTTGTCTTATTTTTTCTTTTGTTGGTTATACAATAAGTTGAAAGATGATGTGAACTTTGTATGTTTGAATTTGATGTTAATATTTTATGGAATATTGACACTGCTTCATGGTAACATAGAATTCTGGTAACAATCTCTCTGTTCCAAAATATAAGATCAAAATTGACTTTTCAAAGTCACAAAATCAAATTGATGTGATTTATTTTACTTTTGAAAACAACAAATCTTGTACTGAGTAGTACCTTTTACCTAGTTTTTGATTTTCATAATTGTTTTATCTAAAATTAAAAGGAATCATATCAATTTTAACTTGGAAATATCTCAAATTGACTTCAAAAAGTCAGCTTATATTTATGGAATGGAGGGAATACTTTAAATTTTGCATGGTTCTGGTAAACCCAAAATTTAAAGGGATAGGAAAAAAACAAAGTCAGAAATAAATTTCTTGCCAAAGAGAAGCCATTTCCACCCAAAGAAGAGCTAATACTAAATTCAGGTTCAATACATAGTCATACCCTCCTCTACCCAAAAGTAGTCCCATTTGCAAAAAAAATTGTTCCACAAAAAGAGACATCTTCCTATTGATGGTAGTATTAGATGTCACAATGTCCTCAAATATAACGACACAATTTCACTACCAGGTCACCTCTACTAAATGAAACACTCATTAAATGTAGGGATAAACCTGAAAGAAAAATATATCATTAAAATTGAAGTTTGCAAATTCTGTAAATGCGACTCCTTTTGTAACGGATTATTTGACAAGAATATTAACAAATTTGTATACACTGTTATATTTCTAATGGTATTATTGTCATTGTATGTAAATTCAGAGCAACTAGAATTTGGCTAGTGCTCTAATTCTTTCAATTTACTCGCTCATATGTATTCGTGGTATGTGGACTTTTTGTATGCAAGTCCTTGGTTAAGTTGGTTTCAAGCTTGTAGTTTCTTCCTTATGTTGTCAGTGCAATTGAACTCTGTTTGGTTTGGGCATTATGATGTACTATGATTTGTCTCTTTATGTGCAAATTGCAAATTGGGGCTGAAAGAATGATGTATGATGTCCATTGTCGAGTCATTGGCTTTTTTAAGATGACACTAATACTGTAATACAGTAGTTGAGTCTTCATCTGACAATAGGTGTATCTTCACGGATCATCAATTGTTTTTCCAAAACCATATAGGCCTTTTAAGTCGGTTCCCTTTTGAGGACTTATTTTCCATTTTTCACGGTGATTCGCAAGAAATAAATAAAAAAATCTTACATGTATTGCTCTTCATCATCTAATTTTTGGAAAAGGGGTAAATACCTGTATGATTATGAATTTTGTCAACAAGCTTTGGGAAACAACGGGTTCCAGGCATAGTCAGATTTATGAGGGAATAAGTTGTAATAAGGTCCACATCCAAACATATGTATGATTGTATTTTATATAAAGTCTTAACTCTACTGACGCTAGTACTAGTAAGTTGTTGACTTTTTTGGGCTAAGAAGCAAGGATTCGAGTCGGGGATTTGTGTTCGCTATATGAGCATTTGGTGGTTTGGCAAATCGCACAAAGTGGATTTGGTACATATTTAAATATTAAATAAATTTTATTTAGAAACATATAAACATATTAGAGATAATGTAAATATGTATATGACATTGTATAGGAACTGAACAAGGAATAATATATATTATATATATATATATATATATATATATTATTCATAAATAAATTAGAACTCTTATTCATAAATAAAAGAAAGTAATATAAACTAAAGAAGTAATAGTTTGAAAGAAAAAAAATGGAAAGAATCAGTAAGACACTTGGACATTGTAGAAACAAAAAAGAAGGTAACTCAATCCGTGAAATAAAGAGCAAAAGGGAAAGAAGACTGAAGATGTACCAGTGACCGGGAGGAAAGAATCGAGATATGTAGTAGCGCAAACTTTTTAATATCAGGTTTTCAAAACTTTAATGTGACATAACATAGGGATTGGACTAAAAGTTGGGAAACAGGTAGTCACTGGAAGAGGTAGTTCTTAATCGATTGCATCAACTAAGAGCTCTGTCGGGACCGCGGATGTTAGATCCGTGAACAACTAGGGCATTTGACGCGTTTAAGTGTTGATTTTAACTCCTTAATTTGCAAACGACACAAATTGCCCCTACTGTATCTCACGTACAAATCCATCAGTGATTCCCTACCTGGCTCATAAAAACTAAGTTTTTTTTGTCAAGATTCACCAATTTGTCATTGACCATTGACTAATCTAGAAGAATATTCATGCATCTAAATCCCCGTCGAATCTTTCCAATTCACTGAGCATATTTGTTTTATTTTGGATGATCTTGTGAGGTACAAGATGATCCACGTGCTCTTGGGACAGTGGATTGGGCTCAGGTAATTACAGAAGGTAACAGGGCAAAGCATGGTTCAAAGTATTGGGCGATACCGTTACACAATATTGGTAAATATAAAACGACCATAGAAGCAAGTCCAAGCGTTATGTATCACATGATTTTTATAATGTTATTAAATAGCAACTTTGTATGTATTTAATTTCATTATTTTACTTATTCTTATCTTTTAGTATATATTTATAATTTTTAAATTTTTATGCAATATATAGACTCTGGGATATCGATATCCGATATCGCATGAAGAATTGATTGTCCAATTTGTCTTCTGATACTTTGACTTTGAGGAACTAAGTGCTATAAGGTATGGGCGGTAGGAACCACCTCTAGAATCCTGCTTGAGTTTCGCCGCCCCTCTAAGAAATATTAACTTTCTTTTTTTTGGCCTGGTATTCGTGTATTGCTTGTTGGCCTTGTGAGGGAGTCCAGGTTCTCTAGTTTGATACAAATAACTGATGGGACTGACTGATCCTGGATGCAGACATTAGGAATTTAATTTGAGGAGATCATAATACTCCTATCCTACATTGAAACATGCGGGGTGAACTGAACTGTATATATTCTATTAACTTGTGGCAGTACACCAAGATGACCCAGAAGTTGTTGGGACAGTGGGTTGAGCTTTTAATCCAGGCTTGGTTTGGTGGCGCTGGTCGTTATATGAGCTCTTTTTGGAGCTTCACTCTAGGTTAATTATTTGTATAAATTAGAAGTTTCACAGTGTTTTGGGGTTTTTTACTCTGTTTGGGTGTTAACTTGTTATTGCAACTTTAGTTGGTTATGATTCTTGTCATTCTTGTGGAGTTGATTATTTTACTAGTGGACCTAGTACCCTAAGGCTATGTTTGTTTGCAAAAATGATGGGTGAGATATGATTATTTGTACTAATTTATTACCCCACTCAATTATTTTATCCCATGATTAATCCGTTATTTAATCCCATAAAATTTATTTTATCATTTCTAAGGCTATTTGATGATAGAATATAATCTCAAGTGAAAATATGGTATTATATAATCCCCCTATTGAGGTATCAAATAACTGTAGAAGTGATCAAAAATAGTTCATGGATTAAATAACGGACTAATAATGGGATAAAATAATCCAAAATGATAATAAATTAGTAATTTAGTACAAATAGTCCTATCTCATTTATCATTTTTGCAAACAAACATAGCGTATAAGCAATTTTGTCTTGTACCTTCAAATTGAAAATTTTGTAAAGCACACAGCTTACTATGGTATACATATGATTTTGTGATGAAACTTGGAATGTAAACAAACATTCTCTGTACATACTGATGCGCCTACAATGAAAATTCTTGAGATCCAATAGTTGCAATAATTCTAGAAAGCCTTTTTCTCTATTTCGAGCTAGTACTTTGGCCTGCACTTTCTACACTTTATTTAACGTTTGCAGATGATTCTAATGCAACCTAATAATTTCAATGTTGTTTGAGACAGAGATGACTTGTTCAAATGTTATTTTCATGGGATAACAGCGAAGTCATTTAAGCTCAAAAAATATTTTTTTATTTTCTTTCCAAATTATGTGTGAATGAATAAATTGTTTTCTTACTCCCCTTTTCCCCCTCACTCTTTATGTTTGCAGAAGCAGTCAAATTATTGAAGAAAACGTACTTCAGTGGAGGTTTGTGGTCAGACCTCTTTTACCAATAAAATTAAGAGGTGCTACTTTCATTCACTGTTGACTTTTTTGCAGGCACAGTGGATGCATCCATTGCTGATATTGACTTTGTCAGAAGAAGAAAAGGTGCTGAGGAGTCTTTTGAAGATGGTACCATATCATTCTTGAGCATTGCATCCATTCACCATGGGTTCAATATTCTCAATACTTTAACGATGTCTGCTATCTCGCGGTATGTCTGTTAAGCTTTTGCATAAACAAACACAATCTTTGTAGTCATCTTGGTTATGCTTTAGATGAATTTGGGTTACCAATTCCGCTAGCTACTCGTAGTAATTTTAGTGGATTATATGTAATTCTTCTTTCCAGAGTACATCTTTTTTTAAAAAATTTATTTTAACAGAAAAATATTATATTCACTTTTAAGTCAACAAATTATGCTTCGGTTTTTATTGCCATCAGCTTATCTTTACGACATGTGGTATGATGATTGTAAAATCTATAATCCCCCTTCCATGGGATGGTCATCAAAGATAAAAGATTTACAGCATAGTGGCATAGTACCAACCCCCACAGTGGAAATTTGGGTGCAAATCTCTTCCCTCCATAATGTTGATGATTTCAGTGATACCAAAATGACGACATGAGGAGTTTCTTATTGGCTTAATGGTCTTTTTAATATGGAGCAGTCCTGATGAATTTATTAAGTTCCATGAGCCCAGAAGTTAATTAAAAAAGGATAATATCGTTGCATAATATTTATATTTTCATTTTCAAATTGACAAAATTCTTTCTGCTTTCATGGAAAGATGAGGGAACGATAAAATTAGTTCCCTTCTCTCTCATTGGAGCGAGTTCACATCCTAGGTTTTTTTTTCTCAGTAAATTCATTTTTGAGTTAGCATTCTCATCTTGAATTGCTATCAAGTTCAAGAATATTGGTGTGTTTTCCGTGTTTTCTTACTTTTTCTTGATTGGTATGCGAATACATAACCTCGTGTCTTCCTTGCGTATTAGTTCACCTGAAAATTACGTGTTTTGATATGACCTATTACCTATATCTTGTTATTTTCAAGGCATACAACATCACTTGCCACATATGTGAGGAATAAGCTTTTGACCTTGAGGCATGATAATGGAGGCAATGTCTGCACAATTTACGGAGTTAATTCGAAGGTCAGATATCAAAATTTAAGTTATTATTCATAGAAGTTGGCAAGACAAGCTACTGCACCTTTCCCAATTATTCAGACACCGTTTTTTCAATAATAAATATGCAAGACTTCAATGGTTCTTGGAACTAAATTAAAGTCTGGAGTTACTAACCCAAATCCGATCCTGTCAAAAGGAAACTCGATTGTTGGAACAAACATAACACTTGTGGAGTTGAGGCTTTTTCTCAAATTCTTCCTAAATTAGTAGTGGAACAAAAGATAAATTAAAAGTTCTCATAATTGTTCAAGTACAAAGACTGATGTTACAAATTGTTAGTGTTGCTATTCAAGAAAACAGAACGATGCAAGAGCTTGCATCAGTCCTTCTAAACTACTCCCTCCGTCCCAAATTATCTGCTGTTTTAGTAAAAAAAATTTGTCCCATAATATCTGCTTTTTTAAGATTTCAATGCATTTTTTTCCTTTGTTTTCCAAATTTGCCCCTTTACCCTAATTGTTGATAATCATTACTCTCATTCATGCCTCTTCAATTAATCATACTTTCTCTCTCTTCAATTAATCATACTTTCTCTCTCTTCACATTCACTCCTCTCTCTCTCTCCAATTAATCATACTTTCTCTCTCTCTTCAATTAATCCTTGTTTCTCTCACTCTCTCTTCAATTAATCAGCTACTTTTTCTCTCTCTCTCTTCAATTAATCATTGTTTCTCTCTCTTTAATATACTATCATTCCAATGCACAAAGGGTGTTTTAGTATTTTTATCATACATATTGGTATCTGTGTAAAACTCTAGAACAGCAGATAATTTGGGACGGAGGAAGTACTAATTTTATACAAATCAAAGCATAAATGAAATGATTTGTTGATTCAGTTGACATCCTAATGGTTTTCATTTTTTGTTGGGATGGAAGAGAAATGAAAAATGTAGAGGTTTTAAGACTTTTCTGCTTGCTCTTCATACTAAACAAACAAATACAATTCCCCTTCATTTTTCTCCACTTTCAATGTTCTTTCACTTTCCATTTTCTTCTCTAATTTTCCCTACCCCATCCCTTCTTCTAATGAGTCAAAACCCGGAAACACTATGCATATAGAAATCACTTTTTACCTCTTAATTTCAGCTTTGAGAAGTCAAAGCACATTAGACAGATCTGATCACTTTGAATCTTCTTCCTCTTTCTGTAGTTTCTTATAATTTTCGTATATCAATTAATGAATATAGTATCATTATAACTATGTTACTGTGGTGCTGGATGTGACCTGCATTTTCTGTCAATTTTATATTTTTACCTGGAATTTTGAAAGACTTGTGATATTAGTTTGAATTTACATTTTTAGGTGCCATGTAATCATCTGGGTCCAACTGTCTCATTCAATTTGAAGAGGTCTGATGGGTCTTGGTTTGGTTACCACGAGGTGGAAAAATTGGCTTCCCTATCTGGAATCCATATACGGGTAAGATTCGAGGAACAATTGTCTCCTTATATATATATATATATATATATATATATATATATATATATATATATATATTCTTATATAGTCCCCATTGGACAAGTAAAGCTTTGCAGTCCTATATATGAACCCTGTTGGCTAATTAAATTACCAGAACTTTTTTTGGACTGAATTCATCGACATGGTATTAGAGTAGGCGATGTCATTCATGCGAATGCCTCAGTGGGCAATTAATGTACGGGTTACTTCTCGTCTGCTATGAATTGTTTGTGTTCTTGGCTCATGGAACGCCATGTGTGAGGGGGCATGTTAAGAAACAAGTTATGTTTTGCGGTCCTACTCATACAATATAGGTTTGTTCGTGTTCTAGCTTATGGTGCATTTGGAGGTCCAAACGCACTTGAGAATCTTGTTCGTTTAAAAGTAGCTTATTCCTAATGCAATTTATTTAACTCACAAACACAACGTTCAACACAAAATTCATTCTTAATCGTGTTTTTGCTCAGTCTATTTCAATATATGTGATCCACTCGTGCTCCCTCATGTTAATGTATAATCTTTTTGCTGCCTACTATTTCTATGAATTCTTTTTGTTTCATTCACCTAGTCCACTCCTTAAAGTATTCAATTGAGGTATCATTATAATATATTTGATACTCACCTATGACTGACATATATTCTTTCTTGATCTTCCTCCTCCATCCTCTCTCCTCCCGCAGTGGAGAAATGAGTTCTTTTAAGGACTAACCATGCTATTGAAGTTTAATTATATAAATTATGTGAGGGACATTAAGAGAAATGCCCTTGCAACCCCCTCAATCCATTAAAGATTATTCACGTTGTCTTTTTGGGTTTTTTTCCACGTTGACAAATTATTGGTCCAGAGTTCCTGTTAGGGTTTTCCTAACCTAAGTTGAAGAGATGAAAGATTTGCAGGGAAAATAGATTATTGGATTAAACATTGAAAAGCAGAAGAAAACAGATGAGAATGACTTGAGCAGTTAGAGTTCTCCTATATTGGGGAAGAATCGGACAATAATCGATCTTGTACTGGAAAAGGTTACCTCACCATGTCATTAACCAGGGTATTTTTAGAGGTTAATGGTCCTTGGTCACGTGCTGTTATTTGCCCCCATACACTGCTATGATGAAGCTAAGTGCTTATAATTTCCCTCTCGATAACCCATGTCTTTCTCTCAATCAATCCAATCCCTTAATCAATAATTCCAAGCACTTTGTGCCTCAATGAGTCTTCTGCCAATAGCCAAAGTGGCCTAAAGACTGGTGTTATTATGTGGCTTGTCATGAATAATCCAAGAGCTTGTTTGAGATCCAAGTACCCAGGTCTCCGATTGTCATCATGACATTTGCTGCACTCCGAGAGGTCCACATGTCACTCTTCATTGCAGTTGTGCACATGTCATTACTTAATAGATTGACTACCTGTTGTACACGTGTCATTATCCTTCAAGTGGCTCACGCACTTCCTTCACTAACACGCGCTGATTGACTATTCTGACTCATGTGCTCCAAATTCCATGTGTCCCATACAAATCAAGCAATTATTTATGTTGATTTTGTAGTTATTAACGCTGTGAAAAGGCTAATTAAAGGTTTAAATAATTTATTACATTTAATGCCGGTCATTAATATGTGGTAAAAATGGAGACTGGAAGATATATTATCAATATCACTGCACTCAGTTAGTTTCAAGTCTCAAATTTATTGCCCTAAGAGTACCATAGAGTCGTCTCAAACCATCACACAGGTCTACCCAAAAGATCATGGTAGTAACCTTTAAGTCTGTTAGGAAAGGGCAAGGAAAGGGCAAACTGGGAAGAGGGAATAGTTAGTATATTTTGGAGTTAAATATTTTATGCACATGTAAGCACATGGAGGTTATTAGCGTATGTGTGAAGGATAAGAGAGTGGCGTAGGTTAGTAGTATTTACAATGTTCAGCATGTAATAACTATATATATGTGCAGAGGGAATAGTAATCTTCAAGTTTTGATATTATGCATTTTATGAATGAAATGAGGAGTAAAGCTTTCAGCTACTTCATTTCTATCTCTTTGCAACTCACGAACTAAATGAGAAATTCACCGAGTTCTTCTACTTCTTCCTCCCTTTCTCTTTGTTTTCTCTAATTCTATCTATCTATATCTCTGTTTCCTCTCTTAAATTCTAGTTAGGCCACAACTAGGGCCTAACAAATTGGTATCAGAGCTCAAGTTCTATCTAAACTTACCATCTTCTTCCTCTATTCGCTGTTTTCTTCTATTTTCAACCTATGAATTCTTATCTTCTACTAAACTAGTCTGAGTTCTATCTCTTCTATCCTCTTCTACTCTTCAAACACCACTTAGAAATAACCCTAGAAACATCAAACTTCAGATAAAAGCCACAAAGTAGCAGAAAAACCATCATGGAGTTTTTATTTTCTGAAAAAACCTGCAACTCAGCATTTGGGAGTGTTAATTCATTTGTTTTAGGCATCAATCATTTCCTTCTTACTCGTTTCAGTCTTATAGTAGTATCCCATAACATTTTTTTCATAAACATCAACACCTAAACATGTTTTCAATCCATATTTTGCTTATTATTCTCTATCGGCAAAATTTTTCTAGATTTTAGAAATTATTTTTGTTTGATCTGTTTTGTTTATGTTAAGTGATTCATAATAAGTTCTTTAGTCTAAGTAAGCTTTAGTTTACACATTCAAAATCCTAAAGCACAAAAAAATCTGTCGAAGTTTAGGATAATTAGTTTCTGTTTCTAATAAATTCAAATTAAGATTTGAATTAGTTTGTTAGGGGAGTTAGTCTGTTAGTTGTTCCTTTTTTTTTTTGCATTTCCTATTTTTATGTAATCTGGTAGATTTTGATAGAACTCTATCCTATGTTTTGAATCTATTTTTATGTAATATGGTAGATTAGGATAGACTAGAACTACCTTAGTTAAAAATATCTCCTGTAACATCTATTAATTTGAGCAAATAAAGATAAATTCTTTTCCTTCTCAAAAACTTTTCATGGTATCAGAGCTTTGGCTCTTTATTATTTAAGCTTTAATGGCAAAAACTGTCATGACCGGGGCAAGAAAAACTTCATCTTCCTCACAAGATACTACAGAGAATGTGCAGTCTAAAACTACTGTAGTAAACAGTTGTACAAGTTTTTCAACATCACATTCTTCCTTTTAACTTACCATTCACAAATTGAATGGGAAAAATTACCTAGAGTGGGCCCAGTCTATGAAGCTAGCAATAGATGGCAAAGGCAAGCTCAGTTATTTAAACGGAGAAGTGAGCAAACCAGCAGCAAATGACCATAATCTGAAAACATGGAGGTCAGAGAACTCGTTGGTAATTGCTTGGCTTATCAACTCAATGGAGCCAGCTATTGGAAAACCACATCTCTTTTTATCAACTGCCAAAGATGTTTCAGATCTGGAGATTTCGTCACAAATTTTCGATTTAAAATCTAAGTTGTGATCAAGGCAAGGAGATCGGGAAGTCACGACATACTACAACCAGATGGTGACGTTATGGCAAGAGCTAGATCTGTGCTACGAAGATGAATGTGATTGCCCAAATGATAGTGTGAGGTACAAAAAAAGAGAGGAAAATGATCTAGTTTATGTGTTTCTCGCAGGACTCGATCATAGCTTGGATGAGGCAAGAGGTTGGATCCTGGGCAGAAAACCTCTACTATCCATTAGAGAAGTTTTTTCAGAAGTTAGGAGGGAGGAGGCTAGGTAAAAAGTGATGTTGACAGATCCAGAACCTAAGTCCAACTCAGAAATAGAAAGCTCGACTCTTGTTTCAAGAGGATCTGATTCATATGGAGATAGAAGGAAGAAACCATGGTGTGACCATTGCAAAAAACTATGGCATATGAAAGAGACATGCTGGAAAATTCACGGCAAGCCCCAGAATTTTAAGAAGAAGAACGGAAGTGATGGCAAAGCATTTCAGACCATGAGTGAAGATTATCAGGGACCAAAAATCAATTAAGAGATGCCTAATTTCACAAAGGAACAATTAGGCAACCTATACAAACTCTTTCAATCTCCACAATTCTTAAATCCTTCTTGCTCATTAGCTGAACAGGGTAATTATCTCATTGCAGTTCTCTCTAGTATAAACCAAATGTTTATTGTCCTTGGATCATTGACTTTGGAGCCACCGATCACATGACTGGTTCTTCAAAAATATTCTCTTTCTATAAACAATGTGCAGGAAACAAAAATATCAAAATTGCAGACGGTTCTCTTTCTGCTATAGCTGGAAGGGGTTCAGTGTTTATTTCTCCTCTTAAAATTCATAATGTTCTCCACGTTCCAAATTATCCTGCAATTTATTATCCATAAGTAAAATAACCCATGATCATCAGTGGCAAGCTAATTTTTATCCTTCTTATTGTGAGTTTTAGGAACTAACCTCGGGGAGGACGATTGGCAATGCTAGAGAGATCGGTGGACTTTATTTCTTTGAAGATGGATCCGAATCGAAAAAACCTATACAAAGTACTTGTTTTGAATCTATTTTTGTTGCTAGTAGTGATGAAATAATGTTGTGGCATTATAGATTAGGCCACCTAAGTTTTCAATATTTAAAGCATTTGTTTCCAAGTTTGTTTTGAAATAAAATCCATCTTCATTTCAGTGTCATCGCACCTCATTTCCATTATAGCCATACATAATTTCAAAACATTTTTCATTAATACATAGTGATGTATGGGGGCCTTCAAGAATCTCAACACTTTCTGCAATAAAATGGTTTGTCACCTTTATAGATGACCACACAAGGGTAAGCCGGGTTTATTTACTATGAGAAAAATCAAAAGTGGAGGAAGTTTTTAAAATTTTGTACACCATGGTACTGACACAATTTCAAAAAAAAAATTCAAGTTTTCCGTAGCGACAATGGAAAAGAGTATTTCAACATAGCTTTGGGAAAATTTTTGTTAGAAAAAGGCATAGTTCACCAAAGTTCTTGTAACGACACTCCCCAACAAAATGGAATAGTTGAACGAAAAAATAAACACCTTTTGGAAGTGGCTAGAGGTTTATGTTTCACAAATAAAGTACCCAAATACCTTTGGGATGAAACTATTCTCACAGTTACCTATCTCATAAATAGGATGCCTACTAGGATCTTAAATTTCAAAACACCTTTATAGGTGTTCACAAACTGGCATCCTATATCTAGGCTATCATATACACTTCCTCTAAATTTTTTTGGGTGAAATGCCTTTGTCCATATTCATGACCATAACAGGGGAAAACTTGTCCTAGGGCTAGAAAATGTGTTTTTGTAGGATATGCACCTACTTAGTAAGGATATAAATGCTTTGATCCAATTTTAAAAAAAAAGTTTGTCACCATGGATGTAACCTTTTTTGAATCCAAACTTTTTTTGCAACTCATCTTCAGGGGGAGAACACAAGTGAAGATTCATATGTATTTAAAATAGAAAGGACACCAACACCAAACCCAAACTATCCAAATATTGAAACTTAAGTATTGGATATAACAACCTCTGATATGTGCCTTGAAAAAATTGCTGAAATTTTGGGCGAAAAAAATGGTGTTTTGAATATTTAAAGTTTGGATGACTATCTTCCCTGCCATCTCACAATCAAAATCACGGTAATACTGACAATGGGAATAAATGAAGTACTAAAAGTTCAGAACTCTTGACCTACTCGAGGAGGAAGCATAACTTGAAGGAAAGCAATCCCGATCCTCTACAAGGCCATGAATCCGAACTGATGGAAGAACCAAACTCATCCGAGTGTCAAGGTAATAATCAAACTGATTCTTGTCAACCTGTCCAATTTATTTCTAACTCTAGTTCTGAGTCCTTTGATGATCTTAATATTCCCATTGCTATCCGTAAGGGTGTACGATCTTGTACCAAACATCCCATGTCTAACTATGTGTCCTATAAAAATTTCTCTTTACTTCATTTCTCTCTTCGGTAGAAATTCCAAAGAATGTACAGGAAGCTTTATAGCTTTATAGGTTCCTGAGTGGAAGAAGGTTATTTCTGAAGAAATGAGGGCACTTGAGAAAAATCATACATGGGAAGTGATGGTTCTGCCAAAAGGAAAGGCAACAGTGGGTTGCAAATGGGTGTTCACAGTCAAGTATAATTCAGATGGATCTCTCGAAAGAATAAAACATGATTGGTTGTCAAAGGTTTTACTCAAACCTATGGTATTGATTATCTCGAGACCTTCGCTCCAGTGGCAAAGTTGAATACTTCGAGAGTGCTTCTTTCAATTGCAGCAAATCTTGACTGGCCTCTTCAACAGCTAGATGTGAATAATGCGTTTCTAAATGGTAATTTGGAGAAGAAAGTTTATATGGATCCACCGAATGGATTTGATAAACACTTTGGATCTAAGGTATGTAAGCTGAAGAAGTCATTATACGGGCTCAAGCAATCTCCAAGAGCTTGGTTTGAACGATTCACATTGCAATTTTGATAGTATAATGTGTATGATATATTTCTTAATGGGGATAATGTCATTGAAATGGATCGATTGAAGAAAAGTCTATCTTTGGAATTTGAAAGTAAAGATTTGGGGTTTATAAGATACTTTCTTGGAATGGAAGTTACTCGTTCAAAAGGGGTATTGTTGTCTCACAAAGAAAATACATTTTTGATCTCCTTAAAGAAACGGAAATGAGTGGATGTAGACCTGCCGATGCTCCAATCGATCCTAACCAGAAACTAGGAGATACCAAGGATGGAAATCCTGTGAATACAACTCGGTACTAGAAGTTGGTGGGAAAACTGATCTATTTATCTCATACCCGACCAGATAATTTGCAGTTAGCATAGTAAGTCGGTTTATGCACTCACCCTATAAAGTACATCTTGAGACAGTATACCGTATCCTAAGATATTTGAAAAATACTCTCCAGGAAAGGGATTGTTGTTCAAGAAGAGTGAGCATAAGACTATTGAAGCATATACAGATGCGAATTGGGCAGGTTCAGTTACTGACAAAAGATCCAAATCAGGTTACTGCACCTATATATATGGGGAAATTTAGTCACTTGGAGGAGCAAAAAACAAAGTGTAGTAGCACGAAGTAGTGCAGAAGCTGAGTATTGGGCCATGGCACATGGAGTATGTGAGATATTGTGGCTAAAAAAGATTCTTGAATATTAAAAAGACCACTAGAGATGCTTATAAAACTATATCGTGACAACAAAGCTGCGATTAACATTGCTCATAACCTTGTGCAACATGATAGAACCAAATATGTTGAGATTGACAAACACTTCATAAAAGAGAAATTGGAGGCTGATATTATTTGTATGCCGTTTGTAAGGTTGTAAATGAGCCAAACTGTTCGGGCTCGACTCGAATCGAAAAAATATGAGTGAGACTCGGATTCGTTAATAATATGATCCAAATCTGAGCATTAAAAATAGTTCGAATAAAAATATGAGTAGAATCTGAGCAAGGTTATACTCTACTCGTTTAATATTCAAACTACTCGAATTCTTGATTGTGATTCGATACATACTCGGTTGATACAGATTCGATTAGATGTTCGATACATACTCGGTTGATATATACAAATTTAAATCAAATTAGTATAATTAATTATTAATTTTTTTTAATTTTAATTGTAATTTTATATTTGTAAAGTGTAATAGTAAATATATTTTCTCATTTCTAAGTAAAATAACAAATTCAATTTATAATTATATTTATTATAAAACTAGTTATTATGTGGAAACTCGAATTCGAGCTTGAATTTGAAGCTCACGAGTAGTTTGAATAAATATTCGAGTCAAGTCGGATCGAATTCGAGTAATAAATATTCGAGTCGAGTTCGAATCTGAGTAGAATTTTCAAATACAATTCGAATTCGAGTACGAATTTATCATTTCGAGTCGAATTCGAGTAGCTCTCTGTTCGCTTCGGCTCGACTTATTTACACTCTTAGCCGTTTGTTCCGACAACACAACAAATAGCTGACATTCTTACAAAAGGATTGTTCAGATCAAGCTTTGGGTTTCTCAACATCAATGTTAGGCATGATAGATATCTATGCACCAACTTGTGGGGGAGTGTCGAAGATTAGGATAATTAGTTTTTATTTCTAATAAATTCAAATTAAGATTTGAATTAGTCTGTTAGGGGAGTTAGTCTAGTTAGTTCCTATTTTTTTACATTTCCTATATTTATGTAATCTGGAAGATTAGGATAGCCTTTTATCCTATGTTTTGAATCTTCTATTTTTATGTAATTTGGTAGATTAGGATAGACTTCTACCAGAACTACCTTGGTTATAAATATCCCCTGTAACATCTATTAATTTAAGCAAATAAAGACAAGTTCTCTTCCTTCTCAAAAACTTTCAAAATCAAATCCCAGTTGATTTAAATTCCCAAAAACTTAACAATTTCAACTATAATCACGGTGTTTACACTTGTTACTGCAGTGGTAATTAGTGTTCATGTTATATTTTGATCCTTGGTGCTATAGCTTGTTTTGTGTGCCCATTTACTCAACTAAAATTCAACTAATAAGCAATTAAACTTGTTCTATTTTGGATACTCAGTTGTTTCACTGAGGATATCCATCTCCTGCTTATAAAACCACTCAAGCTCACTTACTCTCACTAAAGTAGTGTTGTTACTGCTTAGGATTAATTTTCAATCTCAGAATCACAATTGTTTTGTGATTCATTCCTTTCTATTCCCTGTAATCATGGCTGGTCCTTCACAATTGCTGCAAAGTTACAGGGAGTACACCAATGGAAACTGCAACTCATTGATGAGAAGATGGATTACTTTATGGGTGGGATGAATGAGTTGTTCAATCAAAGAGGCTCGCTCAGATAATGAAGATGGGTTTGAGAATCTTTTTGGGAACAAGGAAAGGGGCAAGAGGCCTGTTTATATGGGGCAAAGGAGAGATAAAGGCTTCTTTAGAGACCCTAGGCATGATAAGAAAGAAAGAGCAAGGGGAGATGAAGAAGATGATGCTCAATGGAGGAGAAGGAACCAAAATGAAGATGTTGATGAAAAGAGGAGAGAACTTAAACATCTTAAATTGGTGTTTCCATCATTTACCAAGGGTGATAATTCTAAGAGTCAGATTTAAGACTGAGGAGTACTTTAGCATCTATGGAATCTACTCCCAGAGGAGGATTGCCATATATGGGATGCATTTATATGGCTTTCCAAAATATTGGTACAAGTCCTATGTTAATGGCAAGGATGGGCTTACATAGAGGGAGTCTGTAAGAGACTTCACTGTGAGGTTCACCGTTCACTGAGGCAGGTTTGGAAAACATATTTATTGAAGCAAGTAGGAACTGTGAATGCATACTATGATGAGTTTGAAAGCCATCAAGGGGAGAATACTTGAGAAGTTGCCTCACTTTACTGAGGACTTTGTGGGGAATTTCATTGATGCTCAAGGAAGACTCTAAGAAAATGGTAAAGTTGCTTGACCCAGATACTCTATCCCAAGCCTTCAAACAAGCCAAGTTCTATGAGAGTCCTATTCCTAAACTTGCTAACGATATCCTAAATCACTACCCAGCTCCACCAACACTCAGCCCAACTACAAAAAGGACCTTCCTGCACCACCTGCAACCAAAACACCACTACTCACTTATCCCAGAAAGGAATTTATTAAGGCGAAACCTATTACTGAAGTCCAAAGAGATGAGAGGAAGGCCAAGGGCCTATGTTTTTATTGTGACGAGAAATATACCATGGGACACCAATGTAAGGCTCCCCATAATATCATGATCACTTGTGTGGATTTCCTATACTGTAAGGACTCTCAAGAATGTGAGAAACACTCTAGACCTCCCAATATGATGAAGAGCCCAAGAACAGCATCCCACATGATTCACCAACATAGGAAAGCCTAGAAGTATCTCTTAATGCCCTTGAAGGATAATCCGACCCACAAACTATGAAGATGACTAGGTATATAGGAAAGAGGCTCATTTCCATACTTGCTGACGGTGGGAGTTCTCACAACTTCCTAGACCCTAAAATAGCTCAAAGGCTTAAGTGTGCTTTTGCACCTACTCAACCCATGCTTGTCTTTGTAGCAAATGGGAGCCAACTCACAAGCGAACAACAGTGCACAAAGTTCCAATGGAAGATGGGTGACTTTTTTGTTTAAGGACACAGTTAGGTTGCTACCCCTAGGGGGCTGTGATATGGTGCTGGAGTACAATGACTTAAAAAATTGGGACCAATTACTTTTGACTATGAGAACCTAACCATAAAATTCAGTTATGGTGGGAAACCAGTTGAGTTGCAAGGTATGGTAAGAAGCTCTTTACCAGAGCTTAAGATGATAGCCTTGGAAGGACTAGTAGAGCACATCAGAAACCAGGAGCATGGTCTTCTAGTGGTAGTCCATTCAATCCCTGATCCAACCAGAGCACCTAAAACACAAAGTTATCAACCGAGCTGCAATTCTATAACCATCCCTAACCCAAACACAGAACCAGAAATACAAACTCTGCTTAAAGAATACTCAGATATATTCCAAGACCCCCAAGGTATGCCACCAAAAGGTCTCTAGACCACAACATTCCTCTTGAGGCTAATTCATTACCCTTCTCTATTAGGTCTTACAAATGCTCCTATGACCAAAAGAATGAAATAGAGAGGCAGTCTTGGAAATGTTGCACTCTGGAATCACAAGGCGTAGCCAGAGTCCATATGCATCTCCTTTACTCTTAGTCAAGAAGAAAGATGGTAGTTGGAGGTTCTGTGTAGACTACAGACATCTCAACTCCCTCACCATAAAAAAACAAGTATCCTATTCCACTCAAAGTTTTAAATTAGATGAACTGCAAGGAGCTAAAGTCTTCACTAAGCTAGTACCACCAAGTTAGAATGAAAGAAGAAGACATTGAGAAAACAACTTTTAGAGCCAAGGATTGTTTGAATTCACAGTCATGCCCTTTGGGCTTACCAATGCACCTGCTACATCAAAATTTGATGAACCAATTAGTTCAACTCTCCTTAGAAAGCATGTACTGGTATTCTTTGATGACATCCTAGTATAATTCTAAGGATATGAAAGAGCATTTCAAACATCTTAAAGAAGTGTTTCAAGTCATGAGAGAGAATCAGTTGTTTGCTAAAATGAGTAAGTTTGGTTTCGCCAAATCTCAAATTGACTACTTGGGGCATGTCATTTTAAGTACAGGAGTAGCAGTTGATCCTTCTAAAGTCCAAGATGTGCTAGATTGGCCTGCCCCTAAAACCATCAAATAGCTAAGAGGTTTCCTTTGTCTCACTGGATATTACAGAAAATTCATAAAGGGATATGAAACTATTGCTAAACCCCTTACCATATTATTTCATAAAGGAAAATTTGGGTGGAACTTAGAAGTTGAACAGTCCTTCATACCTATTAAAAAAACACTCACAGCCTCTTCAGTTCTAGCATTGCCAGACTTTACCAAAACCTTTGAAGTGGAGACTGATGCATCAAGCTCTGGAATAGGTGCCATCCTAATACAAGAAGGTAGACCTTTGGAATACTTTAGCAAGGCATTAGGACCCAAGGCTCAGTCTTATTCAACCTATGAGAAGGAGCTCATGGTTGTGGCAGCTATAAAGAGATGGTCTTCTTACCTTGGACAAAGACAGTTCATCATTAGAACAAACCATCAATCCTTAAGTATTTCCTTGAACAAATAGTAACTTTTCTGCAACAAAGGTGGATGAGCAAACTTTTGGGATATGACTACATCATTACTTACAAGAAAGGGAAGGATAACACATCTGCAGATAGTTTATCTAGAAAGTTTGAAGGAGCCAGACAAGAACACTTTCATGAGGACATGAAAAATTTCAAAGGGGAGGGAATGTCAGGAAAGGGCAGAGGGAATAGTTAGTAACTTAGTATATTCTAGAGTTAGATATTTTATGCACTTGTAAGCACATGGCAGGTTAGGAGTATTTACAATTTTCAGCATGTGATAGCTATATATATTTGTAGAGGGAAGTGTAATCCCCAAGTTTTGATATTATGCATTGTATGAATAAAATGAGGAGTAAATCTTTCAACTACTCCCTTTCTATCTCTCTATCTCTCTATCTCTTTGCAACTCATGAACTCAGTGAGAAATTGACCGAGTTCTTCTACTTCATCCCTTTCTCTCTATTTTCTCTAATTCTATCTATCTATATCTTTATTTCTCTCTTAAATTCAAGTTAGGCCAGGGCCTGACAAAGTCTTATGTACATTGTATATCCACATTTTTTGATGAGGAATTGGGGTATCACACAGAGGGTAACAAGTTTTTTGGATGGAGGGAGTGTATTGTAGTTAATTGATAAAATTTGCAACTCAATAGAAAGAAAAAGGAAGGAACAAAAAGAAGGTTTTAATTTAGTTGGGGAAAATTAAATAATTATCCTTCTACGAACAAAAAGAAAAATACGATGGGATGGAATACCTTGAGAGTCGTTTTTTTCACGGGCTTGTATCTCTTAATAGTAAGCTGTGGGTAGAGTCTTAACATATAAGTATTCAGTTTGCACTAAAAAGAAAGTTGAGTTTTACCTTAGTATATTATGACATCTACCCAAAACTTCTGAATTTAAAGCAGAAACAACTTATATTGCTCTAAGATTCGAGAAACATTAATTGATAGGTGGTCCTACATTTCCGAAGTATCTCGAAATTGTCTGTCAATATGCTTAATCGCATTCTGCAAGAGACTCATGTTACCCAGCTCCTTCTGAAGCACATATGTATTGCTTCTACTTGTTTTTAGCGGTATACATTTTGACTATGCTTTATGCTCACTGCAAGTTGTAGATGACATGCATTGGCACTCCTACTAGCTATTTACTAATGGACATGCTGCACTTGAATCCAATCATGATAGATATGTTGTCTATTATCAGAAGCAAAGCATCATGAGGCATTTCAATTTGCTTATGCTATTAATTTGATATATTTAGCAAGCTTGTTTTAATGTTCAGGAGCAAATTAACTTAATTTACTGACAATCCTTTGTGGGATACTGACATTTGTTAACCTCCCCCCCCCCCTCCGGGGGAAACACCCCAAACCACCTTTCTTGTAAAGACAGGATGCTTTTGCAATCCTGGTGCATGTGCAAAGTATCTTGGTTTGTCTCACTCAGATCTTCTTTCCAATATTGAGGTAGTTCTTATTCTTTGGCTGAAATCTCCCATCTCTATGCTGTAGTTTGTTTTCAAGGAAAGCATCAAAATGCATCATTTAACAGTCTAATCTTCTGTTTATGTAGGCCGGGCATGTTTGTTGGGATGATCATGATATATTGCATGGGAAGCCTACTGGAGCTGTTAGAGTTTCCTTTGGTTATATGTCAACGTTTGAAGATGCCAGGGTAATTGCTTTCATCTTAAAGGACAACGTGTCAGTTATTAATATACAAATTTGCGATTCTAGATGCTATATGCTTTGTGAGGATATATGCATATAACAAGATAATTGTTCTCCCGCCTGGAAACGAGAGTCCTATATTTTCCCTTGAATATTAAAGCTTTCATGTAAAACATTTGTTCATACATTTTTTTCCCAAATAATAAATTTTAGCATTAAAATTTAATGTAGAAGACGAATCATTCTAAAAAAATTATGGGTAACTGTTTAATACAAACCTTAGTATCTAGAACGGTGATTTATCTCTCTTTTTTTTATTACTAACATGCTACTTGAACAATTTTTATTTTGGTGAGAAAAAATAAAATGTAATTCATGTAAAGTAATTGTTCGTTTTTATCAACATACTAGTTCATATCGATCTGAAGTTTCTCTGATGTTTTTCCTCCTTTCCAATTCTTGTGCAGAAATTTATGAGCTTCATACTGAGTTCCTTTGTCTCATTGCCTTTTCAGTCTGGTCATTCAATTTTGCTGAGACCAAAGTCCATCAGTCCTCCAACTGAAGGTCACTTTTCCACATCCAATTTACGCTGTTGCATTCGAAAGTTTAACTTGCCTATGTGCATTTTTCTTGCTATTTGAAAATAATGATTACTTCCTTGCTCTAATTATATGACGATGTCATCACGTGTTGTTATATTTTACAGTTCTGCTTACATATGTACCTTATTTGAACTGCAGGCCTTGAAGGAGCAATCTCCAGATACTATCTGCGGTCAATAACTATATATCCAATAAAGTCATGTGGCGGGTTCAGAGTGGACAGTTGGCCCTTAAGCAGTACTGGTAGCTATTTGTAAGCTGCATATTATATTAGCCCTCTCTTTTGAATGTAGTGTAGTTAATTTTAGTTAATTTCTCAATAATACTCCAAGTCTGATCTGAACAACCAAAAAATATGGTGTTGGAAACAGATATGGTGAAAGAGGAAAAAGAACTCTTAACAGAAGACATATTCTTTTAGAGTTTTATGGTAAATGGCAATGAAGACTATTACAGAAAGATTGAGTATGGTAATGCAGAGCCAGAATAGTATTTTAAGAGCATTTGAGTCGGTGAAACTTCTAATTGGTGACACTTTGATCCAGTTGGAGTTATGGGGTTCATAATACATAAAAACGAAGCTAACGACGGACTCGACAAGACACGTCGTCTTTGGCCATGAATTATGCTGTTTTAAGTCCAAAAACTTGTTTTAAGTAGGATTATGGATGTTCAAAGTTTTGGTCGAACTTGAAATTTGTTAATTAATTTTTATAAGTTTGTTGTCCCTTTTCCTATTTGGTGTTGGAAAGTTGGGTAAGACTATAAGTATGCCTTCTTAGGGTTTTTTCATTATGACTTTGATAGTTTTATACAAGATCATTTTCTTAGAGAATATTATCTTTCTTCCTTGTGGATTCAAGCAAGGGTTTATCTACATCCGTGTTAGGGCGTTCTAACCATTTCTTCTAGCTGCGTATATATATATATGTGTGTGTGTGTGTGTGTGTGCGCGCGCACGCGCGCGCGTATGTGTATATATATATATATACACTGTATTCTTATCTGACATATACTTGGTCAAATTTTTGCTATTTTTGACAATTGTTTGAAAGTTCAATGGTTTCTATGCAAAAAATTATTTTTGATATCTTGACAAGAGCTCAATGATTTTCCTGGTCATTAACTCATCTGTATAATACACTACTTGCTCTCTTTTTTTTCTCTGTTGCAAATTTTACTTAGTTTTGAGAAAAGACATTTCGTTGTAAAACATAGTGTTATTGCGGTGTATATATTCTAATTGCTGTTTATTGTTAAGTTGTTACAAAAGACAAGGCTGTGAAATATTTAGTTGAAAACAATTTTTTGGGATGTGTTATACATTATTGCTCTGTTATCTGTTGCAAAATTTTGCAGGATTGCTACATGATCGAGAATGGATTATCAAAAGCACAAGTGGTGAAATTCTTACCCAAAAGAAGGTTTAACTGTTTTACAGAGTGTTGCATTATACATCAGTTCATTTATATGCATAATTTTTTTTTGCACTGACTATGCATTTGTATACAATATTTTGGTTCATCTATATGCATAAATTTCTGATATGATGCTGTCAAATGAGAGATGAGGAGAGATATATTATTAGTTATCATTATCTAGAAGTAGCAAGTTTCATTTGATGGGAGTTAGTTATATGGGTGTAGTATAAGATAGTTTATGTTAGCATATTTCCTATTGTGATAATATCTAGTTTAAAACTTTAAATGGCTAAGAAGAGTTATGTAATTGTCATGTAGACTCTGTTTTTGAGTTTTGGACGGAAAAGAAAAGAATAGAAAACTTAAATTAGAACGGAAAAGAAAGAATAGAAAACTTGAAGTTTTTCTTTTTGTTGTTTCTGAGTTTTTAATAGAAAAGAATAGAAAATTTTTAAAAAATATTATTGCGTTTGAGTTCCAATGAAAAGAAAAGAAAAGAAAAATATCACTTTTACAAATTTAACCTTCTATTAGTTATAACATTGAACCATGAATAAAAATATACAAGATAAATTTAATCAAAGAAAAAAATTCCATAATCAAATACAAATATCCAAATAAATGTTTAACAAAAATTACTTCTACAAAGTCATTGTCCATACTATACCCAAAAGTCATCAAACATAACTTGAATTCGAGTTAAAGTATGTTTTAGAAACTAAAATTCATTGTTTGGCTTAATCACAAAGTCTTATACTCACCTTGTGATATATTGTGATAATACAACCACCACTACTACCAATAATAATAATAATAACAAAACCGGATAGGAGCTGGAGGTAGCAACAAAATAATGAGTGGTGATGTGCAAATTATAATTAACACATTAAAAAAATAACAATAAAATAATTTTAAATTTATTTTTAGTGGTCTTATAAAATAATATAAAATGATAAGTACACACATATTAAAAAAAATAGAAATAAAATAGTTTTAAATTTATTTTAAAATTAAAATAACTGTACTTTTAATCTTCTTTTTTTGACACGGAGGGTGTAACAGGACGAATTTATTGAGTCGTGATTCTGGGGGCAAAATCCTTTTAAGGGGGGAAAGTTGTGACGAACGAGATTTTGTAATTTAATTTGAATATTTATTGAATTAAATAAATATTTTTCGAATGATTTAATTATTAGATTAAATAATTAATTGATGAAATTGTGGTAGATTAATTTAATTATATGTGTTATAGTAATTAAATTAATGGGGAGAATTTTTATTATTCAAATTATGTATTTATGTGAGCTTATTGAATTAAATGAAATATTTAATAAGCATAATGTTATTTTAATTAATTTAATAATTAATTAGAGATTTAATAATTTGACATAATTAATAAATGAGAAATTATTATATGTTATTTACAATAAATTAAATAAGATACTTGATTTATTGTGTAATTGGGCATGATTAAAACTATATTATAAGGATTAATTAAATTAAATAGGAATGAGTTTGTTAAGAATAGCCAAACAAGGCCCTATGGGAAGTTGGGAGCAGTTAACCCATGATCGGATTAACTGACCACACAACGTCAGTTCTTATAATGTACGCTTCCTTTATTTTCTAAGTCTGGCAAAACAAGTCACAGAGAGAAATTGAGAATCAGTAAGATTAAAGGAGAAGAATTGTGAAAAAAATTAGAAGTTGTGATCATCATTGTGTAATCCAAGCAAAGTAATCAGGGTAAACCCTTAATTTCAAGTTTTATTTACTTTATTCAAGTTTTCATGAAAAATGGCTTTCAAGTCTATGTTCAAGTCTCTGTAATTGTTAAGAGCAATAATTGTGTGTATATATATATATATATATATATATATATATATATATGTTAATATGCTATCATAACATGTTATCTACCATCTTTGTATGTTTTCAAAGCATTAAATCCATACAAATATATAGTAATTGGATTATTTTAAAAGTGACAGAGTATAAAAGTGTATATATGGCCATATGCCCTTGCGTACAAATTTAATGCTTTAATCATATGTTGTATCAAAAATTTACACTTGTGTATCCTTATGTATGTTAAAACGAAGAAATTAAACTTCGAATGGACAGATTTGGGGTTATAATGAACTTGTAGTATCAATTTTATGTTTTATCTTCAAAAAACTTTCACAATCACCAAGAACATGAAATTACATGATTTGATTCTGGAAATTGTATGTTTTAACTTGTTAAAATCATGCTAGAAGGGATGGGTAGTAGTTATATGTGTATTACAGTGTCTGGGTATGCTTGTGAATGAATTAATTGGGTGTTTTGGCCATGTTCTGCAATTTTTCGCGAATTGCAGTTCTGGTTCTGGTATGCCGCGCCGCAGCGCCGACTGCAGGCTTAAGACCCGCGCCGCAGACGCCGGCTGCAGGCTTAAGACCTGCGCCGCAGCGCCAGCCACACCGCATCGCCATTGTCCAGGCCGCAGCGCCAATATCATGCTTGATGGTGGCGCCGCAGCGCCACTCTACAGTAATGTCCAAAAATGAGAATTTAACTGTTTAAATAACAAGATGTTAAAATAGGTTCTTAACATGTCAATAAGGCATTTACATGTTGATTGAATTGTTGAATACGTAGTTAGCTTGTTGTTCGTGTAGTGTAATATTATGTGAAAACAAGTATGGTTAGTTGATAAAGTCATAATCAGAGTTGGACAAAAAGAATGAACTTGTGATGACTAGTTACGTTATAATTGACTGGTATTATGAATGTAAATGGTATGTAGGATTAAATCAAGGAACGTGTATAATTAACTGTGTAATATACGCACGAGGCAAGTTTCCTAACCATACTTGTTATCGCGTTACAAGTTTCTAAAGTTTACTTCTTTTTAATGAGCAAGTTCTAGAACTATATTCTATATCCAATTAGTTCTTGCTATTTATTGATCAAGTTCAAAATGTCATAATAAATGTTATTAATCTTTTCCAAGTATGATTCATGTTGTACAATGCTTATTCCATTGTATACCTCTTAAGCTTATTATATCATTTATTGTTAAACCTTGTAAGACTAGCAAACCCTTATTGATTCGATTAGTCCATAGTTGATGAATGTTCTAAATTTCAGAACCTTCGTTGAATTTATTCAAACCAAACTTCCTTTGGTGCGGACTCTAATGTCAAACTGAGATGAACAACCCTGTATAGGGAATTACTTGTGCTTTAGCGTTAATATATTGTGCAATTGTGCACAGTATGGTACTAAGGGTTGATCCCCCTAAGTACGAGGAGAAGAGTCCATAGTCTCATGACTGTTAAAGGTTTCAAGTTTAACCCTTGATAACCTAGGACATAGTTCAAGATCTTATGACCCTCCTTTTGATTCTTGTTATTCATTCTTGATTCAAAATTTGAGTTTCAGATTCCAGAAGTCTTTGATTCACTCGCATGTTATTATATTGTTGTTTCATTATTATACTTATGGACAATTGTGCTAACTCTTGCGTAATAATAACATTGTAGTTAAGAACGAAAGGTCCGACGAACCTTCTTCTAGCAAAGGCAAGGGCAAGATTAACAAGTGATGAAGACTTGTTGTTTATGTGATTACGTATTTATGTTTTATACTTATGTTAATGTTGCGTAAGACTATTAATTGTTTATGTTTCCGCATTTGAGATTTAAGGTTAATATGTCTGGGATTGATGTACTTATTTCAGATGATGTAACTCCTTAAGGAGAGGATTTATTTCTATATATTTATGCTTTCAATTATTATGGGTAGATAGACATGATGTTTGGATAGTGAACACCAAATCATGTGGGAATTTAAGTACCCGGATTTGGGGGTGTCACAAGGTTGGTATCAAAGCTGTAGGTTATGAACCTTAGGTGGGGGAACAACCTTAGGTAGTAGCCTTATAGGAGATCAAGAACATAGTAGTGGTAAACTCTTATCGAGTTCTAAGAAATTAATTTCTTAATTCATTAATGATAATAAAAGACTTTATGTGCTTATGTGTTAATTATGTGCTCGTTGGTACAAGCTTAGTAACTAAAACTTAAAACCGTGTTATCAGGATGTCGAATATTGGAGGAGCTAGTCGAGCTGGGGAGGAGGAACCCCGAGTACCTACAGAGGAGGAGCCCCGAGATATTCATGTTGTCAGGTAGCAGTTGGTACATAGAGAGTCATCTCCATTGATCATTGTTGTTGGTCAGGAGCATGAGCCTGAGACTGATCCAGAGGAGGATCCTGAGGAAGAAGATGAGTTCCCACCGAACTCTATCAGTGTTGAGATGTATGACGAGCTATATGACCGTAACATAGAGTTACGTGACACTGTTCAGGAACTGAATGAGCGGACGATTATTCAACAAATTAGCATCGAGTAGAGGGATAGGGAGGTTGTGACTATTCACACACGTCTAGGAAACGTAGAGTGGGATTTGGTTCACGAGAGGGGACAAACTGAAGAGAAGTCCGAGGAAATAGAGAAGTTAAAGAATGAACTGAAGGAGAGCTCAGCAAGGCTGACTATAGCAGAGGAGGCCTGGGTAAGGGAATCACGTCGTGCTGATCTTGCAGAAGAGGATTGTCGTGCGAAGAAGGCTAAGCTTGGGGAGACGTACTCTACACTTAAAAATGCAATGGATGAGGCTCAGGATCGAGTTATGAGATACTCAATTCAGTTCGAAGGACTACCATAGGAGGACGATGTCCCACATTATGGAAGAAGAATGTAACAAGGCTATTCAACGCCTTAGCAGGCAATGATTGGAATAGTTTAATTGTGTGCAAACTTATCTGGTATTTAAATGTAAATTCCGATGTGTTTATAAACAAAGGAATATTTAAATGTTTTAAATCCCGTAGATTCTTTATCTCAAGATAGTTGATGTAAATAGCAGTGATGTTATCGTAGTTTGTTAAAAACTTTTGATTAAATAAATATATCATGTTGTTTGAGAAAGTGTGTTAAGTGATTATGTTAAATTGTTTGAATTAAGCATTAAATATTTAGAGAATTGGATAAAGATCTAATAATCATATATTTTAACAGAAATATGCCACCGAGAAGAAGACAAAACCGTCAATCAGCTCAAGAAGAATCGACGAACAACAACACCAATGCTAACCCCGTTCAGCAATTGGTGAACTTATTAGCTGGAGCGATTCATAATCAACCCCAAGCTCCACCCCATACGACATTCAAGGACTTTAAGGTGGTGCGACCGCCAGAGTTTAAAGGCTCATGAACCCGATAGAAGCTCAGACTTGGGTTATGGAGATGGAGAATAGTTTTTGATGTCGCCAGAGTCAGAGAGGACCAGAAAATCGCCCATGCAATGTTCATGCTGAAATCCGAAGCCAGTTATTGGTGGCAAGCAAATAAGGTCCGTGGAGGAGGAGTGATTACCTGGGAGAGGTTCAAGGATATGTTTTTCGAGATGTATTTTCCAACCAGCTCGCAGAACCAAATGGAGGTCCAGTTTCTGGAGTTGTAGCATGAGAATATGTCCGTACCAGACTATGCGGCAAGATTCAATGAGTTGGCTAGGTTCGCCACATATCAAGTGCACACGGATGAGAGAAAGGCAAGAAGATTTGAACAAGGACTGAAGCCCTGGTTGTATAGTAAAGTGTCGATGTTTCAGTTGAAGACGTTCGCTGGGGTACTGGAGAAAGCCATACTCGCTAAAGGTGGAAGCGATGCGGTAACCAAGTATAATCAGGATCAGAAGAAGAAGAGAGGTGAAATTGAGGGAATTAATAAGGCTAGTGGAAGTAACACGGGAGGTAGTAATAATCAGAAGAGAAGGTGGTCTGACAACTCATCAACTGGAAATCAGCAAGGAGGTCAGAAGAAGAGGATTGAAGCATGTCCGACCTGCGGAAAAGCTAATCTGGGAGTTTGCATGAAGAGAAAACGAGTGTGCTACAATTGTGGTTAGGAAGGCCATATAGCACCTAACTGTCCTAACCCAAAATCATCTTGCAAGGGACTGTCCTAAGAAGGGATTTGGAGGGGCAGGATCAGGAGGAAATAGGGGAAACAGCGGTGGAAGTGCTCTGACTATCACAGGACCAACCGCAACCAACCGACCGACCGCCAAGACATTCAACATGACAGTTGCAGTCTCGTGATGTGGTATCAGGTATCATTCCGATCAATAAAGTTAATGCTTATGTATTATTTGATTCGGGTGCTACTTGTTCATTTATATCCGATGACTTTGCTAAGAACTTAGAATTGCCTAAGGATGAGTTAGAATACCCCATGAACATAGAAATTGCTAATAGAGAAATAATCCCTGTTAAGTACGTACATAAGAACTGTAGAGTGGATATTAAGGGTATAATATCCGTGTTAACGGAGTTGCGATCTTGGAAAAGTCTTGAATGGATCTTCTGTAGTACCCTGCCAATCCAAGAAAACTTCGTACTACCGACGACGTTCTCGGCTGATCCCAGTTGATCACGGCTTCGACTTTGGATGGATCTACCGAAGTAGAATTCGATTTGGCACCGAACGCCGTCTCTCTACAGTTCTTATGTACGTACTTAACAGGAATTATTTCTCTATTCGCAATTTTTATGTTCATGGGGTATTCTAACTCATCCTTAGGCAATTCTAAGTTCTTAGCAAAGTCATCGGATATAAATGAACAAGTAGCACCCGAATCAAATAATACATGAGCATTAACTTTATTGATCGGAATGATACCTGACACCACATCACGAGACTGCACCGCATCTTGCACTGTCATGTTGAATGTCCTGGCGGTCGGTTCGTTGTTGCGGTTGGTCCTGTGATAGTCAGAGCACTTCCACCGCTGTTTCCCCTATTTCCTCCTAATCCTGCCCCTCCAGATCCCTTCTTAGGATAGTCCCTTGCAAGATGATCCTTTGAGCCACAAGTGAAGCAGGCACCCTTCTTTGGGTTAGGACAGTTAGGTGTTATGTGGCCTTCCTGACCACAATTATAGCACACTCGTTTTCCCTTCATGCAAACTCCCAGATGAGCTTTTCCGTAGGTCGGGCATGCTTCAATCCTCTTATTCTGACCTCCTTGCTGATTTCCAGTTGATGAGTTGTCAGACCACCTTCTCTTCTGATTATTACTACCTCACTGTGTTACTTCCACTAGCCTTATTAATTCCCTCAATTTCACCTCTCTTCTTCTGATCCTGATTATACTTGGTTACCGTATCGCTTCCACCTTCAGCGAGTATGGCTTTCTCCAGTATCCCAGCGAACGTCTTCAACTGAAACATCGACACTTTACTATATAACCAGGTCTTCAGTCCTTGTTCAAACCTTCTTGCTTTTCTCTCATCCGTGTGCACTTGATATGTGGCGAACCTAGCCAACTCATTGAACCTCCATTTGGTTCTGCGAGCTGGTCGGAAAATACATCTCGAAAAACATCTCCTTGAACCTCTCCCAGGTAATCACTCCTCCTCCACGGACCTTATTTGCTTGCCACCAATAACTGGCTTCGAATTTCAGCATGAACGTTGTGTAGGCGGTTTTCTGGTCCTCTCCGACTCTGGCGACATCAAAAACTTTCTCCATCTCCATAACCCAAGTGTGAGCTTCTATCGGGTTCATGGAGCCTTTAACTCTGGCGAATCCCACTGCCTTGAAGTCCTTGAATGTCGTATTGGGTGTAGCTTAGGTTTGATTATGAATCGCTCCAGCTAATAAGTTCACCAATTGCTGAACGGGGTTAGCATTGGCGTTGTTGTTCGTCGATTCTTCTTGAGCTGGTTGACGGTTTTGTCTTCTTCTCGGTGGCATATTTCTGTTAAAATATATGCTTATTAGATCTTTATCCAATTCTCTAAATATTTAATGCTTAATTCAAACAATTTAACATAATCACTTAACACACTTTCTCAAACAACATGATATATTTATTTAATCAAAAGTTTTTAACAAACTACGATAACATCACTGCTATTTACATCAACTATCCCGAGATAAAGAATCTACAGGATTTAAAACATTAAAATATTCCTTTGTTTATAAAGACATCGGAATTTACATTTAAATACCAGATAAGTTTGCACACAATTAAACTATTCCTATCACTACATGCTAAGGCGTTGAATAGCCTTGCTACGTTCTTCTTCCATAATGCGGGACATCGTCTTGCGATCTAGCATGTACGATGGTAGTCCTTCGAACTGAATTGAGTATCTCATAACTCGATCCTGAGCCTCATCCATTGCATTTTTAAGTGTAGAGTACGTCTCCCCAAGCTTAGTCTTCTTCGCACGACAATCCTCTTCTGCAAGATCAGCACGACGTGATTCCTTACCCAGGCTTCCTCTGCTATAGTCAGCCTTGCTGAGCTCTCCTTCAGTTCATTCTTCAACATCTCTATTTCCTCGGACTTCTCTTCAGTTTGTCCCTTCTCGTGAACCAAATCCCACTATACGTTTCCTAGACGTGTGTGAAGAGTCACAACCTCCCTATCCCTCTGCTCGATGGTAATTTGTTGAATAATCGTCCGCTCATTCAGTTCCTAAACAGTGTCACGTAACTCTACGTTACGGTCATATAGCTCGTCATACATCTCAGCACTGATAGAGTTCGGTGGGAACTCATCTTCTTCCTCAGGATCCTCCTCTGGATCAGTCTCAGGCTTATGCTCCTGACCAACAACAGTGATCAATGGAGATGACTCTCTCTGTACCAACTGCTCCCTGACAACATGAATGTCTCGGGGCTCCTCCTCTGTAGGTACTCGGGGTTCCTCCTCCCCAGCTCAACTAGCTCCTCCAACATCCTGACAACACAGTTTTAAGTTTTAGTTACTAAGTTGTACCAACGAGCACATAATTAACACATAAGCACATAAAGTCTTTTATTATCTTTAATGAATTAAGAAATTCATTTCTTAGAACTTGATAAGAGTTTACCACTACTATGTTCTCGATCTCCTATAAGGCTACTACCTAAGGTTGTTCCCCCACCTAAGGTTCATAACCTACAGCTTTGATACCAACCTGTGACACCCCCAAATCCGGATACTTAAATTCCCACATGATTTGGTGTTCACTATCCAAACATCTTGTCTATCTACCCATAATAATTGAAAGCATAAATATATAGAAATAAATCCTCTCCTTAAGGAGTTACATCATCTGAAATAAGTACATCAATCCCAGGTCATACTAACCTTAAATCTCAAATGCGGAAACATAAACAATTAATATTCTTACACAACATTAACACAAGTATAAAACATAAATACGTAATCACATAAACAACAAGTCTTCTTCACTTGTTAATCTTGCCCTTGCCTTTGCTAGAAGAAAGCTCGTCGGACATTTCGTTCTTAACTACAATGTTATTATTACGCAAGAGTGAGCACAATTGCCCACAAGTATAATAATGAAACAACAATATAATAACATGCGAGTGAGTCAAAGACTTCTGGAATAAGAAACTCTAATTTTGAATAACAAGAATCAAAATGACTTCTGAGGGTCATAAGACCTTGAACTATGTCCTAGGTTATCAAGGGTTAAACTTGAAACCTTTAACAGTCATGAGACTATGGACTCTTCTACTCGTACTTAGGGGGATCAGCCCTTAGTACCATACTGTGCACAATTGCACAATATATTAACGCTAAAGAACAAGTAATTCCCTATACAGGGTTGTTTATCTCAGTTTGACATTAGAGTCCGTACCAAAGGAAGTTTGGTTTGGATAAATTTAACGAGGGTTTTGAAATTTAGAACGTTCATCAACTATGGACTAGTCGAATCAATAAGGGTTTATCACAAGTTCATTTTTTTTGTCCAACTCTGATTATGACTTTATCAACTTACCATACTTGTTTTCACATAATATTACACTACACGAACAACAAGCTAACTACGTATTCAACAATTCAATCAACATGTAAATGCCTTATTGACATGTTAAGAACCTATTTTAACATCTCGTTATTTAAACAGTTAAATTCTCATTTTTGGACATTACTGCAAAGTGGCGCTGCCACACCACCATCAAGCATGATATTGGCGCTGCGGCCTGGACAATGGCGATGCGGTGTGGCTAGCGCTGCGGCGCAGGTCTTAAGCCTGCAGCCGGTGCTGCGGCGCGGGTCTTAAGCCTGCAGTCGGCGCTGCGGCGCAGCATACCAGAACCAGAACTGCAATTCGCAAAAAAATTGCAGAACATGGCCAAAATACCCAATTAATTCATTCTCAAGCATACCCAGACACTGTAATACACATATAACTACTACCCAACCCTTTTAGCATGGTTTTAACAAGTGAAAACATACAATTTCCAGAATCAAATCATGTAATTTCATGTTCTTGGTGATTTTGAAAGTTTTTTGAAGATAAAACATAAAATTGATACTACGGGTTCGTTATAACCCCAAATTTGTCCATTCGAAGTTTAATTTCTTCGTTTTAACATACATAAGGATACACAAGTGTAAATTTTTGATACAACATATGATTAAAGCATTAAATTTGTACGTAAGGGCCATATAGCCATATATACACTTATACTCTGTAACTTTTAAAATAATCCAATTACTATATATTTGTATGGATTTAATGCTTTGAAAACATACAAAGATGGTAGATAACATGTTATGATAACATATTAACATATATATATACACAATTATTGCTCTTAACAATTACAGAGACTTGAACATAGACTTAAAAGCCATTTTTCATGAAAACTTTAATAACGTAAATAAAACTTGAAATTAAGGGTTTACCCTTGATTACTCTGCTTGGATTACACAATGATGATCACAACTTCTAATTTTTCCACAATTCTTCTCCTTTAATCTTACTGATTCTCAATTTCTCTCTGTGACTTGTTTTGCCAGACTTAGAAAATAAAGGAAGCGCACATTATAAGAACTGACGCTGTGTGGTCAGTTAATCCGATCATGGGTTAACTGCTCCCAACTTCCATAGGGCCATGTTTGGCTATTCTTAACAAACTCATTCCTATTTAATTTAATTAATCCTTATAATATAGTTTTAATCATGCCCAATTACACAATAAATCAAGTATCTTATTTAATTTATTGTAAATAACATATAATAAGTTCTCATTTATTAATTATGTCAAATTATTAAATCTCTAATTAATTATTAAATTAATTAAAATAACATTATGCTTATTAAATATTTCATTTAATTCAATAGGCTCACATAAACACATAATTTGAATAATAAAAATTATCCACATTAATTTAATAAATATAATACATATAATTAAATTAATCTACCACAATTTCATCAATTAATTATTTAATCTAATAATTAAATCATCGAAAAATATTCAATAAATATTCAAATTAAATTAAAAAATCTTGTTCGTCACACATGGAGTATATACGTAGTATCATAAAAGGACACTCGAATTTATAAATTTTTTGGGTTAAATTCAGTGCCCCTCTTCTTCCTCTTATGTCGAGTTTTGAGGAAGGAAGGACAGCTTGAAGGTCTCTCTAATTAATTGATATAATATACATGGGTCTTTCTAGAAAAAAAGGGTATGTATGATTCTGTTTTGCCAAATTCTCAAGTCACCTTTTTTGGAAAGAAAACTTAATTTGATTAGGAATCTTATCTTTTTGTTTCGTTGATCTGATAATGGTTTTTATTAATGGGCTTGCTTAGGCTGTATTTGGGGACATGGGTTGTAATTTAAAATTTATTATATTGAAAGTTGAGGATAATATGAGAATTATAAAAATATTACTTATTTCAATTTCTATTTCGTCCAAATCAGGCCAATTTTGGATGGAAAACTTTGGCAGGAAAAGTGGCTAAATTTTCTATCCATTTATTTTCTTTCCCGTTTATTAAAGAACTCAGAAACATAGAAATTGGAAAGTAAATTTGAATTTTCGGTCCATTTTTATTTTCTATCCATTTTAAACTCAGAAACAGAGTAGTAATGAATAAAAACTAAGAAAATGAGTTAATGTTTTTGGCTCCATATCCTCTCTTATTCTGTATTCTATTCTTCTCCTATCTAAATTCTTTCTAAATTCTTCCTCTTATCCTCTGAATTCTCTTCTCAATTTCTTTTTAGTTTCTATTCTTAGTTGGGATCATCACAGGGCCTAACGGATACAATCTAATTTTTGGGGTTGAGAGTCATAGGAAATTTTAGATGAAATTCTTGTTCGTCATCCCTTCGTCATCCTTACTTTCTTCTTATGCATTCAGACTATTCTTTTCATTTTAAACTTGGTGTAAGCTTAAAAATGAAAATAATAGATTAAATTTTGTTTGTTTATGTTAATAGCATATTTCCGCTTGTGAGCATATTTAGTTTAAATGGCTAAGAAGAGTTATGTAATTGTCATGTGATGAATGAAAAATAAGAAAATGAGTTAATGTCTGTGGTTTCATATCCTCTCTTATTCTGTCATTCTATTCTTCTTCTATCTAAATTCTTCCTCTTATCCTCTGAATTCTCTTTCATTTTCTGTTTATTTTCTATTCTTAGTCGGGATCATCACATGGTCCTGACAGGTACAGTCTTATTCTTTGGGGCTGAGAGTCGTAAAAAAATTCGAGTAAATTCCTGTTTGTATCCCTTCATCATCCTATCACTTTCTTATTATGTGTTTAAATTATACTTCTCATTTTTAAGCTTCTTCTTGTTGCATCGCTAATGAAGCTAGCTACTTGTTTAAAACATCACTCTGTATCTGTAGTATACTACTGTAAGGTTACAAACACCATAAGGGTGTCAATTTTGACATATCACTGGGAGCCACAGAACTAAGGCTCATTAGCGTATCCATGGTCAAATTCTTCATTTGCATGTATTAGTGTTTACTCATAGCTCCACGTAAGTAAATTCTAATTAGAAGATTTCTATTACTGATTTAATTTGTTGCATAAAGTTCTAAGTCCTCTGCATTTGCTTTGTAGGTTCCGGACATGTGCTATATCAGTACATTTATTGACCTCAACTTGGGAATATTAATCAGTAGAGTCACCTCGTTTCAAAGAAAAACTGCAGATTGAACTTAGATCAGATTCTTCTTTTTCTGGAAGAGATGAAATGGATATACATAATCAGAGGTGGTTGATTAAATACTCTGTCTTCTTAACTTCCATAGGAATATTATATACATGAAATTCTCCTACATCTTGGTGTCTATTATTTTACCCTGTGTGCACCACAATTTCTTTTGTTGGCAGACATAAGTAATGTGTTGTGGGACGCACAAAATTAATGGTTTGTTTAACCTGTTAACATAAGGGTAAGGGCTAGTTCAACGTACTATCACAAACATAATTAAAACCTTGAATCCACAATGAAGATCCACAAGGAAGATAAAGAAATCTCAAAGAGAAATTGATAATAATTGTCAAAGACTAGATATTATAGTTGTTTATATATTATATTTGTTGGTATGAAACTTAAGTAGATAGTTACAAGTGGCATAATCAATTTATCTTGAAGAGGCTGTAATCTGGTAACCTTACAATTATTTTATTTAAGCAAATAAACAATTTATTGAGGATTACTTTGTTACAAGTTTGATGTTTATATGAAACGTCTTTTAGCAAGACCTCAAAACTAAGCTCCAGTTTAATCAGGCTATCAAATATTTCTAAGCATAGCAGTGTTACTTTGATTCTTATTTCTTAGTTTTCACATTTTGCAGGCAACCAAAATCTTACGAAGTTTTGATGCTATATTTTTGAAAATCACTGTGCAAGTGGTGCACATTATTCGTTGCAAGAGTCAAATAAAAATGTGATAGTTATCATTTTTCAGTGTATCAAGCCCAGGGTTTTGATACTGAAGAATTCATTTATTTTTTTCTAATAGATATGAAGTCCAGGTTTATGGTGATGAGATTGACAATTGGTTTAGCAATGCTGTTGGCCGACCTTGTACTTTATTAAGAAGTTCTGCCTCAAAGAGTTACGCCTGTTCAAACAGGAGCAGAAGCGTAGGGGCATGCGGGGATGATAAGAGCAGATTAAATTTTGTGAATGAAGCTCAGTTTTTGCTGATATCTGAGGAAAGTGTATCTGATCTCAACAACAGGTTAAGTTCAAGTATGTTTTGATTTCTGATATACTCCAATCTCGTCACACTGGCTATTTATTACCATTTAGCTCAAAGATTCCTCTAGCTTTCTTTCTTGTAGACTTGCTACTAAATGAGTTTATTGATTACTCTATGCTAGCAGATGTCATGTTAGTTGTTAGTAGAGTATATCAGTTGATATAGTTGTTAGTAGAGTATGGCAACACCTAATGGAGCATGGGCTCCTTGTACTTGTTGAAAGTTTTTTCGCTTCATGTAATCTAAGAAATATAAGATAATACATTTCTACAATTTTTTCTCCCTCTGTTCGCGGCTGATCTTAAATCATCTTAGAAAATCAGTCGAATCAATCCATTTGGAGAAAATAAGAACATAAGTGGTTTACCTATTGTCAGTCGATCAACACAGAAGTGTCAGACTCACCACCCGCCGCCGCACGCGCCTACGCGTGCTTCCCCACTCATCGGTCGCTGACGCCACGCGCCATTCTTTGTCAGCGCTTGAGACAGTTTTTGACGACCTTTTCCGGTGCGGAATTGTTTCAGTGCAGTCGGTTCTCTCTCCTCTTGCCATCTACAGTAGTCGACTAGCGTGAAATTCAGGTTTGCTTGTATTGAGCATTCGTTTGGCCTATTTGTTCACTGTTAGTTTTCTAAACCTCTGTACCGAGCATTCGTTTGGCCCTATTTGGTCTGTACCGGGCTTATTTGTTCACTATCTATTGTAATGTACTTGTTAGCTTTATTGCACTAAATTGATCTAACTGCTTCAGAAAACCCAATTTCTCCCTTATTGTTCACTCACTGCCATTTGTTTACTGTTATCCGTTACATTTTTTGGAATAACCCTGCCATTTTTGTTGAGCATTTAGATTATCCTTGTTGATATTTCCTTGGATAATTCTTGTGACTCCTATTACCATGGCCGAATCTGGTTCCATTCATAATGACACTACAGAAACAAATAAAGGGCAGTTAATTAGAAACAATCATCTCATTTCTGCATTGGCTCTCAGTCCTTTTAAATTAGATGGATCCAATTACCTGGCATGGTCTCAAGCATGTCGTATGTCAATTGAGGCCAATCGTATGCAACATTTCATCAATGGGACAACTACTATGCCTGTACAACCGGGGATGACTCAAGAAGAATGGAAGTCTGATAATTCCATGGTCAAAACATGGATTTTTAATTCTATGGAATCAACTATTTGGAGTAGTTACATGTTTCTAGGCATTGCCTATGAACTTTGGGAGGCTATTTCCCATACTTCTCTATTTCTGGTGATATGTCCAAGGCTTATGACATTCGTAAGCAAATCCGTGAGCTGGGTCAAGGGGAGAAGCCTGTTGCACAGTACTTTGCAAAGATTAATGCCCTTTGGCAGGAGCTTGATCATTACCGGGGTTTTTCGCCAAACGTATTGAGGATACTGCAACTTATCAGAAGTTTGTTAGCGAGGATCGAGGTGTTGATTTCTTGGCTAGTTTAAACATTGAGTTTGATCAAGTTCGAGCCCAACTGATTGGTCAGACACCTTTTCCATCATTGCGAGAGGCTCATGCTCGGGTCCAGCAAGAGAAAAGTAGACATCGGGTGATGGTTCTAAATCTCCATCCAAATCAGCCTTGGTTGCTTTGAATCCTAAGCCGAGCATTCACATTGCATCTCCTATTGAGAAGTAGTCCCGCGACTGTGACTACTGTGGGCGAAAAATCATACCAGGGATCACTGCTATAAGCTTCATGGGTGTCCTAAAAGATGTGGAGGACGTTCTGGCCATGGCCGTGGACGTGGATCCCAGGCCTACATATCTATTCCACCCCTTCCTGTTGACACACCCAGTACTTCTAAAACTACTACTGCCCTCACCCCTGAGGAGATCTCAGTTTTTTTTGGAAATTCTATTCACAATCTACTCCTTCTCTTTATGCTCCGTCAGGTATACATTCTTGTGCTTTACATGTTTCTTCCACTTGTCCTAGTTGGATTATAGACACAGGTGCCACCGAGCATATGACTTGGTCATCCAATCTCTTTACTTCATACACGCCTTGTTCTGGAAAAGACAATGTTCGGATTGCTGATGGCTCCCTGTCCTCTATCTCCGGGCGTGGTTCTGTCGTTGTACTTCTTCATTAACATTATCATCCGTTCTTCATATCCCTTCATTTATTGCAAATTTACTATCTGTCCAACACTTTGTAAATCTCTACAATGTTCCGTAACATTTTTTCCAACTCATTGTGTTTTTTCAGGACTTGGTGTACGGGACATCAGATTGGCAGTGGTAGTGCAGTTAATGGTATCTACTATTTAGATGTTCCATCGTCAAAAGTGTGCTCTATTCGGGCTCTACACTCTACTCTTGACTCTCATCTGACCTTTCTCCATCAATGACATCGACGTTTGGGACATCCTTCATTTTTTGTATTGGAGTTAGTTAAACAATGTAACAAAACTCAGTTTTTGTGTAAAACATGTGAATTAGATAAACACAAACGGTCTACTTATTTTGTCATTCATAGTAGACACTCTGAGCCTTTTGCTATTATCTATTCTGATGTAAGGGGACCCTCTTGGGTTTTTTCCCGTTCTGGTTTTTAGATGGTTGTTAGCTTCATTGATTGTCATTCTCGTGTCACTTGGATCTATCTTCTACGATCAAAAAATGAGGTGTTTGATTGTTTTCAGGATTTTCACAAAATGATTCAAACTCAATTTGACGCTAAAGTCAGGATTCTTCACAGTGATAATGGTCGTGAATATAGTAATAATACTGTGTTTGCATCTTACCTCTCTCAACATGACATCATCCTTCAAACCTTTTGTGTCAAAACTCCAGAACAAAATGGTGTGGCGGAAAGAAAAAACCGACACTTACTAAAGGTTGCACGATCTCTTATGTTTACCATGAACACCCCTAAATTTCTATGGTTCTGACTGTTGCATTTCTTATAAACCGTCTTCCTTCTAGGGTTCTTGGGAACAGAAGCCCCATCTCTTTTATCAAACACCCGACCAATCCTTCTCCTTCGCCTCGAGTTTTTGATTGTGTGTGCTATGTTCATGATAAATCTCCCACTCGAAGAAAATTAGATCCCAAAGCCCTTCGGTGTGTGTTCATTGGATATTCTCCAACACAAAAAGGTTATAAATGTTATCATTCTGCTTCTCACAAAGTCTTTGTCACCAGGGATGTACTTTTTGGGAATTAGAACCTTTTTATTCTTCTACCCCTTCTCCTCAGGGGGAGAATATTGTTGATGAGGAGAAGCTTCCCTCTGAGGTTGGTATTCCAAGCCCTATTTTTCCTGTTCCTATTGTTGTTCCTGATAATTCTACACAGGGGGAGTTACAGAGTGCTAAACAGAATGAGCCTGAGCCTAAGCCTGAGTTGAGGACTTATGCTCGAAAAGGCAAGCATAAGGTAATCATTTCTGCACCACTACACCAACCTTGCTCCAAACCTAGTCAAAATAATGCTAATGGTGAGAATCCTAATCCTACTTGTTCTTCTGATAATATTGATATTCCTATTGCTCTTATTATCTCATCTGATGATACCGATATTCCTATTGCTCTTAGAAAAGGGGTTAGAGCTTGTACTCAACATCTTATTTCTAATTTCTTAGCCTATAATAAATTATCTACATCTTACCTCTCCTTTGTTTCCTCATTGTCTTCAATATCTGTTCTTCAGGGGTGGAAAGAAGCAATGAGCAATGAGAATTGGAAACAGACTATGATTGAGGAGATGAATGCCCTAAAGAAGAATGATATATAGGAACTAGTTACTCTTATGGGAAAAAACTAGTTGGATGCAAGTGGGTATATACAGTTAAACAAAATTCTGATGGGACAACTGAGAGACTCAAGCCAGACTAGTTGCAAAAGGGTACACTCAAACCCGGATTGATACATTTGCTCCTGTAGCAAAGATGAACTCTGTTCGTACCATAATCTCATGTGCAACAAACTTCGGCTGGATCTTCAGCAATTAGACGTGAAAAATACATTCCTTCACGGTAACTTGGAGGAGGAAGTGTACATGAACATACCTCCTGGTTTTGCTACATTTGTCATTGTGGGCAAGGTTTGTAAGCTACGAAAGGCTTTTGTATGGTCTGAAGCAATCTCCTAGAGCCTGGTTTGGTAAACTCCACAGAGCAATGATAAGGTTTGGGTATAAGCAAAGTCTAGCAGATCATACTCTTTTTGTCAAACAAATAAAGGGTAAGATTACCATTCTTATTGTTTACGTTGACGGCATTGTGGTGACAGGGGATAATAAAGAAGAGATAACTAATCTCAAAGTGAGTCTGGCCAAAGAATTTGAGATCGAAGATCTTGGTCCTTTGAAATATTTCCTTGATATTGAAGTTGCAAGATCTTCCTAGTGGGATTTTTCTATCTCAATGGAAGTATGTCATTGATCTTTTAACAGAAACTGGCATGTTAGAATGTAAGCCCGCTGGTTCTCCTATTGAAGTTAATCATCATCTAGAAGGAGGCACGAGACCTACGGTTGATATAGAAAGGTATCAACGTTTGGTGGGACGATTGATATACCTCTCTCATACTAGACCTGACATGTCTTATGTTATGGGAATAGTGAGTCAATATATGCATGATCCTAGACATTGTCACATGGAAACTGTTTATAGAATTCTGAGATATCTCAAGTCTGCTCCAGGAAAAGGAATTATTGTTTGCACCACATGACCATATGAGAGTTGAAACTTTTTTCGACTCAAATTGGGTTGGCTCTATTGAGGATTGTCGTTCTACATCAGGGTATTGTTCATTTGTTGGAGGTAACCTTGTTACTTGGCGTATTAAGAAACAGTCTGTGGTGGCAAGATCTACTGTTGAGACTGAATATCGAGCTATCGCCTTGGGTATATGTGAACTAATATGGCTTCGAACTTTGCTAGAAGATTAGGGTGTTACAACTAAAGGGCCTATGCAATTATTTTGTGATAATAAGGCAACCATTAGTATTGCAAACGACCCAGTACAATACGATAGAACGAAACACATTGAGATTGATAGACACTTCATCAAAGAAAAGTTAACCAGTGGTCTTATTTGCTTACCTTTTGTAAAAACAGATCATCAACTAGCTGATATTCTGACTAAAGGTCTTAGTAGTAAGATAGTTTCATCTATTGTGTTTCAAGTTGGGTATGCGAGATATCTATACATCAACATGAGGGGGAGTGTTAGCAGATGTCATGCTAGTTGTTAGTAGAGCATATCAGTTGATATAGTTGTTAGTAGAGTATGGAAACACCTAATGGAGCATGGGCTCCTTGTACTTGTTGAAAGTTTTTTCTTGTATAAATAAGTTTCATGTAATCTAAGAAATATAAGAGAGATAATACATTTCTACACTATGCTTATGCTCCCTGTTGAAAATTGAATGCGTAAATACTTTGTAAACTTGGAACTTAATCAATTTACAATTAGGGTAGTAGATCTAATGGGAACTAATTACTCCCTCCATTCCACCTTCAATGTCATGGCCATAATCATGTTAGTGGCCATGTTTGTGGCATGGAGTTAAAGCTGTGCCATGGAAACATTATATAATTTAGAAAAAGTATAGTATCACAAAATTATTTCTAATTTGTTTTTTGAATGTTTTATAATCCATGTCACAACATGGTTCTTCTGAATCATGAATTTGAAAGTGGAGTAGATGGAGTAGTTAATAGATAAACAAAATGGCCAAGAGTATCATATTTAAAGGCAGAAAAGAGTAATCTCTGTCCGTATGCAATTATATTTATTCTCCGTCATTTTATTTCATTCAGAAGAAGTTTAATATGCAAGTGCTAATTTTGTTTTTTGACATAATCTTAGTTTTCTATTTTAAATTGGTATTAAGTGTCTTCCAGGGTTGTATAGAAAAACTTGCTTACTAATATGTTCTAAAGACCAACTTACATGGTTATTTATTGGTAGGAGGATCACCTATCCAAGTCAATCCAATGAGATTTCGTCCGAACCTTGTGATAGCTGGTGGTGAGCCATATGCTGAAGATGGATGGAGAAGTATTAAAATTGGAAATAAATACTTTACAGTAAGTTCTTGTCTTTTAATAATATTGAATATCAAATATTAAATGGATTTTGAATTACACGAGTTTGCTCTCTAATGAAATTTATGGAGGTGCTGATATTCTCTTTGAAACTTCCTACTTTGTTTCATGATTTTCCTGTTCTTTCAAGTCCCATATGTGCTTGTGTTAAATTAGATGACTCTATTTCCTCAAACAGAGAACTGTAAAGAGAGCATATTTCAAGAAGGTAGTCTTACTGCCATAATATCTTTTATAGCTTTATTAGTGAATTTTGTGATCTTAATATTGGTTAGGAATTGTCAACTGCAGGGTTTATTTTATTTTTAAACTGTAGTTAGGAAGATGTTTAACTCCCTTAATGAAGAAAAGTAAATTTTCTGTCCCAAGATGAAAATCCGTCAAAAGTTTAAAGTGAATGTTGAATGTGACAAATTTTCGGTCAAAAGTAAAATTATCTCAAGCGTAATGAGGTTTGACATATTGATTTTGAGTGTTGTTTTGAGATTCCCTGAAAAGGTAAGTTGGACCTCCCCATTGTGGATGAAGGAGGGATTAAATTGCTAGGTACTAGGAGGAAATAATCTGTTTCTTACTCTGTTAGTTTGTGTTGATATGTATCTGTGTGAGAGAGTTCTTTTCGGACACTCTTCGATTTATGCTCCCAATTTTATGCAGTCATTGGGTGGTTGTAATCGTTGCCAGATGATCAATTTGACATTCCAAGCGGGAGAGGTTCAGCGGATAAATGAACCTTTAGCTACCTTAGCAGCTTACAGGAGAGTGAAGGTGAGACGGAAAATTACTCTAAGTTTATGCTTTTTTGGGCACTCTTTATTTTGAACAGTGTGAAATTATTATCTGTGTCTGAATAGGGGAAGATATTATTTGGGATTCTGCTGAGGTATGAGGATAGCGATAAAGTTGGGCAGGAAACAGATTTGTTGCTTCAAGTGGGAGAAGAAATATACCCGGACGAACATTTACTTCTTCATAATTAATAATGTCACTTGATCCTGTCTGATACAACTCTTGTAAAATTACATGGACCTTTAATTAGTCTTATTTCAAGGTGGACTATGCTTGCATTTGCGTAACTGAACTTATGATGGATGGATAATGAATGGGTATGCTCTCTCATAGCGTTTGCAACAGTTTAATCCATTTGGAGATTCGAACGGGTATGTGGAGACAAGAATTCGAGTATGAATTTAACGTTTCGAGTCAAATTCGAACAGTTATCTGTTCGTTTCGGTTCGACTCGTTTTCACCCTTAATCATAAGATAAAAACATTATCAGTTTCTCTTAAGCTTGATTTTTCTTCCTTTGCGGAACCGTGTCATTTTGAGCCCAAACGCCGTGTTTGTGAGCTAAATAAGTTGTGATTGAAATAAGTTATTGTTGAATAATTATTGGATCATTTTTCTTATTTGTATCATAATTCAATCAAAAAATTTCGAATTATTTTAATATGTAATCGAAATACTTTCTTTTGTTGGTGTATTACTATATTAAGATAAAATCGAATTGGGTTTTAATATTTCTTTATTTTTTTATCGATTCCAGTTAAAAAATAATAATTTAAATAGACGAACAAAATTTTCAAATGCTTTTAGATTTCTAAACATACTGCATATATGCTGGTAAAGGAACAAACATAATGGGCAAAAAACACTTTTTGACCACCATAGTTATAGTGTTTTAAGCAATTAGTCGTTGTGCTTTTAAAATATTCAATTAGCTCACTGTGTTTTTTAAAAATATTCAATCAGGCCATTCCGTCCATTTTTGTAGACGGACGTTAACAAATCTGCTCTTATTTTCTACGTGGCTTTTTTTAAAAAAAATAAACAATTACGTGGTATATCTTATGTGGCAACAAAATAATTTTTTAATGATTTTTTTTTATAATATGTATAATATGAATAAAATTTAACCATCTTTATTTATATTTATAATATGTATAATCTTTATTAATATTTATAAATGTTCCATCGTCTCCATCAATGTTTAGGTAAAGATTATACATGTTCCGCCCCATCGTCTCCATCAATGTTCCATCTTGTTTGATAACAGAGTCTCATCCGCCCCATTGTCTCTATCCTCTACTGTTCGTATGACCTTTAATCTCAACAGATCCAATCGTATGGTTAAATTTTATTCATATTATACATATTATAAAAAAAATCATTAAAAAATTATTTTGTTGCCACATAAGATATACCACGTAATTGTTTATTTTTTTAAAAAAAGCCACGTAGGAAATAAGAGCAGATTTGTTAACGTCCGTCTATAAAAATGGACGGAATGGTCTGATTGAATATTTTAAAAAAATACAGTTGGCTAATTGAATATTTTAAAAATACAGTGGTTAATTGCTTAAAACACTATAACTACAGTAGCCAAAAAGTGCTTTTTGCCAAACATAATGTCTTGGATTACGTGGAATCTTTTTTAAAATATTAGTTATAAGCAAATTTTGTGAATCTTTATTTAGTATTATGTCTACTTTAAATTTAACTGACCTTAAATAAATTATCTCATGTCAATTTTAAAAACATTTTGCTTGTATTAAAACATTTTGCTATTAACCATCTTCTGTAAATGGAAATAGAATCCAGATATAAAATAAATAAAATAATTTGTTTGTAATAATTTATTAGAAAATAAAATAATTTGTTATATATAAAAATATTTTTGATACAAATAAAATAAATAATTTGTTTGTTTTATAATGCCTTTACAATTATTATATAATTTTTTAGATCATTAAATCTTGATAGTAATATAAAATAACACAACGTCTTTAAATTTATTAATATTTTTATTATTATGCTACCATTTACTAAACTAGTAATGAATCGCTAGTTTAGTAATGGTAGCAATTCAAGTTATGATATTAAATATAATCGGAAAGCTTCAAGAGCATAATTCTTAAATAGCATAATGCCTTAAATAACATAATTTTATCAAAACGACGTAGTTTTGGAGGGACGCGGTGGAATTTTTGTAAATACGCGGTGACATGGTATTTACAAAAATGCCACCGCGTATTTACAAAACTACGTCGTTTTGATAAAATTATACTATTTAAGGCATTATGTTATTTAAGAATTATGCTCTTGAAGCTTCCCTTAAATATATATAAAGATTTCAGGGTTATATTTAATTTCATGTTTCTTGACTCAAGACTTTGACAGTTTGACCTAGCCATTAATTTTTCTCTTTTTGCCCCCTTGATCTTCTCTTCTTGAATTAATTGACTACTTGGTTCCAAATCCAGATACAAAAGTCTTGGCACGTGGTCTCATTTACAATATAAAATCAATTTTTAAAATTTATTTATAGAATATTTAAATTTAAAATTAACGTTACTCGTTTTAAATTAGTTATATGATAAATAATAATAATTTTTGTATAATTTACAATAGTAATAATTGTATTGAAGCAGATTACATGAATAGGGAGTCATTTCAAACTCAAAAAAAATCTTAAATTGTCAAACACACTTGCTTTGAAAAAGAAAATCATTTATGTTTGCAAGTCATGCTTAAGAGGTATTTGATAAAAACTGAATGAATCTGAATTTCAATGTGAATGCGCTGAATCTGAATCTGAATGAAAAAAATTGTTTGATAACTAACATGTCTAAAACATCTGAACGATAAAATTTTATTATTTTACCCCTCTGAAAAATTATTTAATATTACTTAATATAATAGTTAATTTTTTTTACTTTATTCAGCTGCTCATTCAGCCAAAAAAATCTGATTGACTTAGGCATCCAGCTCAATCATATGACCGATTCAGCCATTCAAACGATTTTTTTTCCAAAACAAATGCACTTATTAGCTGACCGATTCATCTATTCAGCCATTCAGATGTATTCAGTCCTAAACAAACAACCCCTAAGTCTTGAAGATAGAAATCAATGCCAAAGTAATTTTAATTTAATTCTAACTAGACCGATAACCTGTGCAAGACACGAGTTAATACCGATAATACAATTTAAAATTGTGGTGTATAATATTTAATATTATAATTCAAGTATAAATAATATAGTATAAATGGTAATAATATATTAAACATGAAATTGAAGAATTGTATGTATATCAAAATCATTGTATATGTTTTTTAATACATGTATGTACATTCTTGAAATAATAATACAACAAAAGATACGAAAAAAAATTAATATAAATATGATCATGACATACATTGTATCGATACAAATAAATTCGGGACTAACTCGGTGATCGACCAACCAATATAACTCAGTTAATAATACTATGTTCTTAAATTTACCGTCATAAAGAAATTCGTTCAATTAAATTGTCATTTATAATTTTTTTTCTTATATTATTTTTTGATAAATTGTCTTTTTTGTATGGATAGTTTTTAAATTTTAATAAAAAAAATAAACTTTAATCGTTAAATAATTTTTTTATTTCATGTGCATAAATCTAAAATAATTTTTGTTATGAAAAATCTTTTAGACTTGTTTAAAATAATAATAATAATAAAGCTTTTAAACCTAATAAAGTCAATCCACCAATGAATTCTCAACTCTTTCCTACTTTTCTGACCTACTAGCTCCTACTTCATGGCAGCTTCTTAATTATATTATATTAATTTCTAGCTTCTTCTCCTCATTGTGTCGACGGTCGCTTTAATCACTAGTCCACTTAACCTGTCACCACATGAGTGTAATAATAAACAAATTAGTAGTATAAAATAATCTACGTACTTATGCTTATTGTCTTGAAATTTCTAGAAGTAAATCAAGTAAATTATATATTAGGTTTTTTGTTTTACTCTGTAATTTATTTGAACCAAGTCATAAAGCAATATAAGTTTGGTGTTGGGATATGGTATTACTAAAGTTGTGCCTAATAAGCAAAACCCAAATGTCACACAGCCGCTCAAAAGGATTCTACCTTGACCTCAAGTAAAGCCCAATTATCTTGAAATATGACTTGGGTGAACTCTCTCCACACACACACAGAGGGCCCGCCCTGAGTTTTTCAAGACCTAAAGCAGAAAAAAAATTGGGCCCGTTGCGAATTCCTATTAAGATAGGTATAAAAAAAACTAAGAACTTTCTCTGAACAAAAGAGCATAAATACAAAAGAATACCAAATATAATAACAGACTATTTCAATATTTTCAAAGCATCATTCAGATATCACATTATCACTAATTCAAAAAAATAATCAGTTCAAAAACATAATATCATCAATAGTGGGGTAGATGATATCAACAGCTCCTCTTGAATAACACTCACTTATAATGGGCAAATTATAAATAAAGAAACATAAAATTTTATAGTTCAGGTATTGGAATGTAACCTTACTAAATTTCAAATAGTTTCACAGAGATCAATCAGGGGTGACATATCCAAGCTATGACAAGAGTTAAACTGTTTGGTTATTCTTCAAATAGTACACATGGTAAATAGTGTAAAACTCAAAATCTTCTCAGCAAGAGTTTACCTATTTTCTTTTGTATTATATTGGCTATACTATGACCTCAGTCTTTAACTGTCAAATTTTAATACCAATAAGTAAAGTACGCATGACCCATAGTCTATTAATAGAGATAATCATAAAGTCTGCACTAGCCAGATTAAGAGAAAAAATGGGATTATACATATTTGCAAAGAAACACAAGAATGAGTAAAGACATAATTATGATGGACAAATGCATAGACTAACAAAGATTGAAATTAATTGAGACATATTGAAGTAATTATTTTTTAATTTATGTGAACCTGTTGGTATTTTTAAATGTACATATTAGAATTTTTAATAGTGTTGGATCTAGTTTTACTTGTGTAATAATTTTAGGGTTCTTTACATAAGTATACAACAAATAGAAAGTAATTACAAGAAAAGTGCATCAACCAAATAATTACAAAAAGATTGTATATATTATAAAACTAGTACAATTCACATTAATAAGGAAACCTAAAATCAAGGACTAATAACTGTCATAATTAATAATTCAAATTCAAATATTTGAATCTAACAACAAAAACAAATTAAAATTCAAAATAATAATTCAAATTTAAATATTCAAATTCAAATCTTCATCTCACTCACATACACTTTGAAATAATAGTTCGCCGCTACACCGCCGCGAATCTCCATTGTCCAAAACGCCAATGAGAATAAGAAGAAGATTCGTCCTATAAAAAGTTTAAAAATAAATAGATATAACTATTAATGTTCTGAATTTTTTTTATAACTATTTTGTTACTCATAAATAATAAAATAGTTATCTTTGTATGAATGGTTGGCTACTAACTGCATCGCATTCAAACGAAATTGGTAACTTAATAAAATTGAATTGATTACCTTGGTCTGAAGGTTTGGCTACCAACTGCACTATGAAAAAACTGCAGGTGTGGATGTGAATTAGTTACTTTGGTATGAAGGTTTTGTTACCTTGGTACGAAGGTTTGCTTACCTTGATCTGAAGGTTTGGTAACCAACTGTACTAAGAAAAAATTTAAGTGTAGAGGTTAAATTAATATATTAAAAATGAGATTAAATTAGTATCGATCAATTTGTAACATAAAATTAAATTAGTATTCAATTATATATACAAGTGTAGTTTCCATAATTTATTTATTTTTTAATAACAGGATACAACCGTGCAAATACTTTAGGAAGATTAATTGGATACCAGCTACTAGTACTAAAATATTGTGTAGTTATATCATGTTTCATTAGTTTCACTTCTCAAGAATCATATATACCTTTTATGCAAAAAATGCATGATTAAAATAAATTTAGTGCACGATCCACGTCTATTGAATTCAAATGTAACTTGAAAATGAGTTCGGCGATTTCATAATGATATCTAAAGTGAACCGCACATGTATTAGGAGTAGTAGGAGTAAAGTATATTAAAAAATTTAAAGTGTAGAGGTCGATTGGTTACTTTGATATGACAGTTTGGTTACCTTGATATGAAGGTTTGGTTACCATCATTCAGTATCCACCGTCACACCTGTATCCACCTCCAACTCCAGTATACGGGCTGAGTTACAATAAGGTGTATCCCAGTACCAGCTCCTCCTATTATGCTCCTTAAGTTTATGACTATACGTATTCGAGACCATATGTGCATCCACCACCTCTATCGTCGGATCCAATCACTTCATTCAGCCATCACGGTTATGGTGACAATGATGATGAGGGTGGATGCTCCATCATGTGAAATCAAGTATATATATATATATATATATATATATATATATATATATATATATATATATATATATATATATATATATATATATATATATGAATGAAGAAGAAGGGTGATGACTAACTTCAGTTGTTATAGATGAGGAGAGAGAGAAAAAGTCATGTGTATAACTAATCCCTAAATTAAGGAATTCTAATTGAATACTAATTCCCTAAATTAAGGAATCCTAATTGCACTAGTATTGTAAATAAATATGGAAGTGAATTAGTTGTGTAAAAATTTTATGAGAACGCTATTATTGTAATTATTTTTAAAAATGTAATAGAATATGTAATTCATCCATAATTTTATTTGTCAAAATTTTAAATATTTTAGAGAATGATTCTACATAATCAATTATACTCATCCATTAGAATAAAAATAGTCATGCACTGATTGTATGATATAAGAAAAAGGGGTTCTAAAAAATTTTGGGGCTAAAGCCCGGGCACCTTGGGCTTTAGCCCAGGGCCGATGCTGCACACACACACACACACACACACACACACATATATATAATCATACATAAAGATAAAGTTAATCTCACTACTACAAAATAGTAAATACACAACGCGAAAAAAACATTGTGGTTTCAGTCAGAGAAACGTCGTGGTTAAGGGTGTCATCTATTTGACACCCTTACACAACGTTTTAAAAACGTTGTAGTTAAGCACAATACACGACATTTTTTATGAAAAAAACGTTATAGATTTGTTTTTCAAAAATTAGCAGATGCTTAAAAACGTTGTAAAAGGTATGATTCTACAACGTTTTTTGAATAAAAATGTTATTGTTTAGTATATTAGACAACGTTTAGGCATATTTACACAACGTTTTTAAAATGTTATAGATTAAAAAAAAAGAAAAAAAAAGATTGTTCACCTACATTACCAATACACCTACAATATGCTAATGCCGGAAAGATTAGCATAAAATATCAAATAACATATATGGTGTCTTAAACAAACAAAAATCAAATCTTAGTCCTTACAAAATCCCACTGCCAAATCCAACTAACATCTGTAAATATAAAACCTAATAGAGAACCTTGTGAGAAAGGCCAACATAACTAATCCAAACCCCACTAGTAGTTCCTGCACCTAAACAATAGCATTAGCAGCACTTGCAATCCTTGGCCACAGATCACACTAATTTTAATAGTCTTGTCTCCCAAAGAAGCAACAGCCAATAGCAAGAATCCTTCTGGTCTGTCAACTGCTGTAAATCCGTACCTATTAGCTTCAGCTGCAGCATCTGAGCATACAATAGCCTCCCCAAACTGTGAAAAGACAAATGAAACAATAAGCAGATCCGCAATGGCTAATATAGTGACACATTGATAACTAATGTCTCACCATGTATCCTGGAACAGGAAGAGAACAAACGGCTGGCAAAAATCCTTTGTGCAAGTGCCTCAGCAGATTTGAGCTCCGAGTACCTTACAGAAAACCAAGTTAATCAAAACTAGAAGAAATTGACAAACAAAACAAGCTAATTAGAAGCATCAAACAAAATTGACAGATAACATTCAGCCCATCACACCAAAGTAGAACTTTGTTGGGGAGTTTCTTGATCTCATCATACGAAGGGCAAGCACTCACTTCAAGAGAAAATATGTTATCTATCGATACAGAGTAACTCTGAAACTGAGGTATTGAGTGTCAACAAAATAGAAAGTAATCTATTTAAAGAGTAATAATATTAGAGCACAAAAAATGGTTCCTACAATCTCTCCAACTTTGACAGGTTCATAGGTTTTCTCTAGATAGTTCACGATCATCTTGAAGTCGTCTGAATCCTTCTCCACAGGAGAAATAAAGCAACCCAATTTTTTTTAGCAATCAAAGGGAGGATCATCAATTGTATCACCACTCATGTCTCCTATAAGGTGCGAGGCTACAGTAATGTCTCTAATAGTCTCCAATGCAGTGGTAGCCTACATATTCCATGAAAATTGAGCATTTTTGTATTCACTAATTAAAGTAGTTCGGCGTTTTTAGCTAAATATCCCCAAATTAAAGTTTTAGACAACTTCATGCCTATTTGAATATTCGCTTACCATTACAGTGTGCGGGGGGGGGGGGGGGGGGTGATATAGGAGGGTTGAACTGATAGACATTGGCTTATAAAGTAGCATTATTCAATTGGAAATGGATCCAAAAGGTAACTTAACAGTAAGTATATTGACATGAACCATTAAGTGGAATATTAAAGATTTATGACAAGTTAGTTCTTACAGGAGGAGCGCCATCACAGAACTCAATGACCCCTCGTCCAACCAAGTTACATAGTAAACTTCACCAATGTGTTCTTCTAAACAAAAAGAATGAAGTGACATAATGAAATGAGTAAAAAAATGCAGTTCAAAAGAAACCACAGAGCACTAGATTTATAATGGTATTTTCTCATAATCTCATTCCAAAGTAAAATAAATATAATGTCTAGATGAAACGTTTTTCTTCAAAGTTCAACGAAATCAACCTATCCGTGGATTTTGCAGAATATAAGCATAGAGAACAAGTAATCTTCATAACATTGGTTCAATGTCTAAAATGTTTCATTCGGAACCACTGTAATACCAATATAAACAATACAGCTTCTTCGTAAAGTAATATTCTAATAAATTTTAATAATAAACTGGAACCAAATGATAGAATTGGTTTATGAAATGAAACAGAATAAGCTTTGGAACAACAATAGCAACAAAATGGTGCATGATCAAGAAGACAACAAAAACATTTGATATATCACCTGGGAAAGTCCAACTATGTTGTAACCCTCACTGAGTTCACTCATTTTCTTCACCTGCTAGATGAAGAAAGTACAAACTAATATAAAAGGTCAAACTTCAAAGGCCTCGATTGTGAGACAAAAACACTGCCAACAATTTTACCCACCTTCTCACAAGCAATGTTTATCTACAAAATGCAACACAAATATGTCAATTATCTAGGATAAATCGTTATAATGCATCCTAAGCAAGAAGTCCTTATACAAGACGAAAAAATCACCTGTTCAAGAAAGGGCATGAACCAGGAATCTCGTGCTCCATTTCCAATTTCGCTACATTTGAATAGAAGAAAATCGTAGGAAAATTTCAGTGTCTGAGCAATTCAGGCATAGCAAACTCATCTCACATACAAAAGAAATTCAGAAAAGGAGTCCTACTTTCTTTGTAGTGGTACTCTTAAATTCTGGACAACGGGAGTATATAAGAAACACAGAGAAATTCAACTCAAAAAAAGAATTATGTTCTTCAATGACACAATGCAATTGGAACATACATGCAATACCCTTGAGCACCGGACCGATTGCTTAAAATCTCAACGAAATTTGTAACTCCTTTATTCTTGCATTTGTCTGCAATGCCTATCACAATATAATAAAAGGAAGGAAAAATAGGTGAGAATATCTCAACAAGATCTGATAACTGATTCGACCTCAAGTTTTTTTTTAACTATTAATTAATGCTGATAATACATACGAAAACTATGGCATACATTGCAGCCAATTGCAGGACCGTATGGAATAAATAATTTAGATTTCTCAAATAATCAAAACATTCATGAAAATTGAGAAACATGGTTAATTTTATAAGAAAGATCCACATCTAACTTACCACAAACCTAGCAACCTCTGTGGCATTATGTACGGCACTTTTTGGAGTAATCTCAGTGAGAAGCAACACTGCAACCTGATAACAAAAATTGAGAAAAAATATATTTGGTTAAATATATATAAATTGAGATTTATATATATCAATACCGAGTGCATAAGGGGAGAAATACCTCATCAATAGAAATTTTCTTTCTTAAACACCGATGTCTCAAAATCGAGAATAGTCTGATGCTTAATCGTCGGTGCAGACACCATGCGAGCCTGGAGGAGCTGATCCTGAACCAACAAACCCAAAAAAAGTCAATAGATCTAAACTAATTCAATCAAATCTAAAATTAATACCTAGCGAGGAGGAGCAGTAGCAAGGCGAATTCATGGATCTGGTATATTGTGAAGGGAGGATCTGGTATATCCGCTCCGCTCCTCCTCCCCCGAGACCTCGCCTCTCCCTTCCACGAGCATGGACCATAAGAACACAACCAAAGAGCAGATCTGAGAAGGAAACTTGGAGACAGAGAGGGAAAACGGGAGTGAGAAGGAAAAAATAGTCGGTCTTCTAATTTTAAGTTTTAAGTTATGTATTTTTTCTCCGTGTTTTTTCTCATAGATAACGTTTTAAAAAAAAAATTCATCTAATTAAAATCTAAAAATTATTCTTTTAAATAGATAACGTTTTTGTATATATATCTATAATATTTTTTTAAAAACGTTATGAAAAAAAATATCACAATATTTTTATAAAAAACGTTGTAATTTAAGCATTATCTATTTACTATTTTGTAGTAGTGTCTCTCTCTAGACTAATAAACTTTCATGTGCAGGTGAATGCCTAAAATAATATGTACTGATTTTCATGTGCAGGTGAATGCCTAAAATAATATGTACTGATTCTCTCTAGACTAATAAATTTTCATGTTCGTATGTGGATTTCAGGTCATTTTTAGTTTAGAATTTGGAAAAACTTAAACTTACAAGGTTGTAGAGAATTTAATTTCCTATGGAATAGACATCAGATTCGAATTTTTCTGATAAAAGGTCTATTTATTATGAATTATTGAAGTTTCAGAAATAAATATTTTTATAAAATATATGGCGGGCCCCACTTTTGGTTGGTGAGAAATGAAATGTGCTAGAATTTATTTTCAAAAATGGTGGGCTTGAATAGTAGCAGGTAAAGCCATCAGGTAGCAGGTTAGTCTGCTATGACGTTCTAAGCATTTTCCTATAAATATGGTGCTTAGTTAGAATTGAAAATCACACCAGAAACAAGTTTTCTCTCTTTCTCTCTCTATATTATCGAGCGTATTTTGTGAGTATTTAGATACTTTGTGAGTTGCTATTCATCAATGCAAGTTTCCTTCAGCCTTATACCGATATTCCGATCAGAAGTACTATTATTTTGAGGTAAGGGATGTTATTTTCTTCATAATAATGTTATTCTTTCAATATCATTATACCGAAATATTGGTATGGATTTTATTGTGGAATTTCTACCTTTTTTTGTCGGGGTTACTATTCACGTATACGACACTATTCACGAATACGGATACTATTCACAGAAAAAATAAAATTTTCTTTTCTTTGTCCAAGTTGTCTATTATGGTTACTATCTTTGATTGTATCCATGTTTTGATCTTTATTCTTAAATTTTGCTCCACAATTGACTATTATAAGGTATTTTTGAACTTGGATAAACTAAAGTACGAATCCCTAATCTTTGATCTTTTATCTCACTGAATTCGTTTTCTTTAAGATATTTTCATCATCCTCAGTCCTAAATGATGATAATATTGAATATCTTTGGCCTGTAGTGCAAAGATGAATGATTAACTGATGAATATCTTTGGACTGTAGTGCAAAGATGAATGATTACCTAATGAATATCTTTGGCTCGTAGTGCAAAGATGAACACGTGTTGAGATGAACATGACCAACTGGTGATATAAATGAATATCTTTGGCCTGTAATGCAAAGATGAATATTTGATTCAAGATGTATATTTATTGATGTTATAAGGATAAAATATTGATGAACTTTTAAATCTTAGGATATAGTAGAATTTTTTCTCTACTTGACTCTTCTAATGGATTGCTGTTCCGCTGCAGTTGTTGATCTAAAACTTGTTGTCTATTATATTTTATCAGATTTTTCCCTGTTGAAGACTAATGATAAATTTTTGTATATTATATTAGGCATAATATTCTTTACTGGGCTAGTTAAGCTCACCCTTTTCTTTTTGTTCCATTTTTCTTCTCAGGAGGATGAGAACATAGCAGAAACTAGTCGGGGTATGGAGTGATGGTTCATGATAGTTGTATTAGTAGTACTCACTATTTTGTAAAATAGTGTATCAATAATTGTAATGAGGACTCCTTTTGAGTTTGTATACTCTCTATTAGATAATAGTTATATTCAAACTCATAGTATATGTGTTGTCGTATTTTATACGATAATTGTATTAATGAAGTTGTATTTGTTTCTGTACCATGTATTTGGCGACTCAGAATGGGTGATGTATACCTATTTTGGGGACGTCGCAGTAGGTGTTTATGACATAAAGGGTTTGTCGACGAACAAGCCAGTGTCAAATGCTACCCCATACCTTCGAATTCATCTTCCTCCCTCTTTCTTCAAAATTCATCATTTTCGCTTGAATCTTGGTGAAATCCGTTTCTGAGAAATTAATCTGCGGCGAATCAAACTCCGGCGATTTCTTGGCGCCCATTCCTTCCAATCCTCAATTTTAGGCGGCGATTAGGAGGATGAGGGGGAGAAAAGTAGGACGACTTTCTGATTTGGGAGAAGAAGCCATTTAGAGAGAGAGAGAATCAATTTCTAATTTAGAAGAAAGAGACCTAATTTGGTTTGGGAGGAGAGAACGCATAAATCTTCCAAAACGACACCGTTTTGGAATACTGTGTAGAAAACAAAAAACACGACTGTGTACAACCATTTTTCCCATATATATATACATATATATATATATATATATATATATATATATATATATATATATATATATATATAAAACTTATGTAGCACAATTGATTTTTTTTTTTGCTAAATCAATTGATTTACATATGGGAAGGATTTTTTTTTTGTTTGGAGATCGAAATTTGGAGGGAGTATAAGTGTTAAAGTGTATAATAACACACGAAAAAAACTATATTTTGATGAAAAAATTGATGATGGGACTGATTAGTGATCATTGATGGAGCCATCAACCATGGAGGCGACAACAAAAAGTATTGTTAATACACTTGCAAAGGAACTAGCCACTAGGCGTAGCAGTTCACCTGACATTGTAGGATTTATAGCCGTTGGGAGTGGGGCTATGGGTAGGGGTGTAAGTCGAGCCAAGTTGTTTGGTACTCGACTCGAGATCGGTTCAAAAATATGATCCAAAGCTTGAATTCAAAGTTGATCCGAGTCAAATCTGATCCATACTCGTTTTCTGTTTAATGATATACGAGTCGAATTCGAGCATACCAGTGTTCGCTCAGATTAGGATTCGAGTATTTTATTTTTTCTCGAACCATACTCAATACCTGCTCGATGGATCATTTTCGAATATTGGTGTGATCCATGCTAGTAAGTTAAATATGTGATATTTGTATCAATATTTATAATTTATAAAATGTAGTATGAAATTATGTAAACTTGTACTTGAATAAATCAATGAATTGAATGTCAATTTTTATTAAATTATTTATAATTTCAATACATATATAAAAATGAAAAAGTTTTATATATAAATATTAGTTAAGTAACCAATTTAGTATGTAGTGGTTCAGTTTTAAGTGAAATGGTTCATATTTGAAACTCGATTTGAAGGCTCATGAGTAACTCGCTTTGTAAACGAGTCGCGTACTTACGAGCCGAGTAGGTCCGAGTAATGATCTGAGTCGAATCTGGCATAAAAATATAAATCTCTTATCGAATTAGAGCTCAATTTTTTCGAGTCGAGCTAAATCTGAGCATGAAGGTGTTCGCTGAAATTCGACTCGTTTACACCCCTAGCTATGGGGGTGGGGTTGAAGCGTGGAGGGTGGCGCCGGGGCTGTGGAGATGAGGCCTGTGGGGTCGGGGACTGGAGCCTGCCTAGGAGGGATTGGGAATGACCTGCTCGGTTGGGCCAGTGGGGATTGGGCAACAAGCAAGTGGAATGACTCGGGGTATTTTTGGAAATTCCTTGAGGACATGTGTTTGATACGTGACCACTTTCCAGGAAACTCTATAAATACTCTTTCCATTTTATGAAGGAAGGGACTTTTGGACCTTTGTAAGGTTGGAGGACTTGAAGACTCTCTCTCAACCCCAGACACTCAAGATGGCTCTCTGGATCCTTGATACCCTAATAAGGTTCTCGGATCCTAAGAGTTCTGCCACGTCTCATTAGAGTAATTGCTCACCTATTCTTGTAATGATCGTAACGATCTTACAATCTTTGTAAATGATATTATATGAATAAACTGAGATTTTATATTAAATTATTGAATAAAATGAGATGTTATATTAAATTATTGAATAAAATGAGATTTTATTGATAATTTGAGTTTTATAAGACCTACAATCATTATTTGACGGCGCTACGATGTTTGTGCGCGGAAAATAGTGTGTAGAAGGTAAAAGTGGAAAAATACTTTTTTTTCACTAAAAGACGAAAATGAAAACTCTATTTTAAAAACGTAGAAAATGTAAGACCCCAACTTTTATAAATAAAGATAAATTTTTTATAAATATCATTTTTGAATATTAAGGAGTGAATTTGATATAATGTTATAGTTATGAGTAATATTTATAAATTTTGCAAAGTACTCAAGTTGTTATATTTTATTCGATTGGTCGGGAAATATTCGTTTTAACAGGGAATATTCGTACGACGGCACAATTATTGGTGGACTCCACTGTGGAATTATTGTCAGATTGAGAAAATGACAAAAATATCTTTTTATAAAAATAACAGCGAAAGTTTTACCGTTAATTATTGAAATATCCAGTGTTATAAGTATAGTAAAACGCGTGGTTGCATAGTAGCACACGATTTTGATTATTGATGCTTACATGAGAAGTCACTCAATTTTACTCAATTATTACCACAGTAATTATTGCATAGTATCTCACGTTATTTGATTCAATTATTGTCAATATTTTATATATTATTAAATCAATAATTCAGATGACAAGTTATTCTAATTATTATATGCATAATTAATAATGTCTAGAAAGTTCTATCGAGAAAAGATGTTTGGTCACCTAATTGCGCGCCAATATGGAGAAATCTTTATTAGAAAGCCCCCTCTTTCCTAGGAACGATCTGTTTGTTAATATTGCGAGTTATAATAATATGAATAAAGGTTGTTAAAAATATTGAAGGGATTTTATGAAATATTTGTTGTAAAATTTTCTTATTTTATGGACCCACATTTACCCATTTTTTAAAATAATCGGTAGAAATTTATTCTTTACAATAAAGGTGGGGCCCACATGTGGGGCCACGTGTGGGGCCCATATGTGGGAGAAATGATTTTGGAAATTGGGGGGGGGGGGGAAAGAGTATACATAAAGAGAGGGAATATATATATATATATATATATATATATATATATATATATATATATATATATATATAAAATATGTGATGATGGGAAGAAAAAAAGAGATGAGTGTGTGATGTGTGTATATATATGTGTGTGTGATGGTGGGAAGAAAAAAAAGAGATGAGTGTGTGATGTGTGTGTATATATATATAATGTGTGATGGTGGGAAGAAAAAAAGATAAGAAAATGATGTATATGTGTGTGGTGGTGGTGGGAAAGTAAAAGTGATAGTGATGTGTGTATATATATATATTTTGTTTTTTAGTTTGAAAGTTGGGCGTATGAATTGCAGATCTGTCCCGTGATTTCATTTCAACTGTTGGTCCGTGAAGTTTCTTAAATAGTACCTCTTCTATTCTCCTATAAATAGGATGCTTAGTTAGAATTGAAAATCAAACTAGAATCAGAGAATTCTTCTTCTATAATCTTAAGTGTATTTCTTTGGAGTTTAAGAAAGCTTTGAGCGTAGAAAATAGTGAAAGTTTTCTTCAAGGTAAGGGATGTTAATTTTGTTCAATATTCGCTTGAAATACTATTTTCTTCCATACTCTATAGTATGTAAGTAATATTATTTCGTTTCAGATTTTGAATTCTATACTCATTTGGTTAAAGTTTTGGCTTCTATACTCCATGAAATTAGTAGAATATTCCTTGATATTTGCGCTTCATCCAGTATCTTTTCATAGAAATATTATTCTGAGCCTTCTTGATAAGTTTTAACCTTTTCATGCCGGTGTACTATTCACGGGGTCACTATTCTCGAAGTTACTATTCACAGGATACTATTCACTCGATTAGTATTCACCCGGGGTACTATTCATGACAAAAATTGATTTTTTTTCGGTCCAAATCATTTTTGATACAATATTATTCTTGAATTTTACTCCCCAAAGAAGTATCATGTTGACAATTTGGACGTTATTGATTTCTGGATAAATTAAATTATAAATCTTTAAAAATTTATCATTGAACTTGTTTTATGGAATTCTTATATCATTGTCATCATCCTCATGTTTATATTATGTTGAAAGTCATCTGTGGCTTGTAGTGCATAGATGGACTTGGTATGATTATGACCAGGGATTATTCGGTATAATCATAACGGTAATGTTACAAATGATGTGGTAAAAGTCCTCATTGGCCCGTAGTGCATTGATGGACAGTTGTTGGCATGATAATGACCATTGATGAATACACGAAAATCCTTGGCCCGTAGTGTATGGATAATTTATTGTCGTGATACTAAAGAATATCCTTGACCGTAGTACAGGGGTGATTCGATGATGTGGATTATTTATTAAGCTGAGTCTCAGCGATAAAAGTGATGAAAAACATTTTAAATCATAGAAGATAGTAGATTTTATGCTCTACTTGACTCTTCTAATGGATTGCTTGTTCCGCTGCAGTTAAACTTGATGTTTGTTATATTTTTATCAGTTTAACACTGTTGAAGGCTAACGATAAATTATTCTGCATTATCTTAGTCATAATATTTCTTACTGGGCTAGTTGAGCGCACCCTTTTACTTTCATTGTACTAATTTCAAGGAGTATAGAAGCCAAAGCTTTAACCAACTGAGTGTAATAGAATATATGAAACTGCAAATGGATTTTTGCCCGCCATGCAGTAATCCACATAGACAGATCATTTCCACAATTTAATAAGGAATGAATACGAAGGATCATTCACCATGCATGTGGTAATCCACACAGACAGGTTATTCCAACAGAATAATAAAGAATTGAATAACAGGAGGATTCACCATGCGTACGATAGGCTGCACAGACAGGTTATTCCCAACAGAATAATAAATAATGGAACCAGGTCCGGCGTAAACGCACAGACAAGATATCCCGACAGAATAATAAATAATGGAACCAGGTCCGGCGTAAACGTACAGACATGATATTCCAACAGAATAATAAATAATAGAACCAGGTCCGGCATAAACGAACAGACAGGATATTCCGACAGAATAATAAAGAACGAAATATTAGAAGAATTTCATCATGTATGCGGTACTTCACATAAACAGGTTATTCCAACAGAATAATAAGAATGGAATAACAGAAGAATTTCACCATGTATGCAGTACTTTGTATAGACAGGTTATTCCAACATAATAATAAAGAATGGAATAACAGAAGAATTTCACCAAGTATAGGGTATCTCGCGTATACAGGTTATTCCAACAGAATAATAAAGAATGGAATAACAGAAGTTCTTTTCATGAATAAGAAAGAAAGAACACCCCTTACAAGTACAACAAATAATATCCCCTACCTTAGAAGAAACTGGATATTGGAGTAGTGAAGTAGCAGAATACTTTTCTTCTTTCTCTCTATAGTTTCTCTCTCTAGAGTTTCAGTGAATTCGTAAGAAATAATGAAGGAATGAGCTTCTATTTATAGGAGAATGGACTGAATAGTAACTAATTCATGAACGGTGTAGATTGATTTACTTTTAAACAGACGGTCCATATTGGTTTACTATTAAAACTTAAAGCAACGGTCCATACTGATTTACTATTAAAACTTTAAACTAACGATCCATATTGATTTACTATTATATCTTCAACCAACGGTCTGAAAAATTAGCACATCTCCTCATGGAATAATATTGTAACCAAAAATGATTTGGACTGAAAAGAAATATATCTTACGGGTGAATAGTACCATGTGAATAGTAACTTGTGAATAGTAACTCATGAATAGTAACTCGTGAATAGTACTCCGACACAAAAAGTGCCCCGAATACCCGATTGAACAATATAACCTCCAGACATCAATTATTATCGAAACAATTGTCAATTTTCACTAACACAAATAATTCTAACACAATAGAACTATAAAATTTATCATTAATCAACACGAATTTATTCATCATTAATATTATAATTCACAATATTTAACAATCAGGTCGTTCCCAGGAAAGAGGGGGCTTTCCGATAAGGATTTCTCCTTATTGGCGCGCAATTAGGTGACCAAACCTCTCCTTGACAGAACTTCTAGACGTTGTCAATATTGTAAATAATAATATGAATAACTTTGTCGTCTCAATTATTGATTTAATAATATAACATATAATGCAGATAATACTGTAACAATAATTGAATCAATAATATGAGAGATATGATACATCAATTACTGTAGCAATAGTTGAGTATAACTGAGTGACTTCTCACGTAAGCATCAATAATCAATACCGTGTGCTACTATGTAACCACGCGTATTACTGTATTTTTACTACCGAGTAGTTCAACAGTTTTAACGGTAATACTTCCGCCATTATTTTTATAGAAAGATAATTTTGTCATTTTCTAACTACGACAATACTTCCGTTGTGGGGTCCATCAATGATTGTGTCGTCATACAATATTCCCTGTTAAAACGAATATTCTCAGACCAATCGAATATTATATAACCACTTGCTTACTTTGCAAAATTTATAAATACTATCCACAACTATAACATTATATCAAATCCACACCATAATATTAAAAAAATTATTTCGAGAAAATTAAATATTTATTCATAAAATCTAGGGTATCATAGGTTCCTTTTTCTAGGACCCTATTTTCAAGACTTGTAAAATTGAGCCCCAAAGACCTTTTGGAAGCTCAAAGTATTCTTGCACGATCGTCTCTTCAGAATCGCGACTCTCGCGCAGAGGGAAAATGTGGGTCCAATTGCATATTAGGGCTCACATGACCTAATTGAGTTAAATGCACAGATTAGGGTTCACATTATGATGAAATGAATGACGAAAAAGATGAAAATGAATGAACAAGACCGCAATCAATGAACAAATAATTAAATGAGCAAAAAGGGAAAAACCTAAGGTTTAGTGCCCTAGGGTTCAACCACCCTAGGGTTCAACCACTCCAAAATGACTCCTCTTTAAATAAAAGATAAATTAATATCTTCCCCAACTGGATTTGGTTGGAACTATAGGAACGAAACAAGAAAAATGGACAAAAGATAAAACAAAGGAAAACCAAAATCTCCCCTAGGGTTCGCCCCCTAAGGCGCGCTACCTCATTTTTTCAATTGACGTTCTAAAAGGATTTTGATCGATGTAGAACAATGAGTCCTAACTATAGAAAGAAATTAAAATATTTTGAACTCCAAGAAATGATTTGTCTTATAATCTCCATGACAAGAAAAACATCTTACAAGACCAAGAATCATGAGAAAAGGATGAAAATCGACCAAGAAAGGCTGAAACGAATGAAATGAACCGAAGGAGGCCTCTCTAGGGTTCACCCCCCTAGGGCGCGACCTCTCGTTTCATGTGCTGAGTTCTTCTGAGATTTCTCGACAACGAGATTCTCGAATGAAAAAGGAAGAACATGAAAACATGGTTTGAGTAGCGAGAGCTTTGACGCATGAGATCAGAGAGGAGCCTCCATGAGTGCCAAGGTAGAAGACTTATGGAGGCAACTCATTTTGGAAATAGATTGAGGGATTAGAATTGTGACTAGAATGACATGACTATCTGGGCATTATTCTGATGACTAAGGGTATTTTTAGAAATTTCCTGAGGACATGTGCCTGATAGGTGACCAGTTTCCAGGAAACTCTATAAATACTCTTTACATTCTATGAAGGAAGTGACTTTTGGACCTTTGGAAGATTGGAAGACTTGAAGATTCTCTCTCAACCCCAAACACTCAAGAAGGCTCTCTGAATCCTTGATACCCTAACAAGGTTATCGGATCTTAAGAGTTCTGTCACGTCTCAGTGGAGTAATTGTTTACCTGTTCTTTTCCCCTCTTTAGTTCATCAATCCATTCTGTACTCTTCGTGGATTTTTCTCCTACTCAGCCAACACAAAATCCTAAACCTAGTAAGGTACAATTTCCTTGTCCACAGATCGCTAATTATAAGCTACGCCACGTACATATATAAACCACATAAAATACTTAAGAGGATCAGGTCCGGACTCCCGGACCTAATCAAATCTGGACCCAAATTTATTTATTTATTTGCTTTTTTTTTAAAACAGCTATTTTTTTTTTAATATTTTATGGAACTGAAATTTTTCCATAATACAATATTTTGGGCGTGTTTTGGATACCTATACCAAAAAATATATGTACAATCTGCATAGAGTGTACATACATGTTTTGTTATATGTATCCAAATCATACCCAAAACACTATATTATGTAAAAATTCAAGTTCCATAATTATTTATTTTTTTAGTTGTTTTAAAAAAAGCAAAAAAAAAAGGTCCGGATTTTGGTCCGGTCCGGGAGTCCGGACCTGATCCGGCCTCATATATATATATCCGTCTCTCCAGCGAATCATAGACTAAAAACGAACAGGCTATAACGACGGTTTTTTCCGTCGCTATAACATAGAAAGCCGATTTTTTATGTTGTGGTGACGAAAAAAAATCGTCGCTATAGTCGGTTCGTTTTTAGTTCGCTCCCTATTATTCGCTTGAGAGTCTGCCCGTATATATATATCAAGTCCAACGTGGTTTGGAAAATAATCGAGTGCAAATTAAAATTCGAATCACTTTTGGAAGTGATTCACCTTCCTTTTTCAATTAGACTTGCTCATATAAGCTTTATGGGTTTGAACCAATATGCCCAAGAGTTATGTATACTTGTCAAAAGTTTTGTTCCGCAAAAAAAGTTATAAATATTAGGTCAAGACATTATCAACTACAAAACAACTCATTAATTATGACTTTTAATGAATCTAGATAGTATATGTAAAGTAGGAATATTATTATTTCGGAAGTGGTTAGCATAAAGTTTATTTTGAATAAATTGGTCAATTGACCTACTAGAGTACTTACACGCAGACGAGACTCTATGTGTATCAACATTCTACTGGCCAATTAACCAACTTATCAAAAAATAAACTTCATGCATGCTAACCGGATCCATTTATTTCATTTGTCCATAAAAGTCCTAACAAGGTCTTTAGAGTATGTAATAAAATAAATTAAACCACAATTAATTAAACTTAGAAAGTCCTTCACATATAATGATTATGTTTGAATTTATGTTTTTTGTCAATGGGTGTAACACGAGCACTTCTCCAAGAGGTCAGTACTACTCTCGTTCAAACATACTTAATTTCGGAGTTCTGAGATTCGGTATATTAGTACTAAGTATGATTGCACCCTATTATATTTGAATTTAAAGCTAGGTGAAAAGAAAAAATAAAATAAAAAACAAATCACCTAAAAGATTATTAGCTGGAGCTTGATTAACTGCCAACCACTAAAGATTACTTTTAACTAAGTTTACTTAACAAAATGACATAATTTTATCTCTTAGGTTAAGTATCCCTTAGGTTAAGTTTTTTATTTTTAGGTTTTCTAAAAAATTCTTTAATTTTAAATTTATACAAAATTACATTGTTTTATTAAGAAGCTTTAGCCAATTAAGCTTGGCTACGGGTGCCTTAGATTATTTTATATATAAAAAAAAATTTATATAAAAAAAATTTATTCTTGATAAGTTTCTTTTCTTGTGTTTATGAGTTCTAAAGAAAAGGTTTTAAAAAAATAAATCTAAATTACCACTTGATATTTCTATTATTTAGCTCATACATTATTTAAATCACATCACCCCCCCCCCCCCCCCCAAAAAAAAAATAAAATAAAATAAAATAAAATCCAAAACAATCTTGTTAGATCTTTCCTCTATTTCAAGCAGTAGCTTCCGGGTTCAGTATTCATGTTGTCCTTTCTAGAAAAAACCCTTTAATTTATCTTCTTCTTATTTAATAACAGTCAAAAGACAATGGAGACTCATTCTTCTTATTCCATTATATTGATAAAAATACAAATTAGAATTTTGGTTTTGACAATTCAGGAAATCCGACTGCATAATTGTGGTTGTACTTAATTAGGATGCAACACTCCTGTCTCACATCTTAACATATGAAATATTTGAATGTTTATATAAAAATTTAAATTACTATCATTAATATTTTTAAATATAGATTTGATTTAGACCCTGAATTTGACTCTGGTTGGGAATTTGAGATTTTGTGTTGTAAACACAGAAATCTAAATATTACAAAAGATGAAAAATAAAATAAAAAAACTGTACATGGGTTCAATTAAAAAGGTAAAATCTTAATTTATAAATTGGATTCCTGTATTTTTTTTCTTTGTTTATTAGTGCATAATTAATAAATACTATACTATAGATATAGATAAATCAATGGCAATAGTCTAGTTTAGTGGTACCCCTCCTGTCCCCTTCTCTGAGTTTCAAAGTCATAAATTTACTTGAGATGAAGAATATTATAGCCCTAGTCATCAAGTATACTTTGAAATATTCATATAAACTGACATGTTTTTTGTATCCAAAAGACTTGATCAATATAAGATTAACAAGAAAGATAAAACATCAACTTCAGGTCTACATCTTACATATCTACATCAGGAAATACAAACTCTAAACATCAAAAAACAAGATCAAAAGCTTAGAACTTCACCAAACTACAAACAAAGCCATGGTTTTCCTGCGCCCATTTGTGATTGTTAGCATCATCTGATAAACACTACCCCTCAAGTATGAAAATTTAGACAAATTAGTTCATTAAGTTTGAAGTGAGACAATTTAGACCATTAAGTTTAACCAAGACAATTAGTCCATTAACTTAATTAATCTAATTTACGAAATAAATTTACCAGGTTAGTTCATTTCCTTGGCGACAATTGGTACGTAATTAATTTACTCTATTTTTTTGACAAAATCTTGAAATAAGTATGGGAAATAATTTTTACGGATAAATGAATCGAATTATAAAAAAACATGAGTCGAGCTTATACCTTTTCCCGTCCTAAATTGAAAATCAAAACTCGAAAACATATATATATTTCAAAAATAGACAAAAATTAACAGATTTGTAGATAATTTTTCAACACGAGCAATGAAAAAAAGAGATGACGTCGTGATAAACCGGCCCACATCCAAATCTTAATAGTTCTATCTTCACTAAACCCATATCAAATATTCTCCATGGAGAAATCATAAAAAAAGCTTCTTAGAATAAGAAAATCCTAAACTAGGAGAAGAAATACTCGATAGATTAAAAAAATAACTCAAACTTTAAGGCGGTGTTTGATAAAAACTGAATGAATCTGAATCTGAATAAAAAAAGTTGTTTGATAATTGACATGTCTGAAACATCTAAATGACAAAACTTTATTATTTTACCCCTCTGAAAAAATTCAAAATTGTTGTAAATTTATTTAATATTACTTAATATAATAGTTAATATTTTTTTAAATTTTTTAATATTTTTTTATTCCATTCAGCTGTTCATTCAACTAAAAAAATCTGACTTAGTCATTCAGCTCGTACATCTTACCGATTAAGTCATTCAGTCCAAAATAAACGCACTGACCACTGATTCAGCCATTCAGTCCTTCAGCCATTCAGCTCTAAACAAACACTCCCAGAGAACTAAAACCCCATAAAAAGAAAAAAATAAAAACAACTAAATTGAAAAATGTAAGAAAAAAAACTTAGGTGAGAGTCTATTTAGTGTAAATAAGACCCTCCCCATATATGAAAGTATGGAGGCTAGGATATTTTTGTAGAGAGAAAATTAAAGAGAGAAATTTCTTATTAGTACTCTTCTTAACTTTTCATATAGTCTATAATATATTTATATTTGTCATAACTAAAATTAAATGACTTCATACAAATTTTAAATTTAAAATATCTCTAGTCGACTTCAAAATATCAAGAACTGATCTTATATCTCATTTGAAAAAATTACATTTTGTCCAATAATATTGGACAAAATATATTTTTTATAATATAATAGACACAATACATCCTTAAATTTGTCATCAGAATTTTATCATCATAGTACTGAAACCGTTTAAGTAACAACGTATTATTTAGAGGAACAAACATATATAGAACAAAAGCATTAATATTTGTAAATTTTATATATTCAACACTTTTTGATGAACAAATATAGTATCATTATTTATTTTTTGATATACTCCCTAATTTATTCCTAAAGTCTCCAATGAATGATAACTTGTCAAGCGTTGATAAAAGACTGAAGACTTCTTCAAGTCCACGAAAATATAAAGACATATATATCTGTCTACTGTCTAGCCATATTAATCAAGTCTTTAGGTCTTTGAAAACGACAAGCCATAATTTTAACTTGACCAAAAACATAAAGCTAAACTAGCACCACCATTTTGAATACATATTCACACTATATATATAACAAGAGTAAGCACAAACTATTCACATATATATATAAAGTTATATATGAAGAGTTTTAGTAAATACTAGAATTAAGGATATAGAAAAAAAAATGGATAATTTTATTAAGTTGGACGACGATGAAGATGATCAAGCACTTCCCGGTTTCCGGTTTCATCCGACGGACGAAGAGCTAGTAGGGTTTTATCTTCGCCGGAAGGTTGACAAGAGACCTATAAGTCTTGAGCTCATCAAACATATTGATATCTACAAATATGATCCTTGGGATCTTCCAAGTATGTGACATATATATGTAGCCCTATATATATTAATTAACTAAGCTTAATTTATTCTCTTTAGAATTGTTACCAGTATTTGTATGATTCGAATGTTTAAGGAGAGTATAAGTAATTATAAATTGCAACAAAACCAGTCAATTCTGAAGTTTAAAGTCTTATAGCTTGTAGTTTATACTTGAACTAAGTTGTAGTAGTATATATTTTTTTTCAACTTTTAGATTCAAATGAAAACCGTACATTTGGAGGATCCTGATGCCAGGGTTTCAACACACACACACACATATATATATTATCTTCTTTTTACAGAAAGAGCTAGTTAATTTCATTTACAAAATTTATAAACTTAAATGATATATTTTTATTTATTCATGTTTAGACCAAATATATTATTAAATTTTCGAACAGAGGGAGTATATACTTGGGGTAATATAGTAATGATATGATAATGAAATTAGATGATAAATTTATAGACCTAGTATTATTTTATGTTATAAAAATAATATATTTTTTGAAATAAAAAGATTGACAAATGAACTCTTATCGTGGAATGAAGAAAATACTTTCCTTTTATGTAATTACAATTATGAGTTTTATTCTATTTTGTAGCTTATGGATCAGTTTGGTATGATATATTATTTTCAAGCTTTTGACACCTTTATCAGTTTAATATATACAACGCAATATCATCTTCTTCTTTTTCGCCAGTACTATTTGTAATCAAAATAATACCAAATCACTTGTATATTTTTCTCTTTTTTTTTTGGAATCAAATGATATTGAAATTAGAGTCCAACTTTGACCTTAATTAAGTTAAAATGAACAAATGAAAAGGATGATGGCTTATAGTAGAGTTTTATCAAGATAAACTTGACAACTTTTGTAGTTCTGTCTAATTACCTAATTAATGGACTATTATTTTTGTTGACCTTGCAGAAGGCAGTAATATGGGAGAGAAAGAGTGGTACTTCTTTTGCAGAAGGGGAAGAAAGTACAGGAATAGCATAAGACCTAACAGAGTCACTGGCTCTGGATTCTGGAAAGCCACCGGCATTGACAAACCAATATACTCCGAAGGTCACCGCGATTGCTGCATTGGGTTGAAGAAATCATTGGTTTACTATCGCGGAAGTGCTGGCAAAGGCACCAAAACTGATTGGATGATGCATGAATTTCGCCTTCCTCCGCCTGATTATCATCACAACACCACCACCAAAAACAATATCCACTTTAATGATGAGTTTCAAGAAGCTGTAAGAAACTAAACCCTTTCGCATCAATTTCTAGCTATAATTAAGTTTTTATGGATTTTTTGCATAACAAAATTAACTCCATTTCATCACTAAAGTACTAAAATATGAAGTACTAATCTAACATCCATGCTTAATTTAATTCTGCAGGAAGTATGGACACTGTGTCGAATTCTGAAGCGAAACAGTACATCACAAAGAAAATGCATGGCGAAGTGTAGAGAAATTTCAACTAGCAAAAGAAATAATCCAACACTTGATGCCAACTCCAAAACATGCAGTGCAGAATCTGTTGACCTACAAGATTACAGTATTAGTTTCACAAGTACTAGCCCAGTTCAAATTAAGCAGAATAATGAGCATAAGCCAGCTGCAATATACTTTTCAAATCATGTGAATGAACTCAACCAGTTGGCCATGACCTCAATATCTCAAGCTCCATCAAGTACTGTTATATCATCGTACTCTAATTTTGCGAGTCCAGAAGTGAGCCAATTCGGGCAGTATGGGGAGTGGGATGAACTCAGATCTATAATGGAGTTTGTTAATGATCCATTTTTATTCTGAAAAAGTTACTACTAGATAGTACTGATTGTAAAATTTATAAATACTGAAGTTGAAGGTTAGGGTTTTTTTTTTGCTTGTGACATATGCGTACATATTCCTTTTTCCTTATATGTACATATTCTTTTTTTCCCTATATATATATAGCGTGATGATACTGTACTGGAGGAGATGATTCGTTTCGGCCAACCCCTTTACGATTAGCTAGCTATTTTAGATAGTTTATGTAGAATTGTTTTGTTGATCTTATGTTAATTATTTTAGATAATTTGTAGGATCGCGCAGGCAGAAAATCGTAATGACCAGAGCCGGCCTTGGCAAAGGGCAACCAGGGCAACTGCCCGGGGCTCACATGCAGTTGGGAGGGGCCAAATTTTTTTTATAAGCTTATGTGTATATGTGTATAAAAAAAATAAAAAATGTCAATCAATTCAATCAGTCTTTATATACTTCATCTCAAGAAGAAACGTACTGAGTAAGGAAGTCCCATATTAATTATAAAGTATAATATAAAACAAATCAATAAATATGGGGGTAACTTCTTTAAATGTTGTTTTGTGATTCAAATTGCATTGCTATTTTTATTTTGTAGGTACATGTGATGATTCTTTGCTTCGATTAATTGTGGAAGATGAAAAGAATATTTATCAAATCAAGAAATGCTTATGGAGATTCGGTAGGAAGCATGTATATGTAGTTTTCATTTTTAATGCAATATTTACGATGGGGTACTCTTTTTCCTTCGTTTGGGGTTTTGTCCCATTAGATTTTCCTCAATCAAGGTTTTAATGAAGCCCCAAAGTGTTCTTTCTTATTTTTTATAAATTCTTATAATTTTAATAAAATTAATTAGTTGATAATTTATTTATTTAATTTGTATAAAGGTACACACTTGAGAAAATTTGTACTGAATCTTAAAAAACCCAGACAGACTCTACTAATGACTAATTTATTGTTTTACCCAAAAGAAAGAAAGAGTTGAAACATATTGTGTATTAATTAATAATTACGATTCTTAAAGCATTCTTTTCAATTTAATACTTTTGTATATTTTTTTCCTAAATTTCAGTAGGTCTGCCCGTATTTGCATTTGTACAAGTTTAACAATAATACCTTGATAACAAAAGATCAGATACAAAAAAGAGTATACAAAATAATATGTATATTAATTTATGCATACTTTTATATTCTTTGAAATGCAAAATAAGGATAACTAAAAGGAAACTGATAAATTCATAACAGGAAATGAAATTTTCATATAAAAGTTGTCGTTATAGATCATATAACAACGGTGAAAATTAACGACGGTTTTCACCGTCGCTATACATCTATAGCAACACTTTTCATGTGAAAATATCAAAAAATATTATAAAATTATTAATTTTCAAAGAACCTTCTAGTTTAACTTTTTGAATTCTATTTACAACCACAGCATCCTGATGACAATCCAGTAGATATAAGATATAGGAATACAATAAGAACAAACAATCAAACATGTGTTTGCCAACATTAAGCTTGTATTTGGCTACTGAAAACGATCTTGTAAAGAGTTCTATGTTTAAAATCCAAAAATTAAATAATATGTGGATAACATTAAATTATTAAAACAGATAAAAATAGAAAGTTGGAAGAAATTATAGATTTTTTAAAATTAATTTATGATATTTTAAAATTTAAATTGATGTTACTCATTTAAAATAAAGAAGTATGATAATTATTAATAATTTGTAAGTAATTTATAATATTACTAATTGTGTGTATACAAAGAAATTTTAAGTTTTAAAATATCCTAAATTAATTTTTAGAAGTCAAATTAATCTTGTATTTTGAGTGAAGCTGGCAATATTTATTTTGAAAACTTAATTTGAGCTTTTATAATTTGTCGCCTTCGAGGCCTTGTAATATTATATTCTTTCAATCAAACACTAAATTTGAAAAAAATAATATTATATTCGACAATTCATTTCCAAGTCTTGATCTAATCAGCGCCAAATAAATATTTATTTGATATTAATTCCATAAAATTAAAATGTGATTTTGGTTCCAAATTTAAATCTTAGAATTGAGTTAACAAGCATAACATTAATTATTCAAAATAAATTTAACACTTTATAAACTAAAAACATAATTCTTAAATTAAAAAATGAGGAAGAGTAAATTGAAAATAACTTCCTATGGTTTACTCAAAATTATTTGTAGCCACCTATAGTTTAAAAGTGAATTTTCTACTACTCGTGATTTCATAAACATAACATAGTAACATACTCTCACTCTATCAGTAATAGTGTTAACGCCAAGTTTTGCTGACGCGTCCAATTATAAAATCTATGCGCTTGAACTTGCACAATAACAGATCACACACGAAGCTTGACGGCTTGTGCCGTCGGGGGATAGCTCCGGTGTGAGAATGAGTACATGTCGTTCACAAGGTTTAACAATGGAGGCTTAAGTGTTTAGTGCTCAAAGATGTATTACCTGTTAATTATAGTCAAGCCTTGTATTTATAGCCATTCTCACTCCCCTAGGATCCCTCTCCGAGTCGGACTAGGACTCCTAAATATGGTAGTTACCTATATTTGGATCCAATACAATCTCCTTAAAAAGTGTAAGTAGAATCTAATTCCAATACTACCTTTGGAGTTACCTTATTCAAACGTGATTAGGACTAGAGTCCTTAACCATGTAGACCCCTTATTACTCCAGACTCTACCCATGGGCTGACCCCCCCAATACAGGCACAATCCAACCGAGCCCATCAATCTCGGTATATGGGCTTCGGCCCAAGTGACTTGAAGGCCCAACCCCGAGCTCCATGATCCAAACCGGTCTCCGGTCTGGAGGGCTCGGATATTCGAACCCGAACACATTCATCATTTTGTATGGCTTCGGCCCAATGGGCCCAATCTCATCAGTTCTAGCCCAGGCTTTCAGCTCACATGAGGATCGGTAAAACACTCCCGAACATTGCCCCCCAGTCTCTTGTTATAACATGCTTATAACCTGAGACTTGAAAGGACACGAACTTGAAGAGTCACGCCCTGAAATGATGAGCTTTCTTGGGAACCCAAGCGGTTCCTTCTCATTTTTTGAATTGGCGCACGTCTCCCCAGGACCTGGCCCCACACGCCATAAATAGCCGCCCTAGAGATCCGTGTCAACCACACTATATAAACCCCTCTCCATCCATCACTGTCACTTTTTCGAGCCTTTCATCATTTCAAATTCCTCTTTCAAATATTTCGGCAAGGACGATTTTCGGTGAGTACTTTACTTCACCAAATTTCTCATTTTTCCAGAACTTCAAGCTCATTTTCGCTAGCGTTTGCTTCAATGGCTGATTCTAGTCATCCTCCTCCCTCTGAGACTATTACCTTGACTGGTACCGCTACCTTTGTGAAACCCCAGATTTTATGAATAAAGAATTAATTTTCTCGAAATAATTTTTTAATATTATGGTGTGAATTTGAGATAATATTATAGTTGTGGGTAGTATTTATAAATTTTGCAAAGTATGCAAGTTGTTATATTATATTCGATTGGTCAGGGAATATTCTTTGTGTCGGAAAATATTCGTACGACAGTACAATTACTGGTGGACCCCACAACGGAATTATTGTCGGATTGAGAAAACGACAAAAATATTTTATTGAAAATAACGGCGGAAGTTTTACCGTTGATACTGTTGAACTACTGGGTAGTAAAAGCACAGTAATACGTGTTGTTGCATAGTAGCACACGGTATTGATTATTGATATTTATGTGAGAAGTCACTCAGTTTGATTCAATTATTGTCGATTAATAATATGAATTATTATAGCGATGATGACGTTTTGTTTTATTCGTATTATTAACGTAATAAAACAGAAACATCTTTTTATATAAAACAGAATACTTTATTAAAGTTATTCTATAAATAGAATATATTATATTTTATTATGCATAGTGTTTCATAGTGTTGCATAGTGTTTGCATAGTAAAAATCTTTTTATATAAATAAAATATATTATATTTTATTTAAAAGATTTTTCTTTAAATATGGACCGTCAGATTAAAGTAAATCAATCTAGACCGTTCATGGATTAGTTACTATGCATTCCATTTTCCTATAAATAGAAGCTCATTCCTTCATTATTTTCTTACGAATTCACTGAACTCTAGAGAGAGAAACTATAGAGAGATAGAAGAAAAGTTTTTTGCTACTTAACTTTTCTTCTCCTATATCCAGTTTCTGTTACGGTAAGGGATATTATTCTTTTGTATTCAAGAAGAGAACTTCTGTTATTCTATTTCTTATTATTCTGTCTGAATAACTTGTATACGCAGTCTACCCTATACTTGGTGACATTCTTCTATTATTCTGTCGGAACATCCTGTCTGTGTGTTTTACACCGCACCTGGTTCCTTCTTTATTATTATTATTCCGTTGGAACATCCTGTCTGTGTGTTTTACACCGGACGTGGTTATGACTTTATTATTATTCCGTTGGAACATCCTGTCTGTGTGTTTTACACCGGACCTGGTTCCGTCTTTATTACTATTCCGTTGGAACATCCTGTCTGTGTGTTTACACCGGACCTGGTTCCGTCTTTATTATTCTGTTGGAACATCCTGTCGGTGCAAATTTTGCCTGACCTGGTTCTGTTATTATTATTCTGTTGGAATAACCTGTGTATGCGATGTACCGCATGCATGGTGATTTCTGTTGTTATTCTATTCTTTATTATACTCAGTTGGTTAAAGTTTTGACTTCTATACTCCATGAAATTAATAGAATATCCTTGATATTTGCGCTTCATCCAGTATCTTTTCATGGAAATATACTTCTGATCATTCTTGAATTTTACTCTACAAAGCAGTATCATGTGGACAATTTGGATATTAGTAGTTCTTGGACAAATTAATTCTTGAACTTGTTTTATTGAATTCTTATATCATTGTCATCATCCTCATGTTTATATTTTTTTTGAAAGTCATCTGTGGCCTGTAGTGCATGGATGGACTTGGTATGATTATGACCAGGGATTATTTGGTATAATCATGACCGTAATGTTACAAATGATGCCGTAAAAGTCCTCATTGGCCCGTAGTGCATTGATGGACAGTTGTTGGCATGATCATGACCATTGATGAATACACAAATTTCCTTGGCCCGTAGTGCATGGAATTTGTGGTCGTGACCCTAATAAATATCCTTGGCCGTAGTGCAGGGATGACGTGGTTTATTTATTAAGCTGAGTCTCAGCGATAAAAGTGATGAAAAACTTTTTAAATCATAAAAGATAGTAGATTCTATTCTCTACTTGACTCTTTTAATGGATTGTTTGATCCGCTGCTGTTAAACTTGATGTTGTTATATTTTATCAGTTTAATACTGTTGAAGGCTAACGATAATTTATTCTGCATTATCTTAGTCATAATATTTCTTACTGGGCTAGTTGTGCTCACCCTTTCTTTCACTGTTCTCTTCAGGAAATGAGAACATAGCAGGAACTAGTCGGAGAACGGAGTGACGGTCCAGAGGATAGCATTAGTAGTCCTCACTATTCTGTGAAATAGTGTATTAATAATTGTAATGAGAACTCTTTTTGAGTTTGTATAATCTCTAGTAGACAATAATTGTATTCAAACTCACAGTTATATTTTGTCGTATTGTACACGACAGTTGTATTAGTAAGTTGTATTTGAATTAAGTACCATGTATCTGACGACCCAAGATGGGTGATGTATACCTAATTTTGGGGGTGTCACAACCTTCGCCTCCGGTGATCTAATTCCGGTGGAGTTACCATCGGTCCCTACCGGCCTCCCTATCGAGAGTGTCGAATTCAAGATTCTCCGACTCTATGCATCCGAAACTGACTTCGCCGTGGTCAACACCAGATCGTCCATCACTCCATCCCAACTGCCTGACATCCGAGTCGTGTTCAACATCCCAAAAGAGTACAAGCTTTGGGTTCCGGAGCCAAACGAGAGGATGTTCTGGCGTCCCGAAGGTGACTAGATGGTCGTTCCTCTCTATGCTTTGAAGTATGGGGTTCGGTTTCCCCTTCATGAATTCATCTCTTATTTCCTCTATTTTGTTGGGATCGGGTTTGCGTAGCTAATGCCGAACTCCTATATCCAACTTATCAGCTTCATCGTCCTATGCCAGGAGGCTGGCATCACTTCGGGGCTTGATTTCTTCTTCGTCTTATTCTATGTTGGCCGATAGAAGGAACCGGGCCTTCGACATCTGAACCAGGTATCTGGTCGAGCTACCTTTATAAAGACCCCTTCTAACAACAAGGGTTAGAATCCACAGTGGTTCTTTATGAAGGGAACCGACCTTAAACTCCTACCGAATTGGGCCGGTCCTGAAGATCCCATTGTGAAGATTACCAAATATTTGAAGGATCCAGCCGACTCTTTCAAAAAATTTTATAAGCTTTTACAAAAGACTAGATGGGGTTTGGAGGTCATGTCCAAGGAAGCCTGGTTCTATGAGCATGGTCGTAAGTTATAAACTTTGAACCCTCTTGTTTATCATTATGATCTTCTACTGAAATTTTTCATTGACTATCTTATCTACTTTTGCAGTGACCATCTTCAAGCCCGAGGGGCTGATGCGTCTTTAACGCAATTACCAGTTGCTACCGAACCCATTTGTCCCCCGGCTGCAGATGATTCCCCCGAGGGTGAAGCCATTCCCCTCGCTGAACTTTCCGTCGGTTCTTCATCGGGTCCCATTCTTCCTACTTTTGAAGCTGAACCTTCTACAAAGAATGCTCTGAAGATGGGTCGGGCTGAGAAGATGGCTCTGCTAAAAGAGAAGAAAAATAAGATTTCTTTCATAACCCCCCCCCCACTCCGAAGGTGTCAGCCTCAGCCCTTCCGAAATCTGCTCCACTCCACCCCCACCCCCAGCGGTTGTTGGGGCGGACTCAGAGGAAGCCGAAGAGGTTCCTCTGGAATCCTGAAATAAGTAAGTTGTATTTGAATTAAGTACCATGTATCTGACGACCCTAGATGGGTGATGTATACCTAATTTTGGGGGTGTCACATCCTTCGCCTCCGATGATCTAATTCCGGTGGAGTTACCATCTGTCCCTACCGGCCTCCCTATCGAGAGTGTCAAATTCAAGATTCTCCGACTCTATGCATCCGAAACTGACTTCGCCGTGGTCAACACCAGATCGTCCATCACTCCATCCCAACTGCCTGACATCCGAGTCGTGTTCAACATCCCAAAAGAGCACAAGCTTTGGGTTCCGGAGCCAAACGAGAGGATGTTCTGGCGTCCCGAAGGTGACTAGATGGTCGTTCCCCTCTATGCTTTGAAGTATGGGGTTCGGTTTCCCCTTCATGAATTCATCTCTTATTTCCTCTATTTTGTTGGGATCGGGTTCGCGTAGCTAGTGCCGAACTCCTATATCCAACTTATCAGCTTCATCGTCCTATGCCAGGAGGCTGGCATCACTTCGGGGCTTGATTTCTTCTTCGTCTTATTCTATGTTGGCCGATAGAAGGAACCGGGCCTTCGACATCTGAACCATGTATCTGGTCGAGCTACCTTTATAAAGACCCATTCTAGCAACAAGGGTTGGCATCCACAGTGGTTCTTTATGAAGGGAACCGACCTTAAACTCTTACCGAATTGGGCCGGTCCTGAAGATCCCATTATGAAGATTACCAAATATTTGAAGGATCGAGCCGACTCTTTCAAAAATTTTTACAATCTTTTACAAAAGACTAGATGGGGTTTGGAGGTCGTGTCCAAGGAAGCCTGGTTCTATGAGCATGGTCGTAAGTTATAAACTTCGAACCCTCTTGTTTATCATTATGATCTTCTACTGAAATTTTTCATTGACTATCTTATCTACTTTTGCAGTGACCATCTTCAAGCCCGAGGGGCTGATGCGTCTTTAACGCCATTACCGGTTGCTACCGAACCCATTTGTCCCCCGGCTGTAGATGATTCCCCCGAGGGTGAAGCCATTCCCCTCGCTGAACTTTCCGTCGGTTCTTCATCGGGTCCCATTCTTCCTACTTTTGAAGCTGAACCTTCTACAAAGAATGCTCTGAAGATGGGTCGGGCTGAGAAGATGGCTCTGCTAAAGGAGAAGAAAAATAAGATTTCTTTCATAACCCCCCCCCCCCTCTCCGAAGGTGTCAGCCTCAGCCCTTCCGAAATCTGCTCCACCCCACCCCCACCCCCAGCGGTTATTGGGGCGGACTCAGAGGAAGCCGAAGAGGTTCCTCTGGAATCCTGAAATAAGTAAGTTGTATTTGAATTAAGTACCATGTATCTGACGACCCAAGATGGGTGATGTATACCTAATTTTGGGGGTGTCACAACCTTCGCCTCCGGTGATCTAATTCCGGTGGAGTTACCATCGGTCCCTACCGGCCTCCCTATCGAGAGTGTCGAATTCAAGATTCTCCGACTCTATGCATCCAAAACTGACTTCGCCGTGGTCAACACCAGATCGTCCATCACTCCATCCCAACTGCCTGACATCCGAGTCGTGTTCAACATCCCAAAAGAGTACAAGCTTTGGGTTCCGAAGCCAAACGAGAGGATGTTCTGGCGTCCCGAAGGTGACTAGATGGTCGTTCCCCTCTATGCTTTGAAGTATGTGGTTCTGTTTCCCCTTCATTAATTCATCTCTTATTTCCTCTATTTTGTTGGGATCGGGTTCGCGTAGCTAGTGCCGAACTCCTATATCCAACATATCAGCTTCATTATCCTATGCCAGGAGGCTGGCATCACTTCGGGGCTTGATTTCTTCTTCGTCTTGTTCTATGTTGGCCGATAGAAGGAACCGGGCCTTAGACATCTGAACCAGGTATCTGGTCGAGCTACCTTTATAAAGACCCCTTCTAGCAACAAGTGTTGGCATCCACAATGGTTCTTTATGAAGGGAACCGACCTTAAACTCCTACCGAATTGGGCCAGTCCTGAAGATACCATTGTGAAGATTACCAAATATTTGAAGGATCGAGCCGACTCTTTCAAAATTTTTTACAAGCTTTTACAAAAGACTAGATGGGGTTTGGAGGTCGTGTCCAAGGAAGCTTGGTTCTATGAGCATGGTCGTAAGTTATAAACTTCGAACCCTCTTGTTTATCATTATGATCTTCTACTAAAATTTTTCATTGACTATCTTATCTACTTTTGCAGTGACCATCTTCAAGCCCGAGGGACTGATGCGTCTTTAACGCCATTATCGGTTGCTACCAAACCCATTTGTCCCCCGGCTGCAGATGATTCCCTCGAGGGTGAAGCCATTCCCCTCGCTGAACTTTCCGTCGGTTCTTCATCGGGTCCCATTCTTCCTACTTTTGAAGCTGAACCTTCTACAAAGAATGCTCTGAAGATGGGTCGGGCTGAGAAGATGGCTCTGCTAAAGGAGAAGAAAAATAAGATTTCTTTCATAACCCCCCCCCCCTTTCCGAAGGTGTCAGCCTCAGCCCTTCCGAAATCTGCTCCACCCCACCCCCACCCCCAGCTGTTGTTGGGGCGGACTCAGAGGAAGCCGAAGAGGTTCCTCTGGAATCCTGACCCAAGAAGCCCCGATTGATAGAGGATACCGATCTGGAGATCGTGGAGGTCGACCCTCTTCCCACCTCGACCCCTATCTCCAAGCCAAACACCGATTCGAGTTCTTCTCCAGGAACACCGAAGACATTTTGGCCAAGAAGCCCTTCAGAGGTATTCCCCTTTAACCAGCTCGAACACTTTAAACTGTCCAGAGATGACGAGCGGTTTAAGGGGTATTCCTTCAAGGAGTTCTTGGTATCTTATATCAAGGCTCAATGTCATGTAAATTTTGATAAACTGCCATACTTCCTTTGTTGATCTCTTCTTCTTTCTAACTGACATACTTGTGTATCTGATTATAGGCCAACACTATTTTGGCTAGAGCCGTTCCTCCTCTGGCCTGAGCCACTAAGAAGGAGTTTCAGTTGAGGAATGACGTGGCCCTGCTCGAAGTTGATGTTCGAGTTTTGAACTTAGATCTGCTGAAAGAAAAGGACCTCCTTGTCGCGACTTGTAATAGAGCGACCAAGGCCGAACGTGAGACCGCTGAGCTTAAAGAGCAATATGCCCTTCTGCAGCAGGATTTTGTCAGTCTTGAGGTTCAAGTCAAGAAGATAATCCAAGAGAAGGATGTCTTATTCGAAGAAGTCAAGAGTCGGGAGAAGGCCATTGATGCTATCACCGAGAAGTTTTCCGAAGCGACTGCCAGGATGTGGGATGTGATTCGAGAAAGCAACTCTATGAAAGCTGAATGTGCCAAAGTCAAGAAGCGTACTATCAAAGTATGAAGAATCTCCAACTTTAACCGAGAAGATCATGGCTCAGTTTGCTGACGGCTATGAAGCTTATCAAGAAAAAGCTTGAGCTAAGATGGAAGCTGTTGGACTTGATGCTTCCGTCCTTGATTCTTCTGATGAAGAGTCCGAAGCTGGAGATGAGGGCCTTAATGAATAGTTTCAGTTAAGTTGCACACTTTGTAAATTTTGTAACTGTTTTCCATTTCTTAGTTTTGTAACCTGCCCGGTCAGTTATGCTTGTGATATTTGTATCTGAAGCCTGTCTGATCGGAGTTGTAAAACGTTCAGATATGAATGAAATACTAGAAATTTCTTGGTTGTTTTTTTGATTAGTCGTGCTTGTGCCTTTAACTGATCAGTAGGGTCATTTCTGACTTTTTGAACAGTTTATTCCCGAAGCTTATCTGATCGAATTTTCTCGATCAGTTATACTTAGGACTTTTACCGATCAGTTGTCATTTTTGACTTCCTGGTCAGTTTATATCCGAAGCTTATCTGATCGGATTTTCTCGATCAGTTATACCTAGGACTTTTACCGATCAGTTAGTTTATTTCTGACTTTCTGATCAATTTATGTCTGAAGCTTGTTGGGTAAAATCTAGTTACGCACAACACGCAAGTATACGTGGTCAACAAGTAATAAAGTGATAAGTTGAGTATCGTTCCCACAGAGAATTATTTAATAAAAATCACCAAGTACTAACCCGTAACCAACTCAATCTTATTTAAACGAATGAAATGCAAATTAAATAAATTAAACTACTATTAACTTCCACTAATTAAATTAAGATAATGGAGATTTAAGATCACAACTTCACTTATTGCCTCATTTAAGTTAACACACTTCTCATCAATTATTCTCTATTCCGAATTGTTAATCAAGAACACTAGATTAGTATTAACCACCTCTCGATGCACTAATACCGAATTAACGCCAATCCACAATTAAGATAGAAATTCGTTAAACACCTTAATCAACTAACCCACTATATCTCTATGTGAATTACAATTGAAGAAGGTTGAAGAATAAGTTCTCTACCCGATTACATGTGATGTTAAGCATATCTCTACCTTAACACTCATTAAGTTTAAGCTATTAACAAAATCCTGAACACATGCTATCATGATTAGATCTTAATCTATACTTCATCTCTCGAGTTCATATAGATTATCACGGTAATTGATGGCCAAGCAATTAAACAATTAAGTCCAAATCACAATAGACAATCCTCACAATAGAAAATACTAATTGATAACGAAGCATATTAAAATGAACTACACAATAAGATCCATTGTAATCTCAAACAAAGAATTAGTTCATGATTATTGAATTTAAACTAAGAATCCACAATTGAATAATCATTAAAAGATAAAAATAGAAGAAGATGAGAAGAAATAATCTATTGTGTGTAGATTTGACGCCCCCTCCTTGCTCCTCCTTTGAATCTTCAATGGTCTCCAAGTTGCATCAATCTCCAAATCTCATAAAAACTAGTGTTTTTCTCTAATTTACTCTAATCTAATTTAATTGAATGCTCTCTAATCTCCTAATAATCCCCTAATAATCCCCTCTAATCTATGTTATTCCCCTCATTTTATAAGCCTTTGTACATGTCTTTAAGTCCTCTTGGAAGTCCTTGAATCAAACAACTTGAAACAATCCTTTTCGGACTCAAATTCGGACAAAATCCGCTCATTTTCGCGTGTACCCAGCCCCGGCTGGGTATTTACCTTGTAAATATCCAGCCCCAGCTTGCTAGTGATCTGCTAAAGCTCCCAGACACCCAGCCCCGGCTGGGTCCTAAGGCTAAAAACGCCCAGCCCCGGCTGGGTACCAATCTGCCAACAAAATTTTCTGCTGGAACCTCCTCTGCTAAAACTGCCATAACTTTTAAACCGAGAGGATTTACGGGGCCCGCGACCTATCAAATCGAAGATATCGACGAGATCTAAAACTTTCATTCTTTGATCTTTCAGAAATAACAAACACATGATGGTAGAAAGTGGACTGGAAGTGACTGCTATGCAAATGACCACCCAAAACGGTGAAGTTCAACGTCCGTTGGTAGAAATGTCATAACTCTTTCATCCGAACTCCGATTTGAATGATTCAAGATGTTCCGAAAAGCTAAGAAGATGCTCTACAATATAGTTGAAGCTCCAAGCCAAGAACATGAAATGACATGAAAGCACAAACGATATCCGGCTTGCTTTTGTTTGCATTTTCCGTGTTTTTCTTTATCAATAATTGCTCACATCGCTTCCAAACGTATAACCTACAAAACGAACACAAAATGCATGAAAAGTAACTAAGACACATGAGTTTAAGCAACTAATTCAAGTAATAGATACCGAATAAGTAGGTATAAAACCTACTTATCAAATACCCCAAAACTTAAACCTTTGCTTGTCCTCAAGCAAAAACAAGACAAAAATGCAATGCAATGCAATGCAATGGAATGGAACTAATCTACATGCCTACGAATCCAGCAGTATTGATAAACACAAATCTATTCAACCGACCTTAGAGCAATCAAGTAAACATGATAATACATCATATCAAAACCAATCAACAATTTCCTAGTCAATCATCAAATCTTAAACTGTTATTACTGGTATAGTGCGTATGTGCTCAACAAACATGCTAACTGATATGAAATCAAATTTAACACATAATAGGTCTCTTTAAAGGCATCATACAGTGAAAACTCATAAAATCCAAAAATAAGCTAGATCCAACTAAAGTCAAACATCCACCAAGTTCAAGAGTCCAATCTGGGATACTTATGCTTTACTTTTCATTACGGGGGCTTTTTGCTCTTTTCCCGTTTTATTATTTTTTTTTCTTTTCTTTTTTTTTTTACTTTTTAACCATGACTGTGCAATGTCTCATTCCATTAGGCTAACAATGCTACCCCTTAGCGAGCTTTCGACCAACGACTCCCAGACCATATAAGACCTTAGGGCGCTAGGGTTTAAGATACCCCTTCGGGCGTACTTGCTCAAGTAACAAAGGCCCCAAAATAAAACTAGCCATGGTATTTTTTTTTCTTTTTTTTTCTTTTTTTTGAAGCTTATATATCCCAATTTTTTCCCCCAAACTTAAGTTTTTATCGAACTTTAGCCATCACTACTTATTCTTCTCATTCTTTCATTCAAACTAGCATTATCCTTTAGAGTCCCATTATGTAACAATTTAAACTCAATCAATCAACAAGTTATTTTTATTGTGCTATCCTTATTATACCAGTTTCAAACAGAAAAAAAAAATTCAATTCATAACAAGAAATCACATCAAAGCTCTAATAGTCAGTACGCTACTTGTCTACTCGATCCCAATCTAATCATTGGCCAAAACAAACTGTAAATATCAAACAGCTGGACTCATGCAAGATAAACATAATAACTAACTATTATTTTTTAAATTTTTGATTTTTTTGATTTTTTTTTTATAATGAACCTAAACTAAATTAACAACATATGCAAAATAACATAACATAAACTAAACATGCGATAATGAATTAAACAAAACTCCCCCAAACTTAGCAATTACAATGTCCTCATTGTAAGAATATAACGATAAATAGAAGAGAACTTCCCAGTAATCAGCTAAGCGTGAGATGATGGTGGTGATGGCTGCGACGATCATTTGCTATCCATTGGACCTCAAATACCTGCAATGAAGAGAGACAACATGGATTAGATTATAAGAGAACTTAATAAGCAACTTAATTCCTATCTACTAAATAAACTAGTAAAGCATATAAATATAAAAAATTCCTGGGTTGCCTCCCAGTCAGCGCTTGATTTATAGTCTTTCAGCCTGACTTTTTCTGGTCAATGCTATCCAATTCCTCTTCGAAAGTTGAGGAACCCTCCATCCATCAGAAATAATATAGCTTTTGGTAGGTTCCCATTTGTGATAGCCATCGAGTTAAAGTCACCTAGCATACTTTGTTTAAATATATGCCCAATTGAGAATGTTGAATAACTAGGTGCTTTTCCGTCCGTTGAGCCTATGATTAGATTGGGGCTTTGAGGCTTGGCAAGAACAACGGGCTCTTCTTCTATCTTTTCCTTCTCATCCCACCATAGCTTCACATTTGTAGTAGCTCTCATGTCATAAAGAGCCTTGCCGACGACATGACTACCAAGCAGACACGGTTTTGCAAATCTAACTGGACCCTTGATCTTTGGCGGAGAAGGAACTTGGGGCACTAATAACATCGGCTCATCCTCGTTGGTACTCATAGTTAGTTCTTCATCGACCTTATTTTCATTATCCCCACTTGTCTCCTCTTTTTCAACATCTCGTGTCTCATCCAGTTGTAGATTTGGCTCGGGCACTTCATCAATCTCGGAATCCTCATCATAACACCGATTGTTTTGAGGACAGTTGTTCAAGGCTTTGAGTATTTGATCCACATGGTTCTGCAGATTTTGCATTGATATCTCTTGATCAATCCTCCTCTCCTCATTTGATGCTATGAACTTGGACAACAATTCCTCCAACTTTGACTTTTCTTCTTTTAATGGAGGTTGATATGAGAATTCCGGTGTGTATGTTGGATTTGGAGTAGAGTATTGGTCTTGATAGTTGTAACTCCATGAAGAATCCGGGTGATACCCCCAAACTTGATGATAATTATCATATACATACTGATTGAGGTAGTTACCACCATACTGTACCGGCCCAAGATTGATGGTGCATTGATTACTCGGGTGATTGCCAGCACAATAGCCGTAGGTAACTGCCATCCTTCGACTCTGTTGGGCTGCGATAACGTCCAACTTCCTCGAAAGTTCTTCGATTTGTGCTGACATTGCGGAGAGTGTCGCGAGTCTATCAATCTCTACTTCCTTTGGTTGAGTCATGTTCGTGAATTTGATACGCAAAGTCATCCATGGTACCTGAAAAGAGAGAAATATAGGAAGAAAATTAAAAATAAAAATAAAAATGTTTAAATTAAGACTAATTTGATTGAAGCTAATATTGGTAAAACTGTATTAAACTAATTCCCCGGCAACGGCGCCAAAAACTTGTTGGGTAAAATCTAGTTACGCACAATACGCAAGTATACGTGGTCAACAAGTAATAAAGTGATAAGTTGAGTATCGTTCCCACAGAGAATTATTTAATAAAAATCACCAAGTACTAACCCGTAACCAACTCAATCTTATTTAAACGAATGAAATGCAAATTAAATAAATTAAACTACTATTAACTTCCACTAATTAAATTAAGATAACGGAGATTTAAGATCACAACTTCACTTATTGCCTCATTTAAGTTAACACACTTCTCATCAATTATTCTCTATCTCGAATTGTTAATCAAGAACACTAGAATAGTATTAACCACCTCTCGATGCACTAATACCGTATTAACGCCAATCCACAATTAAGATAGAAATTCGTTAAACACCTTAATCAACTAACCCACTATATCTCTATGTGAATTACAATTGAAGAAGGTTGAAGAATAAGTTCTCTACCCGATTACATGTGATGTCAAGCATATATCTACCTTAACACTCATCAAGTTTAAGCTATTAACAAAATCCTGAACACATGCTATCATGATTAGATCTTAATCTATACTTCATCTCTCGAGTTCATATAGATTATCACGGTAATTGATGGCCAAACAATTAAACAATTAAGTCCAAATCACAATAGACAATCCTCACAATAGAAAATACTAATTGATAACGAAGCATATTAAAATGAACTACACAATAAGATCCATTGTAATCTCAAACAAAGAATTAGTTCATGATTATTGAATTTAAACTAAGAATCCACAATTGAATAATCATTAAAAGATAAAAATAGAAGAAGATGAGAAGAAATAATCTATTGTGTGTAGATTTGACGCCCCCTCCTTGCTCCTCCTTTGAATCTTCAATGGTCTCCAAGTTGCATCAATCTCCAAATCTCATAAAAACTAGTGTTTTTTCTCTAATTTACTCTAATCTAATTTAATTGAATGCTCTCTAATCTCCTAATAATCCCCTAATAATCCCCTCTAATCTATGTTATTCCCCTCATTTTATAAGCCTTTGTACATGTCTTTAAGTCCTCTTGGAAGTCCTTGAATCAAACAACTTGAAACAATCCTTTTCGGACTCAAATTCGGACAAAATCTGCTCATTTTCGCGTATACCCAGCCCCGGCTGGGTATTTGCCTTGTAAATATCCAGCCCCAGCTTGCTAGTGATCTGCTAAAGCTCCCAGACACCCAGCCCCGGCTGGGTCCTAAGGCTAAAAACGCCCAGCCCCGGCTGGGTACCAATCTGTCAACAAAATTTTCTGCTGGAACCTCCTCTGCTAAAACTGCCATAACTTTTAAACCGAGAGGAGTTACAGGGCCCGTGACCTATCAAATCGAATATATCGACGAGATCTACAACTTTGATTCTTTGATCTTTCAGAAATAACAAACGCATGATGGTCAAAAGTGGACTGGAAGTGACTGCTATGCAAATGACCACCCAAAACGGTGAAGTTCAACGTCCGTTGGTAGAAATGTCATAACTCTTTCATCCGAACTCCGATTTGAATGATTCAAAATGTTACAAAAAGCTAAGAAGATGCTCTACAATATAGTCGAAGCTCAAAGCCAAGAACATGAAATGACATGAAAGCACAAACGATATCCGGCTTGCTTTTGTTTGCATTTTTCGTGTTTTTCCTTACCAATAATCGCTCACATCGCTTCTAAACGTATAAACTACAAAACGAACACAAAATGCATGAAAAGTAACTAAGACACATGAGTTTAAGCAACTAATTCAAGTAATAGATACCGGATAAGTAGGTATAAAACCTACTTATCAAAGCTTATCTGATCAGATTTTCTCGATCAGTTATACCTAAAACTTTTACCGATCAGTTAGTTTATTTCTGACTTTCTGATCAGTTTATGTTCGAAGCTTATCTGATCAGATTTGTAAGAGCTTTATGAATTTAAATGAAGTATAATTTTTCTCGAAGAAAGATTCTCATTGATAAATTGCATAGATTACATAAATAAAGGAAAGAATGGCATAACTTTTACTGGTAATATCTTCTAAGCCTTCTAGCATGCCATGCATTCTTTACCTCAGAGCCATTCATCGCTCGAAGCCGGTAAGTCTCGAGCTTCAGCACCTCCACTACTTCATAAGGCCCCTCCCAATTAGTCATTAGCTTGTCGGTGTTCTGGGGGGTCGATGCCTCTGATTCCCGAAGCACCAAATCTCCAGCCTCAAACCTTCTTTGCTTGACTTTTTGATTGTAGTGTCAGGTAGTGCGCTTCTGATAAATAGCTAGTCACACCAGTGCTGACTCCCAAAATTCTTCCAAGAGGTCCTAGTTGAGGCGTAAGCCGTCCTTATTTTACAGGTCTTTATACTGACTAACCTGAAGTGTAGGGGATCTGATTTCAATATGTATGAGTGCATCGGTCCCGAAGGCTAATCTGAATGGTGAGTCTCCTTTTGTTGTTCTTGGTGTAGTTCGATAGGCCCATAAAACACTAAGTAACTCTTCTGGCCAGCGACCTTTCAACTCATCCAACCTCCTTTTGATCCCGTTAAGTAAGGTTTGGTTGGTGACTTCTACCTGCTCGTTCGACTGAGGGTGCGCTACCGAAGTCTTTCTATGTTGAATTCCCAATTCTTTCAGAAAACTTTCGAACTTCGATCCCATAAACTGTCTGCCGTTGTCCGAGACCAATGCCATCGGAATACCGAATGGATAGACAACCCTTTCTTTGAAAAATTTCAAGCATTCTTGTTCGGTGATCTTTTGTAGAGGTTTGGCTTCGACCCATTTGGTCATGTAGTCGATGGCTACAGTCACGAAACTCACTTGCCCTTGGCCTTCGGTAAAGGCCCCAAGATATCGATTCCCTATATAGCAAACAGAATTGGGGATAAGACTGAATACAACTCATCGGGAGATTAATATGGAATGGCACTGTTCAGCTGACACTTGGTACATTTTTGACGAAGTCCTTTGCTTCCTGATAAATGGTTGGCCAGTAATATCCCTACCTAAGAATCTTATGTGCCAGTGACTTCGCTCCCATATGATCTCCATAAATACCTTCGTGCACTTCCCGAAGTGTGTAGTTTGCCCCTAACAGTGTCAAGCATTTGAGCAGTGGAGAACTAAAAACCCTTCGATATAGATCTCCGTCAATAAGAATGAAGTTTGAGCTTCGGTGCTTGGTCTTTCTTGTTAGGATACGATCTGAAGGTAGAACCTCATCGGCCAGGTAGTAGATGTATAACGTAAGCTAGTAGTTGAGTTGATCCAAACATAATACCTCCACCTTCGGAACACTTTGTTGTTCCAACACTTCTAAATATATCGACCCGCTGAATGAGCTGGCTTCGGTGGTTGCCAATCGAGCTAAAGCATCTGCCACTGTATTGTCGGACCGATCAACTCCCTGACAGTTGAACGAAGTGAAGTATGCCAGTTTATCCTTCACCTCGGCTAAGTATCTCGTCATTCTTGCCCCTCGAGACTCATACTCCCCCGATATCTTTTTGACGACCAACTGGGAATCGCTATAGATGACTAATTTTTGTACCTTCAGGCTTCGGGCCAATTGTAGTCTGGCTAGAATGGCCTCGTACTCAGATTTGTTGTTGGTGACTTTGAACTGGAATCGGATGGCCTGCTGGACTTTGAACCCTTCGGGACTCGTTAATATTACCCTTGCATCGCTGACATCTGACGTTGATGAGCCATGGACATAGAGTATCCATGAAGTCTGCAGTTGTTGTGTTTCAGTGACCGAACCTACATCCGGTTCTGTGAACGAACATTCCACAACAAAATTTGCCAATGTTTATCCTTTGATTGCTGTTCGGGGTAGATACTCTAGTGCAAACTGTGTCAATTCCATTGCCCACGAGGCAAGTCGTCCCGAGACCTCTTGTCGGTTCAATACTTTCTTCAACGACTGATCCGTGTATGCCACCACCATCTGACCATAGAAATAATACCGAAGTTTCATGCTTGCAATGATCAAGGCGTAGGCTAAATTTTCCAAGTTCGGTTATCGAATTTCTGCATCTCAAAGTACGTGGCTGACGTAATATACCGGGAACTAAATTCCCCCTTTATCCCGAACTAATGCTGCCCCCACAGCCATTGAACTCGCAGCCAAGTATAAGTACAAATTTTCCGAAGGGATCAGTTTTATCAACAACGGCACCGAGGATAAGTATTTTTTGATCCCTTGGAACGCATCTTTATACTCCGAAGTCCAATGAAAGCTCTTCTCATTTTTAGGCCCTTTTAAGGTGTCGAAGAACAATGGCATCTCTCTGCCGATTTTGAGACAAACCTTTGAAGGGCCGCGATCCGACCTTTCAATCTCTTAACATCCTTGTACGATTTTGGGGATTTCATATCCAGGACCGCCTGAATCTTCTCCGGGTTCGTTTTGATTCCCCTTTTGCTGACCAAATATCCTAAGAATTTTCTCGATCCCAATCCGAATGTGCACTTGGTCGAGTTCAATCTTAACTTACATCTTCTGACTATTTTGAAGCAGTTTTCCAGATCCTCAAGATGGTGAGATGGTCGCGGACTCACATGCTTTTGAAGATCATGTTGTCCACGTAGACTTCCATGCTTCTTCTTAACGGATTCGTGAACACGAAGTTCATCATTCGCTGATACGTCGCCCCGACATTAAGCAGCCCGAAGGTCATCTTCTGATACGCATAGATTGCCCGATGCATAATGAAACTGGTCTTTGGGATATCTTCCTTACTCATTGAAATCTGATGGTACCCTGAAAAGGCGTCCATGAAGATCAGCATGCCGTATCCTGAAGTGGCGTCGATCAATTGATCTATGTTGGGCAAAGGATAGAAGTCTTCCGGGCATGCATGCCCTGTTTAAGTCCGTGTAATCGATGTATAACCTCTATTTCGTTCTGCTTTTGGACCAAGACTACGTTAGCCAACCATTCTGGGTAGTCGATTTCGAAGATGAATTCTGCCTCCAGGAGTTTGGTAATCTCCTCATCGATGATCTTCTGTCTCTCAGAGGTGAAAACTCTTCGCTTCTGTATGATTGGTTTTTTGTTTGGGTCCACATGTAATCTGTGCAGGGCCACTGACTCGCTCACCCCAGGCATATCACTAGGCTCCCATGCAAAGATATCGGCGTATATTCGAAGCAGATCTATCAAACCTATCCGGAATGGTTCTGTCAGCCATGACCCGATCTTGATCATTTTTTCTTTATTTCCTGGTACCAATTCTACATCCTCTGTTTCCTCAGCAGGTAGAGCCAGCGGTTCTGTGTTACTCTCAGTGAATGGCTCTATTTCAATATCCATTGTCTGTTTCTGCTTACTGACCCCGACCCCTGAAGAAATTAAATTGTTTCGATAGCACCTTCGGGCAATATCTAAATCACCTTTTACCTCCCCGAGCCCGTTCGGTGTCAGAAATTTGATTTTGAAATGGGGTATAGAAGTTACTACTTTCAGGGCTGCCAGGGTCGGTTGCCCGAGAATTGAGTTGTATACCGAATCCACCTGGACCACAAAAAATATGACCACTATCTCGACCTGATTAGGTGTTGTGCCAAACTTGACTAGCAACTCAATGGTACCAGACACATATATCGGGTCTCCACTGAACCCGTACAAGGGTCCTTCGGCACCCAGTTCCATCTTCTTCCCCTCTAGGTCCATCCTCTGATAGGCGTAAGTGTACAATATGTCGACCGAGGATCCGTTGTCCATCAACATCCATTTCATGTCTACGGTCCCGACTTGAGCGATTATCACCAACGCTCCGTCATGTGGTTCTATTAGATCCGTAGGATATTTCTCGTCAGAAAAAGAGATGGGTGTTCCCGGATAGGCTCAATCCTTTCTTGTCGTAGACCCCGTAACCGACAACACTGCATCGAGATACCCACTTCTCTTGTTCTCGATTACTCGTCCCATCAAACCGCCTGAGATCACATCAATTATGCCTCAGGCAGGCAGGTTCAGTTGAGGCTCACTATCCCGATCTGGTACTCTGCTTTCTTCTTAGTGGGGCCACCGCATTATCCCGCCCGACTACATACTGAACCAACTGACCGCTTTGCACGTTCCTCTCGATCATATCCATCAAATTGTTACATGCTTCCGTGGTATGTCCGAAACTATGGTGGTAATCACAGAACTTGTCTCGACCCCTCTTCCCGGGTTTCGTTAGTTTCGAGCACGGTTCATAGAAGGATTTATTCCTTATCTCTTCCAATATATTTACTCGATCCATAGTGAGAGGGGTGTATACTTTACTGACACTTTTGTTTGGAAGGGGAGGTCGGTTACTTCCAGATCCCCCACCATTGTAGCTTTTCTTTCCGGGATTGTCTGCCCTCCACTGGTTATTGTCCGAACGTATATAATTTTGTTTGTCCTCGATCCTTAGACTTCTCGTACGACTGGGAGTATGGCTTGAAATTACCCATGACTTCTTCTATCGCAATAAACCCTTCATCCCTGATGGAAGGCTTCGGTCAAATCTATAGGAGGGTTGATCACCAAATCTTTCATCAGCTTTTTCGACCTCCTGATGTCCAAACCCATTGTGAAAAATTCCAGGGCTTGTGGGGAGTTCAACTCTGCTACGGAGCCCACAGCCTCCCGAAATCTTTTTACATACCTGACCTAGGGTTTCATCCAACTTCTGTCTGACCTGCATGAGGGAAGCCTTGATCTTTCCTTGTCTCCTGTTACTCCCAAACCGAGCATGAAACTTTTCCCGAAGGTCATTCCACGAACCGATCTGTCCGGCTGCCAAAGTTCCCATCCATTCTCGTGGAGTTCTTTTTCAATGTCGTGGCGAAACATATGGCATTTGGCAGCATCTGAATGCCCGTAGTAAGACATCAGACGGTCATACCCATCCGAATAATTAGTAAGGATCCCCTAGCCCGCCATAAGTATCCATTGGGGGCATCTTCTTCTTTGGATCGGTCGTGACTTGATTGATTTTCGGTGAGAAGGGTGATCCTAGACAACTTGAAGAGGTCCCCATCGGACTCTTATCCGCTAATAACCTTTCCAGTTCCGCAGGGGATCGGCCTCCTCTTTACAGGGGGAAGACCTGTGCATGTCCCTCTCGTATTCAGGCGACGCGATCCTCCTCTTTTTCCCCGACTTTACTTGGTACCTAGATTTTCTGTCATCCGATCGACTCCTCCTTCGGCTTCTTCCTTCTCGTGAGCGACTCCTGGGTCAGCTCCTTTCCTTTTCTAGCCTCATCCCGTCGGGGTGATTGGGATCGGCTATGATTTTTATGCCTCTTCGAGGAGGCTTCCTGTTCTCCAGCCATTTTGGCCATCTGCGCTTCGAGCTCCTCCTGTTGTAGCTGTAATGCCATCATGGCATCTTTATTTTTCTCCATCTTCTTCTGCAAAATAAATTCACGCTGATCCTGGTTGCATTTCCCTCGGTCTCTTTCTTTCCCCTCGTGTGCTCGAGAGTGGTTTTCATCAGCGTGACTACCGTTTGGCGTGTGTTAGCTGTCATGGAAGAGTTTACGTCAGAGGGAAGAGGTCGGCTCCTCCTGACCCTCTTGAATCTTGGACCCTAATCTTTCTTTCATTGACCCCCTCACCTGGGTGGTCTGGTGTGTCTGGTGGGTCTTCGCCTTTTCCTGGGCAGAGGCACTATTCTCTTTACTCACCAGTAGCCTTCTACCTAGAAAAGATTGCCTGTGATTGCAAAAAGCACTAGGCCCTCCATCTAGCGCCAATGTTAACGCCAAGTTTCGTCGACGCGTCCAATCACAAAATCCATGCGCTTGAACCTGCACAATAACAGATCACACACGAAGCTTGACGACTTGTGCCGCAGGGGATAGCTCTGGTGTGAGAATGAGTACAGGCCGTTCACAAGGTTTAACAATAGAGTCTTAAGTTTTTAGGTGCTCAAAGATGCATTACCTGTTAATTGTAGTCAAGCCTTATATTTCTAGTCATTCTCACTCCCCTAGGATCCCTCTTTGAGTTGGACTAGGACTCCTAAATATGGTGGTTACCTATATTTATATCCAACACAATCTCTTTAAAAGGTATAAGTAGAATCTAATTCCAATACTACCTTTGGAGTTACCTTATTCAAACGTGATTAGGACTAGAGTACTTAACCATATAGACCCCTTATAACTCCAGACTTTGCCCATGGGTTGCCCCCCCCCCCCCCCCCGTATAAGCCCAATCCAATCAAGCCCATCAATCCCGGTCTGGGCTTCGGCCCAAGGGACTTGAAGGCACGACCCCAAGCTCCATGATCCAATTCGATCTCCGGTCTAGAGGGCTCGGATATCCGAACCTGAACACATTCATCATTCTATATGGCTTCGGCCCAATGGGCCCAATATCATCAGTTCTAGCCCAGGCCTTAAGCTCACATGAAGATTGATAAAACACTCCCGAACAAATAGCATTAACAAAAAGTTAACAAATGGTGTGTAAGTACATTACTATCTTCCACACACACACACACACACACACACACACACACACACACACACACACACACACACACACACACACACATATATATATATATATATATATATATATAGAAAATGATCCATAACATGTATTTGCTATATGTGGATACAAAATGGGCAAATAGCATCTCTACCATACATTACATAAATTAAGGGCTCATATTTAAAATACAAATACGCCATCTGCTAGTTCAATTAGCGGACACATAAAAAAAAAATTTCTAACCAAATTATCCCCAAGTCACGGCGAGGCTCCTTCCTTTCCACTTCTCTTACACTCTGTTTTGAGTTTTGAACAGAAAAGAAAAGAATAGAAAACTTAAATTAAAATAGAAAAGAAAAAAAATAGAAAACTTGAAGTTTTCCTTTGTGTTGTTTCTGAGTTTTTAATAGAAAAGGATAGAAAATTTAAAATTGAGGACATGAGTTGTAATTATAAAATTTATTATATTAAAAGTTGTAGGATAATATGAGAATTATAAAAATATTACTTATTCCAAATTTTTTCCTGTCCAAATCAAGCCAATTTTGGACGAAAAACTTTGGCAGAAAAAGTGGCCAAGTTTTCTATCCATTTCTTTTCTTTTCCGTTTATTAAAAAACTGACAAACATAAGAATTGAAAATAAAACTTAAATTTTCCGTCCATTATATTTTTTTTTTTCTGTCCATTTTAAAACTCAGAAACAGAACGTTAGATCTGGTGGAAGCGTCTCTGTCAAAACAAATGGAAGCCAAGTGACATCATCTCATTCAAATGCAACCCCCAATGGCTCCAGGTTAATTTCATATTCACGTCGACGCGTAGAGTCTCTTTCAAAGGTTTTAACTTGTATCTCACCGTGACACAGTTTTTTTTTAATGTTTTTTGTTTTATGTCATAAGAGTAGGCAACCAACATCTTGAGTGCAAGGGGGGAGAGGATTGACTTGTTGGTGAGGCTTGGTTTGTTAAAGTTGGTAAGCGAGATATCTGGTTTGACACAGGAAGCCTTACCTGAAACTTTGAAGCGAGATATCTTGAGTGCAAGGGGGAGAGGATTGAGTACAAGATCTGATATTTGCCCCCATATTCATGCTCTGATATTTGCTATTGATTGACATATCTAATATTAAGTGTAATATTTGAGAATATTCAAGATCTGAGAGGGTTGACTACAAGATCTGATATTTTCCCCCAGGGTTGGGTTAGGATGAAATTGCAAACTCAAGACCATCGGTCGGTTGAAGCAAGCCTTGCCGACACGTCATTACCAGTTGAATCAACGGGTGAGATTCAAAAGTTCAGCACAACGTCGTTTGGCGAAGGCGCAACGATCAATCGGATGTAGCGATCAAATACAATAAGAAGTAATCGGCACTGAAACGAAGACTGATGTCTGGCGTAATCAATTGATGTATGACCACTGTATAGCAAAGGCAGCGACCAAAGATTGAGTGGGAGATTTGGCGCCAATTGCTCCTTCTCCTCTTTATATATGGCATTTATCTATTTCTTTCATCTTCACCCATCTCCACCCAACTGGTTCTTCTTCCTCCTCAGAGCCGGCCCTGGGCAAGGTCCACCACTGACAACAGCCCAGAGCCCATAGTTGAGGGGGGCCCAAATTTTTTTATAAACTTATGTATTTATATGTATAAAAAAATAAATAATAAAATGATTAACGATATTATGCATTAAAAATGATATGTTAGAAAACATTAAATATGATAGTATAATTGATGATTTTGCATCTAAAAGTGTAACAAGAAGACATTTTAAATAATATTTTGTGGTTTAGATTTCATTGGGCAAAACTAAAGAAATACTCACTGTAGTTGGTATGTTATTGATTATACCATTGAACTTTTAATTTTTCAAATTACACCACTAAACTAATTATTATTTTGAAATTGAGTTATTTCGTTACAAAAAATAAACGGACGTTATTTTTTTTATCTACAAAACTAATGAATTGCCTACTGTAGTTGGCTCATTTTACTGATTACACCATTGAACTTTTAAGTTTTTAAATTACCCCATCAAACTAATTAAAAATAATTATTTTAAATATTTTTAAAAAGCGTTAAGTTCAGATGACCACCTAGGGTTTGGGCGGTTTCCCACTTAACCACCTGTAGTCAGTAAAGCTACATTTAATTTCCGACCTTTTGAGTTAAAGTGAAAAAGTGCTTTTCCGTCTTAACTCCATTACTTTATTTGGCTAAAGACTTAATTACCCTTATATATATATATATATATATATATATATATATATATATATATATATATTAAAATTGACAGTTGAGAACCATGTTTAGTAAAGCTTCTCTCCATTTCCTGCAAGTACCAGTGGAAATTACCACATCTCGAGCAGCTCCAAGATGAGATATTATGTTGCCAATTACTTCAACAGGTAGGAACTCCATAACGAAGAAAAGACCCACCGATAGTGTAAACCAGTCCCAAAGAAACAAAAATAAAAAAATTGAACTCCACTAAGATCCCAACAATAAGAATTATAAGTTTGAATCGATATCACAAATTTAATCCAAAAGATTTGATCTTTATTATTGCATCAACAAAAGGTAAAATCAATCAAACATAAAGCCAGTTCCCACATTGCAGAGTGAATTGTTTTACACAAATTCATTAATACATTTACACCAAATCAAACATTTCATTAAAGAACATATCTTTCAACTAAACTCAAAAGGGATATGCACAGAACAACAAGAAAACTGGGAGACTATAAATTATGGAAAATATCATACATACCAATTAGCCCACTTGCTAAAATTGATGCCATTGGTACAAAAACCCAGTGAATTAAGATGTCCCAGTTGAAAAACGTACAAAAATTACAAACCCGAAAATAGTGGAGAAACTCTATAACAGCCCTGATAATTGTAGTTTACCTTTCATTATAGAGAAAATGAGTTGAACAGCCCTAACTTTATCAATCAAATTCTTGCACATTACTAATTGGCCTTTTTCGCCGGAATTATCAATATCGGATTGGGGCAATATACATCTCTCAGCAGCAATAGCCTTTGTGACCAACAACAGAGTCCCACTATCAATGTTCTTGGTTGCAAATAAACCACGCCCACTAATATTGGATTTCTTGATTTCCATCGCACCAATGTACTCTGCTAGTTCTGTCTTTGACAAAGACTCCATTTTCTTGCACTTCTGTAAGAACCCGTGAAGGGTTTCAGAGTTCACATTGGCCTGCGGATCAAGGAATTATAGACTTGGAGCACTGTAAAGCCATACTATACCTGTTGAGATTAAGCAAGATCTTACCTTTACAGAGCAGAGTCTTGAAATGGGTATCCTCGATTTTCAGGACTTCGTCACAATCTTTAAGAGCTTGGGCAAAATCCCTCATCCGAAACCGAACCAACCCCATTTTCCTCCTCCTCTTCCTCCAATCAACCCCTAAATTAATCAGCTCACTACACCTCATTTTCCTCCTCTTCCTCTTCCTCTTCCTCCAATCCCCACCTCTCTCTCATTCTTCAACCTCCATCTTCACCACCACGGATTTCACCATCAAATCATCGAAAATAGACTGGCTTTTGGGGCGAATACCGATTTCGAAGACGGGAGTAAACGTGGGTTGGCCGAAATTAAGTGGATAGAGAAGAATTTTTAGGGTTTTAACGGGTGAATTTGAGGGAGATCAGATTACTCCAAAATAATCTGTTTCCCGCCGTGTGAAAAATCGAGATTGGGGAAAAGATTGGATGGTGTATATGAGAGAGAGAGAAATGACGGATCTGGAGGAAGAAGAAAGGGGAAGCCTTTATCGGCGAAGGAGGTGGTGCAGTCGTAGACGAAAATGAGGAAGCCTTTATCGGCGAAGGAGGACGAGGGTGAGTCACTTTAATAACTTTGTTAATAACAAAGAGGAAGAAGAAAGGCTATTTTAGACATTTACCAGTTGTTTTTTTACTGTTAGAGCTCCTTCTCACGCGCATTTGGCGTCTTACATACACGCACAGTTAAGTTGGATGGAAAAGGTGACTTTTTCACTTTAACTCAAAAGGTCGGGAGTTTAAATGTAGCTTTACTGCCTACATGTGGTTAAGTGGAAAACCGCCCAAACCCCAGGTGGTCATCTGAACTTAACCCTTTTAAAAATTATTATTATTTTAAGTAAAAAATATGAGAAACTTTTTTTCTTCATAAAATGAGTAGAGTTTCATAAAATATAGATTCAAACAAATTAAAGTGATTTTAAATTAAATTAATGTTTACTTAATTTTTTAACAGAATGACCCATTCTTAATTTTAGAAATTTTAAAAAAAACTAAAAATAGAAATTAAATAAAAAAAAAAATAGTAAATGATAATAAAAAAATTGATTCAATTTTTTCAAAATAGAAAATAATAATTTTTATAAATAAATATTATTTTCAAGAAAAAATAGGAAAATTCTTTATATTTTAAAAAAATGAGTAAAATTTTATAAAATATAGATTCAAAAAATAAATTTTATTTTCCAATAGGAAAAAAGAGATTTTTTTTTAAAATCAGTAACTGTTCCATAAAACTTTACTTTTTTAAATCTATATTTTATGAAACTTTACTCATTTTATGGGGAAAAAAATTAAAGTTTCTAATATTTTTTACTAAAAATAATAATTATTTTTTAAAATACTTAAAATAATATTTTTTAATTAGTTTAATGAGATAATTTAAAAAATTAAAAGTTCAATGGTGTAATCAGTAAAACGTGCCAACTACAGTGGGTAATTCATTAGATTTATAGATAAAAAATGAACGTCTGATTATTTTTTTAACGAAATAACCTAATTTAAAAATAATAATTGGTTTAGTGAGGTAATTTAAAAAATTAAAAGTTCAATTGTGTAATCAGTAAAACTTGCCAGCTACAGTGGGTATTTCATTAGTTTTTACCGATTTCATTGCTATTTTATTTTGTAGGTACATGTGATGATTCTTTGTTACGATGACATTTTAAAGTGTTCTTCCTTATCTTTTGTATATTCTTATAATTTTAATAAAAAAATAAAATTAGTTGATAATTTATTTATTTTTTAATTTAATTTGTATAAAGCGGTACACTTGAAATTTTTTTCCCTGGGCCTTAGAAAACTCAAGACCGGTTCTGTTCCTCCTCCTTACATATAGCATTTATCTGTTTCTTTCATCTTCACCCATCTCCACCCAACTGGTTCTTCTTCTTACTAATAGCATACTGCTTCAATATGTCTCAACAACCTAGTTTTAATCAAAGTTATTCTACCTCTAATTGCACATTACACTCAACTCAACGTACGCAAGCTGCACGTTCCACCCAATTCAGTGCTTTCGATCAGTCCCAAATACTGCTATTGTGAAAAAATGGCTCAATTAAAGAACGTTTGGACTATACGAAATTTGGGGCGCCAATTTTATGGATGTGCTTATTGGAGCCCGCTATTTGTAAGAATTTTTTTTATTCTTTTATGAATACTTGATACGTATTTATAATCTATTTATTAGTAAATAAAAATCTAATTTTGTTGATTTTGTAGATGGGACTTGCTTGTGGGTTTTTGAGTGGATTGATCCTTCTTTATGTAAGAAGGGGAAATAAATTATTCCTAGGATTTGGAACAAACTCAATTAATGAAATAGCGACTGAAAATAAGAACCTTATTATTGATTTGGAAGCTTGTCGTGCAAATGAAAAATATCTGGTAGAGCAGCTCACCGAAGTTGTTCAATATGAAGGTGATTTACAAAGTCAGCTAATTGACATTTCGAAATTATTATCCAGCTATAAGAAAGAGAGACATATACTCTATGGGTTGCTTGGAGCTTTGTTTTTGCTTGCGGTTGTCCTTATTGTCTCTACATGAAGATGGTTTTTGGTGCCTATTCTTTCGGTTATTGTCGCTGCATGAAGATGGTTGTTGGTGGCTGATTTTTTGGTTTATTGTCACTGCATTAATGATTTTTTATTTATAATTTTTGTAAAAATTAATATAATATTGTAATAGATCTCATTGATACAAAAATATTGATATATTATTTGTATTATTTGGAAATGAGATAAAAGAAAAAGAAAAAAAGCCACGTAGGATAACCAAGTTTCCTCCCGCCTAGTCAGCAAATACACGTAATATTTATTATTTTTTTAAAAAGCCACGTAAGATATTTTTAGACGCGTCTGTTAGTTAAATTGGACGAAATGACTTGATTGTACATTTTTAAAAACCACAGTAGGTCAATTGAATATTTATAAAGCACAGTGGCTAATTACTTAAAACACGACGACCACAATAGAGTAAATGTGTTTTTCCCTTACATAACATTGTTAAACTTTATTACTTGTAGGTAGGTATACATCAAGCAAAACTAAAAAATTCATATATTTCCTTCACAACCTATGCTTGATGAAAATTTGGTGATGTAATAAACCACCACTTAACTAAACATAAAAATAATGTTTTTCTAATCTTAATGAAGATTACTCCTGCCATATATTGTTAAAAACGATCCAATTAAATCTTAGACTTCCTTCGTTTTTCAAGTTGTAAATATAGTGTTTAGTACCCATATATATTTTATTAATTTATTGATAAAATATATAAATACAAGGGGAAAGACTAAAATATCCTTTATATAGCTAAAGCCTGCAAGCATTTATCAAGTGTATTAAGGACCTTATTTCAGAACCAATATGATAGCGTCACGTGTCAAATAAGAATGAAGCGGCTGATCATAAACTGAATTGCAGTTAATCGCTTTTCAGGAAGTTATAGAATCACGGGTACATGAGTTAGGGCAGTTACCAGGAGATGGAAAATTATAAAGCGGCCATGTCCAAATCAAAAAGACAAAAACAACAACACGAAGCCAACAGATTAACAAGACAAATCAACTCTATTCAGATTCTTTATCATAGCGTTAGGAGGAAGGATTTAAGTTGTGTTTGATAAATCTGGAAATTAAGATCTGAAAGATTATGATGTTTTAATAAATTTGATCATTTGAATAGTTATGAGATTTGAATTTAAAAAATTATTTGATAACTAAATAATAAGTTGTCTTTTAATGACACTTTTAACCATTTTAAAGGATAAAATTTTATTTAATAATTTTAAATATTCAATTTAATAAAAATGAGTGCATAATATTGTTGAATATATTTATATAAAAAAAATTATCAAAAAGATTTCATTAAGAGGTACCTCTTAATTATTAAAATTTCATTTTCTGTCTTACCGATTAAGAGACATTCAGAGGTAACAAAAAATAGATAAACAACATCACGCCTCTTAGCGAATAAGAGACAGTCCATTAAGAGACAATCAGATGTAAACAAACTTCACCTAGTATAATTGTAATCACTAACTCTGCTATCACATAAAATCGCTCACATACCGTTCTACACGTGTGTCAGCAATATATATATATATATATATATATATATATATATATATATATATATATAAATTTATGTGAACGATTTTATATGATAATAAATTTATTTAATTGTAATTTTGTAACAATTCTCAGTCCCGTGTTACTGGAATTATATTGTTGTAGTTGAATAACAATTTTTAGTCGTCCAGTGTTACTAAAATTGTATTAGTGTTTTTGTTTAATTTGCACCAAAATTCTCTGCATTCTGAGAACTCCATGAGTCTAAGTCATTGAACGTGTAGTCGCTTGGTCCTCAATAAATATTTTTTATTTTAAAATTATTTATTGTCTAAAATAATTATCGTTAAATAATATTTATTTTTTTGTCCGCATGTTATATAAATTGGCATGTCCTGTCTAGTGGCGGAACCAGAACGTTTTTAGAGAAGGTCAAAATACATCAGTAAAAAAAATTTATGGCAAAACTAATGATTTTGCCACCGAAGTTGGTACGTTTTATTGAATGCATGATTGAACTTTTAATTTTTTAAATTAACTTACTGAACTAAATTTTATTTTCAAATTGGGTCATTCAGTTAAAAAATGTTAACAGACGTTAATTTTTTATCTACTTGGTGCTGACGTGAATATAAAAAAAATAAAAAAAGAAAGAAAATGACATGAAAAATAAAAAAAAAAATCAAAACAACTTTTTATAAATATTCATCAAAACAGATCTTCATCAAAACAAAAGAAAAAATTTAAGATTCTTCATTTTATTTATCTTCTCCAAATTTTAGGGTTCATTTTATTCATCTTACCCAAAATTCACAACTTGTCAATTCCATCTCTCATTTCCTCTAAACGCTATGCATTCCAGAGACATGCACCAAAACAATCCTCCAATCACCTTGACCTTCTACTCCAGTTTCACCAACCACATCATTACACTCTGCATTACTCAAACACATACCCATACCCTCATGCTACGTTTGGATTGAAGGAATAGAATAGAGTAGGAAATGAAATAGATGAGAGAATGGAATAAAGAAGTGAATGGAATGATTTTTTAATATTTCATGTACATGTTTGGTTGATGTTATAAATACATCTAAGAATAAAATAAATAATTAGAAAGTGACCTAAATACCCCCAAATATTCAAATTTAACTTAAATTCAATTTATATTAAAAAATTAACACATATTTCCCTAATTTTTTTTATAATTATATTCTTCTTTTTTTTACTATACTTTTTCATATAATTTTTTTTGGGTGTGGGTGTGGGTGTGGGTGTGGGTGTGAGTGGGGGTGAAGGTGGGGGGTGAAGGTGTGGGTGGGGTGGGGTGGGGTGGGGGGATGGGGTGTGTGGGTAGGGGGTGGGGGTGGGGAGTAAGAGGTGTATACATAATCACATAATATTATTTTTTTGGGTTGGGTTGGGTTGGGGTGGGGTGGGGTGGGGTGGGGTGTGGGGGGGGTAAGAGGTGTATACATAATCACATAATATTATTTTTTTTGGGTGGGGTGGGTGGTAAGAGGTGTATACATAATCACATAATATTATTTTTTAGGGGTGGGATGGGATGGGGTGGGGGTGGGGGTGGGGGTGAGGAGTGGGGGTGGGGGTGGGGTGGGGGTGGGGTGGGGTGGGGTGGATGGATTGGGGGTGGGGTATACATAATCACATAATATTATTTTTTTTGGGTGTGGAGTGGGGGAGTGGGGGGGTGGGGTGGAGTGGGGGGGTGAGTGTGGGTGTGGGTGTGGGTGTGTGGGTGGGGTGTGGGTGTGTGGGGGGTGGGGGTGGTTCTGTTCCTCTTTCGCTCGCCTCTGCTCTTCCTCTTTCGCAGATCGATAGATTGATTGAATGAAAGAACATGAAATCCTATTTTATTTTTAATGGGCATATTTGTCAATTACTTAAAAATAATAGATGAAATAAGTTATTTGTAATAACCCATATTTTTTTATTATTAAATATTAACTAATTTTATTGTATACAATTGTATTTAAATCGAAAAAGATAAATAATTTTGTTTCCCTATTTTCTTCCTTGTTTTGTTTGAAAAATTAAATTCGTTTAGTAGATAATTAAATAACTGTTTAAATTAAAATTGAGGAAGATAATTCCTTTGTTAAAATCTTGTGGTAAAATCATTCGGAGCGGGAAGCTACTTGGGAGATAGAAGAGTCTATTCGAGCGGAGTATCCACATCTTTTGATAATTAGATACGTTCATTCTTTTAATTTCCGGGACGAAATTCTTTTAAGGGGTAGGTGATGTAATACCCGGGAAAAAAAAAATAATATTAAATAATAAAAATTATTTTTGTTAGAAAACATATTAATTGGACTTTGCATTTTTATTTGGGTCAAAGTGGTCATTCAATTTATGTGGGTTAATAAGTATTAGTAAGTGATGAAAAAAAATTAAATTAGGAAATTTGGGCCTTAATATTGAGTGAACCCAATTAGAAGTTTATTAAAACAAGACCTCTTCATTAATAAACATCTATACCTAATTTTATTTCATAATACAACTGAGGGAAAGAGAGGGGAGATCGAATTGTGTGGTTGCGAAAAGAGAAGTAGGCGAGGCGGCAGAATTATTGAAGAGGAGAAATTCGTGATACTTGGCAAGACCCATTTAGTAAGTAATTGTTATTTTTAGGGGTTAGATCTATCAAGTATATTTCAGAGTATGCTTAATGTTTCTGTAATTGTAGTAATACCTTATTGGTTAATGTGGATAGTATGGGTAATATATGTGTATATATATAATGAGAATCCTATGAATCTAATGTAATCAGGAAGCTTGTAATGATGATGAGGAAAAAAAATAAAAAATAAAAAATAAAAAAACGTCCAGAGAGTCCACGCCATTTTAGAAGCCCATACTGAGCTTCAATGTTGTTTAGTAATATAGTAGTTTATTTTGGCCCATCGATTTGGATTCTTCCTGATAATTTGGTGTTGTAATTGATGAGATCGGTTTCAGAGGTGTATGAAATGTCTTGCTAATTATTTCTAACAAGGCAATGGGAAGATTTGTTTTATTTGGTGGAACTACTGGACTTTTGTAAAATAACAAGGATTATATATATATATATATATATATATCAAGTTTGATTGCAGGACAAGAAGTAATCATTAAAAGATTAATATATTATAAATTGAGTTTGTATTGTAGTTTGATGTAGTTGGGGAAATTAATTTCATATTAATATAAATTATAATTAGTAAGTAACTTATAATTGTATTATTATTACCTTTTATTTTGATCAGACGGAGGAAATTTAAAGAGTTATTTTTGGAATATAAATTTTGGAGTATTAGTAATTGATAAAAGGCGGTGATTAAATGTATATTAAATAAATTATGAATTATTTTAGAATTATTAGTTTGGATTATTTTTAATTTGATGTGAATATGTTTAGGTTGTGAATGACGTTTCGTATTTGATATCGTTGACATTTGAGGGTAAGATTTTGTGGAGTGTGCTATAAATGGGTTGGAAGTATCAGGTACGGATTCCGTACTCTTTCAGCGATACTTTTGTTACATTTGATTTATTCGTTTTATTTCTTGTTTCAAATTCTATTATTATTTCACATAATTGTTTCTTGTGAAATTCATATAATTATTTCATTTTGGAGTTGACACATTGGACTCGTAATTGTACTCTTTGAATTAGGATATCATGTTCAGTATTTATTTTTGATAATTGTAGAGCGGTACATGTTGTTACCTTCTTTTGAGACCTTGTGACCATAATTTGATTTGGTTCAACATGTACATTTAGAACCCCTTTTGTTGGTATTATATCGCATGTGTTGTGACATGGTATTTTGTTAGAATATACTGTAGGGTATACCTGAGCTATAACCACCTGTGGGGGTACCACAGGCATGTCGTCTTGGCACGAGAGGCATGACACTTTCCGTGGCGGTGTGATTAGTCCACGGCATCTCCGTTTTGGGCTCCGGAGGAAGTGGGCCGTTTGGTGTTTTGTTGTGGGAGGCGTATGGGTTAACCCTAGTTTTCTGTTCTGCGGATTGGTGATGTTGTGCCAAACACACCTATCCGATTTGCATACATTTGGATTCGCGGTCCAATGTGTGATTTGCCTGTGTGGCATTATTTTGACTTGCATGTGTGGCATGGTTTTGACTTGCCTGTGTGGCATGGTTTTGACTTGCCTATGTGGCATGGTTTTGACTTGCCTGTGTGGCATCATTTGACTTGCCTGTGTGGCATTGTTTTGACTTGCCTATGTGGCAAGGTATATTTCTGAGCTCAATCGGTATGAAATAACCTCAGCCATTTGTTTCAGCCTATTATTTTATTGTATTAGTTGTTGGCTTCTGTTCAGTTCAATTCATCGGATTAGTTACTTCAGTTCGTTATTTCTTTAATATTCTGTCTGTTTCATTAATTCTGTTGGTTCAAATATATTCTATTCAAATCTTCAGAGATTTTATTTTGTTAGAGGCAATATTTTGTCTCAGTTGATTTTGTATTTTAGTTGTATATCTTTTGTATCTTTATATCCGTACTGGGCAATTGGCTCATGCTGTGTTTTTCTTCCGGCAGGTTTGCAGGAGTGATTCAGGGCTAGCTAGTGTGATGAGAGAGTTGCCTTTGACCATCTAGGTTGTTTTGAATTTTAAGTTTTGATTATTTTGACTCTATTTGGAGAATTGTTTTTAGTACGCTATTAATGGATCACCACTATTAATGTTTTGAGGTTATTAGTGCTCTGTTTTGTTATTTTGAGGTTTGTTGTGCTTTGCACGTGACCTCCCTTTCCTTTTCGGGAAGGGGGTGTTACATTATTCCTGACCTCTCTTCTAGGAATAAAAATTATAATTTTAAGTTAACACCTATTCCACTAGGAATACATTATTCCGTTGGAATAAACAAACCAAACAACATTTTTATCATTCCAATAAAATGATTCATTCCATTCTCTCTCCTATTCCATCGATCCAAACGTAGCATCAGACCCGAACCCTAGACCACATACCGGACATTCAAACACATTATCTAAAGAAAACCCATTCTTATTTTTCTTCCTGGTAGTGATCAATGAGTCAAATGGATGAAATCCATCAGTTGGTTTTGAATCCAACTCCGATTTACTCTGAATTTCGGACTGACTTTGAGCTTGAATGTCAGAATCATTGATTCTTTGAGGCAACGACTAAACATTATCTAAGTTAGACCCATTTGATGACTTAGCATTTGGCTCCAAAAATTACTACGGTTAATCTGAGCTCGATTATCAGAATCATACCTTGTTTGAGGCAAAGCTTTGGGATTTTCCGAATTAGGCAGTGGGCGATTCCGATCCCAATTCCCTAACCCAGATTTTTTTGTTGATAGGGTTTTGATTTTTTTGCTTTTATTTTTCATGTCATTTTCTTTCTTCTTTTTTTCTTTTCTTTTTAGGTCCACGTCAGCGCCAAGTAGATAAAAAAAATTAGAGTTTGTTAATTTTTTTAACGGAATGTCCCAATTTAAAAATAAAAATTAGTTTAGTAAGTTAATTTAAAAAATTAAAAGTTTAATCATGTATTCAATAAAACGTGTCAACTTCGATGGCAAAATCATTAGTTTTGCCAAATTTTTTTTTATTGATGCTTGAAGTGTTTCTTTCTATTGAACTCCACACGTGAATTTCTTATACCACCACTTGCTTCAGAACTTGGTAATTGATTATCAGAAGAATCAATAGTTCTTGGCTGCTTAATCAAATATTTATCCATAATCTAGAATAAATAAAAACATCAATTGTTAATCAATAAATATACCATCATTATATCATCAATATACCGTCAGTATACTGTATACCATAAATATATATACCATTTCTCAAATTTATATTCAAATTCATTTTGCCCAATTATAATATTTCACAATAATTTCATTAATTAAACATTTCATAATAATTTCATCAATTCAAACATTTCATCACAATTCACGTGATAACCCGAGATTTCGAATAGTCAAAATTTTTCGAATAATTTTTTTTAATTAATATTAATAATGATTATTAATTTTGTGTCAAGTTTCTGTGATACGAGTCTCAAGAAGGTCAATTTGTGTATTGACTAATAATATATAGTAGAGTTGTGCTTAACAAGGTTAGAAACCCTAACCCTAGTTACGGATAGGGATTCAATAGAAAATATATTTAAAATAATTATATTAATATGTATGTGTTCGTACCGTATAGAATTTTTGATCAATGATAGATCGGATAATGTTTAAAATTTATAAACCCTAATAAGAGATTAGAAACCCTAATCTCAAGATTAAAAACCCTAACGTACCGTTAGAAACCCTAATCGAAAGCTGGAAAACCCTAATTTTAAATTCGAGAATCTTAAAACCCTAATTAGGAAACCCTAATCCTAATTAGTAAGCCGAATGTGTTTATTAAACTTATTATATTTTAGTTATCTTAAAATCTATTTTACAAACCCGAATTATAATTTAGAATTTTTATTTTTCTAATTAAAACCCTAATTAGGAAACCTTAATCCTAATTAGCAAGCCTAAGTTGATTATTATGTGTTAATATAATTAGGAAACCCTAATTATACTTTAGAAATATTAATTTCTATTTAAAACCATAATTATATTTTCGAAATTCTTAATTTTCTATCTTAAACCCTAATTAGAAAATTCAAGAATTGGAGTATTTAAAACCTAAGGGTTAGGACCTTAAGGTTAAACCCTAAGAGTTAAAACCTAAGGATTTGTATAAATTCCAAGTATGCCATTAAATTTATTTTGTTAATGACCAAAATGCCCTTTTAGTTTATTTTAATATGTAACTTGTAAAATGTGCTAGTAACTTTAGTTGGTAAGCAACCACATTGACTTGTGACATATAAATCCAACAAAATTCGGCCAACACATCAGATCTAGCAACATGTCAAGCATTATATAAGAGATTTGAGATAGAGAAAGTCTAGTATTTGGCTTATTTTGTATTCAAGCTCTCACCAACTCACCTTCTCTCAAAACCTCCGAATTCTTAAAGTGTTTCAATTACATAAACATCCCATTAATAACTCAAGATCAGGCTGGAGAGCAAAGATCAAAATCTAGAACATAAAGGTATAAACCCTAAAACCCATTTTGATCTTGTATATGCTAAGACAAATTTTGTGTTTTTGTGTTTAGATCTTTGCTAGAGGATGTTATATGATGATCTATCATAGATCCATAGCATCAAAGTTGGTAAAAATCGAAGTTTTTCAAAACTGTCCAAGAACAAATTTTGTGGTCTGACAAGCTAATGTCAGGTGCCACAAATTTTTGTTCGTTTATGCTTTTTCTTGTTTTATGTTTTTTATTGGTAGCCTGGTATGTTGTCTTTATTCTGCAAGTGGTAGTACAACCATCAGATGTCTAGATCGCAAGTTATAATCGGTCAAACACCGTTGACCGAGCTTGACCGGCTGAAATCTGGGTAACCCAGAACGTGTAAAACTGGGTCTGACAAGATGTTCTAAGCTATAGATCTGTCAGGTGTAATGAGTTATGTTAATTTTGTTATAACTAGCTTATAGTATGTTATATGTACTCTGAATACATGCCATAAGATTTCATAAAACGTTAACAGATCGATTAAAGAAAGTGGTCAAAGTAGGCCATTCGGCCATAACTTGAAATTCTGGAAATTCCTGAATTAGCTTTGTATGAGCGTCTGACAAGGTTTGACCGTGTCATAACCTGTGGATCTGTTGTTGTTGGACTGAGATATTGATATCTCGTTGTTCAATTGTCATGTATAATACAATTATAAAACAAGAAAGGACTTAAATAACAATCAGAACCTAGATTAATGTGGGCTGAAAAGGGGCACCACGAGCTGCCTAGGTTTCTGGGTAACCCAGAAAAACCCAGGAGCACTCTGACAGGGACTTTGAGAGTCCAGATCACTTTGTTGTGTTGATGTTTGACCGATATATGAATTGATAACTGTAGTACTATATACATACTACAAGATCAATATTTTAACATGACCCAGAAACATTTCGAGATGAGATTAAAATTCGGTCAAACAGGGCACCTCGAACATGAAGCTGTCAGTGTTCTTGAGCTCAAGAACACCAACATCGACGCTTTGTGTCGCTAAAGCCCTATAGCGAAGGTTTAAATAATTTTTATTTTTTGATTTTCCGGAAATTATTTGAAAATAAAAATAAATTCTAAAAATTATTAAAAATAGTTTTAAAAATTATTTTAAATTATAAAAAATACTTTTTGACCAATTGGAATATTTTTCTTTAATATTTATAATTATTTAAATATTATAGGTATTTAATTTATTTAATTAGTTTATTAAATAAATTAGAGAAAAATAATTTAATATTATGAAAAATCATTTTAAATAAGAATAATGTATTTAAAAATATTTTGAGTTATAAAATGTAACTTATAATATTTTTGGAAAATTTTCATTAATAAATTAATATTAATGATATTAGATTTATTTAATTATTAAATTAAATAAATAAGTTAAAAATGATTTTATTGATTTAAAAATTATTTTAAATAAGAATAAAGTGTTAGAAAATATGTTGAATTATAAAATATATATTTCAATATTTTTGGAGAATTCTCATTAATAAATTAATATTAATGATATTAGATTTATTTAATTATTATATTAAATAAAAGAATTAAAAATGATTTTATTAATTTAAAAATTATTTAAAAATGAGAAAAATGTTTTAAAAATATTTTAAGTTATAATTAATGACTTTTAATATTTGGATAATAATTTCATTAATATTTAAATATTAATGGTCATGATTTAAAAATGATTTTAATTAATTTTAAAATTATTTAAGTAGAATATTTATGGTTTAAAAATATTTTAAGTTATTAATAATAACTTTAATATTTTGATAAGTATAACATTAATATTTTTATATTATTAAATATTAATAATGATAAGATTATTTGATAATTAAATCATTTAAAAATAATTTATGCTACTCCAAAAATGGCCTCTAGCGAAGGAAATTTTGTGAAGGAATTTATTCCTTCATATGAGGAGTTGTTTAGCGAAGGAACAGTGAAAGAAAAAAGTATAGTGACAATATAGTTATTAGTGAAAGAAACATCCTTCACAATTTATATTTTTTTCCTCGCAAAATTAGGGCAATAGAAAGATTTTTGGAGCCAATTTATGATGAAAATTTGCGAGGAAAAAATCTATTTAGTGAAGGAATTATTACTCACTATATATCATTATTCAAAAGTTTTTTGCGAGTGATAAAATCAGTCGTTGTTTTGTTCTAAATAATTTTTTAAAATTAATTGTAGTGAATATAAATTATAATATAAATACATTAAATTTTTTACAGTATTAAATTAGGAATCTGATTATACTAGAAACAGTAAAGTCTGATTATACGACGTCATTCAAGGAAGATCTCGTTGCCACGTATAAAGATTCCTCTGTGAATGAACGAGTTATGAACAGTGATATTTTGCTAAACTAAGAATCTGATCGGAAAAAATTGGTAGGAAGATTGAGCCATGTTGCTTCTCGAATTTTGGCCTTTCAGACTGCTAGTTCAACTCCACGTGTAAGAGCTAAGGCCTTATCTCATCTTATTTTGTTTTTAGATCAGTTAATTTTATTAATCAGACATGTTTGGAATAGGTTTTAGCATATCCCAATATGAAAGGATCGTTTGTTCTTGGTTTTCCTACTTTTAACATTTATAACCTCATATGAGATTGCGAATAAATCGATAGAACAGAAAGTTAGGGGATCATCGTTCTACGCTCTCTTTCTCTCCACATATATTCATACATTATACTTTTTGATTTCAGAAGACCTAAAGGAAAAAAAAAGAAGTCACAAATTCGTTACTCAACAGACAGGTGATCGAATCTTCTCCTATTTGGCCTTTAATTTTAATTTCATTTGTGGTTTGTGCTTCTAGGGTTCATTTACAAACACACCCAGATGTATATTTATATGCAATCATAACCTTTTTATGGGGTTCTTAATTGTTCTCTTTTTATCCGATTTTTTCTTTTATTTTCCTTTTTTAAAACTCCCATTTTAATTATGTTTTTGTGATTTTGTTTCTGAGACATAATTTAGGTGATTTTGTTAGTCTTCCACTTCTTTTGTATTGCATGATTGGATTGCCTGAAAAGCTGTGTAATTTTTTATATGTTATAATTGAACATAATATTACTGCAGAATGGTCAAGGGAGTATGTTGAAATAAGTGTGGGCTGAAATAAGCACATATATTGATGACTAAAATGTGTTGTTGAATTGCTATTGATGGGCATCTGATTGATTTATTAAATTGATCAGTGGTTTTGACATTTATTTTCTTCATTTGAAATTGTAGATTCAACCTATCGGTTTTTGCATCTTGACCAGCTACCTCAGTATCACCTTATAGTTCAACAGAAGATCTTAATTACAAATCCCAGAAGCAAAGGAAATGGATTGGGTTTGTGAAGAATTGGATGAAGTTAGAGCAGAGCTGGAAGAGTTCAAGGAGGAATGCCGAGCCAAAAAAGAGTTGTCTGATAGTTTGAGAAAGGCTCATAATGAACAAGTAATCAAGTTTCAAGAAGCAAAGGTGCAAATTGAGAAACAGGCCCAAGAACTGAATGTGAAGTCTGAGGAGATATCTCAACTAAAGCAACTCTATGAGGACCTCAAATCCAGTTTCAATGAGAAAGACTCGCTGCTCGAGCATCTCAATTTTGCAAGTGAAAAACTTCTAGCTGATTATGGCGGGAGATTTTAGAAATTGGAAGGTGAAAACAAAGAGTTGGCAATGGCTTTAGATGAAGCAACAACAAGAATCCAAGCTTTGGAATCAAAGATCTGTTCTAGCAATGAGGAAGTAGAAGGTCTAAAGAGACTTTTATCGAATAAACAAAAAAAGTGCTTTGAAGCATATCAGAAAGCCATTGTGTCTAAAGAATTGAAACAGAGGTTGGATACAATACTTAAACAAGAGGAGGAAAATAGGCATATTCAAGAACAACTGAAATGGAAGAATGAATAGTTTGTACATCTTGAGGAAGCTCACAGAAGGCTTCAAGACCAATTCCGATTATGTAAGGCGGATTGGGAGAGGGAGAGATCAACACTTGTTGAAGAAATTTCTTCGCTGCAAACAAATTTGGATTCTCAAACTAGAACTTCAAAAACGCTTCAGACCCAGTTGAAGATGTGCAACCAAGCCTTAGCTCATGAAGAAAGTCGAAGAAAATTTTTAGAAGTTGAGGTGTCTGAGCTCAAATTACATTTTGAAATTGTTTTTGAAAATTCTCATGAAAAAAAATCAAAGATTGAGCACTTGACCCTGACAAGGGATGAAGAAATTGGAAATCTAAGAAATTTGCTGGGAACAAAAGAGACTTTCTCCAAAGAAATGGAACACATAATTGCACATCTTGAGCAAGAGAAACAGGGACTGAATGTATCTCTCAAGGAGTCTCAAATCACTAATGCTGGAATGACCTGTTCATTGAAGAACCTCAAAAAAAAGATTCAGGATTTACAGCAGTTACATAAGAACTGTTTGTTAGATCTCCAGAAGAAGAAAGTTGAATGGAGTTCTTAGATAGAAAAATTGACATCAGTTGTAGATGGCTACATATTGAAATTGAAGGGTAAAAACAAACAAATACAGGAACTCTGCAAGGATTTGAAAGTTTACAATTGTTTGTTAGAGGTTCAGAATGAAGAAACTTCTATATTAATGATGATCTTGAAGTCAGAATTTGCTGCAGCTTACTCAAAGCTGTTTAGTACAAAATCTGAAATGGAGTTGTGCAACAAAGAGAGGGAAGAGAAGATATTACTTTTAACAGAGGAACTGGAGATGAAGGACAATGCTTTACATAGATTTCAAGGTAAGTTTGAGCAGAAATATGAGGAAGTAGCATCACTTATGGAGACGGTTGAGTCTTTTGAATGCATACTTGTTTATCTTATATATAGTTTTTGGAAATTGAACTCTCTTTTGTTATATTAGTCTTTTACCACATAAAAGAATGTGCTGCAATTTCTTATTTATCTGTACCATTATTACAAAACCAAAAATCGTGACCAGTGCTTGCATTTTTACTAAACTAAAAGAGGTGCTGTTTTTGAATATTTCAGAGCCACACAGGGTATTTTACATTTTAGCCTAAATCGAGAATTTTTTGGTGTTTGTTTTTACAGGATAAAGGGTGATCAGCAGCATTTTGTTCGCAGAGATGAGTTAAAGGTACAAACATAATGCATATGAGATGCATATATGAGCATTGAAGTTGTGCCAACTTTAATATTAATTTTTATTTTCAATTTATCAGGCAGCCTGGGAGATTTTCACACCTCTTCTGCACATAATAGATAATGGCGAGTTCAAATCAATTCTATACAAGCCAGGAAGCGGAGGCCCAGAGGAAGCATATAAGTTGCTGGAAAAAGCTGGTTATGTTCAAACACATGGGTATATATGGATCCCTCCCACTTTATAGTAACCTTAATCACCATAACGCACCTGCATGGAGGATTTTCACCATCGATGGATGCATATATAAGTATAAACGTATAAGTGTTATGATACGTGTGATAGTTTTACCACTGCCACTGCCTGCCCTTTTGTAGTATGCAATAAGTATTGCTCTAACCCTGTAACCTTGATGGCTGTTCGTGCATTGAGGTATGTATCTGTCATGTTTTCTTTTTCTTTTTTTTGTTTTAATGTCTTTCTCCTGTGCATTAACTTACTCTATTATGTAAACTGATTATGGGGATTAAAGTAAATCTTGAATTCTAATTGGATATAAACAATGAAATTGCTATATGGGGTAATCATATGAAAGTATAGTATAAGTTATGTTAAAAACATAAGTAATGATTGGTAAGTAAGCTATGTAACCTTATATGTATTGATTATTCATATATTTAGCTGATATGAGACTGTTCTTGTGTGGAATAGAGTAAAGGAGATAAGTTGGACTGTGAGGAGTAATAAGGTGGAAAAAGGAGGTTAGAACTCAAATCAATTAAACCTCATGAAATCTGAGTTTTAAAAGAATGCATGCTACTTGTTCGATAAAAGTCCTAAATGAACTATTTTGAATAAAAATCAAATATTAGGCAAAACTAAAGCTTGGAGGTAACACTATAATAATCTGAGTCTTAATTCATGTGCATGAAGCTAAAATTACTATTAATATGAAATGTAGGTAATACTATAAAATAGGTCTATTCAAAACCAGTTAAAAAGTTTTGCTAGCTTTTCGATAAACCATATGATTTCAAGTGAAAAGTAGTGTGATTGTCTTAAGGAGGTCAAGACTCTTAGAAGAGGTTCAAAGGCCTCAAAATTTTGAATGCCTATAATTTGGATAACATACACTCACGACCCCCCCTAACACGCAGTATTCATTATTTAATACAACAAATTGAAGATTCAAGTTATGCCCTATACTAGGAAAATAAAGTAACACAAATGTGAATAAGATAAACACAGGCACCAAATTATCATTCTTTCATCACAAAGACAACATTTCACCTCCTTCCCAATTGCATTACAAGGATATTATCAACATTACTCTTTGTCATGTTCACCTACGGTTGTGGTTTCCTTTGGTTCTGTGGCCACTTTCTCAGATAGAGCATCTTCTGCAGGCTTAACATCACTATCAGTAGCTTTAGTAGGTTCAACAGTTCCACTGGTTGTTGACTTGTCGGTCACTGGTACTGTCTGTTTGACAGTCCCAACCTTAACATATTTGCTCATAAACTTGTATTTCCAATCTTGTAAGGCATCGATCTCGAATACGCCAAGACCAGAGAGATCCCCGTTGAGATCTTTGTCCTCAAATGACATCTTTGCAAGAGCTCTGCGTATGGTATTTGACATCTTTACACGCACACACTTAACAGCTAGCCTAGCCAGGACCATAAAGAATACAATAGTAGTAATTGGACAATGGAGTAGTACACCACTACTCACGGTGATAATGGTGTTGTTATTGCGACAACTGCAACCGTTTAATCTTGAGGAGTTTAATCATTTAGGTTGAGTTTGTTTCCGCAAAATCTTTTTTACTTCTGAGATATTTATCATACATGCTCTCATGAATTAATATTTACTTGTTTTTTAGGGAAAAAGATTGAAGTATTAGAAAATGCTGCAGAAAACTATTATGATGTCCTAGCTGAAAATCAAAATCTGCATAATGAGGTCCAAGCTAGATCTAAAAGGTGCCACTGCTTATTTTAGCTTTTTTCATGCTGTTGGTTTATATACTTTGTGTTTTAATAATGAAAATATTTATATGGGCTTAATTGATTTTATTGGGTCATGTTATTCAAATAGTTTTATGCATATTAATTATATAATATATAATAGTTTGCATGAGTTAATACTACACTTTATTTGCTACATAGTAATTATATAATATATAATAGTTTGCATGGGTTAATACTACACTTTATTTGCTAGCCCACGAAATTTAATGCAGTTTTGGAGTGAGTAAATCAAGATGGTTATTTTTGTCACATGTTTTAAGTTGTTATATAGAATATATATCCAATCCTAATTTGCGTTAAAGTCTAATTCAAATTGGAGTATTTTAAGGAAATTGAATATCTATTTAATACTCCTTATATTTCTCATATTTAATTATGGGGATATATCCTTCCAATATATATATATATATATATATATATTGTGCTATCAATTTATACGGATTTGAGAGATATTTTAGAAATTGGTTTTATGAAGGATTCTTATTTAAAGTTGATGGAGATATTATTTTGTCACATGCTAATCAGTAATTGCTTTTTTAAGGGATCTTGCTAATTACTAATAGGACTCTTTCAACTAGTATTTGATTCCTAATTGACTCCTTCATAGCTGAAATTCTTTAACTACTAATGTTGTTTTTGGTAACATGGATCTCCTATTTCAATAAAAAAGATATAGCCATTGCAGGAGGATTTGGAAGGGTACATAGCCGTTACTCTCTTCTTTATATATATATTGTTTACACGGCTTCAAGAAAAAAAAGACTACGGAGCAGAAACTCTTCAAGCTATCCAAGATACACATCAATTATCTTATCATTCTTTCAGTCTTGGTTCACAGTATTCTAGTATTTCTTATTCCAATATCTATTATAAACATAGTACAAGTCTAGGTTGGCTTGGGGTTTTTTTATTTTAGTAATATTCAGGCTGTACAACGAAGGTATCAAAGTCTCAGATGTGAGAGGTGTTGCAGAGGTGCAAAGGGGGCAGAGGTGTCCAATCGATCGTTGTTGTAACAGGGAGTTTTATTGTCTTTGTAATTACTGAATATTATTTTAATAAAGTGAGTCTCCAATCCTAGTTGGGATTGAACGTGGATTAGGCCACTAGAGTAGAGGATAGGGGCTGAACCACGTAAAAATCTCGGTGTGATTTTATACTTGTTTGCTTCCATTTTTATCAGTTAATATTCTGCAGTTTTTGTTTGTTTGCGTTGAAAAAGTTTTACACTAATCCGGACAGGCATTAGCTGTCCGTTTTTTAACAGTTAATATTCTGCAGCTTTTGTTTGCGTCGAAAAAGTTTTACACTAATCCGGACAGGCATTAGCTGTCCATTTTTAACAGTTAAGAATATAATTAATACGGACAGGGTTAGACCGTCCGATTACAGTCTGCTATAGTTAACTTTGAAAATTGGTCGTTGTAAATCAATTCTAAGTATTTACACCTATTCAACCCCTCTAGGTGTGATTAATTACAGAATTACATTTGGTATCAGAGTAAGGCTCTACTAATATTGATCTTTACAGGTAGTATGGAAAGATCCTATGGCACACCTTAGTTTTCAAGAAGGTCAATCTACAAGCCGACCACCGTTGTTGCTCGGAAGTGAAAACTTTAACTTTTGGAAGTTTATAATGATGATTTATCTCAAACGAGACCTATGGGAATGGTGGGTTGTTGAGAATGGCCATGTCATTCCAATACATGATGATGGAAAACCGAAGACTCTCATGGAAATGGATTCAAATGAATCATATATGGTATCCTACGACTCCAAAGCCATGAACACGTTGCTAAGCGGAATGATTAAAGCTGAAATAGACAAAGTTTCTGCATGCACTACTGCTAAAGAAATATGGGATACAATCGTCATGAGCCATGAGGGAACTACAAAGGTAAAAGAAGTCAAATTAAGTTTACTAATGCAAGGATATGAACTTTTCAGATTAGAGAAGAATGAATCCATCAAAGAAGTTCAAGCTAGATTCCTCACTCTTATGAACTCTTTAACCATACTCGGCCAGAAAATTGATCAAAGGGAGATAAATAGAAAGATACTTTGAGTCATGCCCAAACGTTTTGCACCAAAAGTAACAACTCTTCAAGACTCAACTACAATCAGTACGATGGAAACTCTAACTTTGTTTGGAGAACTTGAAGAATTCAAAAATCAACTAAAGAGGTATGATGAAGAAGATGAAGGACCTAAAAGGAAGACCTTAGCTCTTCAAGTTGAAAGCTACATAGAAGGGGACGATGAAGACTCCGATGAAGAAATAGCTATGATGTCCCGAAAATTGAGAGAGGTGATTAGAAAGAAGAATAAATCAAAGTTTCAAGGCAAGACATTCTACAACAAGAAAGATGCCAAACAAAAGCCACAAAAAGATACCTGTTTTGAATGTGGAAGGCCCGGTCATTTCAAGAGAGACTGCTTCCAATTAAAAAGGAAGAACAAAGCAAGCAATTCAAAAGAAAAGGCGTTAATGACATGGAGCGATGATGAGTCCAATCATGACGAGGAAGAAGATGAAACTGCTCAACTGTGTTTCACTGGATTATACAATCAAGAATCATCTGAGGTAAACTCTGAACTTGGTGATATTTCTATTTCTGATTATCTAGTTTTAAAAAATGAAAATATTCGTATTAAAGAGAAAAATGCTCATTTAAAAAATTGGATAAAAGATTTAGTGAAAGAGGTAGAAACATTTATTGAAGAAAAACAAGAAATAGTTAAAGATTGCACATCTAGTGAAGTATCTAAGTTAAATGCTAAAATTGATTATCTTGATAACTATAATAAAATTCTCTATAATCGTGCAAACAAAGTAAATGAAGAATTTAATGACCTTAAAAAGGAAAATGATATTTTAAAAGAAAGTGTGAAAATGAGAGATATATGTATTGATGCTTTTAATGATGGAAAAATATTAAACATGCAAAATAATAATGAGGAAGAAATAATTTCATTGAAAAAGGATCTTGCAAAATTTGTTCAAGGAGAAGAGAATTTAAATATAATATTAGGTGCTCAAAGATCAAGCCTTGATAAACAAGGAATTGGATATAATCCTGTTAAGAACATCACAAGCACGACTACTAAAATTAGAGTAATAAATAATAAACCAAGGAACAAGCCTCTTTATTGCTCACCTTATGTTACTTGCAGAAAATGTGGTTTAAAAGGACATTTTGATACAAACTGTAATAAAATGAAAATAAAGAAAGTTTAGGTAAAGAAAGGAGATTTAATTGCTACTAACAATACCGGACCCAAAAAGATTTGGGTACCAAAACGATGAGCTACTTCTTTGTTTTGGGTACTAGACAGTGGATGTTCTAGACACATGACGGGTGATAGTGCTAAATTCATCTCATTAACAACTAAGAAGGGAGGAACTATTACCTTTGGGGATGACACCACATGCCAAATCGTCGGTAAAGGTAAAATTGGGAATGGTAAGGTTTTCATTGATAATGTTCATTATGTTGAAGGATTAAAATATAATTTAATTAGTGTAAGTCAACTAATGGATAGTGGACATAAAGTAGTTTTTGAAAAAGATAAATGTGCTATTATTCATGCTTCTCACAATGTTCCTTTAATTGCTCAAAGGGAAGGTAATATTTATACTATTAATTTTGAAAATCAAAATAAAGATATTTGCCTAACTGCTATTCAAGATCAAACTATTCTTTGGCATAGAAGGTTAAGACATGTGCATATGGAATTGATTAACAAACTAGCTACCAGGAACCTTGTCAAAGGATTGCCAAAGCTTAAATATGAAATGATAGGGATTTGCAATGCATGTCAGTTAGGTAAGCAAGCAAGAAATTCCTTTATCAGCAAAAATAAGGTATCAACTTCTTTACCTCTTCAATTATTGCATCTTGATCTGTTTGGACCCGAGAGATATGCTAGCTTAGGAAATAATCATTATGCCTTTGTTATTGTTGATGATTTTTCAAGATTTACATGGGTGTTATTTTTGAAAACTAAAGATCAAGTTTTTGCAGAATTTGAAAAGCTTATAAAGAATATTGAAACAAAACACAACCTCAAGCTAATTGGTATTCGGAGTGACCATGGTGGAGAATTTGGAAAAGACTTTATACCGTATTGCAGCGAGAGAGGTGTTACACATGAATTTTCTGCACCAAGAACTCCACAACAAAATGGTGTAGTGGAACGCAAAAATCGTACTCTCCAAGAAACTGCAAGGACGTTACTTCAAGAAAGTAAACAGCCTAAAAGATTTTGGGCAGAGGCTGTAAGTACTGCATGTTACATTCTAAATAGAGTATTGATTAGACCCATATTATTGAAAACACCATATGGGTTACTTAATAAAAGGATTCCTAATATTAATTATTTTAAAGTGTTTGGTGATAAATGTTTTATTTTAAATACTAATAGTAATCTTGGAAAATTTGATGCAAAATCAACCGAAGCTATTTTTATTGGTTATTCAACACATAGCAAGGCATATAGGGTTTATAATTAACCATGATCTGTCAAAAGATGAGGATTCTGCAGGAAATGACAATTTAATTCGTGGAAGCCAAACTGCTAAATCTGGACAGCCTAAAGCCGTCCGAATCAGAAGGAAATATAGCTAAAAATTGAAAACCTAAGCCGTCCGAATCAGAAGGAAATACAGCTGAAAATAGACAGCCTGACCCGTCCGTTTTAGTAGAAAACTCAGACATGCAGACACCACAAAATAGACAATCGAACCCGTCCGATTTAGACGAGAAATCAGACGAACACAGTGATGCAGAATGTGACATACCACAGACTGAATCCAACGAACATATGACCATTGCCAAGCTTCATAAATCATCTCGGACTGTGAGAAATCATCCTCCAAACTTGATTATTGGAGATCTTGACACTTGGATGAACACAAGAAGGAAAGCAAGGAATTATTGTGCATTTTCAGCTTTTTCTTTCTCAAATTAAACCAAAAAATGTCAAGGAAGCAATTCAAGATGAAAATTGGACAATCGCCATGCAGGAAGAGTTAAACCAATTTGAACGATGTCAGGTATGAGATCTTGTTAAGCCTCCTAAAAATGCATCTATTATTGGTACAAAATGGATTTTCAAAAACAAATTAGATAAAAATGGTGTTATAACAAGAAACAAAGCCAGATTGGTAGCTCAAGGTTATAATCAACAGGAAGGTATAGACTATGAGGAAACCTTTGCCCCTTTTGTAAGGTTAGAAACTATAAGAATTTTATTAACATATGCATGCTTTAGACAATTTAAATTGTTTCAAATGGATGTGAAAAGTGCTTTTCTAAATGGTTATTTAAATTAAGAAGTATATGTTAGGCAACCACCCGGTTTTGAACATGAAAAATATCCACATCATGTGTTTAAATTAATAAAAGGCTTTGTATGGATTAAAACAAGCTCCAAGAGCCTGGTATGAAAGACTAAGCAAGTTTTTATTAGAAAATAGTTTTAATCGCGGTAAGATTGACTCTACTCTTTTTATTAAAACCAAAAATAAATATTTATTAATTGTTCAAATTTATGTGGATGACATAATTTTTGGAGCTACTACTAACTCTTTGTGTGAGTGGTTTTTCCAATGTATGCATAATGAGTTTGACATGAGTCTTATGGGGGAATTAAACTACTTTTTGGGGCTTTAAATCAAACAATCCAATGAAGGGATTCACATTCACCAATCCAAGTATGTAAAGGAGTTATTGAAAAGATTTGGTTTTGAAAATACCAAACCAAAGTCAACACCAATGAGTACTACCATCAAGCTTACCACGGATGCTACAGGTAAAGATGTTGAGGTGACAATGTATCGAGGTATGATTGGTTGTTTACTTTATTTAACTGCATCAAGACCGGATATTATGTATAGTGTATGCCTTTGTGCTAGATTTCAAACTCAACCTAAAGAATCTCATCTTAAAGCGGTAAAAAGAATATTTAAATATTTAGCTGGCACAATTAATTTAGGCTTATTCTATCCTGTATCTCCAAGCTTTGAACTAATTGGATACTCAGATGCAGATTATGCAGGGTGCCAAGTTAATAGAAAAAGCACAAGCGGTGCTTGTGAATTTTTAGGACAAAGCCTTGTGGCTTGGCACAGCAAAAAGCAAACATCAGTTGCCTTGTCTACTACAGAAGGTGAATATTTGGCGGCAGGTAGTTGTTGTTCACAAATTTTATGGATGATTCAAACTCTTCATGATTTTAATGTGATATGTGAAAATGTGCCCATTATGTGTGACAATACTAGTGCAATTGATATTTCAAAAAATCCAGTGCTTCATTCTCGTACTAAGCATATTGAAGTGAGACATCATTTTTTAAGAGATAATGTTGCTAAAGGATTAATTAAATTAGTATTTGTCCCTACTGAACATCAATTGGCAGATATTTTTACAAAAACTTTAAGTGAAGAGCGGTTTTGCACTTTAAGAAGGGAAGTTGGAATGTCAGTATGTGGTTAGAATGTGCAATTCAAAGATCTCACTAATTTTTTTTAATGACCACGTGGGAGAGATTTGGGTGATGATGATTATGTTATAACCAACTTGTGCTTAATGATTTCTTTTTGATAATGATAAAGGGGGAGATATATATTTGGTATTTGAAATTTGAATTGACTGGTACTCATGTTGACTTAATATGCATAAATTTAGGGGGAGCCTTATAGATAGGGGGATCATATTTAAATTTAAAAGGTAATATATTTTCATCATCAAAAATGGGGAGAATGTTGGTTTATATACTTTGTGTTTTAATAATGACAATATTTATATGGGCTTAATTGATTTTATTGGGTCATGTTATTCAAATAGTTTTATGCATATTAATTACTTAATATATAATAGTTTGCATGGGTTAATACTACACTTTATTTGCTACATAGTAATTATATAATATATAATAGTTTGCATGGGTTAATACTACACTTTATTTTCTAGCCCACAAAATTTAATGCAGTTTTGGAGTCAGTAAATCAAGGTGGTTATTTTTGTCACATGTTTTAAGTTGTTATATAGAATAAATATCCAATCCTAATTTGCGTTAAAGTCTAATTCAAATTGGAGTATTTTAAGGAAATTGAATATCTATTTAATACTCCTTATATTTCTCATATTTAATTATGGGGATATATCCTTCCAATATATATATATATATATATATATATATATATATATATATATATACAGAATGGATCCTGTCCGGACTCCCGGACAGGACCCAAAATCCGGACCCCAAAATTTTTTTTTTTTTTTTTTTTTTTGTAGAACAACTAAAAAAAAAAAAAAAAAAATTTATGGAACTGAAATTTTTCAATAATACAGTGTTTTGGGTGTGTTTTTAACACCCACACCAACCAATGTATGTACAGTCTGCCCAGACTGTACAGACATGTTTCGTTATAGGCATCCAAATCACACCCAAAACACTGTATTATTGAAAAATTTCAGTTCCATAAATTTTTTTTTTTTTTTTTTTAGTTGTTTCAAAAAAAAAAGCAAAAAAAAAAAAAAAAGGTCCGGATTTTGTTAAAATCCGGACTCCCGGACCAGATCCGGTCCCTATATATATATATATATATATATATATATATATATATATATATATATATATATTGTGCTATCAATTTATACGGATTTGAGAGATATTTTAGGAATTGGTTTTATGAAGGATTCTTATTTAAAGTTGATGGAGATATTATTTTGTCACATGCTAATTAATAATTGCTTTTTTTAAGGGATCTTGCTAATTACTAATAGGACTCTTTCAACTAGTATTTGATTCCTAATTGACTCCTTCATAGCTGAAATTCTTTAACTACTAATGTTGTTTTTGGTAACATGGATCTCCTATTTCAATAAAAAAGATATAGCCATTGCAGGAGGATTTGGAAGGGTACATAGTCGTTACTCTCTTCTTTATATATATATTGTTTACACGGCTTCAAGAAAAAAAAAAGACTACGGAGCAGAAACTCTTCAAGCTATCCAAGATACACATCAATTATCATATCATTCTTTCAGTCTTGGTTCACAGTGTTCTAGTATTTCTTATTCCAATATCTATTGTAAACATAGTACAAGTCTAGGTTGGTTTGGGGTTTTTTTATTTTAGTAACATTCAGGCTGTACAACAAAGGTATCAAAGTCTCAGAGGTGAGAGGTGTTGCAGAGGTTCAAAGGGGGCAGAGGTGTCCAATCGATCGTTGTTGTAACAGGGATTTTTATTGTCTTTGTACTTGCTGAATATTATTTTAATAAAGTGAGTCTCCAATCCTAGTTGGGATTGGACGTGGATTAGGCCACTAGAGTAGAGGATAGGGGCTGAACCACGTAAAAATCTCGGTGTGATTTTCTACTTGTTTGCTTCCATTTTTAACAGTTAATATTCTGTAGTTTTTGTTTGTTTGCGTCGAAAAAGTTTTACACCTATCCGGACAGGCATTAGCTGTTCGTTTTTAACAGTTAATATTCTGCAGCTTTTACTTGCGTCGAAAAAGTTTTACACTAATCCGGACAGGCATTAGCTGTCCGTTTTTAACAGTTAAGAATATAACTAATACGGACAGGGTTAGACCATCCGATTACAGTCTGCTATAGTTAACTTTGAAAATTAGTCATTGTAGATCACTTCTAAGTATTTACACCTATTCACCCCCCTCTAGGTGTGCTTAATTACAGAATTACACATGCTTGTATATGAGTAAGTTTTTATGTCTTATTTGAATTTTGTTGAATAGGAAATATTAGATTAAATTGTCGGACAAAGCCATTTCTTCGTGGACAAAAGGGAAAACATTCGATTGTAGAACATGTAGGTGAAAATGGGGAGCTAATAGTTTCAAATCTATCCAAACAAGGAAAAGAAAATTAGCCCTCGTTCAAGTTCAATAAGGTCTATGATCTGGTTGTAACTCAAGGTTTTTAATCTTTACATTTATGGTTTGTTTATGCTTCTATTACAGTTAGTGCAAAACTGATTATGATGCTTGCTATCAGATTTAGATTTACACAAATATGTGTCATCGCTTACAATCATTATTTTGAATGTTGACAGCGAATGTATATTCAGATACCCGACCCTTGATTCAGTCGGTATTGGATGGATATAATGTATGTATATTTGCATATGGCCAAACTGGTTCAAGGAAGATCTACACAATGGTATGAACACTTTCAATTTTATAATTTCAAACTTATAGTGTTGATGTTGTTTAACATTTCTTATATGAACTTATATGTTTCTGCAGATGGGCCCTGATGAAGCAACTGAAGAGGATTGGGAGGTTAACATATACTGCTGATGTTGTTTAACATTTCTTATATGAACTTGTTTTCCTTGATTTGCGTACACTTGGGATTGCATGTGACAGCCTCACAATCGAATGGATTAGTTGTCCCTGATGCTAGCATGCAGACTGTCCAATCAACCTCGATGTGTTGGACTTGATGGAAATTGGATTTAAAAATAGAGCTAAAGGTTCGACTGCCATTAATGAAAGAAGTAGCCGATCACACAGGTTCTTTACTATGAATAATAATATATTGTCTCTGAATTATTTGTCTCATCTGTTTCTCATTGTAGTTATGTGAATGCATGCATGCAGTGTTCTAACAATTCATGCTCGTGGGACGGATCTGAAGACTGGTTCTTTCTTGCGGGGCCGTCTTCATTTGGTAGATCTTGCGGGAAGTGAAGGAATAGACCGTTATGAGGCAACTGGAGATAGACTTAAGGAAGCACAACATATAAACAAATCTTTATCTGCCCTTGGAGATTTCATCTTTGCGTTGGACCTAACATGATGTACACTTCATTCTATCTAGTTCGTTGTTATTTTATCAGTTTTCTTGTGTTAGTTATTAAATATTGTAAGTACTATGATCTTTGGGAGATCAAGACATAATAACAAATTTTGTACTTATCGTGACTTGAGCATTATCTATTTATATATGGAGTATTAGTTTTGATTATTGGCTCTTTATGCATTAGTTTATCAATTAGTTTGAAATAGGTATGATATTTATATTAACTTGAAATATTAAATTTAATATTTATTATAGCAATTACTAAAAATAATAGTAATAATAATAAATATGAAATCATTGATTTGAAAATTAATTATAATTTTCAATGAATTTTGATTATTTAGCAATTAATTTTTTATTTACAAATTTATAATTTGTGAATGAATTTTTCTCTCACTAATTTGAAAAAAGATTCTCAATTTATAATTAGTGAAGGAAAATATTATCTCGTTAAATAAATTTTGTTCTTCACAATATATTATTTGTGAGGGAATCAAGTTATTCACTAATTTCAAATAGTCCTTCTTAAAATATTATTTGTGAAGGAAACCAATCTTTCACTAAATAACAATATTCCATGACTAAATACAATTTGTGAAGGAATACGTTATTCACAATATATCCTTCATAAAAAATATTTAGTTACTACTTAGCGAAGGATACCCAATTACGAGGAGGTCTAATGCGAGCACTCGTGTGAAGGAAATATTTCTTCATAATAAATCACTTGCGAGAGATATATGGCCTTTAGTGAAGGATTTGTCCTTCACTAGAGGCCATTTTTGGTGTAGTGTTAAGTGTTTGAAAAAAATTATTATAAATTATAATAATTGTTTAAATATTTTTAAAAGCTTCCGAAAAATATTATAAACGATATTTGACTTATCTAAAATAATATTGAAGCTTAGAGACCAAGTTTAATTGGCAATCAATTTGTTAATTGTCGGATAGGGTGACCAGAACATCGAGAATGGACCGAAATCCAACCAGACCGAAATAGTTAAACTTGATAAGTGTTTATATAGGTTATAAACACTGATGTGACTATGTAATAATGTGCCTAGGAGAAGTTTGACTGTAAATTACAGTGTTACGTGGTATGAAATATTGTACTAATTGTGAGACCAATATTATTGGTTATAGGTCTTTCGAAAACAAATAAGTATTTTGTGTAGCTTTAATCAACGAAAGAGGCAAGTTTCCTAACTCAACCTTGAGTTATATTCATTCAATTATTATAATGGTTAATTATTGCTAATTATACCATGTCCAGGGAATTTATTGTTGATTATTCGCAGTTAGTGCAAGATTAATAATTCAAATTGAATTACTGATTAGAAAAATATACATTCGTAGAATAACTTTTGTTGGATATTCATATTCGTAGAAGCTAGTATTGACAATACAGATAATTCCTGTTTATTGTCAAATTATGTTGAGAAATGTCTTAGCTAATTGTTTTGGCTAGACAAACATTTGTTAGAACTTGATAGGTTCAAGAAGAGAGGAGAATTCAATTATTATTGATAGATCAATGCCAGTTGTTTCGACTAGATTGAAAAAGAAAACTTGATGGGTTTGAGAAGGGAAGAGAAGTGATTAGATATTGAAATCATTGCATTTCGTTGTTAAATCAAAATCTTGATTCTGAGACTGAGAAGAACAACCTTTTATATAAAGGAAACATTTTAGGTCGTATATTCGGCCATTGCGCACTGTTAAGTATTATGCATAATATAGGGTATAATAAAGCTGATCACTTGTTATACTTGCAGAGTGGTATGATTTAATCTTTATGGTTATCTGATACTCCTGCATATGTATCAACGTAAATCTTTGATAGATACCCGAGAAGATAAAAGTTCTAGATCCAATGGATCGCTCATCATAAATCTGAAAAACATTTCACTTTGTTATTACGTAGAATTGATTCTTGTTTATTCAATAAAATATCATAAAACTTTGAAAGCGCTGTACTCTTTCATTATCCGATTATTGTGTTGCCTAGAATACGAGAATACTTGTTATTGATTAACGATTTGTTCAGCTATTTCAAAGTTTCCTGAACTTTGGTTTCATTCTATCAAAATAGATAGTCTATTCTTATTGATTCGTATACATTTATTGTATATTTTAACTTGCGGGGCAAACTAGTTGCTCACCCTTTCTAAATAAAACTTTTCAGCTAGGGACGAAGTTGCAGAAGGTGCTGCGAAGAAGAACAAGCAAAAAGACATAGTTATAAATTAGTTATGATGAACAGTATTATTATGTTGTATTGTATTGTAAACCTTTTTTTGTATATCTAAGGGGTATTTTTGAAATGTTAAAGTTAGTGGACCTGGGACTTATGTATTAACAACATATGTTAATGACTTATGTATTCCTATTTATATATGAATGAGTAGTAAAATGTTATTATATTGTGGATCGTGAACACCAAACTCGAGGGTCAGGTAACCCGGATTTGGGGGTGTCACAATTCATCAACTAACCTAATTCAATAATTTCAATTATTTTACAAACAATATATCATAAATATACAATAGCAAATTATTAATTCAAATATTCAATGATAATAACACATAATCTCTAATTTATGGCATAACAGACTCTAAATCTCTAATTTAATGGCAAAATTAAGCACAAAATTCCTTACTTGTAGTTGTAGACACATCTAGAGTAACAGAGATTAACATTATAACATTAACATATATGAAAAAGAAACATAAAAGGGCTGAAGGGGTGACCTGGTGATCACTAGAGAGAGAAAGGGAGAAGCAAAAGTAGGAGGAAGCGAGAGAGAACGAGCGAGCGGCTGTGAGCTGTCGACGGAGACTGAGACTTAAGAGGCAGAAGGGGGAAAAGAGTTGTTGCGAATTGGGATTTTGAAGAAGAAAAGAAAAGGGATTTAGGGTTTTTTTAAACTTACTAAATGAAACGACGTTGTTTCATTTAATAAGTTTTTTTTAAGAAAAACCCTAAAACCCAACGGTTGCAACTCATCAACAATCACAGGCGTAGGCTGAGGCGGCATGCCGAAACTCGGAAGCATCATGCAAAAAAAGAATGGCAGGGTCATGAACGGTTTCGGAATAGGGAGGTCATATATATGACCCCCCGCCTCTTGGTTCAGAGGCTCTGTGGGACCAATAATTAGAATCGCTACAGAAAATGGTAAGTTTCAACAATGATGCTAACATCCGAAGGAAAATGAGGTTCCGGTACAAAACTTAGAAAACCAAGCAAGTGGTCCACCTGAAACAACTATGTATGATCGAAGACAAGAAATGCGTAACTAAAGAAAGGAATGCATGAATGACATTAATAAGAAAATTGATGAAATTTTAAACATTTTACAAGGACGAATGAATATCCAACCAGTGTCATCAACAAATAACATAAATAAATAATATTACAGACACAAACTGTTCTATAAATATATTATAAACTGTTGATATAGTATACTCCACCTCATTTTTTTATGTGGGATCAAAGATTACATTGAAGCAAGTTGTTGATCAATATGTTAATGGAGAGTATGTTACATCAATAGTTTGTAAAATGTTTGTAAATTAATTTATGTCCGTAGTATTACTCTAACAGAAATGCATATGTGCAACCTAACAGAGTAGTTCCTAACCACTACCAGATTTTTGGACAGCCCCATATATAGGTGTTTGTGAGCCAGCCATACGTGGCTACATAGCGACCTCAACCTGATATTCTCAGGTCAACGTATGGACCTGGAAAATTCAGTAGCTGTAGAACGAAGCCAAAAGTTATAGGAAAAACTAGATTTCTGGATTGGAATGTGTCCTTGTGAAAAATGAACTTCTCATAGTTATAGAGTCGCCGGAAGGCTGTTGCACCAACTTAACTGTTCACTTAGCTATGTCCCCTTTAAATTCGGGTCACTAACCCACTTACTGTTAGTGCATCAATTGCTTGAATGAGGCCTACCCATTTGAATGTCATCAGTTAACTCTAATTCTCCATTCATGTCTAGTTATCTGATGCAAACAATTAGCCAAAAATTACTTAATCCAAAACAAAAATTTTGGGATTTAAGCGTATATTTTTACATGATCTTTACATCTTATGTTTAGATTGTTAAGTGAATATCTAAATTACTTTGCATTTGAGCGACCTTAAATAAATTATCTCATGTCAATTTTAGAAACCTTTTACTTATATTAAGATACTAGTAATTGCCCGTGCCTGAAGGCACGGCGTAACGAAAAATTAGATTAAAATTCAAAAAATATTTTATTACTTAAAGACTTTTTGCAACTTAAAATCAGACATAATAATTATCATAATTTACCACACTACCACAATAATTAATTTTCCTTTAAAAATAGATATCTAGAAAAAATTAAACTTGTCTACAAAACTTACAATTATCAATAAAAATTATCATAATTCACCACACCACCACAATAATTATTATTATTGTTATTATTATTGTTGTTGTTGTTGTTGTTGTTATTATTATTATCATTATTATTACTATTATTATTATAATTTTAATTATAATTATTAATATTAATATTAATATTATTATAATTATTATTACTTTATTACTATTATTATTATTACTATAATAATAATATTATTATATTATAATTATTATTATTTTGAATTAAAATTAGAATGAATCTGAACCGTACTTGTGCTTTCCCGCTCAAATCAATTAGAATGAATCAGAATCTTTATTATATAGATTACTATTATTATTATTATTATTATTATTATAATTATTATAATTATTATTTCTATTACTATTACTATTACTATTATAATTATTATTATTATTATTATTATTATTACTATTATTAGTACTATTATAATTATTATTAGTACTATTATTATTATTATATTTATTTTTAGTACTATTATTATTTGTTTTTGTGTGTGTGAAGAAGAGAAGAGAAGAGAGAAAGAGATTTTATGTGTGAACATGAGAGAGTATGGTGTATGAGTAAATTTGATTTGGGCGGGAAGAAATTTGAGCCTTTAGATTAAGTTGGAAAAATTAAGTTAGAATGAATCTGAATCGTTCTTGTGCTTTGTTAAATGAAAGATTCAAAATGATTTCTGTTTTATTATATAGATAATTTAAAGATGACTAACAAATTTTATTAAATTCTTAAAATTTTTTGATATCTTTTTGTATCGTATTTTTTCATAAATTCTTAATTATTTTTTGTTGCGCAAAAAGAGACATTTTTCTTCTTCTGTTTTTTAAATCATAATGATGACATTTTCATAATCTGCGTCAATACAAATAGTACTATTTTCATGTTTCTTGACTCAAGACTTTGACAGTTTGACCTAGCCATTAATTTTTCTAAATGTGTCACCATCATCTCTTCATTGTCTTGCCCCATTGATCTTCTCTTCTTGAAATAATTGACTTGGTTCCGAATCCAGATACAAAAATGTCTTAGCACGTGTTCTCATATATCTTCCCCCATTTTACTACTTGTCATTTATATTTATGTTTTTCAATATAAAATAATTTTTTATTTTTAAAAAATAATTTATAGTATATTTAAATTTAAAATTAATGTTACTCATTTAAAAATTAATTAATATGGTAATTAATACTATTTTTTGTGTAATTTATAATAGTACTATTTGTATTGACGCATATTACATGAATTTGTAGTAATTTTTATTTTAAAAAATCTTAAATTTATTTTAAATAGTCAAAATAATCCTATATTTTGAGACGGGAAGTATTTATTGTAATTCTATAAATAAGCATACCTAGGGTGAATAGGTGTACAAACCCACAAGTAATCTACAGTGGACAATTTTTAAAGTTTATTGCTACAGACTATAATCGGATATGTTAACCCTCTCTGTTTTAGTATATGTTTTTCGTCTGTTATAATCGGACAACTAATATATGTCTGTTTTAGTGTATCTTTGATCACGAACTTGAACAGAATATGTCGAATACTAAAGCAGATAAACGAAAAAAACGCAGAACAAAAATCACACCAAAATTTATATGTGGTTCATCCCTTAAACCTCTAGTCTAACGACCTACATCCAAGTCCAATACCAAAAGGTATTGAAGACTCACTTTATTAGATTAATATTCAAAGGATTACACAGAAAACTCTCCCTGTGCAACGAATATCGATTCTGACTTGGACACCTCGACCCCTTGCACCTCTGCAACTTTTGTCACTGAAATCTTGATGTTTCCGTTGTACAACGGAATATTACAAAGACCCACAAAGCCAACTTAGACTTGTACTCGGTTACAAAACTTAGACTTGTACTCAGTTACAAAAGATATTATATGAGGATTACAAAGACTTTCCAGTTTAATAAGGATTCAAGAGTAATACAATAACTGGAATCAAACTTAGATAGCTTTCTAAATATGCTAAATAATGATTTTCAGTTACAAATCTCTTGTCTTCTTTTGCCGATCAGATTATATATATATATATATATATATATATATATATATATATATATATATATATATATAGAATAGAATGACAACGACTATATATATAAGATATCCTATATTAAAGGAATCAAAAAGGTATTAGAGATAAGATGAAAGAGTCCATACCAATATAATACTTGTTTTCTTAAAAAAGTGCAATATCAATTTTAGATTCCTTAGCAAATCAAACTCTTTAAAACACTCCAATTTGAATTTGAATTAGTTGCATAGCAAAATAGCTTATAATGATATATCAATATAGCAAGTGTTTAAACATGTATTAAAAAGATACTTTCAAGCTATAAAAGGAAGGAACAATTACATATTATAGTACATTTATGAAAGTAATTACAAAAATCATACACTCATAAAATAATTAAAAAAATATGACATTTCATCATATATATTTACAATACTAATATAATTAGGAGTCCTTAATTTAAGTGATAAATATTAATGGACTGACATGATAAAAGGTTGTTTTTTTTGAAACGCGTGATAACCGCCTATCATTTGTCTGGGACTCTACGGTTACCAAACCCTTATGCATGCTGAAACCCTTGTTTCTCTCCTCTGTCGCGACTAAACTCGTAATCGGAGTTAAAAAAGCTTGTTTCCGGTGATTGTTCTTCATCTCTGTTCATACGTTCTTCATCTCTATTGTAAGACCCCAAATAATTAATAAATGAAATTTAATTTCCTTTAATTATTATTTTGAATAGTAAGGGTTGATTTGATTAATGAGGATAGTTATGGGTAAAATACGCAAATATTTCAAAATAAGCAAGTGGTTATAAAATATTCATTGTTGTCGGGGAATATTCGTTTGGTCGTGGAATATTCGTACTGTCGAGGAATATTCGTATGACGGCGCAGCCATGTGTGGGCCCCATAACGGAAAGCGATTGGAGGAAGAAAACGACAAATATAAGTTGTTTAAAAATAACGGCGTAGTTGTTACCGTTTACACTGTTGGAATACCTGGTGGTTAAAATACAGTAATACGCATTGTTGCACAGTAGCACACGGTATTGCACAGTATTTTGAATTATTGATCCTTACGTAAGAAGACACTACTCAATAATTGCTACAGGAGTTACTGTTCATTACTTTATTGATTCAATAATTGCTGCGTTGATATTTATATTATTATTGTTTTAATAATTGTCATTGCACAGTATTTTCCATTATCAGATCAATAATTCATATTATTTGAATAATATTATCAGATAACATTATTGACAATGTTTATAAAGTTCTGTCAAGGAGAGGTTTGGTCATCTAATTGCGCGCCAGTAAGGAGAAATCCTTATTGGAAAGCCCCCTCTATCCTGGGAACGGCCTGGTTGTCTTCTGTAATATTATTTTAAATAATTAATTATTGATTATTATGATAAAGAAAATATTTATTTTATGTGGATATAGATGGAGAAAATTTTTAATGTAACAATTATTGAAAATTAATATTTATCTTTTTCTGATAAAATAATTCATTTAAATATATTATTTTAATAATATATTAACGGTGATATTTTACAATGAATGTGGGATATATGAGAATATGAGAAGGAAGAGTATTTTTGTGGCATTAAATGTTTAACATATGTTTTGTGTGTCGGTGGACATAATTCTTGACCGAAAATTGAGTATAGACTGTAAAATCGCCCGTTTGTGGATTTCGGTTAATTTCTATTTGGAATTTGGAAAAATTTTCTTCTGTAAAGTTGTATAGAATTGAATTTCCTATAAAAAGTCGCGAGATTCGAATTTTCTGACAAAAGGGCTATTTATCATGAATTATTGAAGTTTCGGAGTTCCGAAATAATTGATTTTTGGAAGTTTTAATTATTTTATATAAGAAAAATGTTTTTGTGGTTGTTGGCACATGGGTGGCTGATGTTTTTGACCAAAGAAGGCATGCTAGAGTTTTCAAAACATGTGGGTAAGAATTTTGAATAAATAATAATATATTTTATTAATTTAGTCTCCTTTGGCGTTCTAACATTTTCCTATAAATAGAGGGCTAAGTTAGAATTAAAAATCACACCAGAAATAAAGTTTTCTCTCTTTCTCTCTCTATATTATCGAGCGTATTCTTGTGAGTATACTTTGAGTGTTGCTATACGGTGCGAGTTTCTGTCAGCACTATACCGAAATTCAGTTAGAAGTACGGCTATTTTGAGGTAAGGGATGTTATTTTCTTCTCAAATGATATTTTTTCTTCAATATCATTATGCCGGAATATTGGTGAACTTTTTTTTTATCAAATTTGGAACTTTTTGTGCCGGAGTTACTATTCACGTATACGGCACTATTCACGAATACGACACTATTCACAGAAAAATTATTTTTTTTCTTTTCGTCCAAAATATCTATTGTGGATACTAGCTTTGATTGTATCCATGTTTTGATCATTCTTGAATTTTACACCACTATGATTATTTTTGAGGTATTTTTGGACATGGATAAAACAAAGTACGAATCCTTAATCCTTAATCCTTGTCATTTTGTTTCACTGGATTCGCTTCTTTAAAAATATTTTTTATCATCTTCAGTCTTAAAGGATGCTATTATTGAATATCTTTGGCCTGTAGTGCAAAGATGAATGATTTCTGATGAATATCTTTGGCCCGTAGTGCAAAGATGAACAGGTGTTTAGATGAACATGACCAACAGATGAATATCCTTGGCCTGTAGTGCAAGGATGAATATATGATTCAAGATGTGCATTGATTGATGTTACAGGGATAAAAATACTGTTGATGGACTGTTAAATTCATAGACATTAGTAGATTTCATCCTCTACGTAACTCTTCTATGAATTAATATTTTCCGCTGCGGATATTGATTTAAAACTCGTTGTCTATTGTATTCTATTAGATTTTTTTTCCCTGTTGAAGGCTAACGATAATTTGTTGTATATTATCTTAGTCATAATATTCTTTACTGAGCTAGTTGAGCTCACCCTTTTCCTTTTTGTTCCATTTTTCTTCTCAGGAGACGAGAATATAGCGAGTACGAGTCGGGGTATGAATTGATGGTCCTTGAGAGAGTTGTTTAGTACTCCTCACCATTTTTGTAAAATAATATATCAATAATTATATTGAGGACATAGTTGGATATGTATATTGTCTAGATGACAATGTTTGTATTCAAACTCACAGTTTATGGGTTGTAAAAGTTGTAGTTGTTTCTGTACCATGTATTTGGCGACTCAAAATGGGTTGGATGGAATGGACCTATTTTGGGGGTGTCACAGTTATCAGAGCTTAGGGATATGATCTTTGACGGAGATCGGGGAATAGAACTAGGAGGGGAGAGATGAGTAAATCCTTCGCTAGTGTGTCCTACCTAAGCTTATTTGTTAGTTGGTCAGTATATAGGGATATTATGTGATATATTGATTTCCTTAATTAACCCTTATTTTATGACAGCATTTGAGAATGTCGACTGAGAATATTAACATTGGAAATGAGACCGTGGAGACGCCTGTACTCACCAACGAGGAGAACGTGCAACAGGCTGGCAATGTTCCTCCTGTAAACAACACCACTGATCAGACGATGAACGACGCAATGTTTAGAAGCTTTTTGCAGTTCATGCAAAATCAGACGAGGGAGACTCGTGTTCAAAATACAGGAGGAAATGATAACAATTCACGGGTTATCATAGCCAAGCAGTTCAAAGAGTTGGGACCACCAGAATTTAAGGGAAAGCCAGATCCGATCATGGTGGAGACATGGGTCAATCAAATTACCAAGATATTCGATGTCTTGGGATGCACGGAGGAACAGAAGGTTCCATTCGCCACCTTTATGTTCCGTGGCGAGGCAGACTACTGGTGGGAGTCTGTGAAGCGTACCCATCCAGCCGCACTCAGCATGTCTTGGGAGACGTTTCAGAAACTATTTAATGACAAATACTTTCCTGAAAGTGTTCGTCATATGAAGGAAGTGGAGTTCATCAGATTAGAACAAAATAACATGACGGTGTCTCAGTACGAGGCAAAGTTTGCAGAGTTATCCATGTTTGCACCTCATTTGGTGGAGAATGAGGAACGTATGACGCGGATGTTTCTGAGAGGTTTAAAACCCGGCATACGACAATATCTCATCTCTCATAAATTTTCTCTCTATTCAGATGTTGTTAACAGGGCTCAATTGTTGGAGCGAGATAACGAGTACGGTCAACCGAGGTACCACAATCAGGATCATACCGGAGATAGCAGTCAACAAAATAACGATAACCAGTGGAGAAAGAAAAAGACGGACAAAAATGGTAACCACTTTGGTGGCAATCATGGCCATGAAAATAGAAGAAGCGAGTCAGGAGGAGATTTTAAAAAGAGGAGATTTAACAACGACCATGTGAAGACGACAGTGCCGGCAGCAACTGGTTCTAAAGGAGGAGAAAGATCACCGGTTATATGCTATAAGTGCGGGAAAGAGGGACATATCAGTCCAAACTGCCCACAACAGTTCAAGGTATGCTATAATTGTGGAAAGGAAGGACATATCGCTCGAGATTGTACGGTAGTGAAACCTAGTTCAGCGGGGACGGTGACTCAAAAGACTGTCCCAGAAAAGCCAAAGTCAATGGTTCCTGGAAGAGCGTTTGTTGTGACTGGTCAACATGCGAGGAACCCAAACGAGGTGATCACGGGTAAGCTATTTATAAATTCTTGCGAAGTTTATACCTTACTTGATACCGGTGCTACCCATTCATTTATCTCTCCTGCTTGCGCTCAACGTTTAAACTTGACTCCGGAGAAATTAGACTTTGACCTATCTGTTGAAACTCCGTTAGGAGAAACTTTTATCACATCCACTGTTTATAAATCTTGTTTCATTCAAGTTGGCACCATCACCTTACCTGTTGACCTGATCTCTTTAAAGATACTTGCTTTTGATGTGATTTTAGGGATTGATTGGTTAACTACTCATCATGCCAAAATTGATTGTTTTCGTAAGGTTGTTAGTTTTCATATTCCTAATCAACCTGTTGTTCGAATTCAGGCAACTAAACCATTAAAATCAATCATTGTCATATCTAATCATAAAGCTATTCGTTTATTGAAAAACGGATGTCAAGCTTTCTTAGCCCATGTTATGGATTTGAATAAAGACACGTCAAAATTGAATAATATTCCTGTTGTTATTGACTTTCCTGACGTATTTCCTGAAGAACTTCCCGGTCTACCCCCAGAACGTGAAATTGAATTCTTTATTGATCTTGAACCTGGTACAAAGCCCATTTCTAAAAACCCATATCGAATTGCTCCTATTGAATCAGGAGTTAAAAGTCCAACTACAGGAGTTATTGGACATCGGTTTCATTCGTCCTAGTACATCTCCTTGGGGTGCTCCTGTTTTATTCGTAAAGAAGAAAGACGGGAGTATGCGACTTTGTATTGACTATCGGGAATTGAACCATGTCACCATCAAGAATAGGTATCCTCTACCTCGTATTGATGACTTGTTTGATCAGTTGCAAGGATCACAATTCTTTTCAAAAATCGATCTTCGTTCTGGATATCATCAGCTGAAAATTAGAACTGAGGATATTCCAAAGACTGCCTTCAGAACTCGGTATGGGCATTATGAATTATTAGTCATGTCTTTTGGATTGATTAATGCTCCTGCTGCTTTCATGGATATGATGAACCGAGTATTCAAGGATTATTTGGATCAATTCGTTGTTGTCTTTATTGATGACATCCTCATATATTCCAAAAGCCGTGAAGATCATGAGCACCATTCGTGAAAACAAGTTATATGCTAAGTTGAAGAAATGCGAGTTCTGGCTTAAGGAAGTAACATTCCTTGGGCACGTGGTGTCAAAAAATGGAGTATCTGTTGACCCGACGAAGATTGAAGCAATACAAAATTTGGAGCAATCGAAGTCGGTCACTGAAGTACGTAGCTTTTTGGGCTTAGCTGGTTATTATAGGAGATTCGTGGAAGGGTTTTCTCGAATTGCTACTCCATTAACTCAGCTAACTCGGAAGGATACAAAATTCGTATGGAGCGAGGAATGCGAGAAGAGTTTCCAAGAGCTTAAGAGGAGACTTATTTCGGCACCTGTTCTAACAATACCATCTGGTTCGGATGGATTTGTTATCTACAGCGATGCTTCAGGCAAAGGATTAGGATGTGTTCTCATGCAACGTGGGAAAGTCATAGCCTATGCCTCGCGAAAACTTAAAGAGTATGAGAGGAATTATCCTACTCATGATCTAGAGTTGGCAGCAGTCGTTTTCGCGCTAAAGATCTGGTGGCACTATCTATACGGGGAGAAAGTGGAGATATATTCAGATCATAAAAGCCTCAAATATTTCTTCACTCAAAAAGAACTCAACATGCGGCAACGACGTTAGCTCGAGTTGTTGAAAGATTACGACCACACTATTCAATACCATCCTGGAAAAGCGAACGTGGTAGCTGATGCATTGAGTAGAAAATCATATACAGGAATGAGTGCAATGATGTCAAGTATACGCATAGAGCCAACTTTAATAGAAAAAGTTAAGGTTGCTCAAGCCACCGATCCGGAGCTGATGCATATGAAGACGAAAGTACAAAAAGGTGCCATTCCAGAAGCGAGAATTGATGAAGAAGGAATACTTCGAGTCCACTCCAGACTTTGTGTTCCTAACGATTCTAATTTGAAGTACAAGATCATGATGGAGGCACACAATACACCGTTTGCAATTCATCCTGGAAGTACCAAAATGTATCGTGATCTTCGACATACATTTTGGTGGAACAATATGAAGAGAGAGATTGCAAAGTTTATTTCAACGTGTTTAACTTGTCAACGTGTAAAGGCAGAGCATCAAGTGCCAAAGGGTCCATTGCAACCACTTGAGATTCCGAAATGGAAGTGGGAACACATTACTATGGATTTCGTTACGGGTCTTCCTACGGTTTCTCAAGGCATCAATGCTATTTGGGTTATTGTTGATAGATTAACCAAGTCTGCTCATTTCATGCCGATACGGGAGACTTATTCCCTTAAACGTCTTGCTCAAATGTACGTAAATGAGATTGTAAGATTCCATGACATGCCAGTATACATAGTTTCGGATCGTGACCCAAGATTTACTTCAAGATTTTGGGTTAGCTTGCAAAAAGCTATGGGTACGGAGTTACAATTCAGTTCGGCATACCATCCTCAAACGGACGGACAATCACAGAGGACTATTCAAACTCTTGAAGATTTATTAAGACTCTGTGTCCTAGACTTCAAGGGCAGTTGGGATAAATATTTACCATTGGTGGAATTCTCCTACAACAACAGTTATCTGGCAAGCATTGGTGTGGCCCCATTTGAAGCATTGTATGGACGAAAGTGTCGCTCTCCAGTATGTTGGGACGAGGTGGGTGAAACAACATTGTTGGGACCCGAGTTAGTACGTATGACTACGGAGAAGATCCAAACGATTCGACAACGTATACAAACAGCACAAGATCGACAAAAGAGTTATGCGGATCTTCATCGAAAGGACGTAGAATTTAGTGTTGGGGATCATGTATTGTTGTGTGTTGCCCCATGGAAGGGAGTTACAAGATTCGGGAAGAGAGGAAAGCTTTATCCACGATTTATTGGTCCGTTTCAAATTCTTGATCGAGTAGGTAATGTAGCCTATATACTCGCGTTACCTCCAAGTATGTCTCGTGTTCATAATGTTTTTTATATATCTGTGCTTCGTAAATATGTGAAAGACCCGAACCACGTCATTGAGTTTGAACCAGACGAGATAGCCGAAGATTTAACGTATGAGAAGGTACCTGTCAAGATCTTGGATAGGAAGGAGCATGTCCTACGCACGAAGGTAATACCACAAGTTAAAGTTTTGTGGAGGAATCATGCTATAGAGGAAATGACCTGGGAGTTGGAAACAGAAATGAAAGCGAGGTATCCTCACCTTTTCGAAACACCAGGTACGTATGTCAATTTCGAGGACGAAATTTCATAAGGAGGGGAGGTTGTAAGACCCCAAATAATTAATAAATGAAATTTAATTTCCTTTAATTATTATTTTGAATAGTAAGGGTTGATTTGATTAATGAGGATAGTTATGGGTAAAATACGCAAATATTTCAAAATAAGCAAGTGGTTATAAAATATTCATTGTTGTCGGAGAATATTCGTTTGGTCGTGGAATATTTGTACTGTCGGGGAATATTCGTACGACGGCGCATCCATGTGTGGGCCCCATAACGGAAAGCGATTGGAGGAAGAAAACGACAAATATAAGTTGTTTAAAAATAACGGCGTAGTTGTTACCGTTTACACTGTTGGAATACCCGGTGGTTAAAATACAGTAATACGCGTTGTTGCACAGTAGCACACGGTATTGCACAGTATTTTGAATTATTGATCCTTACGTAAGAAGGCACTACTCAATATTTGCTACAGGAGTTACTGTTCATTACTTTATTGATTCAATAATTGCTGCATTGATATTTATATTATTATTGTTTTAATAATTGTCATTGCACAGTATTTTCCATTATCAGATCACTAATTCATATTATTTGAATAATATTATCAGATAACATTATTGACAATGTCTAGAAAGTTCTGTTAAGGAGAGGTTTGGTCATCTAATTGCGCGCCAGTAAGGAGAAATCCTTATTGGAAAGCCCCCTCTATCCTGGGAACGGCCTGGTTGTCAGTACTGTGATTCTGTAATATTATTTTTAATAATTAATTATTGATTATTATGATAAAGAAAATATTTATTTTATGTGGATATAGATGGAGAAAATTTTAATGTAACAATTATTGAAAATTAATATTTTATCTTTTTCTGATAAAATAATTCATTTAAATATATTATTTTAATAATATATTAATGGTGATATTTTACAATGAATGTGGGATATATGAGAATATGAGAAGGAAGAGTATTTTTGTGGCATTAAATGTTTAACATGTGTTTTGTGTGTCGGTGGACATAATTCTTGACCGAAAATTGAGTATAGACTGTAAAATCGCCCGTTTGTGGATTTCGGTCAATTTCTATTTGGAATTTGGAAAAAGTTTCTTCTGTAAAGTTGTATAGAATTGAATTTCCTATAAAAAGTCGCGAGATTCGAATTTTCTGACAAAAGGGCTATTTATCATGAATTATTGAAGTTTCGGAGTTCCGAAATAATTGATTTTTGGAAGTTTTAATTATTTTATATAAGTAAAATGTTTTTGTGGTTGTTGGCACATGGGTGGCTGATGTTTTTGACCAAAGAAGGCATGCTAGAGTTTTCAAAACATGTGGGTAAGAATTTTGAATAAATAATAATATATTTTATTAATTTAGTCTCCTTTGGCGTTCTAACATTTTCCTATAAATAGAGGGCTAAGTTAGAATTGAAAATCACACCAGAAACAAAGTTTTCTCTCTTTCTCTCTTTATATTATCGAGCGTATTCTTGTGAGTATACTTTGAGTGTTGCTATACGGTGCGAGTTTCTGTCAGCACTATACCGAAATTCAGTCAGAAGTACGGCTATTTTGAGGTAAGGGATGTTATTTTCTTCTCAAATGATATTTTTTCTTCAATATCATTATGCCGGAATATTGGTGAACTTTTTTTTATCAAATTTGGAACTTTTTGTGCCAGAGTTACTATTCACGTATACGGCACTATTCACGAATACGACACTATTCACAGAAAATTTATTTTTTTTCTTTTCGTCCAAAATATCTATTGTGGATACTAGCTTTGATTGTATCCATGTTTCGATCATTCTTGAATTTTACACCACTATGATTATTTTTGAGGTATTTTTGGACATGGATAAAACAAAGTACGAATCCTTAATCCTTAATCCTTGTCATTTTGTTTCACTGGATTCGCTTCTTTAAATTTTTTTTTATCATCTTCAGTCTTAAATGATGCTATTATTGAATATCTTTGGCCTGTAGTGCAAAGATGAATGATTTCTGATGAATATCTTTAGCCCGTAGTGCAAAGATGAACTGGTGTTTAGATGAACATGACCAACAGATGAATATCATTGGCCTGTAGTGCAAGGATGAATATATGATTCAAGATGTGCATTGATTGATGTTACAGGGATAAAAATACTGTTGATGGACTGTTAAATTCATAGACATTAGTAGATTTCATCCTCTACGTAACTCTTCTATGAATTAATATTTTCCGCTGCGAATATTGATTTAAAACTTGTTGTCTATTGTATTCTATTAGATTTTTTTCCCTGTTGAAGGCTAATGATAATTTGTTGTATATTATCTTAGTCATAATATTCTTTACTGAGCTAGTTGAGCTCACCCTTTTCCTTTTTGTTCCATTTTTCTTCTCAGGAGACGAGAATATAGCGAGTACGAGTCGTGGTATGAATTGATGGTCCTTGAGAGAGTTGTTTAGTAGTCCTCACCATTTTTGTAAAATAATATATCAATAATTGTATTGAGGATATAGTTGGGTATGTATATTGTCTAGATGACAATGTTTGTATTCAAACTCACAGTTTATGGGTTGTAAAAGTTGTAGTTGTTTCTGTACCATGTATTTGGCGACTCAAAATGGGTTGGATGGAATGGACCTATTTTGGGGGCGTCACATCTATCATATTTGTTTAGTTATTCGCCATATTCGTTTAGTTGTTCGTCATTGTCGTTGTTACTCATTATCGTTGTTGCAGTCTAGTTCAGTTACTCGTTGTTACTCGTTATCGGTCTTGCAGTCTGGTTCATTGTCATTTTTATTCGTTATTCTTCTCTATTGATCGACTCTGGTGTTTATTATTGCTTCAAGTGAGTATTTTCTTAATAATTTAATGTATTATATATTAAAGTAGTTTACTGACAGAATGGAGTATTCATTGTTTTGGTTTGTGTTATTTTTATGTTTTGTATAGAATGGTTGATAAAAGGAATGATACAAGTAAGAAGGATGGAAAGAGGAAAAGGATCGTGGAGGGTGGTTCTGTTAAGAACTTGAAAAAGTTTGTTGTGGAGAGCAAGGGGAAGGGAAAAGGAAAGGATGTAGGTAATAAATCGAGTAAGAATGAGAGTAGTTTGGTTATACATAGTGATATCAAACATTCCGAAGTGCAATTAGATTCTGATTTTGATGTCCCTATTAAGAATGAAGCTCAGGTGCTTATCCAGAAGATAATTCCAACTCAAAGAATTTTAAAAGTGTGTTAATTTAAATGTTGTTATTGTTACGATCATATAAATGTTTGGTGTTAGATTTTTGTATGTTATATTGGTTATTGGGCAATATTATTATGTCTAATGCTATTTTTGTTACTGTCTAATGATGTTTTGGTAATCGTCTAATGCTGTGTTGGTTACTGTCGAAGAATATATTGGTTACTGTGTAACATTTTATTGGTTATTGTATAATGCTTAATTGGTAACTGACTAATTACTATTTTGGTTACTGCATAATATTAATGATTAATGATTGGTAACCACATGATTGGTAACCAATGCATTAGACAGTAACCACCATGTTGCATGAAGGTAACCAAAATAGCGTAAATCAGTAAATAATTTATATTGGTTACCTTCATGCAACATACTGGTTACTGTCTTATGATGTCTTGGTTACTGTCTTATGATGTCTTGGTTACTGTCTAATGATGTCTTGGTTACTGTCTAACCAATATATTGTTTAAAGTTGTATTATTTACTGTACAACATTGTATTGGTTACTGTATAATGCTAAATGGTTTACTGACTAATGCTGTTTTGGTTACTGCATAATATTTCTGACTAATGATTGGTAACCAAATGGTTGGTAACCAATGTATTAGACAGTAACCAACATGTTGCATGAAGGTAACCAAGACAGCATGGTTGGTAACCAATGTATTAGACATTGTATTGGTTATTATATAATGTTATACTGGTTACTTGTCTATGTTGTTTTGGTTACTATCATATGACTAGTTGGTTAACTTTATAAATCTGATTTTGTTTACTTGCAGTTATGGGATCTTTACTATGAGGAATGCAATAGAAAATTCACGAGAAAAGTTATATATTGGTGCGACATGGAAGTCCCCAGCATTATTGCAAATAAATTAAATCAGAGTCAGCTGGATAAGTTTAAGGCAACATGTTTTGGGAATTTTCTGGAGTTTGGTGAGCACCAAATGTATTCTCAGATTATTCACCACGCTCTTGTGAGGGAGGTGCACCAGAGGGATGACGGTGAAATGTGATTTTTGTTCGGGGAGAAAAGGGTCAGGTTCGATTTGCCTGAGTTTTGTCTGATATCTGGGTTGAGATGAAAAGGTGAGGATGATATAACTCCATATAAAGGTATGGAGAATATGCTTATTGGTAAGTTTTTTGGTACGAAGCCGTGACACGTAGTAGTATAGGTAGGGTATATAGGAAGGCAGTTTTTGATGATGATGACGAGGCTGTTAAGATGTCATTGATTTTTTTGGTCTTTAATTTCATTATGTGCACAGTTTCTGAAAATTACGTTGATGGGGCAATGGTTAATTTTTTGTGTTATGGTGATGTTAGTAGTTTTCCTTGGGGGAAAGTTTCTTTTGAGATGACAAAGTACTCTTTGTCTAATGCTTTGAAGGGGCGTTATAGGAAAGGAAAGAATGGTGTTTCAACATAGAATTTTTACATGGATCATTACACCAAATTGTACAAGTTTGTACAAGTTTAATGGGCTTCCTTATGTATTCCAAGTTTTTATGTTTAAAACTATTCCGACATTCAAAAATTGGGGTATATGCAATGACGAGCATCCGTCAGATGTCCGTTTATTCAGATGGAAGGAGTTAATGAAGCCGCTTTCAAATGACAAATTGAATAAATAAGTTTTTTGTTCCGGACAGGTATGTTGTTTTTCCTTTAGTTATATACTAGATAAATGAAAATATTATGTGAAGTTTACTATCAACAAAGTAGTTAGTTACCTTTATATACACGTTTGGTTACTGATTATTTTATATGCATGTTAATAATAAAAATGTTTTTGATTACTTGAATATTCATATACGGTTACTGATTAGATTATATTCAGGTTACTAATAACAATGTTGTTGGTTACCCGAATATACACATTTGGTTACCTTTATACATTTAGTTGGTTACTACTTATTATACTTTTGGTTACCTGTATTTATGTATTTGGTTACTGATTATGTTTTATGATTCTTTATTTACTGTTTATTTCACTGCAATTGTACATTGTTTGTTAGATGATATACTAAAGTATACTTATTATTTTCCAGCTGAGGATAAACAGTTTGATTCCCACGGCCAATGAGAAGGATTGACTTGATTTGGGCAGTTTTTACTTTTTTAATGGGAAGGATGGTGACAAGAAAGTAGAAAAAAAGTGAAGGCTGACAACATTGGTATTGATATATCTGTTGTGAAAGAGGCAATTGATGCACGGTCTAAGCCGTTGGAGAAGAAAGTGTCTGAATTGAAGAAAGAAGTTTTTGAATTGAAGAAAGAATTTGGAAAGTTGCGAACTGATATTAAAGATAAAATGCAGCTTTTACATGTCCAGTTATACAGGGACCTTAGGTCCATTATTAGAGATGAGTTACGCGCGATCAAAGACGAAGGGGACAAAAAGGTTGATGGTGATTCTGATGATGATGATTCTGACAATGCTGGTGATGATAATGATGATGATAATTATGATGATGATGATGACGATGAAGGTGATGAAGGTGGTGAAGGTGATGAAGCTGCTGATGAGGATGCTGATGTCATGGTGGAGGAGCTCCATGTTGATGAGGATGTTGATTATGGTTCAAAAGTGTATAATAATAATGATGGTGATGATGTGTTGAATGAAGTTGAGAAGAAGGGTGGGAATGAAATTGAATTTGGTAATGAAGTTGAACGTGTTGATGAAGATGTTGATGATGATTCAAATCTGATTAACAATAATGATGGTGATGATATGTCAATATTCGTTGAGAAGAATGATGTGAATGTAATTGAAATTGCTAATGAAGTTGAACGTGATGTTATGGTTGAAGAACCTGGTGAAATAAAAAATAATGATGATGAAGAAAATATCAAGGTTAGACATATTTGTTTATTTTGTTATGTGATATTTGTCTTTTGTTTTAATGATTAAATGGTTCTTTATTTTACACATATTGACAATAATAATGACATGCCTTCTTTTGACATATTAAGCCAATGTACTGGGAAAGAGATTGTTGTGTATGATGCAGATAAGGTTAGTGTTATAATTATGTGCCATCATTTATTTAAATGTTATATATGTTTTGGTTACCATTATATTGTGATTTGGTTGCTATTATATTGTGTTTTGGTTACCATTATATTGTGATTTGGCTACTATTATATTATGATTTGGTTACTAGTTTATGTTATTCAGGTTACTAATATAACACGTTCATTTTAGTTTGTTGGCTGTTGTACAGTCAGTTGGTTACTAGTTTATGTTATTCAGGTTACTAATCGTATATATTACCTTTTTATGTCAATTAAAAAAGGGGAAGAAAGGTGAGGCAGCAAGCATGTATGCTCTTAATTTTATGGTTCTCACCACACAGGACATAGCTAAGTGTGATGAGTTGGAGAAGAGTGTCCACAAAGCCGGTGGTAGACCTGTACGTGAAACTGCAAAGAGTGTCATTTTACGGTCTCCATATACAGCAGCGTTCAGATCAGCTAGTTCATCATCTACTGTAGTGGGTGCTGCTAGTCAAACACTTGCACGTTTAAGTGCATTCCCTAAATCATGCATGGATATGCCCTCAAAATTTGAAGAGGCATTGTTTGAAGAATGGTTCAAAATTGGAATAAACAACAGAAAAAGGTTTGTTTTTTTGTTGTTAACAATGCTATAGTTTTTTATGAAACAAATAAATTTATATTATTGTAGTAACATATGGTTAATATTAAATAAATGTTATGCTTACTATTATTTTATATTCTGGTTACTATTAGATTATGTTTTGGTTACCTAGTAGTTATGTTTTGGTTACTATTTGATTATGGTTTGGTTACCAGGTTAATGTTTAAAATTAAGTTATTGATTAGTTTACTGATTTTGGTATGCTGTATTGGTTACTAGGCAACATTATACTGTATAATGCTATTTTGGTTACTACCTAATGATGTATTGTTTAATGTCTAATTCTATATTGGTTACTGTGTAACATTACATTGGTTACTGTATAATGCTTAATTGGTTATTGACCAATTCTGTTTTGGTTACTGCATAGTATTAAATATTAAATAAATGGTGTGGTTACTATTAAATAAATGTTATGGTTACTATTAATTTATATTCTGGTTGCTATTAGTTTATGTTTTGGTTACCTATTAGTTATGTATTAGTTACTATTTGATTATGGTTATGATTTTAATATTTGTTGGTTAGTAGGGTACTGTTTAAAATTAAGTTTGTTGATTAGTATGTTAATTATAGAATGTGCAAGTTTGATTTGTAGTAGTGTGTATACTAATACGGCAATTGTTAATGTTAGCGTGTATACTAATATTATGCTCTTATACTGAAGGATGAACAAATTTCCCAGAAAGAACGATATTATCATGCCTTCTTTTGTATTTGGATCCATCGAAATATCATCAAAAATGTGGTTCTATAAATTAAAGACGCCTTGGCAGTGGTTAGACGACGATGTGAGTATTTTTTTTAAAATTAAGTTTTTGTAGTTATGTTTACATTATTTAGTTACATTCATAACATACTTGCATTTTCCAACAACTGTTAATATCCTATTTTTTTTGGTTCAGCACATTAATGTTGCGTTGTATTATTTCCGTAAACTGGCAAGACATTCCGAAAGTGTTCCTATAAGGGTAACAACCACGAATTGTTGGTTTCATAGTAAGATAACCGCTCTTTACGAGGAGTATACAAAAAAAATCATGACCAAATTGTTCTGTTTGGGGAGGGTGATGTTGTTGGATACATACATGGGCTGTTTATGGATGTCAACACACCATGGAGGAACGTTGACTATGTGTTGTTCCCAATTCATATGTCATCACCGAACCATTGGTTGTTGTTGACTTTTGATGTGCATCGTAGGTGTCTAACTGTTTACAATTCTCTACAACCAAAAAAGAAATCCATGCAAACTAAAATATCAGGTGTTTGTGAGCCGTACATCTTCATTCTTCCCACTTTACTGCGCAAATCTGGTTTTTAGAAGGATAGGTCAGACATTGACTTCAACAGTGAACCGTATCGCAACAAGGACGAAGACGATATAATTGAGTTGGAATTTGCAGGGGCGGTTCCTGAACAAGTCGAGGGGTAAGGGTTAAATTGTGTACATTTTTTTAATTATTACATATAGGTTGATTTTATTTTTGATTTTTGTTATATTTTGTTTGTTGTTACAGTGATTGCGGGATGTTCACAATTTGTTTCGCTGAGCATGTCATTCATCAGAAGTTTGATCAGATTCCTATATATGCATGCAAGGAAGAAACAGTTGGAGGGTTATGATATTGATAGAGAATTTCCAAGAAGATTTGTTCCAGATTTTGATTAGTTCGGATTTTGTTGTTTTGTCTTTATTAATTGTGTTGTGTATTTTTTTAAGTTTTGGGGTTATACGCAACATTTGTGTATGGTTTATGATTTTGTGATGTTCATTGGATCTTATGTAGATGGGATTATATATTTAATTATATTAGCATTAATGAAAGAGATATTGTTTGTTGGTTTGTATTTTGTTTCTTTTTAAGTTGTGTTTGTTCAATTTTATTGAAATATACAGTTGGTAACCAATTATGTACAAAGGGGTAACCAGATAATGATTTGATAGTAACCAGAGAGTTATAAGATTGTATCAGGACATATATCATCTGTTAAGTATACATGTATATACAGGTTGTTTATGTTGTGGTTACCATTAAAAACTGGTATGGTTACTGTTATGAAATTGGGTGGTTACTGTGATGGTTACTGTTATGTAATTATTTGGGTACCATTAAACATTGTCATGGTTACTGTTATGTAATTATTTGGTTTATATTAAAAACTAGTATGGTTAATGTTATGTTATTTGGTGGTTAATATTATGGTTACTGTTATGTAATTATGTGGTTACCATTATAAACTGTTATGGTTATTGTTATGTAATTATTTGTTTACTATAAATTCTTGTCTGAGATGGATGCTTATTATACATGCTTACAATTAAAAACTGTTGGAGGGATATGAAAATGATAGTAACCAGATAATGTTTTGATAGTTAGAAGCTTGTATGGTTACCTTTAAAAACTGTTATGGTTAATGTTATGTATTTTGCACAGATAGGGATTCAACTGTATTCAACTGTATACACTGATATTAAAAATTTTGTACAGATGGGGATTCAATTGTATACATATATCATATGTTAAGTTTATATGTGTGAGTATACATGAGTTTCATAAACTTAAATACCCTTTTCATTACAGGTTGTCGGACATACAGGTGGTTTATGTTGTGGTTACCATTAAAAACTTGTATGGTTACTGTTATGAAATTAGGTGGTTACTGTGATGGTTACTGTTATGTAATTATTTGGGTACCATTAAACATTGTTATGGTTACTGTTACGTAATTATTTTGTTTATGTTAAAAACTGGTATGCTTAATGTTATGTTATTTGGTGGTTAATGTTATGGTTACTGTTATGTAATTATATGGTTACCATTATAAACTGTTATGGTTACTGTTATGTAATTATTTGTTTACTATAAATTCTTGTCTGAGATGGATGCTTATTATACATGCTTATAATTAAAAACTGTTGGATGGATATGAGTTTGATAGTAACCAGATAATGTTTTGATAGTTACAAGCTTGTATGGTTACCATTAAAAACTGGTATGGTTACTATTATGTATTTATTTGGTTACTGTTATGGTTAATGTTATATTGAAATCAGAAATCAATATATAAATGAATAAAAAATTTGGTTACTATACACAATCAAAAATGTTACCAACCAAATGGTTAATGGTTACTCAAAGTAAACAATAATACATTCATGTATTTACACTCTTAATTTAACTGCACTATATCATACCCTTTTTAGTGGTCTTAAAACCGGGGGATTACTGCATGTTTTCTTGCTGTGTCCTTTTTCTTGGCACCTGCTGCATTTGTTTTGAATTTTGATTTCAGATCCGTGTTTGTACCTCCCTTTTTTTGGTCTTCCTGCTGGTCTTCTTGTGTTGGGTGGTTTTATACATATGTTTCTTACTTCTTCTAATACATCCCAATTTTCTTTGTCATCTAATGGCATGATTGAAGCTGAATATGTCTCGACCAAAGTTGCTTTAGTGTAATTTCTTGAGCAAAAATCATAACATCTCAAATTTCTCTTGCTCATAACAGCAGCAGCGTACGGACAAGGCGTCTCATGGTACTGAAATTTACGGCATGTGCATGACTTTTGTTCAATGTCCACAATATAATGTTTAGAGACATCGTAAACAGTGAAAATTACTAAGTTTGATGTCTTAACCTACAACACCCAATGTATACAATCAGATTAATAGTTGCATGCCAAATATACAGTAACCAATTAACTAGTACACAATGTTAGTCAACAAGTAACCACCAATATAAAAGAAATAATTATAAATCTCAGTAACATTATAATGTTACATAGTAACTAAGTCAGTATTGATAAGTAACCAGTATAATGTTACACAGTAACCAAATAAGCATTAACAGTAACCATTATATAATTACACAGTAAGCAATTAAGTAGTAGTCAGTAACTAATATAATGCTGCACATTAAGTAAGTTAGCATTAGTATGTAACCAAGTCAGTATTAGTCAGTAATATTATGCAATAAAGATTATAATTTTATCTAGTAACCAAGTTACTGTTAGTCAGTATAATGTTACACAGTAACCAACTCAGCAATAGCCAGCAACCATTATATGGTTGCACAGTAACCAAGTCAGCAATAGTCAGTAACCATTATATGATTAAGAGTTGCATGCCAAATATACAGTAACCAATTAACTAGTACACAATATTAGTCAATAAGTAACCACCAATATAAAAGAAACAATTATAAATCTCAATAACATTATAATGTTACATATTAACTAAGTCAGTATTGATCAGTAACCAATATAATGTTAAACAGTAACCAAATAAGCATTATATAGTAACATTATATAATTACACAGTAAGTAATTCAGTAGTAGTCAGTAACCAATATAATGTTGCACATTAAGTAAGTTAGCAATAGTTAGTAACCAATATAATATTGCACAGTAACTAAGTTAGTATTAGTAAGTAAGCAAGTTAGTAATAGTCAGTAAATTGCAAATGCAAATTAGGATGCAATAATTTAAATTGAGTATTAATTACCTTAAGTATCTTTGATTTAAAGATATTAGATTTCAACTTTCTCTCAGCTGTTGTGGAAAGTGTTGTGAATGTTGATATGGCTGCTTGTTTGTTTGTGAAATACCATCTTTGAACCAGACAACGTAGGCATTCAATCATTGTCGCAACTGGAAGATCCCTGATAAACTTGATTGCATTGTTAATAGATTCGGCGGTGTTTGAAGTCATTGTTGAGTACCTGCTTACAGTCCCATGGAGCCTGGTGCCCCTATCCAACTTGACCTCTTCCTCCAGATATGTCCTTATTCGAGGATCAATGACATGAAGTTCAGCCATGTGTTTGTTGAATTGTTCAACAATGTAAGCTCTACAAACCCCGTTGTAAGCCTGTTTAACTTCTTCTCCTTTCTTTTTGAATCTGTTTTTTATATTTTTCAGTATATGACATGTGCAGGAACCATAAATGATATCCAGAAACATAAAATTCAGTCCTTGTATAATGACTTCATGTTTGTCTGAAACAATACATTGACCTTCCCTAACTCTACAAGCAATTCTCAAATTTATGAAAAACCATTTCCAAGACGATTCATTTTCACTATCAACAACTGAAAAAGCAATCGGAATAATGTTTTGATTTGCTTATTGTGTGCTTGCTATCAGTAATGTCCCCCCGTAAGTTGATTGTATGAATGTGCCATCGATTACAATGATTGGAAAACAATGGTGCCATGATTAAATGGATGCTCCAATGACAAAGAATAGATACTTGAAACGACCATTTGTTTCCAACTCAAGGGCTGTGACGGAACCTGATATGAAACATCAGCACTATCATTAGAATTACAAGTAGTATACAGTATCCAAATCACTAGTAATCGGTAACTGTTCATGTGGTTAATGGTATACAACTTGTAAATTATATTTAGTAACTAAACATGCGTATTAAGGTAACCAAACATGTATAATAACCGCATACAAATGGTCTAAAGATTTAATAACTAAACATGCATACTGTATAAAGGTGTATTGGTTACTGTGTAATATTTTATTGTTTATTGTATAATGCTTAATTGGTTACTGACTAATGCTATTTTGGTTACTGAATAATATTACTGACTAATGATTGGTAACCACATGTTTGGTAACCAATGCATTATACAGTAACCAGCATGTTGCGTGAAGGTAACCAATACAATATTAATCAGTAAACAATTTACATTGGTAACATTCTACCGTGTAATGATATCTTGGTTACCGTGGAACATCATATTGGTTACTGTCTAATGCTATAAAACCAATAAAATGTTTTAAAGTGTAACCTGGATTTGTTTTCTTCAGTATATGTAACCATGATGGGATGAGTGAGTAGTCGTGTGGATTTCCTCTCACCTTTTCCAACGTTTTCTCCTTCGATCTCCATGCTTTTTGGTAAGAGATAGACACATTATATTCTGACATCTTGTCTTCCACAATATCGATTGGTATGTATATTTTCTTCAAATTTGTTATTTTTTTCATTATGCATTCACTGACCAACTCACTATTTGCCTGTCTGTGGTCTCCCAACAATACATTGACCGAACAAGTGTGGATATCATTGAATTCTCTCACCTTGAACATACTGGTTTTTCTGAAACTTGATGCTCTCATCTTCCATTTGCAATTTTCATCGCATAAGTACACTAGCACAAAGTCTCTATAACTTGTTCGTTGGACTTTGTGTTGTCTGTTTTTTTTCTAATTGAATGCAGCCTCATAGCTTGTGAGAGGATTTTTTTTATCTGTATAGGTTTGATGTAATTTTACTTCACGTTCATTCGGATCTGATATTACATCATCATATCGTTCTTCTGCGTATGATTTGTCATGTTGTCTGTCTCGTTGTTGTTCAATAATTTCCATTGTAAGCTGATCAACATATTGCGTTCCAAATTGGCATGATTGTCTTGCTATTGGAACTAGTTCTGAATTCCCTTATGTTGATCTGATTGGCATTACATCGTGAATTATAGATTCTTCTACATTTGTCAAGTTATGCAAGATTATTATGTGTCCCATTTTGTGTTCAATATCCACAATCACTGGGAATTTACCTTGTTCATCAAATTTTTTACTCATTTCGAGAAAGAATTGTAAGGTTGCTTCATCTGATATACTGATCGGTGGAATGTCGCTTCTAATCTAAATTTGATTGACAATGTTGTTGCGTTTGTATCTAGCCGTAATGCACTGCATATTTTGGTTAGCATTTCTTTGAACGAAATAGTTGATGGAACTAATATGCCGGTAACTTCAAATTTGGTGTATTGGTTACTATCAGCCCATGTGTCGTTGAAATAAAGTACAACTGGAATCATCTCCATTGTCTGTCAACAGAATAAGTATTGGTAAGTAACAAAATCAATGTTGGCCGGTAACCAATATAATGTTAAACAGTAACCAAGTCAGCATTAGTCAGTAACCAAGTCTTCATCAGTAACCATTATAATGTTACACAATAATAAAGTCATTATTAGTCAGTAACCAATGCAATGGTACACAGTAACCAAATCATTATTAGTCAGTAACATAGACATAGTCAGACAGTAACCAATGTAATGTTAAGCAGTAATTAAGTCAGCAGTAGTCAGTAACCAAGTCTTCATTAGTAACCATTATAATGTTACACAGTAACAAAGTTATTATTATTCAGTAACCAAAGCAATGGTACACAGTAGCCAATTCATTATTAGTCAATAACCAATGTAATGGTACACAGTAACCAAATCATTATTAGTCAGTAACCAATGCAACATTAGTTAGTTCCATTATGCATTAACCAATCCAGCATTAAACAGTAACATAGACATAGTCAGACAGTAACCAATGTAATGTTAAGCAGTAACCATTTACATTTTTACATGCAATTGCAATCAAAACATTCATATTGCAATCAAAACATTCATTATTCTTACCGTGTGACCATTTTAAGTGCAAAAAACTTAAGAAAGATAACCAATATAGTAATTTGTAGTAACAATAGGTAACTATATGATTATAAATTTTAAACTCACATACCTCAGTATTTTTTAATCGAAGTTGATGTTGATCTTGTATTCAACAATCACTGCAGTATTTGGTTACTGAACTTGAAGGCGTTGTTGATTTTGTATGCTATTTTCGATCTTAGAGATTCGTTGCGACAACCAGATTCGTCTTCTCCGATTACGAGTTTAGTCGCGACAGGAGGCTTCGGCTTCGTATTTTTGTCTTCTCTGTCATTGATCTGTTGTTCCGATTTCAAAGTTGCATGATTTTAGGGATGATTAATTTCAAATATGAAATTCGGTAACTGACGAGTTAATGACACGTGATTTTAGGCACGTTATATTGTGTATGTTTTATTTTTGTAATTATGTTGTGTATATTTTATTTTTGTAATTACTTTCTAAATGTTGTATATTAGTGTAAAGGACCCTAAAAGGAAACCAACTTGCTGAAAAACTCTTTGGACTAAAAGGCAATTATCCAAATTGGACCAAACTAACTATACATTATTCAATTAGCCCAAAATATATTCACTGCAGCCCAAAATATATTCACTGCAGCCCATAAAATAACCAACATATTTAATCATCACTTAACCAAACTGACTATATATTATTTTTCAACAAACCATTGCAAAGTCAATTCAACACATTTAATAATACATATGTCATCATTAAAATTATAAAATATAAAAACTACTCCCTCACATATTAAAGAATATAATTAATACCTAGCGAAAATACTATACTACCCTTATTAATTATCTCAACCAATTATTCTCTTCTTCTTATTGATCAATTCAACCAATTACTTCTTATTCAACCAAATACTACTTGGATTATAACATTGAAATGAATAAGAATCAATGGGAAGGGAAGAAATCTTTAAATATGAGAAAATTTTAAATAAGGGTAAAGTAGAAAAAAAATAGATAATGTGTATAGATAAACTCAAAATGACAATCTTTTTGGAACAAAAATTACTCCATCCGTCCCAAATTAACTGCTCAGTTTTAACTTTTTAAGTCAAATTGACTATTTTTAGAATTAATAATTAAGCATATATAAATATATTTCTAAAATTATAAAAATTAGGATTTGTAATAAATTGTATATACTTTTTTTGGTTATAATCTCTTCACCTATATTTTAGCAAAAATAGTAAAAAGATTAGTTTTAAAAATGGTCAATTTGACTTTAAAAGTCAAAACTGAGCAATTAATTTGGGACGAAGGGAGTACTTCTTAAAACGATAATCTTTTAAGAACGGGAGTAATATTTATTATGAAAACTTCTCTACTTTGTTTTGGTAATATTTATATAACTATAATGTAAATTTGACATTTTATAATTTGTCCATCGAGTTGTAATAATATCTTCCTTCAATTTGTATAATTGTCAAACACTTGCTTTGAAAAAAAGTCATTTATGTTTGCAAGTCGCATTACATCTTGGAGTTAGAAACATGTAACACCCCAATTTTACGTCAAAAATATGAGAAAATTTTATCTGTATATAAAGAATTAAGTTATTAATAATAGTACCTTTAGTCATGATTTTTTGGATGAGCATATGGTCTTCTAAGATAACCCCAAAAAATATTGTTGTGATAGTGGTTTGAGGCCTTATTTGAATAGATTTGATCTGACCTAAATTTGTTTTAATTGGGACTCAAGATTTGACTCTGGGTTGTTTCAAAACTAGTGCCAAAATAATTTTAATTTAATTCTAATTAGACTCATAACCCGTGCAAGATACGAGTTAGTATTGATAATACAATTTAAAATTATTGTGTGTGATATTTGATATTATAATTTGAGTATAAATAGTATAGTATAAATGGTAGTAATATATTGAACATGAAATTGAAGACTTATATGTATATTAAAATAATTGGTTATATGTTTTTTAGTACATGAATTTACATCCTTGGATTAATACAACACAAAAGATATAATTTTTTTGAAACTAACTTGATATTAATTCAAGTATAATTAACTCATTATTAACTCAAAATAACTCGGTTAATTTGGATAAGTTAGGCCTCCAATTATCTTGTTATATATAGTAATAAATTCTATAAAATTGAAAATGTGATTTTAGTTCTAAATATTGTGTTAACAAACACAACATTAGTTTTTCAAAGTAAATTTAAATATTTATAAATTAAAGACTTTATTCTTAATTATAAAAATTTAGGAATGATATATCATCACAAAACAACAAATGAAGTTCTATATAATATATCTTTATATAATGTGATATAGAGAACTTCTTTGCATGCACGAATCTTCTCCTTGCACGCATATAATATTGTTCTGTCTTCCATACAAGGACAAAGCTATACTTTAAGTCTATGAAAATTTTGTTTGTTCACATTATTAATTGTTGGGATGTGATTATTTGGGTATGACCATAGTGTAGTCCAATCTATTTAATGGTCTGGATCTGGTGATGGCCCATATATATTTATTATGACAGTGGGAGAGTCCTTATTAAAATAGGATTGTGTTTACTTACTTGGAAGGATAAGGATCCTTCTCCTAATTGGATGCGGGTGGAGGTGACTTTTATATATACGGCCTACAAACTAGGGTTGAAAGGGGAACATAATAGAAGACAATATGATATGGCACAAGAGATACAACACAAATACATAACCTGTACTCTCAATATTATTATAGTGGATTACTCTTTCTCCTCGTCATTTTTTTCCCAATTGGGTTTTCATGTAAATTCTTGTGTTCATACTTTATATTTATTTATTTATGTTTGTGTGAGTATATTTCGTGAGTTTGATTTCACAACAATACAATCAACCGTTGGCGCGATTTTGGCCTGTCCTTTTGGTTGATTTTATCAGGCGTACAAAATCAGGCGTTAACATTGGCGCCGTCTGTGGGAACCAAAACACTTGTTCTAGTGTCGATTTAAAATCACCGATTCACCGAAAGAGATAAGTGATTCTTTTTTATTAAATTAAATATATACTTCTACGTGTGTATATATGTATTATGTCAATATGAATTGAAACATGATCGTAATTGATTATTGATATAACTTTACATATTTTGTCACTTATATTATGCATGTAGTGGTAGTATTCACATGATGCATGTAAAATCTAAACATTACCACTTTGGTCCAGGTGATGATAAATTGGTGCTGAGTCACCGCACCAGTAATGAATTGAGCCAGCGCAGAGATAAAAGTTTAAGCTTTTATATCATTGAAGTGCTTTGAAGGCGGCTTCGGTTTCATCATCAACCACAGATTGAAGGAAATTCGGAGGGTAAAAATTCCGAGAAAAAATCCCGAGAAAAAAAATCCCAAGGATAATAATCCCGAGGATAAAAATCCCACGGAGACTTTTTGAATACTCTCTTATTTATAAGTTCTTATAAATAAGAGACTGGGGGGTAATGTTGGGATGTGATTATTTGGGTCTGGCTGTAAGACATCCTCTACTTATTATTGTGAATAATAAGGTGTTAATTTGAAATAATACTTTGGTTATGGGTAAAATGTGCAAATTTTGCAAAATAAGCAAGGGGTTATAAAATATTCATTGTTGTCGTGGAATATTCGTTTGGTCGTGGAATATTCTTTCTGCTGGAGAATATTTGTACGACGGCGCAGCCATTTGTGGGCCCCATAACGGATAACGGTCGGATAAAAAAATGACAAATTTGAGTTTTTACAAATAACGGCGTAGTTGTTACCGTTAACACTGTTGGAATACCTGGTGGTTAAAATACAGTAATACGCGTGGTTGCACAGTAGCACACGGTTTTGCACAGTATTTTTGAATTATTGATTCTTACGTAAGAAGGCATTACTCAATAATTTATACAGTAATTACTGTTCAATATTTTATTTTATTGATTCAATAATTGTTGCGTTGATATTTTATATTATTGTTGTTTCAATAATTGTCACTGGATAGTATTTTCCATTATTGGATCAATAATTTATAGTATTTGAATAATATTATGAGATAACATTATTGACAATGTCTTGAAAGTTCTGTCAAGGAGAGATTTGGTCACATAATTGCGCGCCAGTAAGAAGAAATCCTTATCGAAAAGCCCCATCTTTCCTAGGAACGGCTTGGTTGTCATAATTGTGATTCTGTAATATAATTTGTGAATAATTAATTATTAATTTATATGATAAGAAAGTATTTATTTTATGCGGTTATAAATGATGGATATATTTTTTATGTGGTTATAAATGAAGGAATAAAAGTTGATGTGTTTTATCAGTATTTTGTCAGAATAAAGGTATTGAAAATCATTCGTTTGTGAATTTCAGATATTTTTTGTTTGGAATTTGGAAAAACATAAATTTACAAAGTTGTAGAGAATTAAATTTCCTATGGAAAGCACACGAGATTCGATTTTTTTTGATAAAAGGGCCATTTATTATGAATTGTTGATATTTCTAAAAATAAAATGTTTTTATTAAAAATATGGTGGGCCCCACTTTTGGTTGGTGAGTAATGAAATGTGCTAGAATTTATTTTCAAAAGTGGTGGGCTTGAATAGTAGCAGGTAAAGCCATCAGGTAGCAAGTTAGTCTGCTATGACGTTCTAAGTATTTTCCTATAAATAGGGTGCTTAGTTAGAATTGAAAATCACACCAGAAACAAGTTTTCTCTCTTTTTCTCTCTATATTATCGAGCTTATTTTGTGAGTATTTAGATACTTTGGGAGTTGCTATTCATCAGTACAAGTTTTCTTCAGCCTTATACCGATATTCCGATCAGAAGTACTGATATTTTGAGGTAAGGGATGTTATTTTCTTCCTAATGATGTTATTCTTTCAATATCATTATACCAAAATATTGGTATGGATTTTATTGTGGAATTTCTACCTTTTTGTGTCGGGATTACTATTCACGTATACGACACTATTCACGTATACGACACTATTCACAAATACGACACTATTCACCGGAAAATGAAATTTTCTTCTTTTTGTTCAAGATGTCTATTATGGTTTTTATCTTTGATTGTATCCTTGTTTTGATCTTTATTTTTGAATTCTGCTTCAAAATTGGTTATTATGGAGTATTATTGAACTTAGATAAACTGTAATACAAATCCCTATTATCTGTTCTTTTGTTTCACTGGATTCATTTTCTTTAAGATATTTTTCATCATCTTCAGTCCTAAATGATGATATTAATGAATATCTTTGGCTTGTAGTGCAAAGATGAATGATTACCTAATGAATATCTTTGGCCCGTAGTACAAAGATGAACTAGGTATTAAGATGAACATGACCAACTGGTGATACAAATGAATATCTTTGGCTTGTAGTTCAAAGATGAATATTTGATTCAAGATGTATATTGATTGATGTTACAGGGATAAAATATTGATGATGAACTTTTAAATCTTAGAAGATAATAAAATTCTTTCTCTACTTGACTTTTTTAATGGATTGTTGTTTCCGCTGCAGTTGTTGATCTAAAACTTGTTGTCTATTATATTTTATCAGATTTTTCCCTGTTGAAGACTAATGATAATTTTTTGTATATTATCTTAGTCATAATATTCTTTACTGGGCTAGTTGAGCTCACCATTTTCCTTTTTGTTCCATTGTTCTTCTCAGGATGAGAGAATTTAGCAGGAACTAGCCAGGGTATGGAGTGATGATTCAAGATAGTTGTTTTAGTAGTCCTCACTATTTTGTAAAATAGTGTATCAATAATTATAATGAGGACTCCTTTTGAGTTTGTATACTGTTTATTAGACAATATTGCTATTCAAACTCACAATATATGTGTTGTCGTATTTTGCACGACAATTGTATTACTGAAGTTGTATTTGTTTATGTACCATGTATATGGCGACTCAGAATGTGTGATGTATACCTATTTTGGGGGTGTCACAGTTGATATCAAAGCTTAGAGATATGATCCCTGGGTGAGACGTGAGACAAGAACTAGGAGGGGAGAGACGGGAATTCCTTCGCTAGTATGACCTGACTAAGTTTATTTGGTTTTTATTTGGTCGGTCAGAGTATAGGGATAATATGTGACATGTCAATTAACCCTTGTTTTGTGGCAGTATTTGAGAATGGCAGTAGAGAACGTTAACAATGGAGTGAGTGAGACCTGCGGAGACACCTTTAATCACCACCCAGGGGAACGTGCAACAGGAAGGCAATATTTCTCCTGTAAACAACACTATCGAATAAATGATGAATGATAGGATGTTTCGAAGCTTTTTGCAGTTCATGCAAAATCAGACAAGGGAGACTCGTGCACATAATATGGGTGGAAATGTTAGGAACGCGCGGATTGCCATAGCCAAGCAATTTAAAGAGTTGGGACCACCAGAATTTATTGGAAAGCCGGATCCGATCAAGGCAAAAACATGGGTCAAACAAATTACCAAGATATTTGATGTCTTGGGATGCATGGAGGAATAGAAGGTTCCATTCGCCAACTTTATGTTCCGCGGTGAGGTAGATTACTGGTTAGAATCTGTGAAGCGTACCCAACCTGCCGCACTCAATATGTCTTGGGAAATATTTTAGAAACTATTTAATGACAAGTACTTTCCTGAAAGTATTCGTCATATGAAGGAGGTGGCGTTTATCAGACTGGAACAAAACAACATGACAGTGTCCCAATACGAGGCGAAGTTTGTAGAGTTATCCAAGTTTGCACCTCATTTGGTCGAGAATAAGGAACGAATGACGAGAATGTTTCTGAGAGGTCTAAAACCCGAGATTCGGCAATATCTTATCTCTCATAATTTTTTTTATATTCAGATGTTGTAAACATGGCTCAATTATTAGAGCAAGATAATGAGTATATTCAACCAAGGGACCACAACTAGGGTCATACCGGTGGCAGCGGTCATAGGAGCAATGACAACTAGCGGGTAGGAAAGCAATCAGACAAAAGCGGTAACCACTCTGGTGGTAATTGTGGCCATGAAAATAGAAGAAGCAAGTCGAGAGGAGATTTCAAGAGGAGAAGGTACAACAATGATAACGTAAAGACGTCACCACAAACATCAACTGTTTCTAGGGAAGGAGAACGAGCACCGGTCGTTTGTTACAAATGCGGGAAAGAGGGACACATTAGCCCAAATTACCCACAACAATCCAAGGTGTGTTATAACTGTGGAAAGGAAGGTCATATAGCTAGAGATTGTCTAGTTATGAAACCAAGTTCAACGGGGATGGTGACTCCAAAGGCTATCCTAGACAAGTCAAATTCGGTGGTTCCTGGAATGGCGTTTGTCGTGACTGCCTAAAATACGAGGACCCCAAACAAGGTGATCACGAGTAAGCTAATCATAAAATCTTGCGAAGTTTATACCTTATTAGATACCGGTTCTACCCATTTTTCTATCTCTCCTGCTTGTGCTCAACGTTTAAACTTGACTCCGGAGAAATTAGACCTTGACTTATCTGTTGAGACTCCGTTAGGAGAAAATTTCATTATATCTACTATTTATAAATCTTGTTTGATTCAAGTTGGTACCATCGCATTACCTGCCGATCTTATTTCGTTGAAAATTCTTACATTTGATGTGATTTTAGGGATTGATTGGTTAACCACGCATCATGCTAAAATTGATTGTTTTCATATTCCTAACCAACCTATTATGCGAATTAAAATAACCAAACCATTAAAGTCAATCACTATCATATCAAGCCATAAAGCTATTCGTTTATTGAAATACGGATGTCAAGCTTTCTTTTCTCATGTCACAGACTTGAACAAAAATACATCAGATTTGAATAATATTTCTGTTGTTCGTGAATTTCCTGAAGAACTTCCCGGTCTACCCCCAAAATGTGAAGTTGAATTCTTTATTGACCTTGAACCGTGTGTTCACAGAATATTTGGATTAGTTCGTTGTTGTCTTTATTGATGACATCCTCCTCTATTCCAAAAGCCGTGAAGATCATGAGCACCATTTGAAGCTGGTACTGCAAAGGCTTCGTGATAACAAGTTGTATGCCAAGCTGAAAAAATGCGAGTTCTAGCTTAAGAAAGTAGCATTCCTTGGGCACGTGGTGTCAAAATATGGAGTATCTGTCGACCCGGCTAAAATATAAGCCATACAAAGTTGGGAGAAACCAAATTCGGTGACCGAATTACGTAGCTTTCTGCGCTTAGTTGGTTACTATCGGAGATTCGTGGAAGGATTTTCTCGAATCGCTACTCAATTAACTCAGCTGACTCGTAAAGATACAAAATTCGGTTGGAGCGAGGACTGTGAGAAGAGTTTTCAAGAACTCAAGAGAAGACTCATTTCGGCACCTGTTCTGACAATACCATCTGGTTCGGATGGATTTGTTATCTACAGCGATGCTTCAGGCAAAGAGTTAGGATGTGTTCTCATGCAACATGAGAAAGTCATAGCCTATGCCTCACGAAAACTTAAAGAATATGAGAGGAATTATCCTACTCATGATTTGGAGTTGGCAGCAGTCGTTTTCGCGTTAAAGATCTGGAGACACTACCTGTATGGGGAGAAAGTGGAGATCTATACAGATCATAAAAGCCTCAAATATTTCTTCACCCAAAAGGAACTCAATATGCGGCAACGACGTTGGCTCGAGTTGTTGAAAGATTACGACCATACCATCCAATATCATCCTGGAAAAGCAAACGTGGTAGCTGACGCATTGAGTCGAAGATCATATTCGGGTACGAGTGCAATGTTGTTAACACAAAGGTCCATTTTGTATGACTTGCAAAAGATGGAGATAGAGGTAAAGGCTTCAAGTACCCACGTGATGGTATCAAACATACGAGTAGAACCAACTTTTATCGATAAAGTTAAAGCTGTTCATGCTTCGGACATAGAGCTGATGCGTATGAAGAAGAAAGTGCAAAAAGGTGTTATTCCAGAAGCGAGAATCGATGAAGAAGGAATACTTCGAGTCAACTCCAGACTTTGTGTTCCTAACGATTCTGACTTGAAGCATAGAATCATGATGGAGGCACATAACACACCGTTTGCAATCCATCCTGGGAGTACCAAAATGTATCATGATCTTCGACATACATTTTGGTGGAGCAATATGAAAAGACAGATCGTGGAGTTTATCTCGAGGTGTTTAACTTGTCAACGTGTAAAAGCGGAGCTTCAAGTACCAAAGGTTCCATTGCAACCACTTGAGATTCTAAAATGGAAATGAGAATACATTACTATGGATTTCGTTATGGGTCTTCCTAAGGGTTCGCAAGGCATAAATTAGATTTGGGTCATTGTTAATAGATTAACCAAGTCTGCCCATTTCTTGCCTATACGTGAGACTTATTCCCTTGAACGTCTTGCTAGTATGTACATAAATGAGATTGTAAGATTGCATGGCATGCCAGTATCCATAGTTTAGGATCGTGACCCAAGATTCACTTCATGATTTTGGGTTAGCTTGCAGAAAGCTATAGGCACAGATTTACGATTCAGTTCGGCATACCATCCTCAAACGGACGGGCAATCAGAGGGGACTATTCAAACTCCTAAAGATCTATTAAGACTCTGTGTCCTAGATTTCACAGGGAGTTGGGATAAGTACCTACCATTGGTAGGAATTCTCCTACAACAATAGTTATCAAGCAAGTATAGGCATGGCTCCATTTGAAGCATTGTATGGATCAAAGTGTCGCTCTCCAGTATGTTGGGATGAGGTGGGAGAAGCAACATTTTTGGGACCAAAATTGGTATGCATGACTACAGAAAAGATCCTAAATGATTCGACAACATATACAAACGGCACAGGATCGACAAAAGAGTTATGCGGATCTTCATCGAAAAGACAGTGGAATTTTATATTGGGGATCATATATTGTTACGTGTTGCACCATGGAAGGGAGTTACACGATTTGGGAAGAGAGGAAACTCAATCCATGATTTATTAGTCTATTTGAGATTCTTGACCGAATAGGAAATGTGGCCTATAGACTCGCATTACCTCCAAGCATGTCTCGTGTTCATAATGTTTTTCACATATCTATGCTTCGTAAATATGTGAAAGACCCGAACCACATTATTGAGTTAAAACCAAACGAGATAGCCGGCAATTTAACGTACGAGGAGGTACCTGTTAAGATCTTGGATATGAAAGAGCATGTCTTACGCACGAAGGTTATACAATAAGTTAAGGTTTTGTGGAGAAACCATGTTATTGAAGAAATGACTTGGGAGTTGAAATCAGAAATGAAAGCGAGATATCCTCACCTTTTCGAAACGCCAGGTACGTACGTCAATTTCGAGGACGAAATTTTATAAGGAGGGGAGGTTGTAAGACCCCAACTTATTATAAATAAAATCGAATTTCCTCTAATTATTATTGTGAATAATAAGGTGTTAATTTGATATAATGCTTTGGTTATGGGTGAAATGTGCAAATTTTGAAAAATAAGCAAGTGGTTATAAAATATTCATTGTTGTCGGGGAATATTCGTTTGGTCGTGGAATATTCTTTATGTCGGGAAATATTTGTACGACGGCGCAGCCATTTGTGGGCCCCATAATGGATAACGGTTGGATGAAGAAAATGACAAATTTGAGTTTTTACAAAAAACGGCGTAGTTGTTACCGTTAACACTGTTAGAATACCCGGTGGTTAAAATACAATAATATGCGTGGTTGCACAGTAGCACATGGTTTTGCACAGTATTTTTGAATTATTAATTCTTACGTAAGAATGCACTACTCAATAATTATTACAGTAATTACTATTTAATATTTTATTTTATTGGTTGAATAATTGCTGCGTTGATATTTTATATTATTATTGTTTCAATAATTGTCACTGCACAATATTTCCCATTATCAGATCAATAATTCATATTATTTGAATAATATTATGAGATAACATTATTGGCAATGTCTAGATAGTTCTATCAAGGAGAGGTTTGATCATCTAATTACGCGCCAGTAAAGAGGAATCCTTATCGGAAAGCCCCCTCTTTCCTGGGAACGGCCTGGTTGTCGTAATTGTGATTCTGTAATATTATTTGTGAATAATTAATTATTGATTTATATGATAAGGAAATATTTATTTTATGCGGTTATAAATGATGGATATATTTATTTTATGTGGTTATAAATGAAGGAATAAAAGTTGATGTGTTTTATTAGTATTTTATCAGAATAAAGGTGTTGAAAATCGTCCGTTTGTGGATTTCAGATATTTTCTGTTTGAAATTTGGAAAAACTTAAACTTACAAAGTTGTAGAGAATTAAATTTCCTATGGAAAGCACATGAGATTTGAATTTTTTTGATAAAGGGCCATTTATTATGAATTGTTGATATTTCGAAAAATAAAATATTTTTATTAAAAATATGGTGGACCCCACTTTTGGTTGGTGAGTAATGAAATGTGCTAGAATTTATTTTCAAAAGTGGTGGGCTTGAATAGTAACAGGTAAAGCAATCTGGTAATAGGTTAGTCTGCTATGGCGTTCTAAGCATTTTCCTATTAATAGGGTGCTTAGTTAGAATTAAAAATCATACCAAAAACAAGTTTTCTCTCATTTTCTCTCTATATTATCAAGCTTATTTTGTGAGTATTTAGATACTTTGGGAGTTGCTATTCATCAGTACAAGTTTTCTTCAGCCTTATACCGATATTCCGATCAGAAGTACTGATATTTTGAGGTAAGGGATGTTATTTTCTTCCTAATGATGTTATTCTTTCAATATCATTATACCAAAATATTGGTATAGATTTTATTGTGGAATTTCTACCTTTTTATGTCAAGTTACTATTCACATATACAGTACTATTCGCGTATACGACAGTATTCACGAATACAACACTTTTCACCGAAAAATAAAAAATTTCTTCTTTTTATCCAAGATGTCTATTATGGTTATTATCTTTGATTGTATCCATGTTTTTATCTTTATTTTTGGATTCTGCTTCAAAATTGGTTATTATGGAGTATTATTAAACTTGGATAAACTGTAATATGAATCCCTAATATTTGTTCTTTTGTTTCACTGGATTCATTTTCTTTAAGATATTTTTCATCATCTTAAGTCCTAAATGATGATATTAATGAATATCTTTGGCCTGTAGTGCAAAGATGAATGATTACCTAATGAATATCTTTGGCCCATAGTGCAAAGATGAACAGGTGTTGAGATGAACATGACCAACTGGTGATACAAATGAATATCTTTGGCCTGTAGTGCAACGATGAATATTTGATTCAAGATGTATATTGATTGATGTTACAGGGATAAAATATTGATGATGAACTTTTAAATCTTAGAAGATAGTAGAATTCTTTTCTCTACTTGACTCTTCTAATGGATTGCTGTTTCCGCTGTAGTTGTTGATCTAAAACTTGTTGTCTATTATATTTTATTATATTTTTCACTGTTGAAGACTAATGATAATTTGTTGTATATTATCTTAGTCATAATATTCTTTACTGGGCTAGTTGAGCTCACCCTTTTCCTTTTTGTTTTGTTCTTCTCAGGAGGAGAGAATTTAGCAGGAACTTGCCGGGGTATGGAGTGATGATTCAAGATAGTTGTTTTAGTAGTCCTCACTATTTTGTAAAATAGTGTATCAATAATTGTAATGAGGACTCTTTTTGAGTTTGTATACTATTTATTAGACAATATTGGTATTCAAACTCACAGTATATGTGTTGTCGTATTTTGCACGACAATTATATTAATGAAGTTGTATTTGTTTCTGTACCATGTATTTGGTGTCTCAGAATGGGTGATGTATACCTATTTTGGGGGTGTCACACTGGCCATGGTGCATCCCAGTCTATTTAATGGTCCATATGTATTTATTATGACAATGGGAGAGTCCTTATTAAAATAAGATTGTGTTTCCTTACTTGGAAGAATAAATATCCTTCTCCTAGTTGGATGCGGGTGGAGGTGACTTCTATATATACGGCTACAAGCTAAGGTTGAATGGGGAACAAAATAGAAGACAATATGATAGGGCACAAGAGATACAACACAAATACACATTTTGTACTCTCAATATTATTATAGTGGATTACTCTTTCTCCCCGTGGTTTATTCCCAATTGAGTTTTCATGTAAATTCTTGTGTTCATACTTTATATTTCTTTATTTATGTTTGTGTGAGTGTATTTCATGAGTTTGAAATCACAACTATATAATCAACCGTTGGCGCGATTTTGGCCTATACTTTTGGGTGATTTCGTCAGGCGTACAAAATCAGACGTTAACATTAATTATGAATATAAAATCTTTTTTCATTAAAGTATACTATATATTATAGCTACTGACAGATGATGTTTACTATTACTAAAATTTCAATGTTACAATCTAAGCAACTAAGTCAGTGTTCAAAAGTTGACATTACTAACTTTACGGAAAGTTTTGGTCTTCTACCAATTAATTCCAAAAAATTTAAATATAGCTCAATCTATAGCATAGAATGTATCAATTCATAGTTCAACAATTAACAATTAACATTTGAACTGTTACAACAATCGATAACTTAACAGTTACAACAATCAAAACTTAGTTGGTAACAAATTTGTATCTCTCAAAACACAAAAACAATAATGATCGTTACTGTATTCTATTTCTTTTAACAACTAACACTAATATATACTAAATATCACATATTGAACTGACTACAACAAGATATATTTTAAATCAACAAAAGATGACAGTTCCAAGTTGTTTCTTAGAAAAAATGGCTCAGGAAATGTAAAGATGAAGTCTGCTAATTATTTCATAGAAGTCTAATCAACTGCTTCCACTAGATTCTATTGAATTCTATACCACTACGAATTTAACAAGCAAAAGAAAGTTAGCACCAAAAGAAAGAACTGAAAGCCAGGAAAAACATATAATTTGACAAGACAAGGATCCAAACAGTCACACTGCACAACCAAAAGCTTTCAACAAAATTGATTCAAAACATTCCAAGCAGATGATAATTCTCAGTGTGGTTGCTACAACATTGTTAAACTCAGAATGCCTATCCTGGCCTTCTTAATTACTATCATAACTATTGTAGAAACTAATAGAAACTAGAGAAAAGAGAAAAACCAATAGTTGCCAACCTGATAAGAGTATAGAAAAATAAGCCCCAGATTAAATAGAAAGGAATTCATGAGAGTTGCTCCCCCACCTATCACTGCTAGCAGGAGATAGAAACAGAAGAATGCAAATGCAGCAGTACCCAAGAGACCTGGTGAAACAACAAAGTACATTTCCCACTAATCATTATTCATCAAGCAAAATAAGTAGTGGGCAGAAACATAATAATTAAAAATCAATCAATGTGGATTACCTTGATAGGAAGCTTGGAGTAAAGTAAAACATTCAAAAAAATAGGAAGATTTTAGAATAAAAGCCTCCTATCAAGTAGCCCCAAGCTGTAAAAATAACATCAAACAAACAAGGAGATCAGTAGTAAACCAATTGTTGGAAATGAGTTTGACAAAATAAATATTAAAGCATTTTGAGGCTTAATTTAATGTGGGATCCATACTTCGGAAATGTCGGGTCTATGCAGCAATGCGTTCTCCTCCGCGAAGAGTATAACGTGGTATATTTATGTGTTCAAATCCATTAAGAATTGAATGAGAAAATTGATTCCAAAGTCACCTACTTGAAATGTTGTAAATTGCAAAAGTTCCACATAGGGCATTAGAGGGAAAAATGAAGAACATATATATGGGATGTTTGCTCAATGGGAAGGGCCCCAAGGGGTACCCCACTTTTATGGAAAGGAGAGTACCTAGCCAAGGCTTTGGTCAAACCCACACGCGTGCACTGCCGCCGTCTAGCCGGGCGGGCGGGCTCGGGCGGGCTCAGGTCATGATATATAATTCCTTTCCTTCTCCCATTGCTGTATACTCCGTTCCCGTTCTGCATAGTAAATTTTTCGTTCCCATTGCAGTAATATTTTCCCATTTCGTCTCTGTATAAAGTTTTTCCCCAGTTTTTCTTCATGTATGCATCATTACTATTCATATAAGTTCAGTACATAACATGTAATTTGGTTCGAAGTGTTCTTAATTTTGAAGTTCTTCTAATTAAGAACTGGAAATCCGTTTTATCTTGGGAAGTAATTATTCAATTAATCCTTGGCACCTGTGAGGGAATAAATTTGCTTTAAGGAGACTTTGTGAATTCAAAGGACTCTGATTTATATATTACATATTTCCAGAATCTGATTTTTGTTTTCTTATTCTGTTTAGTTTAATTTTGTCATTATTTATATATAGATTAAATATTACTAATATTATCTTTAACAATCTTAAAGCACATTTAATTTTTTCTGTAATTGTAGTATTATTTAATATGCTTATTTATGTAAACCAGAAAATTATTTTTTTAAAAAAATTTCTGTACAAATTTTGGGGAAAATGCATATGTTGATTTGATGTCTAAATATAAATCATCATGATTATTTGTAAAGTCCTTCAAGGAATATATGTACAAGGACTTAGTAATAGATCAAATTTGTTAGGTTGATCTAAGCTCTTAATGTGTATTTTTCTGGAAATGAATGTATAGATAGAAAGATCAAAGCTGTTAGGTTGATCTTGAGATGTAATAGATAGGCTTCGAAGAATTCGTAGTGCATTAATCTTATCAAGATTGCAGAAGTCAAGGCAAAAATGTGGAGCTTCAAGAATCTTAGTGTGCCTGCCTTGAAGGGCCTCATCGGAAATCGTAGAGTGGTCCCAACGTTTGCCGAGCCAACTTAGAGATCGTAGTGTGCTCTCGAAAATGTAGATTTTACAACTCAAGCAAACGAAGATCGTAGTATACAAGTATTTAAGAGAAATCGTAGTGCTCTCAGCTGATAGCATCAGACCATTCACCAAGGCGACAAGTCACCACGATCTAAATCGTAGAGTAACACGATCTGAATCGTAGAGTATCATTTGTCTTGTGTCAGAAGCATCAAGCCTCACGCTTTATGTGGAGACAAACTCCAACATATGAGGAATGGATTCTAAACGTTGTATTACTCATCAGTCCCAAAGATATAAGAGATATCCTTAGTATGAAACAAAAAAACGTATTGAAGAAGCTAAGGAAAGTACCATTGGTAAGGGGGAAAACACCTGTTTAGGTGTTAGGTGAGAAAGCAGTTTGCTGTGTCAGTGGGCCAGAATGCAATTCAGAAGATGTGCAGAAAAGTCTCCATCAAAGAACAAAAAGGTCAAACGCATTTAATGCTTCAACGGATGGATCCAACGGATAGTTTTCAAGATCACATATATGCAAATCAAGAAGATGAGAGAAGTAAGCAAGCATTGAACAAAAATGTACACGAACTCTCAATGCTCAACTCTATGATCTGAGAAAAAGAAAAGCTTGTTCAGCTACTTAGTTCTTTCGAACAAGTGCTTAAACAACAACTGAGTAGCAATCATCAAGAACTCAACATCTACCAATCAACTGAAGAAAAAGTTCCAAGTCAGAAGGACTTGAAGAGTTCTAAGTAAACTGTAACAGAGCCAAGTCTGCTGGACTTGAAGAGTTCAAGAGTGAACTAAGAAGTTCCTAGACTGCTGGTCTAGTAGGAATCTAAGTGATTCAGAAAGTGTAAAAGACATCCTTAGTAGATTTCCTACTCGAGGAGTAGAAGAGTGGACTAGGAGCTTTATGTGCTCTGAACCACTTAAAACGAATGTGTCTCTTACATTCTTAATATAACTTCTATATATGCTATAACTGCTATATCATTATTAATTCCGCTAAAATTTTAATCATTATCTACTAACAAGTTAAAACGAAAAGATTTTTAAATATCTATTCAACCCTCCCTTCTAGATAACTATAGTGCCTCCGTGAACTAACAATTGATATCAGAGCAGGTTCTATTATACAGCCTAGAAAACTTTAGTAGATCCATTGACACGCTTACCAAGTGAATCAAGAACTGGAGGAGGCAGCAAGCCACCAATGTGCAATAAAGATAAATTTGCTAACTGGAAAGTTCGGATGCAAGTATACATAGACTCAATAGATGAAGATCTATTTGAGACCGTTCAAAATGGGCCCTATATTCCAACAAAGCTTGCACCAACTACAGACGATCCAAACAGAATATAAATCAAAGTCAAAGACGAATGGACTGACAAAGAGAAGAGAGTTGTCTAACTTTACAAGAAGACCAATAACATTTTGTTTCAATCCTTAGAAGACGATCTATTCGAAAACGTTGTCAACAGCAAAACAGTGAAGGAGGTTTGGGAAGCACTGCTCATCATGCACGAAGGAACAGAAGAAGTAAGAGAAAAAAAATAATCACTCCTGACACAGCAGTATGAAATGTTTGCTCATGTTCAAGGAAAAAATGTAACTGCCACTTATGAGAGATTCAACGTTCTGCTCAACTCTCTACGAGCATATGAGAAGATCTATCTAAACAAAGATCTGATCATAAAGTTCATGAGAGCCCTACCAATTAGGTGGGATGCCAAAACCATTGCTATTAGAGAGTCAAAGAATCTTCATGAGATGATAGTTCAACAGCTATATGTCAATCTCCTGACATACGAACTGGAGCTGACTCAACGAGTTGAAACCCTATCAGAAGAAAGAAAGAAGGACAAGGGTGTTGCTCTCAAAGCAACTGAAAGTGCATCCAAGGTCAACACTGAGATTGACTCTGATTATGACGAAGACGATGATGAAGACTTTGCTATGCTGGTAAAAAGACTATGAAGGTTCATGCGTCAAGGCAAAACCAGCAAGCCAAAGAAGGTCAGCAACTACAGCTGTCAGGAGCAAATGAATGATCTATTCTACAACTGCAAAAAGCCTGGCCACTTCATTTTCAACTGCAACAAACCTCTCAGAGAAGAACTAAAGAAGAAATCACATGCAAAGAAGGAATACAAAGGCAACAAAAGGCCTCAGAAGAGAGACAAAGGCCTGGTAGCTGGAGGATCGTGGAGTGATTCAGATAATGACTCCAATCCTTATTCTGGAGATGATGAAGAACCACAAATGGCTAATCTATGCCTAATAGCCAAACGTGAAAAGGACAAACAAAATTCCAACATACATGAAACCTCCACTATTTGATGGTACAAACTTTGCCACCTGGAAGAGTAGATTCAAAATCTATGCCAAATCACAAGGAATCAAAGTTTGGCTTGCAATAGAACAAGGTGTAAAAATTCCAACAAAAATCATGGGAGAAAAGATCTTTGAGAAAGATGTTGATGAATTCAATACTGATGATGAAAAGGCTATGAACATTGCATCCCTAGCTGAACAAGTGCTGACCAGTGCTCTCATTGAAAAAAAATACAAAAGAGTCAGCAATTGCAAGAATGCAAAAGAAATCTGGGAAAAATTGATTATAACTTATGAAGGAATCAGTCATATCAAAGAAACCAGAAAAGATGCTCTAATCCAGGAATATGAAAGTTTCAAGCTGGAAGATGGTGAAAAGATCATTGATATGGAAACACGGTTTTCCAGAATCATTGATGAACTAGAACATCTGGGGAAGGCATATACAACTAATGAGAAAAACAGAAGAATTCTCAAAGCCCTTCCATCCATCTGGAAAATGAAAGTTATTACTATTAAGGAAAGACAAGATCTAACTACATATCCTCTTGATTGCCTTATTGGAAATCTGTGTGCCCACGAAGTCGACCTGTTAGTCGAAAAAGCAGGATCTAATATAGATATCAAAAAGAAAGGAATTGCTTTCAAAGATTTACTTATAAATCAAGAAGAAGTTGCTGAACAAACAGAGGAAATTGCAAATATGTGCTTAATGGCAAACAATGAGTCATCACCAAGATCTGAGGTACATTTTGAACATCAATTATCTAGTACTTCATTTGTCATGCATACCTTAGAAAATATAAATGAAAAACACCATAAACAACAAGAAGCTTATAATGGTTTATATGAAGATAATAAAATTATTAAAGAAGATTTTATTGAATTAAAAGTTTTATTAGAAAAATTAATTAAAATTAACAAAAATTTGGAAATGGAAAATGCAAACTTGATCATAACTAATGAAAGTTTATATGAAGTAAATTTGGAAAATGATTCCTTAAAAGAAGAATTAGAACTTAAAAGAATCAATAAAAATCTTGAAATTGAAAATTCTACACTTGCTATAATTAATGAAAATGCTCAAATGAAAAATCAAGTATTAAGTGAAGATATTAAAAATATCAATTTTGAAAATGCATCTCTAAAGATAAAATTAGAAAAACAAAATGAAGATTCTTATTTAATAGATCAAATTAATATGTTAACTAAAGAACATGATGATTTAAATTTTATAGTTCTTAAGTTCACAAAAGGAAAAAAAAACCTTGATGCCATGCTTAATCAACAAAGATGTGGATTTAACAAAGAAAGATTAGGATACATTGGAGAATTTAGTAAAAATAAAGGACTTTATCATGTTAAAAGTAAAGAAAAAGAAAATTACACATCTCCATTTACTAAATGTTCTTACTGTAACAGAAATGGTCATTCTTTTCACATGTGTAATACTTGAAATGGAAATTATAAAAGAAAAATGATTTGGGTGCCTAAAGGAACGTATATTGCACCAATTATTAATACAAGGAAAGAGCTTTGTAATAAAAGTCAAAAATCTTATAGAAATTTTCATCAAAGTTTTTCAAGATATAATCATGCATCTTATAGACCTGCTACTCATAAAATGCTCTTGTCTACTAAGATTGATTATCCTATACCCATTTTTGTAAAGGAAAACACAAATGTTCCTTATACAAAATGGACAACTCACCCAAAGGACCCTTCTTATTAAAGGGTACCAGTTCTTCTAATTGACAAATATTGCAGGTATGTCTTGAAGATGACTCTAATAAAAATAACCGAAGACATCATTGTTGGGTCTATTTATATTTTTTGAAATGATTTCTCTGAAAGCCCTAGTAAGGATTTTGAAATGAGCATGAAGCGAGAATTAAATATCTTCCTAGGAGTGCAAATAAAATCAGGTGAAAAAGATTCTGACTATACAAGTCAAATACAAGTATAAGTGACACATGTCAGTCTTTCTCATAATTATTTATTCTATGTCTATATAATTTTTTTAATATATATATATGTCCGTATAAAATATTTTTTAAATATATATATATAGAAATATTTTTTGTAAAAATATATTTTATTCTTAAATTTATTCTCTTTAAAAAAACATATATATATATATATATAATAGATTTAATGTGGAATATTTTTTATTTCTATACATATAACGGTAAATAATCTCCATTATTGTATAGTAATTTTGGTCAATTATAGGCAGTCACACAAATTCAAATCTTGCAGGAGGCAACCATTTTTGCTAATCTCTTCTTCTACAGATTCTGAAAAGTAATATATAACATTCTTTCCCCCCATTTTTTATGATGACAAAGGGGGAGAAGAAAAATATTATTGGGAAGAAGAAAAATAACTGTTTTATATTGTTGCATGTTAGTTTTTCAAAAATTTTAAAAAAAAATTATGATTGCATAAATTGAGGGGGAGCTTTTATGGAAAATATTTTTAGTTGATTGTCATCATTAAAAAGGGGGAGATTGTTGGGTCTCCAACTTTTAGTTTTATTTTGATGATAACAATAATTAGTAAATAAATTAATTAAATGGGTAGAATCCTCTCCATAGGATTTTTATTATATTTATTTTATTCACTTTGACCAAAAATATTTTCTAAATCTTATTTATCTTGATGCTTAAAATGTTAAATCAATTGGGTCATGCATTGTGGAACAAAAAGTTATATGTTGATTATCAAATGCTTGTTTGACCAAATTTGAAAAGAAGATGGAAATATCATTTTTAATTGTGAGCATCTTCTATTTAGTTTCGAATTAATTTTATTATTTAAATATCTCAAAAATTATTTTATTGGGCAAAAGTATTTTATTTTTATTTTTTATATATATTTATTATATAAATTTTATATAATTATATATATCAAAAACTGTATATATATACATTATTAAATATATATATTATATTATAATATATATGTTATATATATATATATATATATATATATATATATGTTGTAATCATTATATTATATATAATATTTTAAACCATGTGTGTGCATAATATATTAATATAATATATGTATACTTATTATATATTTATATACCGTTTATATATATATATATATATATATATATATATATATATATATATATATATATATATAGTAAATATGCAATATTTTTATAGATTTCGTGTGATGTATTATATATATTATAATATAATTCATACATGTGCAATATATATAATATATATGTATAAACCAAGAATGAATTCATGTGGTGTCAATTTATTTCAAACAATTAAAGCATGCATGTAAAGGATACTTGCTAGCTATTAGAAATATGTGGTCAAAATTTTGTAATAAATGTATTAAATGCTATGTTGATGATAAATGGCCTAGGCGAAAAATTGAAGACAGAACATCTGGCAATCCGTGTGCTTTTCTTTCAATCCAAACCATTGATTTTAAATTAAAGCAATCCTAGTCATTCATTTAAAATCAGATTTCAAAAATTACTATTTTACCCCTGACTTCAAAAATTTATAAATAGGAGGCCTTTCTTTCATTTTCAATTTGCCAATTCACTTACAAAGAAAAGCTTATTTTATCTCCCACATACTCTCTTTCTGAAAAAGCTTTCTATATCTCTTCTTATAAAAGTTCTGATTATTTGAGAAGAGGAAATTGGTCTAAGCATATTGAGATAAGTTATTTGATTTATTTATTTGAATTATCTCTTGCTTATTTATATTTATAGATATACGAATATAAATTGTTCTACGCAATTCTATATATCTATATTTCATCTATTTATAAAATAAAAGGATACTTGGGCGCCGCAAGGCTATGGAGATAAACCTCTACGGAGAGGAATCCAACTGTACGATTCCTTATAGTCTTCAGTAATCTTTTATTGATATTATTTATATAAATATCGTAAAATAGATACGACACTTGATAGCTCAAAACAATACTGAGATACTGCTCCAAAAAGAGTAGTCATCCGAACCGGATTTGAGAATCGTAGTGATCTATTGAAAATATTTATATAAATATCAATTGTGAAAATTATAAATTTTGTCATACATAGACGCCGCAAGGCTACGGAGATACACCTCTACCAAGAGGAATTTGAACCGTACGATTCCTTATAGTACTAAGTGACATTATCTATAAAAGTTCACATAATAGATAAAATATTCTTATATATTGTTTGAGTTAAACAATAATATTTGTTATATCAAGTATTGCTTAATTGATTTATATATTATACTTGATATCTGCCATCACAAGTATTTGATCATAAATTTATTTATTCATAAAATACTTGTTGCATTATAGAAAAGTTATTTAAACTTTTATTTCACAAACTTAAGTGAATATATCTGCTTAAATAGAAGCATATTTGATTCAAAGCTTAAAACAACTTATTTGCTTACTCAGAAACACTTTAACTCTAAAAAGTTGTTTAAACTTAAAGTGACTTTTTTTCACTCCTTAAAGAATAAATATTTCTTTATAAATTTGCATTAAATTATATATCTGCTTAAACAGAAGCATTTTTGAGTAAAAGCTAAAATTGACTTATTTGCTTATTCAAGAAGCATCTTTTCACACAAAATATAAAAGTTATTTAAACTTTTATAACAGTACGTAATTTACATATTTGCTTACACATAAGTATTATTTGATTTGACCACAAATTACTATCTGCTTACTAAGAAGCATATTTTCTCAAGTATAAAAGTCTTTGAACTTTTATAAATACATTTGTTCTTTAATTGATATCTACTTATTTCAGAAGCATCAATCTGTACTAAATTATATCTGCTTATTTGAGAAGCATATCTGTACTAAATTCTTATTTGTTTATTTGAGAAGCATCAATCTGTACTAAATTCTTATCTGCTTATTTGAGAAGCATCTTGTTGTAAAACCATTTGTAAAAGGAGAAAAGGTTAGAGTTAGTTTATTTTATGTACCTGTGAGAAAGACGAGTAATTCTTCGACCAAGACCAGAGTCTTAGAGAGGTCAGCGGGAAGTTGGGTCTCTAGTGTACTTGTGAGGTGAGGAAGAGACTGTTGTTTCAAGACCAGATCATAGAATAGAACTGAACTCAAAAGAAGGTACAACTAAACTTGAGGAGGGAGCGGGAAGCTTGCTGTCCAAGATAGAATAGTTGGGAACAGTTGGAAGTTTGACTATAAAATTTTGTAAAGGCTTCTCCGCCTGTTGAAGGAGTTTTTATTACTGATAGTAATAGGATCTCAAGTCTTGGAGAGGAGCTTGAGACTGGACGTAGCAGCATACCCGGGATGTATGTTGTGAACCAGACAAATCTCTGTGCATTGTATGATTGATTTTTTACTGTCTTGCATACTAATTTCTAACACTGTAAATTAATTATACAAAAAATCAAAAAGGCCTAAGATAATTTTTTAATCTGTAATAAACTATTCAACACCTCTTCTAGATTATTATTGGACTTTCAATATTATCATATTTACATCATTTACATCATATTTACATCATAATATATTTACATCATTTAATCAAAATACTAAAATTCAAATACTAAAATACTAAAATTTTACTCAAATACTAAAATTTTACCATAGTTGTATAACATATCAAAATACTAAAATTTTACCATAGTTGTATAACATATCAAAATACTAAAAATCACTTAACCAACACTAAAATACTAATTACATATTTACATCAAATACTAAAAATACTAATTAAAAAAATAGTAAAATACTAAAAAAATCAAATTAAAAAAATTCAAAAAATAATAAAATACTATAATTCAAATTATTTTGTTAATTAATCAAAACAACAAAAATTCAAATTATATCATTAAAATACTAAAATCATAACATATTTACATCATTTACATCATAACATAACATATTATCATATTTACATATTTACATCATTTATATCATATTTACATCATTAAAATACTAATTACATATTTACATCATTTAATCAAAATACTAAAATTCAAATACTAAAATACTAAAATTTTAGTCAAATACTAAAATTTTACCAGTTGTATAACATATCAAAATACTAAAATTTCACCATAGTTGTATAACATATCAAAATACTAAAAATCACTTATCCAACACTAAAATACTAATTACATATTTACATCAAATACTAAAAATACTAATTAAAAAAAATACTAATTAAAAAAATACTAAAATACTAAAAAAAATCAAAATAAAAAAAATAAAAAAAATCAAAAAAATGATAAAATACTATAATTCAAATTATTTTGTTAATTAATCAAAACAACAAAAATTTAAATTACATTATTAAAATACTAAAATCATAATATATTTACATCATTTACATCATAACATAACATATTATCATATTTACATACATCATTTACATCATATTTACATCATTAAAATACTAATTACATATTTACATCATTTTATCAAAATACTAAAATTCAAATACTAAAATACTAAAATTTTACCATAGTTGTATAACATATCAAAATACTAAATTTTTTACCATAGTTGTATAACATATCAAAATACTAAAAGTCACTTACTCGACATTAAAATACTAATTACATATTTACATCAAATACTAAAAATATTAATTAAAAAAAACTAAAATACTAAAAAAATCAAATTAAAAAAAATACTAAAATTCAAAAAATAATAAGTAATACTATAATTCAAATTATTTTGTTAATTAATCAAAACAACAAAAATTCAAATTATATTATTAAAATACTAAAATCATAACATATTTACATCATTTATATCATAACATATTATCTTATTTACATCATTTACATCATATTTACATCATTAAAATACTAATTACATATTTACATCATTTTATCAAAATACTAAAATTCAAATACTAAAATACTAAAATTTTACCATAGTTGTATAACATATCAAAATACTAAATTTTTATAATAGTTGTATAACATATCAAAATACTAAAAGTCACTTATCCGACATTAAAATACTAATTACATATTTACATCAAATACTAAAAATACTAATTAAAAAAATACTAAAAAAAATCAAATTCAAAAAATACTAAAATTCAAATTATTTTGTTAATTAATCAAAACAACAAAAATTCAAATTACATCATTAAAATACTAAAATCATATCATATTTACATCATTTACATCATAACATAACATATTATCATATTTACATCATTTACATCATATTTATATCATAACAAATTTACATCATTTAATCAAAATACTAAAATTCAAATACTAAAATATTAAAATTTTACTCAAATACTAAAATTTTACCATAGTTGTATAACATATCAAAATACTAAAATTTTACCATAATTGTATAACATATCAAAATACTAAAAGTCATTTACCCAACACTAAAATACTAATTACATATTTACATCAAATACTAAAAATACTAAAATACTAAAAAAAATCAAATTAAAAAAATACTAAAATTCAAAAAATAATAAGTAATACTATAATTCAAATTATTTTGTTAATTAATCAAAACAACAAAAATTCAAATTACATCATTAAAATACTAAAATCATAACATATTTATATCATTTACATCATAATATAACATATTATCATATTTACATATTTACATCATTTAGTATAATTGATATAATATATTATGATCTAAATATGTAATACTCAGCCAGCCCACTGCTACTCTACTAGCACAGACTCTGAACTGAAGTCCGTAACCCTCAAATACCAATTCCCAAATCCCAAATCCCAAACCCAGATCTCGAACAATCGAACTCTTAATCTCTCGTCCCAAACGGCCAAACCCAGATCTCGAACTTGTCTCAATCTCTCGACTCTCATCGACCGACTGCCATCGGCGCATCGCCTCATCGGCTCCGGCGGCCTTTCATTGGTCATCATCAGTCAATCTCGAAGTCAAACAGACGAAGACTCGATCAAACTCTCGAGTCTCGATCTCTCATCTGGTGTGAGACTCTTGAGTGTCTGACATCTTTAATTCTTCATCGGCTGAACTGTTTGAAACTTGAAAGTAAGTTCTTAATCGAATTTTGGATGTTTGAAATTGGTTGGTAATTTGGTAATGAGGAGATACCCTTTTTCGTGCAAAACTGCAAACTGCAAACCTAGTCCCATAGTCTGAATATTTATTTAGTTACTTCTCCAATTTGACTTTCTGGCTTCTGCAGTGTTGAATATGGTTGATCATGCCCCTTATTGTGCTCTGTCATGTTGACGGATGAATGTTTTATTTTTAGAAATCAGCTGGTGGAGTGTTGTTGCCCAAATCCGCTGTCAAATTTGAACGATATCTCATGGGGGAGGTGTGCAAAACACAGGCACATCTTCTAATGTATCAGTACATATGACTGAATTCAAAAAGAATTACATGGGCCAACAGGCTGGGAAAAAGGTAGGGTCATATAGCTGTTGACTACTCATTTTCCCTGTTGGCTGAAATCAAATTTATTAAAAGCCTAAATTGCATTATCTCTGTTCATATATTTAGTTCTGGTTCTGCATTGTAATAATGAATATATGTTTCTTTTGCAGGTTCTATTCTCTGATATAAATGCTTATGAGGTAAGGATTGTTGCATTAAGTTGAGGTTAAACTCTAGTACTTAACATGATTTCATTACATTGGTTCTTCTAAATTCCTTTAGGTTACATTGGTGGTAAATAGCTTTTACAGGTTAATCATTTTTAAGTATCGATTATATGGAGATCTAAGGCTGTTAATCTTGACAATTTCTAAATTCTTTTTTAAACTGAATAATTGTGTATAATGGAGCCCTTTTATTCATATCAGTTTTCTTTATTATTTATTTCTCTGTTACTATCTATAAAGACAATAATGGGTCTTAGGTGTGGGTGGTTATGAAAATGTTACTATACAAAGTCAAAATGTATACATTGAGTAGATTTTTGGCGGGTCTGGTTTATTAAACTAAACACGTAAATGGGTATGGGTGAATGTGTATAATTTTATGCAGGTTCGGGTATGCAGCAGTAAACCAACCACGATTGTTGCTTCCAGGAAGGGGTTTTACCTCTCTGAAAAACATATTCTACTGAGTCACTCCTTGGTGGGTTTGTTGCAGCAAATAAGCCGTGTTGAAGTCATTAAACATCTCATTGGCAATAGTTAGTGGCCTACAAATGCTTTTACTACACCAATTTCTCATGAGGAAAGAATTAGAGATCTACTTATGTGTGTGACAAGAGATTTGCCTGATGCAAGCACAAAGTTGGATGGTAAAAATGACAGAATTCGAGTTCTTGGAATGTCACAAGAAGAGGTTGCAAAGAGAAACTTATTTAAAGGCGTAACTGCGGATGAAAGTGCCACGGTTCATGTCAGTATATTATTTGCTGCACTATTCTTTTCATTATATGATTACATTACTCTAAATTATTGTTATTCCTTGTTGAAGCTGAGGTCAAATTTGATGTCTCGCAGGATACTTCTACTTTAGGCGTTGTGGTTGTTAGACACTGCGGATATACGACTCACTAGAGCTCTCACCCGTTCATGGAAGGACACTGATAGATTTTATGCATACAAGGGGTTTGCGAATGTGCTCTTTGGGGTGTGTGGTAATTAGACTGCTAGTGGCTAAGTAACCATTGTAACCATTCGAATCAAGAAGTAAGCATTCTGGCCTTCCTAATCCTTCGTTCTTATTCCTCAAGTGTTAGCAATTAGACTGCTAGTGGCTAAGTAACATTAATGACTGTTGTGAATTGTTGTGGTTAAGACTTCTAAGATTGGTTATTTGTTTCTTGTTGTTTAAGCCATACGGCTGGGGGCAGTAATCTAGAGATCATGTAATATATACATATAGAAGGACTGCACCCCAACTGCTTGATAGAATGCTTGTGAGAAACTGTCAGTGTCAACTGTCTTAAAAAGGGGAGTGCAGTCAAGTAAAAGCCTATACTCATATTGTTACCTTATCATTCTATGAGTGTAAAAGATACTTAAAAGTCAGTTTTACTTTAACATAAGATGAGTATGAATTGCTATTCAAATGCCATGCTTAGAAGACCTAAGTGAGATTACTGTGTGGTAATGTTCTGGCCATTGGAGGAATAATGTTTAACATAGCTGTCGATTTCCAGCTGTTAGTATAGTATGACAGAGTATTAACCACAATATGGAACAACATCATTGAAATGCTAATTAAGTATGTGAAATCAAAAGCCTTACAGAGTGATATCTAAGGTTAATGGTTAATTTCTGTTAGCATGATCTGTGTTACCATATGAACAGCTATGGTGATAAGTGGACGGCTATGCTATAGTTATTAATAAGGACTGCTATATGCTAAATGACTAGACTAAGTGTACAGTTTAGATTCATGACCAAAATACCAAGCTAATAATCAAGTAAAGTCAGCTATGCTTGTATATTATGTGGATTGGTATATTATGTATAACCTAGATGTATGCTATACATGCTCAATACAATATAAAAAGATAGTATAAGTTTTTATATTGCACCTTCATGCTATCCTTGTAAACGTATGTGTAAGCCATGGTTATTTTTGAAATTTAATCAAAAAGGGGGCTGTGTTGGTCTAAGGCATTGAGACCTTGCCTTTAAATGTTTTACATCATAATTACCAGGTGCATGTTTTAGAAAGACATATGTCAATGCTTGCTACTGTTTTGGTGTAATGAACCATGCCTAAGATGCTAGTCTAAAACTGATATAATGGCAAAACAGTATGGCTGGAAAGGGAGCCCAAAATGGGTGGTTGTTTATGATTGAAAAATATATTACCATGCCCAGAACTGGTATGCAGAATGGACTGTGAGTATATACTTGTTGTTGTGGCTGGAATGAGCATAAATGACTGCTAGAAAGACTTTAGTTGCTATACTAACTGTTATTGCATTATATGAACTGTTATGTGTTGCTTTACTAACTGTTGTAGTATTAAAATTCAATACTATGCTATATTGCTATGTTGACTGACTGCTAGCCTTACTTGTGTGACCTTAATAACTGTCGTGGTATTATGAGGACTGTATTGATGACTAAATATTACACTATTGATGACTAAGTTTGAGTAGAGGAGATAGGATGGGCTGTGGAGAAATAAGGAGGATAAAATGGGTTATAATATAAACAAAGGGTTGAGGAACTAGTAGCTTGTAACCATGCCCACCAACTGTTTGATAAAAGACCTAAACGAATTGTTTTGGTAAAAAGGAACTGAATAGTAGAACAAGTAAACTATTTACTTGATTTACCCAATATATGTGATGACTGGAATAACTGTCGTGGTATTATACTTGTTGTTGTGGCTGGAATGAGCATAAATGACTGCTAGAAAGACTTTAGTTGCTATACTAACTGTTATTGCATTATATGAACTGTTATGTGTTGCTTTACTAACTGTTGTAGTATTAAAATTCAATACTATGCTATATTGCTATGTTGACTGACTGCTAGCCTTACTTGTGTGACCTTAATAACTGTCGTGGTATTATGAGGACTGTATTGATGACTAAATATTACACTATTGATGACTAAGTTTGAGTAGAGGAGATAGGATGGGCTGTGGAGAAATAAGGAGGATAAAATGGGTTATAATATAAACAAAGGGTTGTGGAACTAGTAGCTTGTAACCATGCCCACCAACTGTTTGATAAAAGACCTAAACGAATTGTTTTGGTAAAAAGGAACTGAATAGTAGAACAAGTAAACTATTTACTTGATTTACCCAATATATGTGATGACTGAAATGTTTTGGCATAGAAAGATTTTAGCATAGTTCAGTTTTTAGGCCAAGTAATTCTAGCTTGACAAACTCCTTTGCCTACTCTGTTGAAACAGTCACTAAACCAAGGAGCCAAAGCTTTATAGGCCAATTGGGATAACTTTAGAACTCTAAAAGATTATAGCCAAGAGGTCTGTTCCTAGAAATCTAGCAAAACTGAGGTTATAGGATTGCTGGGAATGGGTTAAGGAGCAGGGGAGGCAGGGCTGCTGCAGGAACCAAATTTTTATTTTTCTGGCTTGCTTCCTTGTGATTTTCTGTTAGCATTAGTTATTAAAATATTAGATCCTTGAAGAGGTAGCAAAGTGGGGATCAAAAGAGTCAGCTACTGCCCAAGGACAGCAGCTGTCACCAACCACAATAGGTAAATGGCCCTCTTCAGTTTCAAGATCAGGTGTCAAAGCCATGTTTTAGTGGCTGCTAACATGATGGAAGAAAAAGGACTGTTAAAGCAGACAACTGCTATAGCAGTCTTAGAAAACCATTTTTTGACTTTAAAGTGTGATTAAAAATAAAGCTTACCTATCATGTACAAATCTTAAGTAAACATATAGGAACTTTAAAATTAGAATGAGAAAGAAGAAAAGAGGGCAAGGTGACTCCCCATTTGCAGCAGCAGTGGGCTCAAGAGGGCAGTAGCTAGGAGCTCTTTTTGGGCTTCCAGTCAGTGTACATGTGATACCATGGATGTATAATTGAAGTAATAGCATTACAAGAGTATGTGTTATCCTGGGATTTGCAAAGGGTCATGATATAGGTTAGTAAACTCTAAAATGAGGCTAAACATAGATGGACATCTATTATTGGATGTATTAAGCAAAATTGGGACTGTTTAAACCTCAAAGGGGCTATTTTTGCATAATATAGAAAAACAAAGATACTTAATCCCTTAGTATGGAAATAAAAGCTATAAACCATGGGATAAACAAAAGTTGAGCATGTAAATTGGAAATACCTTTAATAAGCTACAAAAGCATTTTTGTATGCTAGAACTAAAACACTCGTGTTAAAATCCTAATAAGATATAATAAGCTATATACCTGTTGTGTGACACCATTAAAGAGAAAAATGGTGAAGATAAGAACATGGATGAGATATTTGAAAAATGTATTACATATAAGAAATCTATCCATGACTACTAACATGCTTGATTAATGCAAATAATTACTGTAATATTATTCCTATTACTTGTTGTAAGCATGTCGAACCCCATCAAAGTGAAAATTGACTAATGTGAAAACATGGATGAGATATTTGAAAAATGTATGAAATATAGGAATTTAATTACAACCATGATCACTGAAACTATGTGATATGTGAGCTTACAAACTATATAACTTAGCTATGTGATTAACATGCTTGTTAATATAAATAACTGTGTAGGATTTTGTGAGAACACTTCAATTAAGCCGAAATCCTAACAATAGACTACAAACAAGACAAGTTTCTAACTCTTACTTTTTTTGAGCAAGTATTATACTGTAGACATATTCTTTAATTTCTGAACTCTGCCTATTATGGTTAATATAAGGTTAAATAACCTTTTTATTCCAATCAGCTTCAAAAGAATAGTATATTGAACTTCTCTCTTACATAAATTATATTGAAAATATGTTAATGCCATTAATTCGGTTAGAAAATTGTTGAGATACACTGATATTATTCATGAAACTCTCAATTAATGTTCTCCAAACCATCTTTATTCATGAAACTCTCATTTAAAGTTCACCAAATTTCACAGGCTGTTCTTGATGAGCGAAGCAGGACAACAGAAGCTTAGCATCGTGGTGCTGCAACTTGAGCTCAATACACGAAACCAGTAGCACCCATTACATGTAATTGATTTGATCATCGATTTCATTCCCCCGTCCCGTTACTTTTCCCGAGACATTTAAAGGCAGCTCTGATCAACATGAGACTTCAAGCTTTGGGATCAAAGGTAGTGCATCCTTATTACTTTGATTTCTCCTCTATGCACGACTATACATTCAAATTATAAGAAAAGGATAAATGTCCATTTTTCTCAAACTCATGTCATTTTCTTAAGCATTCTAAAAGCTTAGCTGACATTATTACTAGAACTGCTATGGTATTAATTATAAAAAAATATAATCAGGTTAAAATATTTAAAAATATTTGGACCCACACAAATAGTGTAATTAACTTGAGAGTGGAATGTTCTTACGGGGATATGTACACTTTGGGTTAAATTATTATGCATGTCATATTTCACATTTAGTTTGTGTACTTTAGACTTCTGTTTTAGGACAAAATATGTGTGTTTCTGGACATGCTTTTGAGGATGGAGTATCAAGTCAGATGACCTTGTAATAAATATGGTCCATGTAATCCGTAGAAAATAAGAACTTGATTTTGGGATAATAATTTCTTAATTCATTCTTTTCAATTACATTGGCTTATATACACAAGTATCCTAATTTATAGTGTGCATTAGTACCACGTAGCAACTCTATTGTCTTTTTCTGCTTATGAGCAATACGGTGTACATTAGTACCACGTAGCAACTCTATTGTCTTTGTGTATTGATTTTGGCACTAAGTGCCTCTGGTGACCTATTTGCTTCATTTTCCTGACTTTGCTATTATTTTTAAATATGTGCAGGAAGACTGCTTCTATGACCTGCCTTACAATACTGGGTATCAAATTTTCGTGCTACATTTACGGAAGACAAGGGACAAAATTATGAAGTGTACTCTCTCTATATATGTAGATATATACTTTGATTGAAGAACTGTTGTAGCTTTAGATGGTTAATTATAAAGATAATGAATGATTATGTAGTGGATGATTTTATTAAGTTAATAATACTTTAGTTTTTAGTATTTTTGCCATTATTTGCTATGGGGACATTGAGCCAGTCAGGTACACAAAAAGAATGTCAAATTTTGATTTGGCAACAATATAATTCGTTACCAAAGTATTGAACAAGTTTTAATATAGCAACAATTTTTTATACATTTAGTAACAAATTTTCGTTGCTATGGCATTAAAAATATAATATTTGGCAACGAAAAATTAACCTAATAACAACGGAGATGATATTGTTGCTAATACTAACATAAAAGGCAACATTTTTTATCGTTGCAAATCATATCAACTTTCGTTGCACATATAAAGAAATGGCAACATATAATGTCATTGCTAATCGACGACTTTCGTTGCTATTGAAAAATAACCAGCAATAAATATTTTCGTTGCTGATTCAGCATAATGTCGTTGCCAAATAAAATAATCAGCAACGAAAATTGTTGCTAAAAAGTTTACATTCCGCAACGAAAGAAAGCTTAGGCAACAATTTTCATAATTTACTGTAACGAAAAATGTCGTTGAAAAATGGTGTCAATTGCAACGAAAATGCATGGTCGTTGCAAAAAAAAAAGAGTTCATTTCGTTGCCAATTAGCAGGCTTTTGCAACGAAATGGGATTTTTAGCAACAAAATTTTAATTATTCTGCAACAATGCATTTTGTTGCTAAAGGATCGATGTCTCTGTACAAAGCCAAATTTCGTTGCAAAATATAGTACTTTTGGCAACGAAAAAAAAACGTTCGTTGCGGAACAATTAGCAACGCTCATTGCGCAACGAAAGATGCAACGACAGTAAATTCATTGCCAAAATCCTTTTGCAACGAAATTTGACACCTTTAGCAACGAAAATTGGTTGTTGCTGAAGCCCCATTTTTTTGTAGTGGCTGGGACGAGTCGGGGAACGGAGTGATGGTCCGGATGATAGTATTAGCTAGTAATCCTCACTATTCTATTAAATAGTGTGACAATAAATGTAATGAGGACTCATTCTGAGAGTGAATATTGTCTAGTAGACAGTATTTGTATTTAAACTCACAACTCTCTTGTTGTATAATTAAGATTGTATTTATGTTCTGTACAATATATTTGGCGACTCAGAATAGGTGATGTATACCTATTTTGGGGGCGTCACAGTTGGTATCAAAACTTAGGGATATGATCCCTGACTAAGATGTGAGACTAGAACTAGGAGGGGAGAGACGGAAAATTCCTTCGCTAGTATGACCTACCTAAGTTTATTTGGTATTTAATTGGTCGGTCAAAGTATAGGGATAATATGTTATATGTTAATTAACCTTTGTTTTGTGGCAGTATCTGAAAATGACATCCGAGAATATTGAAAATAGCAATGGAGCACAAAAGACCGTTGAGTCTCCACATATCAATAATTAGGAGAATGTGCATCAGGAAGGCGACAATACTCATGCAAACAACAACACTGACCAAATGATGAATGATGGATTGTTCAGAGGCTTTATGCAATTCATGCAACATCAGGCGAGAGAGGCTCCTGTCCAAAATATAGGTGGAAACAATGGAAACTCTCGGACGGTCATTGCTAAATAGTTCAAGGAGCTGGGACCACCGAAGTTTATTGGAGAGCCAAAATCACTTAAGGCGGAAGCATGGATAAAGCAGATCACCAAGATATTTGATGTCTTGGGATGCTCCGAGGAGCAAAAGGTCCCCTTTGCCACCTTCATGTTGCGTGAAGAGGCAGACTACTGGTGGAAATCAGTAAATCGTACCCAGCCTGACGCACTCAAGATGTCTTGGGAAAAGTTCCAAGAGCTATTCAACGACAAGTACTTTCCCGAGAGTATTCGTCACATGAAAGATGTGGATTTTATCAAGTTGGAACAAAATAATATGACCGTGTCGCAATACGAGGCTAAATTTGTGGAGTTATCCCAGTTTGCATTCCATTTGGTCGATAATGAGGAGCGAATGACGCGAATGTTTTTAAGAGGTTTAAAACCAGAGATACATCAATATCTTATTTCTCATAAATTGTGTTTGTAATCAGATGTTGTAAATAGGGCTCAGTTATTGGAGTGCGGTAACGAGTCAACGTAACCAAGAGAAAGTAGCCGACAACATGAAAATACTAGTGGTATCAGTCATCGAAGCAGTGACAACAAACATGGAGGGAATCAACATGCCAGAAATGGTAACCACTTCAGTGGTAATCATGGCCAAGACAGAAAAAATGGATATTTCAAGAAAAGGAGATTAAACAATGATGAAAAGACGTCAGCACCAGCAACCGTGGTTAAGGAAGGAGAACGGCCACCTATTATATGCTTCAAATGTGGAGGGGAGGGACATATCAGTCCAAACTGCGCGATGCCATCCAAAGCGTGTTATAATTGTGGAAGAGACGGTCACCTAGCTGATTTTGTCTTTCACCGAAGAAAAGTTCAGCTAGGATTGAGGCACCAAAAGCCGTCCCAGAAAAGTCAAAACCGGTGGTACAAGGGAGAGCATTTGTCGTGACCTCCCAGAAAGCAAGGAACCCGAACGAGGTCATCACGGGTAAGCTTATCATAAACTCTAGCGAAGTCTATACCTTATTTGATACCAGTTCTACCCATTCTTTTATTTCTCCTACTTGCGCTCAACGATTAAATTTGACTCCGGAGAAATTAGACTTTGACTTATCTGTGGAAACTCCGTTGGGAGAAACCTTCATTACATCCACTGTTTATAAGTCTTTTTTTGTTCAAATCGGTACCCTTACATTACCTGTCGATCTTATTTCATTGAAAATACTTGTATTTGATGTGATTCTAGGGATTGATTGGTTAACTACTCATCATGCAAAAATTGATTATTTTCGTAAGGTTGTTAGTTTTCATATTCCAAAACAACCTATTATGCGAATTCAAGCAACCAAACCATTAAAATCAATCACTGTCATCTCAAGCCATAAAGCTGTTCGTTTATTGAAAAACGGATGTCAAGCTTTCTTAGCTCATGTCATGGATCTAAACAAAAATACGTCAGTTTTGAATAATATTTCTATTATTAATGAATTTCCTGACGTATTCCTTGAAGAACTTCCTGTCCTACCCCAGAGCGTGAAATTGAATTTTGTATCGACCTTGAAACCGGTACAAAACCCATTTCCAAAGCCCCATATCGAATGACTCCTATTGAACTTAAGGAGTTAAAGACTCAACTGCAGGAATTGTTAGACAATGACTTTATTCGTCCTAGTACTTCTCCTTGGGGTGCTCCTGTTCTATTCGTGAAGAAGAAAGATGGGAGTATGCGACTTTGTATTGATTATCGGGAGTTGAATCATGTCACCATAAAAAATAGGTACCTATTGCCACATATTGATGACATGTTTGACCAGTTGCAAGGAGCCAAATTCTTTTCAAAGATTGATCTTCGTTCCGGATATCACCAATTGAAGATTAGAACCGATGACATTCCAAAGACGGCTTTTAGAACTCGGTACGGGCATTATGAATTCCTAGTCATGTCCTTTGGATTGACTAATGCTCCTGTTGCCTTCATGGATATGATGAACCGAGTATTCAAGGAATATTTGGATCACTTTGTGGTCGTTTTTATTGATGACATCCTTATTTATTCCAAAAGGCGTGAAGATCATGAGCAACACTTGAGGCTGATACTCCAAAAGCTTCGTGAATACAAGCTTTATGCCAAGTTAAAGAAATACGAGTTCTGGCTTGAGGAAGTAGCATTCCTTGGGCACATGGTATCAAGTCATGGAATATCTGTTGACCCTGAAAAGATTGAAGCTATTCAAAGCTGGGAGCAACCTAAATTAGTGACCGAAGTACGTAGCTTTCTCAGCTTAGCTGGTTATTATCAGAGATTCGTAGAAAGGTTTTCTCGAATCGTTACTCCACTAACTCAGCTAACTCAGAAAGATACAAAGTTCGTTTGGAGCGAGGAATGTGAGAAGAGTTTTCAAGAACTCAAGAGGAGACTCATTTCAGCACATGTTCTGACAATACCATCTAGTTCGGAGGGATTTGTGATCTACAGTGATGCTTCGGGCAAAGGGTTAGGATGTGTTCTCATGCAACATGGAAAAGTCATAGCCTATGCCTCATGACAACTCAAAGAATATGAGAGGAATTATCCTACACATGATCTAGAGTTGGCAGCTATTGTCTTCGCACTAAAGATTTGGAGGCATTACTTGTATGGGGAAAAAGTGGAGATCTTTACGGATCATAAAAGCCTCAAATATTTCTTCACTCAAAAGGAACTCAACATGAGACAACGATGTTAGCTTGAACTGTTGAAAGATTATGATCATACCATCCAATACAATCCTGGAAAAGCGAACGTGGTAGCTGACGCATTGAGTAGAAGATCATATGCGGGTACGAGTGCAATATTGACAACGTAAAGGCCCATTTTGTGTGACTTGCAAAGGATGGAAATAAAGTTAAAGACTCCAGGGACCCATGTGATGATGGCGAACATACGAGTAGAACCGACTTTAATTGATAAAGTTAAAGCTGCTCAAGCTATAGACCTGTAGCTGATGCGTATGAGGAAGAAAGTGCAAGAAGGTGCTATGCTGGAAGCAAGAATCGATGAAGAAGGAATAATTCGAGTCAACTCCAGACTTTGTGTTCCTAACGACCTTGATTTAAAGTATAAAATCATGATGGAGGCGCACAACACACAGTTTACAATCCATCCTGGGAGTACCAAAATGTATCATGATCTTCGACATACATTTTGGTGGGGCAATATGAAGAGAGAGATAGCGCTGTTTATCTCAAGGTGTCTAACGTTTCAACGAGTCAAGGAGGAGCATCAAGTACCAAAAGGTCCATTGCAACCACTTAAAATTCTAGAATAGAAGTGGGAGCACATTACCATGGATTTCATTACCGGTCTTCCAAAGGTTTCTCAAGGTATAGATGCGATTTGGGTCATTGTTGATAGATTGACCAAGTCTGCTCATTTCTTACCGATACGAGAAACTTATACACTTGAACGTCTTGCTCGTATGTACATAAACGAGATTGTAAGACTGTATGGTATGCCAGAGTCCATAGTTTCTGATCGAGACCCAAGATTCACTTCACAATTTTGGGTTAGTTTGCAGAAAGCTATGGGCACAGATTTACGATTTAGCTCGGCATATCATCCTTAGACGGACAGACAGTCAGAGAGGACTATTCAAACTCTTGAAGATCTATTAAGACTCTATGTCCTTGATTTCAAGGGAAGTTGGGACAAGTTCTTACCATTGGTGGAGTTTTCCTACAACAACAGTTATCAAGCAAGTATTGACATGGCTCCATTCGAAGCGTTGTATAGAAGAAAGTGTCGTTCTCCAGTATGCTGGGATGAGGTGGGTGAAACAACTTTGTTGGGACCAGAGTTGGTACGTATGACTACGAAAAAGATTCAAACGATCCGACAACGTATAAAAATCTCACAAGATCGAAAAAGAGTTATGCTGATCTTCATCGAAAGGATGTGGAATTCGATATAGGAGATCATGTGTTGTTACGAGTTGCTCCGTGGAAAGGAGTTACGAGATTTGAAAAGAGAGGAAAGTTCAATTCTCAATTCATTGGCCCATTTTTAATCCTCAATCGAGTAGGAACTGTGGCCTATAGACTCGCTTTACCGCCAAGTATGTCTCGTGTTCATAACGTTTTTCACATATCCATGTTACGTAAATATGTGGAAGACCCGAACCACATTATTGAGTTAGAACCGGACGAAATAGCGGAAGATTTGATGTATGAAGAGGTTCCTGTTCAAATATTGGATAAGAAGGAACATATTCTACGCTCCAAGGTTATACCTCAAGTCAAAGTTTTGTGGAGAAACCACGAAGTTGAGGAAATGACTTGGGAGTTAGAATCTGAAATAAAATCAAGGTATCCTTACCTCTTCAATATACCAGGTACGTACCCTAATTTCGAGGGTGAAATTTCATAAGAGAAGATTGTAAAACCCCAACTTTTTGAATAAAGATAAATTTTCTATAAATATTATTTTTGAATATTATGGAGTGAAATTGATATAATGTTATAGTTGTGGGTAATATTTATAAATTTTGCAAAATACGCAAGTTTGCATATAATATTCGATTGGTCGGGGAATATTCGTTTTAACAGAAAATATTCGTACAACGGCACAATCATTGGTGGACCCCACAACGAAATTATTGTCGGATTGAAAAAATGACAAAAATACTTTATAAAAATAACGGCGGAAGTTTTACCGTTAACTTTTGAAATACCCGGTGTTAAAAGTACAGTAATACGCGTGGTTGCATAGTAGTACACGGTATTAATTATTGATGCTTACGTGATAAGTCACTCAGTTTTGTTGGTATTATTAATTTAATAATACAGAAAATCTTTTTATATAAAACAGAATACTTTTATAAAGTTATTCTATAAATAGAATATATTATATTCTATTATGCATAGTGTTGCATAGTGTCTGCATAGTGTTTTGTATAGTAAAATCTTTTTATATAAAACAGAATACTTTTATAAAGTTATCTGTTTTATTAGGCAATAATTAGAATATATTATATTTTATTATGCATAGTGTTTGCATAATACCTGCATAGTGTTTGCATAGTAAAATCTTTTATAAAGTTATTCGTTTTATTAGATTATAAATAGAATATATTATATTTTATTTAAATGATTTTGCTTTAAATATGGACCGTCAAATTAAAGTAAATCAATCTGGACCGTTCATGAGTTAGTTACTATGCAGTCCATTTTTCTATAAATAGAAGCTCATTCCTTTATTATTTTCTTACGAATTCACTGAAACTCTAGAGAGATAAACTATAGAGAGAAAGAAAAAAGTATTCTGCTACTTCACTACTTATATATCCAGTACTCTTCTTCTTAAGGTAGGGAATATTATTTATTATACTCGTAAGGGGTGTTATTCTTTTGTATTCATGAAGAGAACTTATGTTATTCCATTCTTTGTTATTCTTTTAGAATAACCTGTATACGCGGGCTACCCTATACTTGGTGACATTCTTCTAATATTCAATCTTTATTATTATTCTGTTGGAATATACTGTCTGTTCATTTACGCCGGACATGGTTCCGTCTTTATTATTATTTTGTTAGAATATCCTGTCTGTGCGTTTACGCCGAACCTGGTTCCATCTTTATTATTATTCTATTGGAATATCATGTCTGTGCGTTTACTCCGGACCTGGTTCCGTCTTTATTATTCTGTTGGAACATACTGTCGGTGCGAATTTCACCTGACCTGGTTCTGTTACTTATTAATCTGTTGGAATAACCTGTCTATGCGAAGTACCGCATGCATGGTGATTTCTTTTGTTATTCCATTCTTTATTATACTCAGTTGGTTAAAGTTTTGACTTCTATACTCCATGAAATTAGTGGAATATCCTTGATAATTGCGCTTCATCCAGTATCTTTTCATGGAAATATTCTTCTGAGCATTCTTGAATTTACTCTATAAAGCAGTATCATGTTGACAATTTGGACGTTATTGGTTATTGGACAAATTAATTCTTGAGCTTGTTTTATTGAATTCTTATATCATTGTCATCATCCTCATATTTATATTTTTTTTGGAAAGTCATCTGTGGCATGTAGTGCATAGGTGGACTTGGTATGATTATGACCAGGGATTATTGGTGTAATCATGACCGTAATGTTACAAATGATGTGGTAAAAGTCCTCATTGGCCCGTAGTGCATTGATGGACAGTTGTTGGCATGATCATGGCCATTAATGAGTACACAAATATTCTTAGCCCGTAGTGCATGGATAATTGTGGTCGTAATACTAAAGAATATCCTTGGCCGTAGTGCAGGGGTGATTCGATGATGTGGATTATTTATTAAGCTGAGTCTCAGCGATAAAAGTCATGAAAAACCATTTAAATCATACAAGATAGTAGATTTTGTTCTCTACTTGACTCTTCTAATGGATTGCTTATTTCCGCTACAGTTAAACTTGATGTTTGTTATATTGTATCAGTTTAACACTGTTTAAGGCTAATGATAATTTATTCTGCATTATCTTAGTCATAATATTTCTTACTGGGCTAGTTGAGCTCACCCTTTCTTTCACTGTTCTCTTCAGGAAATGATAACATAGCTGGGACGAGTCGGGGAACGGAGTGATGGTCCGGATGATAGTATTAGCTAGTAGTCCTCACTATTCTATTAAATAGTGTGACAATAAATGTAATAAGGACTCATTCTGAGAGTGAATATTCTCTAGAAGACAGTATTTGTATTTAAACTCACAGCTCTCTTATTGTATAATTAAGATTCTATTTATGTTCTGTACTATGTATTTGGCGACTCAGAATAGGTGATGTGTACCTATTTTGGGGGCGTCACATGACGCCGTCAAAATAGGTATACATCACCCATTCTGAGTCGCCAAATACATGGTACAGAAACAAATACAACTTCATTAATACAATTGTCGTGCAAAATACGACAACACATATACTGTGAGTTTAAATAAAAATGTTGTCTAATAGACAGTATTCAAACTTAAAAGGAGTCCTCATTACAATTATTGATACATTATTTTACAAAAATAGCGAGAACTGCTAAAATAACTTTCTAGAATCATCACTCCATACCCCGACTAGTTCCTGTTAAATTCTCACCTCTTGAGAAGAAAAATGGAACAAAAAGGAAAAGGGTGAGCTCTAGCCTAGTAAAGAATATTATGACTAAGATAATATACAACAAATTATAATTAGTCTTCAACAGGGAAAAATCTGATATAATATAATAGACAACAAGTTTTAGATCAACAACTGCAGCGGAAACAACAATCCATTAGAAGAGTCAAGTAGAGAATAAATTTTACTATCTTCTAAGATTTAAAAGTCCATCATCAATATTTTATCCATGTAACATCAATCAATATACATCTTGAATCAAATATTCATCTTTGCACTACAGGCCAAAGATATTCATTTGTATCACCAGTTGGTCATGTTCATCTCAACACCTGTTAATCTTTGCACTACGGGCCAAAGATATTCATCAGTTAATCATTCATTTTTGCACTACAGGCCAAAAATATTCAGTAATATCATCATTTAGGACTGAGGATGATGAAAAATATCTTAGATAAATTAAATGAATCCAGTGAGATAAAAGATCAAAGATTAGGGATTCGTACTTTAGTTTATCCAAGTTCAAAAATACCTTATAATAATCAATTGTGGAGCAAAATTCAAGAATGAAAATCAAAACATGGATACAATCAAAGATAGTAACCATAATAGACATCTTGGACAAAGAAGAGAAAATTTCATTTTTTCGGTGAATAGTCGTATTCACAAATAGTGTCGTATACGTGAATAGTAATCTCGACACAAAAAGGTAGAAATTCTATAATAAAATTCATATCAATATTTCGGCATAATGATATTGAAAGAAATAATATCATTTACGAATAAAATAAGATCCCTTACCTCAAAAGAATAATACTTCTGATTGGAATATCAGATGTAATACTAAAGGAAACTTGCACTTAATAACAACTCTCAAAGTATCTAAATACTCACAAAATACGCTCGATAATATAGAGAGAGAAAAAACTTATTTCTGGTGTGATTTTCAATTCTAACTAAGCACCCTATTTATAGAAAAATGTTAGAACGCCATAGTCGACAAAATTTTCATACAAAGGCTTTTTTTTAAAACATGCAACACTCCAAAAATGAATTCTCAGCCCACCACATTTGAATCAGCACATTTCCACTAACAAAGGACAAAAGTGGGTCCCACCCATAATTTTAATAAAAATATTTATTTCTGAAACTTTAATAATTCATATTAAATAGCCCCTTTATTAGAAAAATAAAAATTTTATGTCCATTCCATAAGAAATTAAATTCTCGACAACTTTGTAAATTTAAGTTTTTTCAAATTCCAAACAGAAAATGTCCGAAATCCACATACGGATGATTTTTAATACCTCCATACCGACAAAATACTAATAAAATACATCAGCATTAATTCCTTCATTTATATCCACACAAAAAAATATTTCATTATCCATCCACATAGAATAAATATTTTCTTATCATATAAATTAATAATTAATTATTCATAAATAATATTACAGAATCACAATTATGACAACCAGGTCGTTCCTAGGAAAGAGTGGGATTTTCGATAAGGATTTCTCCTTATTGGCGCGCAATTAGGTGATCAAACTCCTTTCCTAGACAAAACTTCCTTAGATATTGCCAATAATGCTATCTAACAATAGTATTCAAATAGTATAAATTATTAATTTGATAAAGGAGATACCATGCAGTGACAATTATTGAAACAACAATAATATAAAATATCAACGTAACAATTATTGAATTAATAAAATAAAATATTGAGCAGTAATTACTGTAACAATTATTGAGTAGTGTCTTCTTACGTAAGAATCAATAATTCAAAAATAATGTGCAATACAGTGTGCTACTGTGCAACCACGCGTATTACTGTATTTTAACCATTGAGTATTCCAACAGTGTTAACGGTAACAACTACGTCGTTATTTATAAAAACTCGAACTTGTCGTTATGGGGCCCACAAATGATTGCGCTGTCGTACGAATATTCCCCGACAACAAGAATATTCCACGACCAAACGAATATTCCTTGACAACAATGAATATTTTATAACCACTTGCTTATTTTGCAAAATTTGCACATTTCACCCATAACCAAAGCATTATATCAAATTAACACATTATTATTCACAATAATAAATAGAGGAAATTCGATTTTATTTATAAAAAGTTGGGGTCTTACAAATGATAATTAACTTATTTAATAATGTATTAAATAAATTGTGGAAAATTAGTTTTAATGTTTTAAAAATTATATAAAAATGATTTAAGAGTCATTGTTGATTACATCACGTCTATAATTTGTTGAATCGCACGTTGTGCATATTGCATATGTTCATCAGGTATGAAAGGCTGATCACCTTCATTACCATTTGGTCCAGTTGATTTATTCATGTTCATTATTGGCAATTCATTTTTATTGTCTCGGTCGTTCAGTTATTAAAATTTATTTATGCTATTTCAAAATGATTATATTGTTGAAAGTTTGTTAGCTTATTGTTCAATTAATTTCAATCATTATATATATTTTCTTGAACTTAAACTTGTTGGGTAAACGGGTTGTTCACCCTTGCTATATCATGATAAATATTGAAGATTTAAATAAATACTTCGAATACAGACGAAGGAGAATGACATTGTATGTCGGATAGGATATTGAATACAGGTAATAAGTTAAGGTTATCAACCTTGGGGATTATGTGTAAAGTTTAATGTATAAATAATTTAGGTTTATATCTTCCGCAATAGAAATAGAATTAGTGTTCCAGATTCGTGGTGATTAGTACTAGAATCTGGGGATGCTACAGATGATGTGTTAAAAGCCTTACTGTTACAGAAGAAAGGGATCGATAGACGAATAGTTCTTATGGTAGGAGGAAAGGATGGTGCCTCCAGCCATAGCCGAAGGCAGAGGCTGTAAGACCCTAACTTTTTATGAATAAAGATTTAATTTTCTCTAAATATTATTTTGAATAATAAGGTGTGATTTGATATAATGCCATAGTTATGGGTGATATGTGCAAATTTTGTAAAGCAAGTTGTCATAAAATATTCGTTTGGTCGGGGAATATTCTTACGACGGCACGATCATTGGTGGACCCCAACAACAGAATGACTGTCGCATATAGAAAGCGACAGAAATAACATTTTTATAAAATTAACGGCAAAACTTTTACCCTTAACTGTTGAAATACCCGGTGATAAAAGTAAATTAATACACGTGGTTGCACAATAACACACGGTATTGTACAGTATCTCTGATTATTGAAGCTTACGTAAGAAGTCACTCAGTTAATTTAATAATTGCCACAGTAGTTGTTGCATAGTATCACATATTATTGATTCAATTATTGTCACAGTATCATCTGCACAATATTTCATATTATTAAATCAATAATTGAGACGATAAAGTTATTTATATATATATTATTTGCATTATTGACAATGTCTAGAAAGTTCTGTCGAGGAAAGGGGTTGGGTTATTTAATTGCGAGTCAATAAGAAGAAGTCCTTATCGGAAAGCCCCATCTTTCCTGAGAATGATCTGGTTGTCAATATTGTGAGTTATAATATTAATGATGAATAATTGTTGAAAGATTAAAAATGTGTTGATTAAAGATAAGTGAATTGTGGTAAATATTTATTCAATTTTTGATATAAATAGAGGGGTTTGTCATGAAGTATTTGTTGTAAGTTTGGCTTATTACATGGACCCCCACTTACCCATTTTTCAAAATCGCCGGTGTAAGACCCCAACTTTTATGAATAAAGATGAATTTTCTATAAATATTATTTTTGAATATTATGGAGTGAATTTGATATAATATTATAGTTGTGGGTAATATTTATAAATTTTGCAAAGTACGCAAGTTGTTATACAATATTTGATTGGACGGGGAATATTCGTTTTAACAGGAAATATTCGTACGACGACACAATCATTGGTGGACCACACAACAGAATTATTGTCGGGTTGAGAAAACGACAAAAATATCTTTTTATAAAATAACGGCGAAAGTTTTACCGTTAACTGTTAGAATACCCGGTGGTTAAAATATAGTAATATGTGGAGTTGCACAGTAGCACACGGTATTGCACATTATTTTTGAATTATTGATTCTTACATAAGAAGGCACTACTCAATAATTGTTACAGTAATTACTGTTTAATATTTTATTTTATTGATTCAATAATTGCTGCGTTGATATTTTATATTATTGTTGTTTCAATAATTGTCACTGCACAGTATTTTCCATTATCAAATCAATAATTCATATTATTTGAATAATATTATTTGATAGCATTATTGGCAATGTCTAGAAAGTTCTGTCAAGGAGATGTTTGGTCACCTAATTGTGCGCCAGTAAGGAGAAATTCTTATCGGAAAGCCCCCTCTTTCCTGAGAACGGCATGGTTGTCATTATTGTGATTCTGTAATATTATTTGTGAATAATTAATTATTGATTTATATGATAAGAAAATATTTATTTTATGTGGACATAAATGATAGATAGAAAAATATTTATTTTATGTGGTTATAAATAAATGAATTAATGTTGAGGTATTTTATCAGTATTTTGTCGGATTGGAGGTATTAAAAAATCAAATCGGTGTTCTTAAAGCTCTATTGTGTGAGTTATAATTTTAATCCGACCATTGGATCGTTGTGATTTTTGAATATGTTATGCATATATAAGTTGAGTATATGTCCACATATTTGAACCGTTAAAAATTAATGTATGATTTGTTATGAATTTTATAAGGTATTGAAAATCATCCGTTTGTGGATTTCAGATATTTTGGGTTTGGAATTTGAAAAAATTGTCTTCTGCAAAAGTTGTAGAGAATTTGATTCGTGTGGAATGGACATACAATTCGTATTTTTCTGATAAAAGGCTATTTATTATGAATTATTGAAGTTTCGAAAATTAAATGTTTTTATATAAAAACATGGTGGGCCCCACTTTTGTTTGGTGTGAAAAATCTGAATTTTGGTGGGTCCCACTTGTGGTGGCTAAATTTTGGTCCAAGGGGTGTGTGTAGAAAATTTTTGAAAATAATATTATTTTATTAATTTAGTCTCCTATGACGTTCTAACATTTTCCTATAAATAGGCGCTTAAGTTAGAATTGAAAATCACACCAGAATCAGAGAATTTTTCTTCTATAATCTTGAGCATATTTCTTTAGAGTTTTAAAAAGCTTTAAGCGTAGAAAATAGTGAAAGTTTTCTTCAAGGATATCTCCGCTATACTAGTTGGAATACTCTTCTTTTCAAGGTAAGGGATGTTATTTTTATTCAATATTCGTTTGAAATAATATTTTCTTCCACACTCTGTAGTGTGTAAGTAATATTATTTCGTTTTAGATTTCGAATTCTATACTCGTTTGTTAAAATTTTGGCTTCTATACTCCATGAAATTAGTACAATATCCTTGATATTTGCGCTTCATCCAGTCTCTTTTCATAAAAATATTATTCTGAGCATTCTTGATAAGTTTTAAATTGTTCATGTCGGAGTACTATTCACGGGGTTACTATTCCCGAAGTACTATTGACGGGGTACTATTCACTCGAGTACTATTCACCAGGGGTACTATTAATGATAAAAGTTGATTCGTTTTCGGTCTAAATTATTTTTGGTACAATATTATTCTTGAATTTTACTCCACAAAGTAGTATCATGTTGACAATTTGGACGTTATTGATTTCTGGATAAATTAAATTATAAATCTTTAAAAAATTATCCTTGAACTTGTTTTATTGAATTTTTATATCATTGTCATCATCCTCATGTTTATATTATGTTGAAGGTCATTTGTGGCATGTAGTGCATAGATGAACTTGGTATGATTATGACTAGGGATTATTCGGTATAATAATGACCGTAATGTTACAAATGATGTGGTAAAAGTCTTCATTGGCCCGTAGTGCATTCATGGACAGTTGTTGGCATGATCATGGCCATTGATGAATACACGAATATCCTTGGCCCGTAGTGCATGGATAGTTTGTGGTCGTGATAATAAAGAATATCCTTGGCCGTAGTGTAGGGGTGATTTGATGATGTGGATTATTTATTAAGCTGAGTCTCAGTGATAAAAGTGATGAAAAACCTTTTAAGTCATAAAAGATAATAGATTTTATTCTCTACTTAACTCTTCTAATGGATTGCTTGTTCCGCTACAGTTAAACTTGATGTTTGTTATATTTTATCAGTTTAACACTTTTGAAGACTAACGATAAATTATTTTGCATTATCTTATTCATAATATTTCTTACTGGGCTAGTTGAGCTCACCCTTTTTCTTTCGTTGTTCTCTTCAGGAAATGAGAACGTAGCTGGGACTAGTCAGGGAACGGAATGACGGTCCAGATAATAACATTAGTAGTCCTCACTATTCTATGAAATAGTGTGATAATAAATGTATTGAGGACTTATCTTGAGTTTGAATACTGTCTAGAAGACAATATTTGTATTAAAACTCACAGCTCATGTTGTATATTTAAGTTTGTATGTGTATTCTGTACCATGTATTTGGCGACTCAGAATGGGTGATGTATACCTATTTTGGGGCGTCATAGTTGGTATCAAAGCTTAGGGATATGATCCCTAGCTAAGATGCGAGACTAGAACTAGGAGGGGAGAGACGGGAAATTCCTTCGCTAGTATGACCTACCTAATTTTATTTGGTATTTATTTGGTCGGTCAGAGTATAGGGATAATATGTTGCATGTCAATTAAACCTTGTTTTGTGGCAGTATTTGAAAATGACATCCGAGAATATTGAGAATGGAAATGGAGCACAGTAGACCATTGAGTCACAACAGATCAATACCCAGGATAATGTGCAACAGGGAAACAATAATCCTCAGGTAAACAACAACGATCAAATGATGAACGATGGAATGTTCAGAGGCTTTATGCAATTCATGCAACATCAGGCGAGAGCGGCTCCTGTCCAAAATGTAGGTGGAAACACTGGAAACTCTCAGACGGTCATCGCTAAACAGTTTAAGGAGCTGGGACCACTGAAGTTTATTGGAGAGCCAAAACCACTTAAGGCGGAAACGTGGATAAAACAGATCACCAAGATATTTGATGTCTTGGGATGCTCCGAAGAGCAAAAGGTTCTCTTTGCCACCTTTATGTTGTGAGGAGAGGCATATTACTGGTGGGAATCGGTAAAGCGTACTCAACCTGCCGCACTAAAGATGTCTTGGGAGAAGTTCCAAGAACTATTCAACGATAAGTACTTTCCCGAAAGTATTCGTCACATTAAAGAGGTAGAGTTCATCAAGTTGGAGCAGAACAATATGACTGTGTCGCAGTACGGAGCTAAGTTTGCTGAGTTGTCCCGATTTACGTCTCACTTGGTTGATAATGAGGAGAGAATGACGCAAATGTTTCTAAGAGGTTTGAAACCCGAGATACGTCAATATCTAATTTCTTATAAACCGTGTTTGTATTCAGATGTAGTAAATAGGGCTCAGTTATTGGAGCGCGATAACAAGTCAACCCAACCAAGAGAAAGAAGCTGACAAAATGATAATACCAGTGGTAGTAATCATCGAAGCGGTGACAACAAACGTGGAGGGAATCAACATGCCAGAAATGGTAACCACTTTGGTGGTAATCATAACCAAGACAATAAGAATGGAAATTTCAAGAAGAGGAGATTCAACAATGATGGAAAGACGTCATCACCAGCACCCATTGTTAAGGAAGGAGAACGACCACCTATCATATGCTTCAAATGCGGAGGGGAGGGACACATCAGTCCAAACTGTGCGCAGTAGTCCAAAACGTGTTATAATTATGAAAGAGAAGGTCACCTAGCTAGATTTTGTTTTACTGGGAAGCCAAGTCCAGTTGGAAAGGTGACACAAAATACCGTTCGAGACAGGTCAAAACCAGTAGTTCAAGGGAGAGAATTTGTTGTGACCTCCCAGAAAGCAAGGAACCCGAACGAGGTCATCACAGACTTTGACTTATCTGTGGAAACTCCGTTGGTAGAAACCTTCATTACATCCACTGTTTATAAGTCTTGTTTGGTTCAAATTGGTACCCTCACATTACCTGTCGATCTTATTTCATTGAAAATACTTGCATTTGACGTAATTCTAGGGATTTATTGGTTAACACTACTAGAAAATCAGCCTATATCGACGGTCGCCGACCGTCGCTATAGGCTAAAAGACCGTCGCTAAAAGTTTTAGCGACGGTCGCCGACCGTCGCCATAGAACCCGTCTGTAAAGCCTATAACGACGGTCTTTTGGCCTATAGCGACGGTCGCCGACCCTAGCTATAGGTCATGGCAAAATCGTGTATTTACTCTTTACTAACGATCGCTGAGAGTTATTGTTACGGTCATGACCGTAGCTATAAATGTTTATAGCGACGCTCGGTGACCATCACATTGATGAATAACCATGAACAGACATAGCTAAAGAGAATGACATCAACTTACATTCACTATAACCCTCCACTGCAACCACTAAACATTCACTATTACCCTCCACTGCAATCACTTAAATGGAATCCTAAAACTATCTAATCCAAATCTGTAGACTAATAAGATCACACCCAATGACCATCCTAATTCCTAATCTTTTGGCATTGTCCTAATTTTATCAAGTAGACATAATAGTACAATTGTACAAGTCAATCCATGTTTACTGCAGGCATTTTCTATAACTAGTCAGAACAAAGGACCATAATCCTAATATGCACCCACTTGAAAACACAATCCCCTTTATAACATTTATACATGATGACCTGGAAGCACATAGTTTATAGATCACCTACAAACAATAATTACTTTCTTATTAAGAAATTATACTGAAAATAAGTGATAGGTGATACCAGGGGGTGGAAATGAAGTAACAACATTGCACACTACACAACAAACATTTGCAGCTCCTCTTGGATAAAGAAGAATGGTTCTACACCCACTGCACGCTAGTTGGCTCTGCATAGCTGTAATGCGCAAAAATTAATATCCACATGTTAAGTGCTACCTAAAATCAAATTAAAGATATTTATGTCAAAAAAGGAATCTATTAACATTTGTCAAACATATAGGAGAGAGGAGGGGGGAAAACTAATTAATAAAACTACGTTGTTGTTGGCGTCACATCTATGTATCATAAAAAATCATACACAACTGGATTGAATCACGGGACAATCTTACTAAATATCGAGATGATTGCCACAGATCTTAAGAGTTTTAGAATGGCGCATAAATATACGATCTTTTCCAGTCTCCTTGTGCTTCAAAAACTTCACAGTACCAGCCTCTCTCCTTCCACAATTTTCCATCTTTAACAAATCTATACAGGTTTGATTTACTGCACAAAAATTCAAAATAATTAAACAAAAAAACAAACCCTAAATTTTTCTCTAACAGATCGATTAATAAATAATAGATTGAGAGAAAGTATAGATCGAGGATTGTGTCTTCATCTTCTTCACCTGTAGTGGCCACAACCGCTTTTGGCCTTACGATCGGAGCGACTTGTGCTCTGGTATCTTCATCTTTGTTGGCAATGGTTTTTTCCTTTTCTCTTTGCTCTGGATCGTTCCTGGCCATTTAGGGGCTGGGTAAGATGATTTTGTCATATGAAATTTATGGTTGGATATGAGATATTTAGGGATGGTTATAAGAGATTTAGAGGACTTGAGAGAGATTGAGTTTTAGGGGGAAAAAAGTATAGTGATAGCTTTTGCTGAGTGTAATGGAGCGAGTAAATTCAATTTGGAGCTAAATTCCCATTAGCTACGGCCAAATAAAAGGCCTCGGTACAGGGCCTTTTTTATGTCTATAGCATTGGTCAAGCTGTGACCCTTGCAATAAAGCTGTGTTTTCTCTCTACACCGACGGTCTATTTGTGACCGTTTCTATAGACACCATATAGCGACGGTTATGTCCCGACCGTCGCTGTAGCTCGTCGCTATAGGTTAAATTTCTAGTAGTGTAACTATTCATAATGCAAAAATTAATTGTTTTCGTAAGGTTGTTAGCTTTCATATTCCTAACAAACCTATTATACGAATTCAAACAACCAAACCATTAAAATCAAACACTGTCATCTCAAGCCATAAAGCTATTCGTTCATTGAAAAATGGATGTTAAGCTTTCTTAGCTCATGTCACAGATTTAAACAAAAATACGTCAGATTTGAATATTATTTCTATTGTTAATAAATTTCCTGATGTATTCCCTGAGGAACTTCCTGGCCTACCCCCAGAGCGTGAAATTAAATTTTGTATCGACCTTGAACCTGGTACAAAACCCATTTCCAAAGCCCCATATCGAATGGCTCTTATTGAACTTCAGGAGTTAAAGACCCAACTACAGGAGTTGTTAGACATCGATTTCATTCGTCCTTGTAAAGCTCCTTGGGGTGCTCATGTTCTATTCGTGAAAAAGAAAGATGGAAGTATGTGACTTTGTATTTATTATCGAGAGTTGAACCATGTCACTGTCAAAAATAGATACACGTTGCCTCGCATTGATGACCTGTTTGACCAGTTGAAAGGCTCTAAATTCTTTTCAAAGATCGATCTTTGTTCCGGATATCATCAGTTAAAGGTTAGAACCGATGACATTCCAAAGACGGCTTTCAGAACTCGGTATGGGCATTATTAATTCTTAGTCATGTCCTTTGGATTGACTAATGCTCCTGCTACTTTCATGGATATGATGAACCGAGTATTCAAGGAATATTTGGATCACTTTGTGGTCGTCTTTATTAAGGACATCCTCATATATTCCAAAAGTCGTGAAGATCATGAGCAACACTTGAGACTGATACTCCAAAAGTTTCATGAAAATAAGCTTTATGCAATGTTAAAGAAATGCTAGTTCTGGCTTGAGGAAGTAGCATTCCTTGGGCACATAATATCAATTCATGGAATATCTGTGACCCTGAAAAGATTGAAGCAATTCAAAGCTGGGAGCAACCTAAATCAGTGATCGAAGTACGTAGCTTTATCGGCTTAGCTGGTTATTATCGAAGATTCGTAGAAGGGTTTTCTCGAATCGCTACTCCATTAACTCAGATGACTCGAAAAGATACAAAATTTGGTTGGAGCGAGGAATGTGAAAAGAGTTTTCAAGAACTCAAGAGGAGACTCATTTCAGCACCTGTTCTGACAATGCCATCTGGCTCGGAGGGATTTGTCATCTATAGTGATGCTTCGGGCAAAGGGTTAGGATGTGTTCTCATGCAACATGGGAAAGTCATAGCCTATGCCTCTTGGCAAATCAAAGAATATGAGAGGAATTATCCTACTCATAATCCAGAGTTGGCAGTTGTTGTCTTCGAACTTAAAATTTGGAGGCATTACTTGTATGGGGAGAAAGTGGAGATCTTTACGGATCATAAAAGCCTCAAATATTTCTTCACCCAAAAGGAACTCAACATGCGGAAATGACATTGGCTTAAACTGTTGAAAGATTATAATCATACCATTCAATACCATTCTGGTAAAGCGAACATAGTAGCTGATGCATTGAGTTGAAGATCATATGCGGTACGAGTAAGATATTGTCAACGCAAAGGCCCATTTTATATGACTTGCAAAAGATTGAGATAGAGTTAAAGACTCCAGGGATCCACGGGATGATGGTGAGTAGAACCAACTTTAATTGATAAAGTTAAAGTTTCTCAAGCTACAGACCTGGAGCTGATGCATATGAGGAAGAAAGTTCAAGAAGGTGCTATGCCGGAAGCAAGAATCGATGAAGAAGGAATACTTCGAGTCAACTCCAGACTTTGTGTTCCTAACGACCTTGATTTAAAGTATAAAATCATAATGGAGGCGCACAACAAAAAGTTTGCAATCCATCCTGGGAGTACCAAAATGTATTATGATCTTCGACATACATTTTGGTGAAGCAATATGAAGAGAGAGATAGCGGAGTTTATCTCAAGGTGTTTAACTTTTCAATGAGTCAAGGCGGAGCATCAAGTACCAAAAGGTCCATTACAACCACTTGAAATTCCAAAATGAAAGTGGGAGCACATTACCATGGATTTCGTTACCGGTCTTCCAAAGGTTTCTCAAGGCATAGATGCGATTTGGGTGATGTTGATAGATTGGCCAAGTTGGCTCATTTCTTTCCTATACGAGAAACTTATACACTTGGACGTCTTGCTCGTATGTATATAAACGAGATTGTAAGATTGCATGGTATGCTAGTATCCATTATTTCTGATCGAGACCCAAGATTCACTTCAAGATTTTGGGTTAGTTTACAAAAAGCTATGGGCACGGATTTACGATTTAGTTTGGCTTATCATCCTCAAACGGATGGGCAGTCAGAGAGGACTATTCAAACTCTTGAAGATCTATTAAGACTCTATGTCCTTGACTTCAAGAGAAGTTGGGACAAGTTCTTACCATAGGTGGAGTTTTCCTACAATAACAGTTATCAAGCAAGTATTGGCATGGCTCCATTCGAGGCGTTGTATGGAAGAAAGTGTCGTTCTCCAGTATGCTGGGATGAGGTGGGTGAAGCAACATTTTTGGGACCGGAGTTGGTACATATGACTACAGAAAAGATTCAAATGATCCGACAACGTATAAAAACCTCACAAGATCGACAAAAGAGTTATGCTGATCTTTATCGAAAGGACGTGGAATTCAATATTGGAGAACATGTGTTGTTACGTGTTGCTCCATGGAAAGGAGTTACGAGATTTGAAAAGAGAGGAAAGCTCAATCCTTGATTCATTGTCCCATTTTTAATCCTCGAACAAGTAGGAACTGTAGTCTATAGACTTGCCTTACCGCCAAGTATGTCGCGTGTTCATAATATTTTTCACATATCTATGTTACGTAAATATGTGAAAGACCCGAACCACATTATTGAGTTAGAACCTGACGAAATAGCTGAAGATTTAAGAGGTTCCTGTTAAAATCTTAAATAAGAAGGATCATATTTTACGCTCCAAGGTTATACCTCAAGTCAAAATTTTGTGGAGAAACCACGATGTTGAGGAAATGACTTGGAAGTTAGAATCTGAAATGAAATCAAGGTATCCTTACCTCTTCGACATACTAGGTACGTACCCTAATTTCGAGGGCGAAATTTTATAAGAAGGGGAGGTTGTAAGACCCCAACTTTTATGAATAAAGATAAATTTTCTATAAATATTATTTTTGAATATTATGGAGTGAATTTGATATAATGTTATAGTTGTGGGTAATATTTATAAATTTTGCAAAGTATGCAAGTTGTTATATAATATTCGATTGGTCAGGGAATATTCGTTTTAACAGGAAATATTCGTACGACGGCACAATCATTAGTGGACCCCACAACAGAATTATTATCGGATTGAGAAAACGACAAAAATATTTTTTTTATAAAATAACGGCAAAAGTTTTACCGTTAACTGTTAGAATACCCGGTGGTTAAAATATAATAATATGCGGGGTTACACAGTAGCACACAGTATTGCACAATATTTTTGAATTATTGATTCTTACGTATGAAGGCACTACTCAATAATTATTACAATAATTACTGTTTAATATTTTATTTTATTGATTCAATAATTGTTGCGTTAATATTTTATATTATTGTTGTTTCAATAATTGTCACTGCACAGTATTTCCCATTATCAAATCAATAATTTATATTATTTGAATAATATTATTAGATAACATTATTGACAATGTCTAGAAAGTTCTGTCAAGGAGAGGTTTGGTCACCTAATTATACGCCAGTAAGGAGAATTCCTTATCGAAAAGCCCCCTCTTTCCTGGGAATGGTCTGGTTATCATTATTGTGATTCTTTAATATTATTTATGAATAATTAATTATTGATTTATATGATAAGGAAATATTTATTTTATGTGGAAATAAATGATAGATAGGAAAATATTTATTTTATGTGGTTATAAAAAAAGGAATTAATGTTGAGGTGTTTTATCAGTATTTTATCTTATCAGATTGGAGGTATTAAAAAATCAAAACGGTGTTCTTAAAGCTCTATTGCGTGAGTTATAATTTTAATCCGACTGTTGGATCGTTGTGATTTTTGGATATGTTATGCATATATAAGTTGAGTATATTTCCACAAATTTTGAACCTTAAAAATTAACGTATGATTTGTTATGAATTTTATGAGGTATTGAAAATCATCCGTTTATGGATTTCGGATATTTTTGATTTGGAATTTGGAAAAAATTTCTTCTGCAAAGTTGTATAGAATTCAATTTCGTGTGGAATGGATATACAATTCATATTTTTCTGATAAAAGGTCTATTTATTATAAATTATTGAAGTTTCGGAAATTAAATGTTTTTATTTAAAAACATGGTGGGTCCCACTTTTGGTTGGTGTGGAAAATTTAAATTTTGGTGGGTCCCACTTGTGGTGGCTGAATTTTGGTCCAAGAGGTGTGCATAAATTTTTTTTTGAAAATAATATTATTTTATTAATTTAGTCTCCTATGGTGTTCTAGCATTTTTCTATAAATAGGCGCTTAAGTTAGAATTGAAAATCACACCAGAATTAGAGAATTCTTATTCTATAATCTTGAGCGTATTTTTTTAGAGTTTTAGAAAACTTTGAGAGTAGGAATACTCTTCTTTTCAAGGTAAGGGATGTTATTTTTGTTCAATATTCGCTTGAAATAATATTTTCTTCCACACTCTGTAGTATGTAAGCAATATTATTTTGTTTCAGATTTTGAAATCTATACTCGTTTTTTGTTAAAATTTTGGCTTCTATACTCCATGAAATTAGTAGAATATCCTTGATATTTGCGCTTCATCCAATATCTTTTTATGAAAATATTATTCTGAGCATTTTTTATAAGTTTTAACTTTTTCATGCCGAAGTATTATTCACGGGGTTACTATTCCTGAAGTATTATTCACGGGGTACTATTCACTTGAGTACTATTCACCCGGGGTACTATTCATGATAAAAGTTTATTCATTTTCGGTCTAAATTATTTTTGGTATAATATTATTCTTGAATTTTACTTCACAAATCAATATCATGTTGACAATTTGGACGTTATTGATTTCTGGATAAATTAAATTATAAATCTTTAAAAATTTATCCTTTAACTTGTTTTATTGAATTCTTATATCATTATCATCATCCTCATGTTTATATTATATTGAAAGTCATCTGTGGCCTGTAGTGCATAGATGGACTTGGTATGATTATGACAAGGGATTATTCGGTATAATCATGACCGTAATATTACAAATGATGTGGTAAAAATCCTCATTGGCCCGTAGTGCATTGATGGACAGATGTTGGCATGATCATGACCATTGATGAATACACGAATATCCTTGGCCCATAGTGCATGGATAATTTGTGGTCGTGATAATAAAGAATATCCTTGGCCGTAGTGCAGGGGTGATTCGATGATGTGGATTATTTATTAAGTTGAATCTCAGCGATAAAAATGATGAAAACCCTTTTAAATCATAGAAGATAGTAGATTTTATTATCTACTTGACTCTTCTAATGGATTGTTTGTTCCGCAGTAGTTAAACTTGATGTTTGTTATATTTTATCAGTTTAACACTGTTGAAGGCTAACGATAAATTATTCTGCATTATCTTAGTCATAATATTTCTTACTGGGCTAGTTGAGCTCACCCTTTTGCTTTCATTGTTCTCTTCAGGAAATGAGAACGTAGCCGGGACTAGTCGGGGAACGGAGTGACGGTCCAGATGATAGCATTAGTAGTCCTCACTATTCTACGAAATAGTGTGATAATAAATGTATTGAGGACTTATCCTGAGTTTGAATACTGCCTAGAAGATAATATTTGTAATAAAACTCACAGCTCATATTGTATATTTAAGTTTGTATTTATATTATGTACTATGTATTTGGCGACTCAGAATGGGTGATGTATACCTATTTTGGGGGCGTCACAACCGGTAAAAAGTTATCTCAGTTTTGTTTTATTATTATTTTAATAGTAATAAAACAAAAACTTTTTATATAAAACAGAACACTTTTTATATTATATATAATTTTATTCGTTTTATTAGATTATAAATGGGAGAAGGTTCAAAAAAGCTCCGGACGTTTATCGCGATGTCTACCGAGCACCCTATACTTTTTTGTCCAAAAGTATCCTTAACGTTACACTTTTTGGGTCACCCGCGCCCCTGCCGTTAACAGAAGACAAACGGGATTAAAATTGATTGACGTGACAGACACATAGAGGCTTAAAGGGAGAAGGTTCAAAAATGCCCCTAACACGTATAAATATGTCATTTAATCAAAACAAAAAAATACTAAAATTCAAAATAAAAAAAGCATAACATATTTACACCATTTAATCAAAATACTAAAATTCAAATTATTTTGTTAACTAATCAAAACAACTAATACATAAAATAAGTTGTATAACATATTTACATCATTTAATCAAATTACTAAAATTTAAAACATAACATATTTATATCAAATACTAATTAAAAAAATACTAATTTTGAATATTACTAAATAACGTTATCATTTTTTAACATTAATATATAATTGATTTTTAACATTATCAAAATACGTTATCAATTAGTATCAAAATAACTGCATATCTAGTGTTGAAATACTAATTTTAACGTTCTCAAAATATTAATGTTTTTAACATATCAACTAATATTAAAAAATGTTAATATTTTTTGATAATAAAAAATGTTAATATTTTTAAATATTTTTTAATATTAAAAAACGTTAATATTTTCAAAATATTAAATTTTTTTGATATGAGGTTAATATTAAAATGTTATTATTTTTTGATATAAAAATATTAAAATTTTTAAAAAAACGTTAATTTTTTGATATTAAAATATTATAAAAGATTATATTTTTATATTAAAAAACGTTAATATTTTTTTATATTAAAAACGTTAATATTTTTTAATATTAGTTGATATGTTAAAAAACGTTAATATTTTTTGATGATGTAATTAGTTGAATTTTAAAAATATTATTTAGCTGAATTTTAAAAATATTCAAAAACTCAATTAATTCAAAATAATTAACATTATTTAGTAAAAAAATATTAACGTTAATTATTTTTGATGATTTTAGTTGAATTAACGTTAATTATTTTGAAATTTTGAATTTTAAAAATATTAACGTTAATCATCAAAATACTAAAAATATTAGTTGAATTTTCAAAATACTACAAATATTAACGTTAATTTCGATAACGTTATTTAGTCATATTTAAAATATTAGTGTTAAAAAAATTGATAACGTTATTTATTATTTTGAATATTAACATTAAAAATATTATATCAATTAGTTGTATAACGTTATTTATTATTTTGAATTTTAAAATTATTATTTAGTATTATTGTTTTAGTAATTTAAAAATTTTATATCAATTAGTATTTTGTATTATGATTTTAGTATTTTAATGATGTAATTTGAATTTTTGTTGTTTTGATTAATTAACAAAATAATTTGAATTTGATTAGTATTTTAGTTTTTTAAATTAATATTTGATGTAAATATGTTATGTTTTGAATTTTAGTATTCTGATTAAATGATGTAAATATGATATACAACTTGTTTTATTTAATTAGTTGTTTTGATTAGTTAACAAAATAATTTGAATTTTAGTATTTTGATTAAATGAAGTAAATATGTTATGCTTTTTTATTTTGAATTTTAGTATTTTTTTGTTTTGAATAAATGACATATTTATATTTGTCATGAGCATTTTTGAACCATCTCCGTTTAAGCCTCCATGTGTCTGTCACGTCAGCCAATTTTAACCTCGTTTGTCTTCTATGAACAACAGGGGCACGGGTAACCCAAAAAATATAACGTTAAGAGTACTTTTGGACAAAAAAAGTATAGGGTGCTCGGTAGACATCGCGATAAACGTAAGGGGCATTTTTGAACCTTCTCCCGATTATAAATAGTATATATTATATTTTATATAAATTTTAAGTTTTATTAGAATATTTTATTGCACAGTAATGAATAGTAAAAATTAGAAATCTGTCGATTTTCGCCCATGAAATTCGTCTGTGATTTTCTTTACTGTTCACCCGTGAAAATTTTAAATAGGGGCATGTCATTCTCTTATAAATAGGATGCTTAGTTAAGAAATGAAAATCACCCCAGAATAAAAGAATTCTCCTTCTATAATATTGTGTGTATTTCTTTCTAGTATAAGAATACTTTGAGTGTTACTAATAGTGAAAGATTTCCTTAAGAATATCTTCGATATACTAGTCAGAATTAGTCTCCTACTAAGGTAAGTGGTATTATTTATTTCATATTCGTAAGAGATATTATTTTTCGTATTCGCAAGAAATATTATTTTCGTTTAATATTCGTAAAGGATATTATCTTCGATCAATATTCGTAAGGGATATTATCTTCGTTCAATATTCGTAAGAAATATTATTTTCTTCCATACCTTATAGTATGTAAGTAATATTATTTCATTTCATATTCCTAAATCTATACTTATTTTGATAAGTATTGCTTCTGTAATCCCTGAAATTAGTAGAATATCCTTCAGTTTTGCGATTATCTAATATCGTTTCACTGGAATATTGGTCTGAACTTTCTTGTTAAATTTCAACATTTTTATATCGGGTTACTATTCATGGGTACAATTCATGATAAAATTGGTTTCTTTTCTTACCAAATTATTTTTGATACATGAATATCATTCTTGAATTTTTACTCCACAATTAGTTATCATGTTGACAATTTGGACATTTTTGAACTCTGGATAAATTGAATTTTAAATCTCTAATATTTATCCTTGATCTCACTTGATTGATTCCTTATATCAGTGTCATCATCTTCTTGCTTATATTGTGGTGAAAGTCATCTTTGGCCCGTAGTGCATATATAGACTGTTGACGGGTATGATTATGACCAGAAATTGTGTATTGGTATAATCATGACCTGTAATGTTACAGATAAATAATGTGGTAAAAGCCATCTTTGGCTCGTAGTGCATAGATGGACAGTTGTTGGCATGATCATGACGACCGGTGATACTAACGAATACCCTTGGCCCGTAGTGCATGGATAATTCGTTGATGTGAAATATTTATTAATTGTTGTTACAGGGATAAAATATTAATGATGGACTTTTAAATCATAGAAAATAGTAGACTTTACGTTCTACTTGACTCTAGCTTCTAATGGATTGCTTATTCCGCTGCAATTATTGATCTAAAACTTATTGTCTATTGTATTCTATCATATTTTTCCCTGTTGAGGACTAAGGATAATTTGTTCTACATTATCTTAGTCATAATATTCTTTACTGGTCTAGTTGAGCTCACCCTTTTCTTTCATTGTTCTCTTCAGGAAATGAGAATATAGCTGGGACTAGTTAGGGAATGGAGTGATGGTCCAAGATGGTTGCTATAGTAGTCCTTACTCTTCAATAAAATAGTGTGATAATAATTATAATTAGGACTTTTTTTGAGTTTGGATATTGTCCACTAGATGATATTTGTATTAAAACTCACAACGTATGTTTTGTCGTATTTTACACGACAATTAATAGTTGTATAAATGAAGGTTGTATTTGAATTCTATAACATGTATTTGACGACTCAGAATGGGTTGCGTAGACTTATTTTGGGGGCGTCACAGTTGGTATCAGAGCTTACGGATATGATCTCTGGTGGAGATCTAGGATTAGAACTAGGAGGGGAGAGATGATAAATCCTTTGCTAGTGTCCTACATAAGCTTATTTGTTATTTAATTGGTCGGTCAAAATATAGGGATAATATGTGGCATGCCAATTAAACCTTGTTTTGTGGCAGTATTTGAGAATGGAATTTGAAATATTTGAGATAAGCAATGGAGCACATGAGACCGTTGAGACACCACTAATTAATAACCAGCATAATGTGTATCGGAAGACAATAATCCTCATGTAAACAACAACACCGACCAAATGATGAACGATGCGATGTTTAGGAGCTTTCTATAATTCATGCAACACCAAACGAGAGAGAATCCTGTTTAAAATGAAGGTGGAAACAATGGTAACTCACGGCTGGTCACTGCTAAGCAATTCAAGGAGTTGGGACCGCTAGAGTTTTTGGGAAAGCCAGATCCACTTAAGGTAGAGGCATGGATTAAGCAGATCACCAAGATATTTGATATCTTGGGATACTCAGAAGAGCAAAAGGTTCCCTTCACCACCTATATGTTGCGAGGAGAGATAGATTACTGGTGGGAATTTATAAAACGTACTCATCTTTTCGCACTTAAGATGTCTTGGGAGAATTTCCAAGAATTGTTCAACGACAAGTATTTTCCTTAATTTCATATGTGCATATTTTCATATAGTTTAGGAAGCTTAGAAACTCGTTTGAGATTCACTTAGTATGAGTGAATCTCAAATAGTCCTCGTTTTGAGATTGTTCCTTTATGTTTCGATCTCACTTAGGTCGGTGTTAATGACTTAAGCACGTCTTTATAATTTCTGAATTTTCGGTCAATATATATCTCTTGATGTTCTTCGAGTACATATTTAGACTACGGTGTGGTAGTCTATTTAGTATACTTGAAGACCATGGGGAGGTTCTGCCAAAATTTCTGAAAAATTTAAAGATGTGTTCAAGTTGTTGGCATCATTGAGGTGACAACTCCGGGAATGGGATAGAAGTCTGGCCCGTTAGAATGGGAGATAAAGTTAGGAAACTTATAATCTTGCATATACATTAACTTGGAGACTTGATTGTGTTTGTCTAACTTTGCATATATATAGCAGACCAATGTCCAAGATTTTTATTGATCGAAGTTGGATGGAACGTAGGGTAGCCACGGATAAGAGTGGGCTTATCTCTGAGTACCATAGTAGGGTTAAACAGTTTCTCAATTTTGCGTTTGAGCAATTCAGCGACGATGAGATTAGATGTCCTTGTAAGAGATGTGTGAATGAAGTGTGGAAGGAAATAAGTGATATCTTGTGCGACTTATTTGCGTATGGGTTCAAGCAGGGTTATACGAGATGGATCTATCATGGAGAAACTTGGTTGGATAAACATGAATCAGAACCGGAGTCCAGAGGTGACGAAACATTTGACTGTACTAACATGATAGTCAAAGCTGCTGGTTCATATTTCAAGTGGAATATAGACAGGGATGATGGTAGCATTGAGCAAGAGTCGAATGACAAGGCTAAGGGTTTCTATAAGTTATTACATGAATCAATGACGCTACTGTATGAAGGGCACGAAAAACACATCGTCTTATCTACAGTGACTAAGTTTTTACACTTCAAAAATAAGCATGACTGTAGCGAGAGAGGTTTTAATGAACTGGTAAACATTGTGAAGGAGTGCTTACCTGCAAGCAATAAGTTATCGGAGTCGTACTATGATGTGAAGAAAATGGTCAAAAGGGTCAACCTAGGGTATGAGTAGATTGATGCTTGTGAGAATGATTGTATGTTGTATTACGGTGATGTCAATAAAGATAAGAGGTCATGTGATATTTTTGGTACAAGTAGATACTGTGATAGTGCAAGAAAAGGGATAAGACGTGCCAAGAAAGATCTTACGTTACTTTCCCATTGCACCGAGGCTTCAACGGCTGTTCATGTCAACACATACCACCAAGTATATGAGGTGGCACTCTACACGGGACATAGTCGAAGGTCAACTGACGCACCCAACAGATGGGCTTTACTGGAAAATTCTTGATCAAAAGCACCCCTCGTTTGCGTAAGAGGTTCGCAATGGTAGGCTTGGACTTGCTATGGATGGGTTTAATCTGTTTAATGGGCCTTACACCAAGCTCTACTCAACTTGACCGGTGATTATTGTTGTGTATAACCTCCCGCCTTCGATGTGCATGAAAGATCCATACATGTTCATGTCTTTACTGATTCCGGGTGATAAGAGTCCAAGTAAAGACATCAATGTATACCTCAGGCCGTTAGTTGATGAGTTAAAGGTGTTGTGGGATAAAGGGGTTCAAACTTATGACGTGTCTCTTAAATAGAACTTTAACGTGAGGGCAGCTTTACTGTGGACCATAATTGACTTCCCGGCATTAAGAATGATCAATGGATGGTCGACTCATAGGGGCTTGTCATGTCTCGTGTGCATAGGGTCAGTTAAAGCTATACAAATCAAACATGGGGGAAAATGAGTTTCTTTGCAAAATCCAGACAGTTTTTGCCGATTGAACATCATTATCGACGAATGAGTAAACAATTCAATCTAAAAATTGAGAAACATCAAGTACATGGCCGTCTTTCTGGGATAATAGTGTTGAGTTGGATTAGTCACTTAAATTTTCCACCTTCAGGGAAGAATCATATATTAGAGCGAGCTTATGGTTACGACAAGGTTCATAATTGGACACACATATCCATGTTCTTTGACCTGCCTTATTGGGCTACACTTTGCATCCGTCATTGCTTAGATTAAATGCATATTGAGAAGAACATATTTGATAACATTTTTTATACAGTCCTAGATGCCAGTGGTAGAACAAAGGACAACAACAATTCGAGCCTAACTTACGAAAACTTAGAATAATAGTCGAAAAAGAGACCAAAACCTGCCTCAGGCATCAAAACGACACGCAAACACAGACAAAGTACCACATAGATATTAGGCATGTGTTATAACTTACGGTACTCAATTCTGATATACGGAGGCCGAGTTATCAGGCCATTTACCTAACTTACAAAAACTTAGAACAATAGTCGAAAAAGAGACCAAAACTTGCATCGGGCGTCAAAACGACACGCAATCACAGACATAGCAGCGCTTAGATATTAGACACACGTTATAATTTACGGGACTTAATTTCGATATACGGAGGCTGAGTTACCAGCCCGTTTGCCTAACTTACGAAAACTTAGAACAATTGTCAAAAAAGAGACTGAAACCCTCCTCGGGCGTCAAAACGACACGCAAACACAGACATAGCACCGCATAGATATCACTACAACAAAAAGGGTTATTTTCGACGGAATATTCCGTCGGGGTTAACCTTATTTCAGACGGAATATTCCGTCGGGGTTAACCTTATTTCTGACGGAATATTCGGTCGGCAATTCAGTCGTATATAAGCAGGTCAAAATTAAGTCTGTCGATATTTAGGTCGGGGATACTTAACCTCGACGAACTTATCCTCGAACGAATATTCAGTCGGGGATAATATATATACGACGGAAGCTAGCCGGTCGAGAATATTTGGTTGATGATAAGCATGCCACGTGGCAGCCTGTTAAAAAGCCTAAATCTCTTACACTTGACGGAATTCCTTCTAGCTTAATTGTGTTTCCGTCGAGACTACTTGTGACACGTGGCACAAAATCAAAATGGGTAGGACTTATTCCCAACAGAAGTCCGTCAAGAATAGTACTATTCTATCGAGAATAATAGTATTCAAAGGAAGAAGAACGACCACCAGTCGTATGTTTCAAATGCGGATAGAAGGGACACATCCGTCTAAACTGTACGCAGCAATTCAAAGCGTGTTTTAATTGCGGAAGAGAAGGTCATCTAGCTCGATTTTGTCGTATGGTGAAGTCAATTCCAGCTGGGATAGTGATGCCAAAGGATGTCCCAGACAAGCCAAAACTGGTAGTTTAAGAGAGCGTTTGTTTGTGACGTGGAACCTGAATAAAATTATCACGGGTAAGTTAATCATAAAATTTTACGAAGTCTATACCGTGTTAGATACCAGTTCTACTCACTCTTTTATTTCACCTAGTTGTGTTCAATGTTTGAATTTAACTCTGGAGAAGTTAGGCTTTGATTTATCTGTTGAAACTCAGTTGGGAGAAACCTTCGTTACCTCTACTATTTATAAATCTTGTTTGATTTAAATCGACACTTTCACGTTACCTGTCGATCTTATCTCTTTGAAAATATTTGCATGGATGTGATTTTTGGAATCGATTGGTTAATTACTCATCATGCTTTTTGTAAGGTTGCTAGCTTTCATATTCCTAACTTTTTAAGTAACCAAACCACTAAAGTCAATCACTGTCATATCAAGCCATAAGTAAAGAGCCCCGAGTCTTTCGTTGTTGACTTCCTTGTGTGGAATGCACCGAAGCCAGACTTTTTGTAGGTGATGTCGTGAATGACGATGACAAGTTGATAGGTATCAATGTGACGTACTATCCAAGTCTTGGATGAGAGTCACAGTTTTGAATGACATTTCTATTGTTAATAGATTTTATGACGTATTCTTGAAGACTTCTTAGCCTACCCTAGAGCGTGAAATCGAATTTTGTATTGACCCCAGTACAAAACCCATTTCTAAAACCCTTAAATATTTCTTTACTTAAAATGAACGTAACACGCGCCAAAGACGTTGGCTCGAGCTTTTGAAGATTACGATTGTACCATTTAATACCATCGTAGGAAAGCGAATGTGGTAGCTGACGCGTTGAGTAGAAGATCATATGCATTTAAGAGTGCGATGTTGTTAACACAAAGACCCATTTCGTACGACTTATAAATGATGAAGATAGAGTTAAAGAATCTAAGAACCCATGTGAAGATAACGAATATACGATTAGAATTGACTTTAATAAATAAAGTTAAAGCCGCTCAAGCCACATACTCAGAGCTGATGAATGAAGAAGGTTCAAGAGGGCGTTATTCTAGAAGCAAGAATCGTTGAAGAGAGGAAATCTCAACCCTTGATTTAATTGACCCATTTGAAATCCTCGATCGAGTAGGAACTGTGGCTTATAGACTCATTTTACCTCCAAGTATGTCGCGTGTTCATAACGCTTTTTTTACGTATCGACGTTACATAAATATGTGGACGACCCGAACCACATTATTAATTTAGAACCGGACGAGATAACAACTGATTTAACATTTGAGGAGATACGTGTTAAAATCTTGGATAAGAAGAATCGTATCCAACACTCAAAGGTTATACCTCAAGAGTTAGAATTTGAAATGAAGTCGAGGTATCCTCACCTGTTCAGCATACCAAGTACGTACGTAAATTTCGAGGACGAAATTCCATAAGGAGGAGAGATTGTGAGACCCCAGATTTTATGAATAAATATTTAATTTTCTCAAAATAATTTTTTTAATATTATGGTGTGGATTTGATATAATATTATATTTGTGGGTAGTATTTATAAATTTTGCAAAGTACGCAAGTTGTTATATAATATTCTTTTTGTCGGGAAATATTTTATAACCACTTGCTTATTTTAAAATATTTGCGTATTTTACCCATAACTATCCACATTAATAAAATCAATCCTTACTATTTCAAAATAATAAATAGAGAAAATTAAATTTCATTAATAATAAGTTGGGGTTTTACAACCTCCCCTCCTTATGAAATTTTGTCCTCGAAATTGACGTACGTACCTGGTGTTTCGAAAAGATGAGAATACCTCGCTTTCATTTCCGTTTCCAACTCCCAGGTCATTTCCTCAATAGCATGGTTTCTCTACAAAACTTTAACTTGTGGTATAACCTCGGTACATAGGACATGTTCTTTCCTATCCAAGATCTTGACAGGTACCTCCTCGTACGTTAAGTCTTTGGCTATCTCATCCGGTTCTAACTCAATGACGTGGTTCGGGTCGTCCACATATTTACGTAACATCGATACGTGAAAAATGTTATGAACACGCATCATACTTGGCGGTAAATTGAGTCTATAGGCCACAGTTCCTATTCGATCGAGAATTTCAAATGGATTAATAAATCGAAGGTTTGAGCTTTCCTCACCTCACCTATTCTCGCTTTTGAAATAACAACTTCTTGCACCTCCTTCTTCAAATTCATCAGCTCCGGTGTGTAACTTGAACAACTTTAACTTTATCGATTAAAGTCGATTATACTCGTATATCATCACGTGGGTACCTAGAGTTTTTCATCTTCATCTCTATTATTTGTAAATTATACGAAATGAGTCTTTGATAATATCGTACTCGTACTTGTATACGATCTTCTACTCAACACGTCAGCTTTTCCAGGATGGTATGGTCAGAACATGTGCCGAAATGAGTCTCTTCTTGAGTTCTTCGAAGCTCTTCCCACATCCTTGCTCCATTCGAATTTTGTATCTCTACGAGTCAGCTACGTTAATGGAGTAGCGATTCGAGAAAATCTTTCCACAAAATCTTCGATAATAACCAGCTAAGCCTAGAAAGCTACGTATTTCGATTACTGACTTAGATTGCTCTCAATTGTGAATCATATCCCAACCTTGGATAGCACATCACAATGACACCTATTAGTTTACTATCGCAGAAATATGGCGTCCCCTACGGAGAGTCTGGCTTCGGTGCATTCCACAAAGGAAGTCACCAGATAAAGGCTCAGGTACCAAATTCTATAGTTGAATTTTTAACTCCTGAAGTTCAATAGGAGCCATTCGATATGAGATTTTAGAAATTAGTTTTGTACCGGGTTCAAAGTCGATACAAAATTTAATATCAGGCTTTGGGAGTAAGCCAAGAAATTCTTCAGGAAATACATCAGGAAATTTACTAACAATAGAAATATCATTCAAATCTGACGTATTTTTGTTCAAGTCCATAACATGGGATAAGAAACTTGACATCCATTTTTCATTAAACGATTGACTTCAATGGGTTGATTGCTTGAATTCGAATAACAGGTTGCTTAGGAATATAAAAACTAACAACCTTACGAAAGTAATCAATTTTGGCATGATGAGTAGTTAACCTTAAAATCACATCAAAAACAAATATCTCTATAGAAATAAGGTTAACAGGTAATGTGATAGTGCCAACCTGAATGAAGCAAGATTTCTAAACAACGGATGTAATGAAAGTTTCTCCTAACGGAGTCTCCATAAATAGGTCAAAGTCTAATTTCTCCGTAGTTAAGTTCAAAAGTTGAGCGCAAGCAAGATAGATAAAAGAATGGGTAGAACCGGTATCTAGTAAGGTATAAACTTTGCAAGAATTTATAATTAACTAACCCGTGCTAACTTCGTTCGGGTTCCTCGCATTTTGACCGGTCACGACAAACGCTTTTCCAGGAACCGTTGACTTTGACTTTTCTGGGACATCCTTTTAAGTCACCATTCCCGCTGGACTGGGTTTCGATACCGTACAATCTCGAGTGATATGTCCTTCTTTTCCACAATTATAGCATACCTTAAACTGTTGTGGGCAGTTTGGGCTGATATGTCCCTCTTTCCCGCATTTGTAACATACGACCGGTGGTCTTTCTCCTCCCTTGGAACTAGTTGCTATTGGCGCTGACGTCTTCACATGGTCGTTGTTGAATCTCCTCTTTTTAAAATCTCCTCCCAACTCGCTTCTTCTATTTTCATGGCCACGATTACCACCAGAGTGGTTACCATTTTTGTCCGTATTTTTCTTTCTTCGCTGGTTATTGTTGTTTTGTTGACTGCTATCTCCGGTATGATCTTGATTGTGGTCCCTCGGTTGACCGTACTCGTTATCTCGCTTTAATAATTGAGCCCTGTTTACAACATCTGAATAGAGAGAAAATTTATGAAAAATGAGATATTGTCGTATGTCGGGTTTCAAACCTCTCAGAAACATTCGAGTCATATGTTCCTCATTCTCCACCAAATGAGGTGTAAACCTGGATAACTCTACTAACTTTGCCTCGTACTGAGACACCGTCATATTATTTTGTTCTAATCTGATGAACTCCACTTCCTTCATATGACGAACAGTTTCAGGAAAGTATTTGTCATTAAATAGTTTCTAAAATGTTTCCCAAGACATGCGGAGTACGGCAGGCTGGGTACGTTTCACAGACTCCCACTAGTAGTCTGTCACGCCACGGAACATAAAGGTGGCGAATGGAACCTTCTGTTCCTCCACTCAAGACATCAAATATCTTGGTAATTTGCTTGACCCATGTTTCCGCCATGATCGGATCTGGCTTTCCCTTAAATTCTGGTGGTCCCAACTCTTTGAACTGCTTGGCTGTGACAACCCGTGAATTGCTATCATTTCTTCCTGTATTTTGAACACGAGTCTCCCTCGTCTGAATTTGCATGAACTGCAAAAAGCTTCTAAACATCCCCTCGTTCATCATCTGTTCAGTGGTGTTGTTCACAGGAGGAACATTGCCAGCCTATTGCATGTTCTCCTCGTTAGTGAGTACATGCGTTTCCACAGTCTCATTTCCACTGTTAATATTCTCAGTCGACATTCTCAAATACTGTCATAAAATAAGGGTTAATTAAGGAAATCAATATATCACATAATATCCTTATATACTGACCAACTAACAAATAAGCTTAGGTAGGACACACTAGTGAAGGATTTACTCGTCTCTCCCCTCCTAGTTCTATTCCCCGATCTCTGCCAGAGATCATATCCCTAGGCTCTGATACCAACTGTGACGCCCCCAAAATAGGTCCATTCCATCCAACCCATTCTGAGTCGCCAAATACATGGTACAGAAATAACTACAACTTTATTATTACAACATATAAACTGTGAGTTTAAATACAGATATTGTCGTCTAGACAATATCCACACGCAAATAAATCCCCATCATAATTATTGATACATTATTTTACAAAAATGGTGAGGACTACTAAACAACTCTCTCTAGAACCTTCATTCCATACCCCGACTAGTACTCGCTACATTCTCGCCTCCTGAGAAAAAAAATGGAACAAAAAGGAAAAGGGTGAGCTCAACTAGCCCAGTAAAGAATATTATGACTAAGATAATATACAACAAATTATCGTTAGTCTTCAACAGAGAAAAATCTAATAAAATACAATAGACAACCAGTTTTAAATTAACAACTGCAGCGAAAACGACAATTCATTAGAAGAGTTAAGTAGAGAATGCAAACTACTATCTTCTATATATGAATTTAAAAGTTCATCGTCGATATTTTATCCCTGTAACATCAATCAATATATATCTGGAATCAAATATTTATCTTTGCACTACAGGCCAAAGATATTCATCAGTTGGTCATGTTCATCTAAACACCTGTTCATCTTTGCACTACGGGCCAAAGATATTAATCAGTCGGTCATGTTCATTTCAACACCTGTTCATCTTTGCACTACGAGCCAAAGATATTCATCAAGAAATCATTCATCTTTGCACTACAGGCCAACGATATTCAGTAATTTCATCATTTAGGATGAGAATGATGAAAAATATTTTAAAGGAAACGAATCCAGTGAAACAAAAGAACAAATATTAAGGATTCGTATTTTAAACAATCCAAGTTCAAAAATACTTCATAAGTAATCAGAGTGGAGTAAAATTCAAGAATGATCAAAACATGGATACAATCAAAGCTAGTATATAGAATAGATATTTTGGACGAAAAGAAGAAATTTCATTTTTCGGTGAATAGTGTCGTATTCGTGAATAGTGCCGTATACGTGAATAGTGTCGTATACGTGAATAGTAACTCCGACACCAAAAGATAGAAATTTCACAAAAAACATCATCATGCTTCATGAATAGTACTCGTGAATAGTAACTCGTGAATAGTAACTCGTGAATAGTAACTCATGAATAGTAACTCATGAATAGTAACCCCGACATGAAAAAGTTTTAAATTTGATAAAAAGTTTCAACCAATATTTCGGCATAATGATATTGAAGAAATAATATCATTTGAGAAGAAAATAACATCCCTTACCTCGAAAGACAGTACTTCTAGTTGAAACACCGGATATAGGCTATGACTTGAACTTGCACCGTATAGTAATACTCAAAGTATACTCAAAATACTCACAAGAATACGCTCGATAATATAGAGAGAGAAAACTTCAGTTTCTGGTGTGATATTCAATTCTAACCTAAACACCTATTTATAGGAAATTGCTTATAACACCAAAGTAGAAAATTTAATAAACTAATAATATATATTTATTAAATTCTCACGCACACCTAATCTGATTCAAATCAGCCACCACACCTCACCTAAATAAAAAAAATGTTTTTCATAATTAAAATATTTTAAACTTCCAAAAATCAATTATTTCGGAACTTCAGAACTTCAATAATTCATAATAAATAGTCCTTTTATCAGAAAATTTGAAATTTTTATAGGAAATTCAATTCTTTACAACTTTGCAGAAGAAAGTTTTTCCAAATTCCAAACAGAAATTGACTGAAATCCACAAACGGTCGATTTTACAAGTTATAATCAAATTTCAGTCAAAAAATGGGGTCCACCGACACATAAAACATGCTTTAAATATTTTTGATAACAAAAATACTCTTCCTCCATATATACTCATATATCCCACATTCATCGTAAAAATATCATCATTATTATATTATTAAAATATAATAATATATTTAAATGATTTATTTTATCAGAAAAAATTAAATTTTCAATTTTCAACAATTGGCACATAAAAAAAAATTTCTCCATCTATATCCACATAAAATCAATATTTTTCTCATCATATGAATCAATAATTAATTATTCACAAATAATATTACAGAATCACAATATTGACAACCAGGCAGTTCCCAGGAAAGAATGGGCTTTCCAATAAGAATTTCTCCTTACTGGCGCGCAATTAGTGTTAGGTTTGTAATATTCATGAACGCAATCAAATTGCATAAAATAAGCGGAAGCGTGTAAAAATCAGAGTTTAAAAATTTTACAAACCATAAATCCGGATCACCCTTTATGCATAATTATTAATTAAACGAAAAGATATGAATAAGAATCATACCCTTGAAGATCGAGCTTCCTCAGGTACAAGTTCACCTCCAATCCTTTTCGCGTTCAACTTGAATCCACCGGGTTTGGTTCCTTCCTTTGATCAATGTTAGACACCCAAGTGTTTGGCCTCTAGAGGTGATCCACCAAGTAAGAAGAAGAATTCAAGAAGATGGGTATTTGGCTCAAACCCTAGTTTTCTATCTCTATAGAAAAAGGGGCGTACTCTCCAACCACTGGAATAACGTATATTTGATATCTGATATAAGACTCCTCTTATAAAGATATCAAGTAACCCTATTTAAAAATAAGGTATTATTTATTTAATTAAACTCTTTTAATTAAATGGGCTCCCTAATCTTATTAGGGATAATTAATTAAACTCCTTTAACTAATTTTCCCTCCTAATCCTATTAGGAATAAATGAGAGTACTTATATTAAATTAATTCCTAAACTCTTTTAGAAATTAAAATAATAATAATTGTAATAATATTAATAAGACTCCTCTTATTAATTTATATTTAATATTTCTAAAATATTAAATAATAAATATTAAGTTATTTAATTTATTCTATCACCATAGATTAAATTAAATATACTTAACATATTATTACGATTATGCCATTAACTTCTTAAATAATTATTCTTCCTTTTATGGTGTGACCCTTTAGGTTCTCCATATTAAACCGGTTGTGAATAAATCAATTAGAACAATTCTAATCTTATTTAAATAAATAAATTAAAATATTAATTTATTTAAATAAATAATATTTATTCTACAATAGGGATAAGCCTCCCTAGCGATCGACGACTTTCCAGATAATATAGATTTTAACATTAATCATAAAAGAACCTTTGAGTAAATAGTTACCGTACAATTCAATCCTTCCACCATACAATGTCCCAATTAAATATAAGACATGGAATTTCTGTCAAGTCATATTTTATTTAATTATATGTATTTCGACTCTTAAATGCACAACCCCAAATAATATAAATTAGAAACACCTTTCTAATTTCATTCTGCCTTGGTCAAGGACTACTGGGTTGTCATTTATCGAATCACATAGGACATTTCTCTTCTTTTACTAGAAGTGGTAGATTCTTTATTGATCATACATTATCTCCATGTACAACTTATTATACCCAAGCATACCCTTTGATATACCCTAAGGGTCTTAAGGAATAAGTCAAAGTATAACTCATCATACACAAGATACTATGATGATCTCAAGTCCAAGGATCACTTGTACTACTATCACTACAGGAATTCCTATTGACATGCAAGTAAAACTCCATTAGGTATTCCTTAGCGAGTCACGTTCAGTGAACTTATTCTCTAATAAGCACCTACATACTTGCTTTAGTGTCTCCACACAAATGATCATGAGATCAATCATCCTCATCCAATGAGCAAGCAACGTATGTACCAATCTATCCGGATTCACTAATCCCCAATTTAGTAATCCAACGATTGGGAACTATTTTAGTTTTAAGCTTTCTAAGAATTTAGATCTCATTAGAATGATCATCATCATTATTCTAAAAGCATTGCTTAAAACTATGGGTTTATCACATATTATAAAACAGCATCATGTAGATAATTAAAAGCCTTTAATAAATTAATTCTTTTTATTAATAAATGAATAAGATTGTTACAAAGTATATGTTTTATCATCAAACATGATTGGCTTGTGTGCATATTACTTTCAATTAGGTGACCAAACCTCTCCTTAGACAGAACTTTCTAGACATTTCCAATAATATTATCTAATAATATTATTCAGATAATATGAATTATTGCTTCGATAATGAAAAATACTGTGTAATGACAATTATTGAAACAACAACAATATAAAATATCAACGCATCAATTATTGAATCGATAAAATAAAATACTGAACAGTAATTACTGTAACAATTATTGAGTAGTGCCTTCTTACGTAAGAATCAATAATTAGTGCAATACCGTGTGCTACTGTATTTTAACCACCAAGTATTTTAACAGTATTAACGGTAACAACTACGCCGTTATTTTTAAACAACTTATATTTGTCATTTTCTTCATCCAATCGCTTTTCGTTATGGGGCCCACACATGGCTGCGCCGTCTTACGAATATTCCCCGACAACAAGAATATTCCACGACCAAACGAATATTCCACGACAACAATGAATATTTTATAACCACTTACTTATTTTGAAATATTTACGTATTTTACCCATAACTATCCACATTAATCAAATCAACCCTTACTATTTTAAAATATTAAATAGAGAAAATTAAAGTTCATTAATAATAAGTTGGGGTCTTACATAAGTGCTACTCAGTTTAATTATATTTATTTTGTATTATATTATTCTAAATTAAATTAAGTCAATTTTTAATTGAATTGAATTTAATTTGTATTATCTTAAATTAAATCATATTTTTATTTTATTTTATTTTAAACAAAATTATTTATTTTAATTTATTTGTATTATATTATATTATAATATTTAATTTATTTACATTTTGTAAGACCCCAATTTTTATGAATAAAGATGAATTTTCTATAAATATCATTTTTGAATATTAAGGAGTGAATTTAATATAATTTTATAGTTGTGGATAATATTTATAAATTTTACAAAGTACGCAAATTGTTATATTATATTCGATTGGTCAGGGAATATTCGTTTTAATAGAAAATATTCGTACGACAGCACAATCATTGGTGGACCCCACAATGGAATTATTGTCGGATTGAGAAAACGACAAAAATATCTTTTTATAAAAATAACGGCGAAAGTTTTATCGTTAACTGTTGAAACACCCGGTGTTAAAAGTACAGTAATACGCGTGGTTGCATAGTAGCACACGATATCGATTATTGATGCTTACATGAGAAGTCACTCAGTTTTATTTAATTATTGCTACAGTAATTGTTGCATAGTATCTTTCGTTATTTGATTCAATTATTGTCGATATTTTATATATTAGTAAATCAATAATTGAGACGACAAAGTTATTAATATTATTATTTGCAATATTGACGATGTCTAGAAGTTCTGTCAAGAAGAAATCCTTATTGGAAAGCCCCTTTTTTCTTGGGAACGACCTGGTTGTTAAATATTGCGAATTATAATAATGATGATAAATATTGTTAAATATATTGAAGGAATTTTTTATGAAGTTTTATTGTAAATATCGCTTATTTTATGGACCCCCATTTACCATTTTTCAAAATAATCGATAGAAAGTTATTCAGTATGGTAAGACCCACCTGTGATGGTGACATGTTGGTGGGAGGGGAACACGCGGGGCCCACGTTGGAAGAAAAAAATTAGGGGGGGTAATCTTGCAAAAATTGTCACGGAGGAGGAAAATTTTTCAATGGAACATGTGTTTATATATATATATATATATGTATATATATTTGTTTTTTGTTTTACTTGAGGATTTCTTAGGAAATTTAGTAGCCCGTGATATTTGTAAGACGTCCGTGAATAATTTTTTTAAAAAACAATTGTGCGTCCGTGATTTTATTTTCTAAATAGTATCCTTCCATTCTCCTATAAATATGATGCTTAGTTAGAATTGAAAATCACACCAGAATCAGAGAATTATTATTCTATTGTTGTAGTTGATGGTTTGCTATGTTAACTTGTTTTAGGCCAAAAATTGGTTGGTTTTGTCTATGTTTTCTGTTGTTTGGACTGTCTTGCTATGAATTTGTTAACTTATTTGGACTGTCTTAACTTGTCTATGCCTCTTGGGTCCCATAAATGTTCAAATTCAGCATTGCTGGACTATGGGTTCATCAACCTTACCATGTATTTTATTTCAGGCAAGTTTAAAGGAGAACTCACGTGTGATTCGTGCTAAGGCATTACGAGCAGTAAGTAGAAGTGTCAATGAATTCTCAAGTCACTTGCTATTGCGGTGACCACTTACTATCTTTTTTTTGTGGACTTACTTCATGTGCTCCTTGTTTTTCATGAGAGTAGGTTAATATTATTGTTGAAGCTGATTCGGAGGCTTTGCGTGATAAGCTTGTTCAAACTGCTGTCATCTGTTACAGAAATAGCTTTCAAACTTGTTAGTCGGCATATTACCTCACATCCTGATGTTGGTTTGAAGGTATTTACAATTTTAACTTGTTCATCCTCATATATGTTGGTTGCCATAATTTTAGAGGTAGTGTTGTGTCCCTTGAGTTGGTTTCAGATTTTTTTGTTGCATTTTGGGTGGTTGTCCATAAATCTTAACCATATAATTATAAGGATACGTCTTTATATGAAAGCTTCCATAATAAACAATTGCCTCTCTACAAGTATGTCTTACGGTCAGATGTAGCTTTTGCTTGATGTGTGTCTACAGTTGTATGAATTTTGGTAAGTCTACACCCCAGTATCACTTTTAACTGCCATAAATTTCCAGTTGCCTATCATATGTGACTCTCTTATTTCATCCCCGAGTTGCTGATTCTTCTGGCCATGCTCTTTATGGCTGATCAATCACCATTATCATCCATTTTGTACTTACAAGTTACAAATATTTGGGAAAATACAGTGAAAATTTGTGATTTGAGAATTGTTTTGATGGCAGTGATAATTCTAGAGTATGGAAATAAAAAGGAAATTATATTTTAATAAGAAGTCCAGTTTATTTTTATCTTTAAAAGAAAAAGCATGACTTGAAGTGATATTTGAATGGCACCTCAAAGAATACTAATTAAGTATTACATTTGACAGTAGCAATTAAAACTAGAGTTACAAATGTGTTCACTTTAATGATGTATTGCAAGTTTATGTAAATATTCATTGATTAATTGGTAGAGCTCAACTTATATTTGCAACTCTAATATAATTCCATTAATTGGGAGGCCTATTGTTACTGGGCTGATTCTACTGCTGTTGTGATCTACTACTGCTGGGCTGATTCTACTGCTATTATGTTATGTAGCTGTTCAGCTAGCCTATTGCTGTTGTGGCCTTGAGCTGCTATTGAGCCTGTGGTTTTCTTACTATGTTTGGGTTTTCAATCTTTCTCTTTCAACTTTAAGATATGATGAGTCTGCAGTTTTTTTGGTCTGCATTTCCTTGCTGTCAGTCTGGTTTTACTTACAGTTTGCCTGCTGCCTTTTTTGTCTATCTGCTGTTGGAGTTTTTAACTTTTTTGTCTGCAAATGCTGTTGCTTGACAATGGCATCTGCTATTTTGATTGATTTTTTCTGAAATGTATCAGCTATAAACTTCAGCTGACAGGGCCTGATTGTTATAGTTCTTAACTTGTTTCAGGCAAGTTTAAAGAAGAACTCACCTGTGATTCATGTTAAGGCATTACGAACAGTAAGTAGAAGTGTCAATGAATTCTCAAGTCACTTACTATTGCGGTAACCACATACTATCTTTCTTTTTGTTGACTTACTTCATGTGTTCCTTGTTTTTCATAAGATCGGGTTATTATTATTGTTGAAGCTGATCCGGAGGCTTTGCGTGATAAGCTTGTTCAAACTGCTGTTGAAGGAAGGTTATGCGACTCTTCTATATCTAATACTGAAAATAGCTCTCGAACATATTGGTTGGCATATTACCTCACATCCTGATGTTGGTTTAAATGTATTTACAATTTTAACTTGCTCATCCCCATATATGTTGGTTGCCATAATACTAATACTCTCAGTTTCGCCCAATTTTTTTGTGTTTCTCATAGTATTTTGAAAAAGTTGCCGAGAGAATAATTTTACAGGTAGTGTTGTGTCCCTTGAGTTGGTTTCAAATTTTTTACTGCATTTTAGGTGGTTGTTGGTTAGTTATGAGTTTTTTCCCCTGTTTTATTCACTTAGTTTGTCACATTGATGCATTTTGACATTACTCATTTTCCTAATGCATCTTCGCTTCTGCCAAATTAAAAATTGTATTTCTCAACAGGTTTTTGATAGTCTTTTCACTGGAGCACAGTAAATAGTCCATTCAAAACTTGTGGATTTTCAAATTATTAATTGTTACTTTACAGGTTTGACCATGTCCTGATGTTTATCATAATTACTTCCACGAGTTTTCATTAAAAAAGAGACGAGACTATTATGGCAATTCTTCCCCACTTTAAACTTGATGGATGTACTATATTGGAAAAGATTATGCTGGCTGCCTATTCTTACCGATTCAGTATATATGAACTTTAAATGAAATTTGATTTTCCTTTCTTCTTTTAGTTCTTCAAACTAAGAAGATGATTCCTTTCTTCTTTTAGTTCTGAGAACTGATCCTGGAAGGTGCTATAGACTCTACTTAGAAGATGATTTCGTGTTGATGCCTCTGCAATAGGAACCTGAGATTCGTAGGGTTCATCTTGGCATTGCAGTTCTGAAGATTCTTGCCTTGGGCATCAATAATGTTCAGACATTTGATTTTGTTGATGCACCTAGTGCTACAACTATTGATATGGCCATTATAAATCTTATTCAGTTGGGAGCAGTTACATCTAACAATGATTTTTATGTATTAACCGAAAATGAAAGGATATGGTCAGATTGGGCATTAAGCCTCGTCTTGGTAAATTAATACTCAAATGTTTCCATCATCATTTGGGTAGAGAGGGTCTTGTTCTTATTGCTGTTATGATAAATGCAAGTAACATATTTTGCAAAATTGGTACAGAAGAAGATAAGCTAAAATCTGATCACCTTAATGTGAAATTCTGCCATGGTGACGGTGATCTTTTTACTTTGCTCTCAGTGTACAAGGAGTGGGAAAGTGTGCCTCGTGAAAAGAAGAATAGTTGGTGTTGGGATAATAGTATAAATGCTAAATCCACGAGGAGATGCCAGGAAATGGTGCAAGAACTGGAAAATTGTCTAAAAAATAAACTTAATATCATTATCCCCACTTACTGGCTTTGGAATCCATTGGTCCAGACTGTGCATGATAGAACTTAATATCATCATCATCATTATTATTATTATTATTATTATTATTATTATTATTATTATTATTATTATTATTATTATTATTATCAGCATCTTAATTTAAGGTAACATTTTAATAGTCGTTGCAAAAAGTTGTATAAAATATGCAATAAAAATAAAAATTGTTGCCAATAAATGTGGTCCATATTAGGCAATGAAATATAGCAACAAAAAAAAACTTTCGTTGCCCACGATGATGAGAAATCAAGTGGTTAGAAATTTTGCAACGAATTTCTAACGAATTTTGTTTCAAAATTTTGCAACTACTTATGAATTTCGTTGCAAAAAGTAAAAGCCTAACACAATCTACAACGAAGGACAAGTTTCGTTGCTAAACATACACTTTTAGCAACGACTTTGCATGAAAAATCGTTGCTAAAGCCCCATTTTTAGCAACAAAAAAACTTTCGTTGCCCACGCTAACGGGAAAGCAAGTGGCCGAAAATTTTGCAATGAATTTCTAAATAAAATTTTTCCCGCCAATGAATTAGCAACAAAATTTTGCAACGACTTACGAATTTCATTGCAAAAAGTGAAAGCCTGACACAATCTGCAATGAAATACAAATTTCGTTGCTAAACATATAATTTTAGCAACGACTTATAAAGTCGTTGCCCAAAAAATCGTTGCTAAAGGCCCATTTTTTTGTAGTGGAAGCCAAGTTCAGTTGGAACGGTGACACCAAATGCCATCCCAGACAAGTCAAAACAAGTAGTTCAAGGGAGATCGTTTGTTGTGACCTTCTAGAAAACAAGGAACCCAAACGAGATCATCACGGGTAAGTTTATCATAAACTCTAGCGAAGTATATACCTTATTTGATACCGGTTCTATCCATTCTTTTATTTCTCCTACTTGCTTTCAACGTTTAAATTTAACTTTGGAGAAATTAGACTTTGACTTATCTGTTGAAACTCTGTTGGGAGAAACATTCATTACATCTACTGTTTATAAGTCTTGTTTAGTTTAAATAGGTATCCTCACATTACCTGTCAATGTTATTTCATTGAAAATACTTGCATTTGACGTAATTCTCGGGATTGATTGGTTAACTACTCATCATGCAAAATTGATTATTTTTGTAAGGTTGTTAGCTTTCATATTCCTAACCAACCTATTATACGAATTCAAGCTACCAAACCATTAAAATCAATCACTGTCATCTCAAGCCATAAAGCTTTTCGTTTATTAAAAAAATGGACGTCAAGCTTTCTTAGCTCATGTCACGTATTTAAACAAAAATACGTCAGTTTTGAATGATATTTCTATTGTTAATAAATTTCCTGACGTATTCTCTGAAGAACTTCCTGGCCTACCCCCAGAGTGTAAAATTGAATTTTGTATCGACCTTGAACCTGGTATAAAACCTATTTCCAAAGCCCTATATCGAATGGCTCCTATTGAACTTCGGGAGTTAAAGACCCAACTACAGGAATTGTTAGACATCGGTTTCATTCGTCCTAATACATCCCCTTGGGGTGCTCCTGTTCTATTCGTGAAGAAGAAAGATAGGAGTATGCGACTTTGTATTGATTATCGGGAGTGGAACCATGTCACTGTCAAAAATAGATACCCGTTGCCTCGCATTGATGACCTGTTTCACCAGTTGCAAAGTGCCAAATTATTTTTAAAAATTGATCTTCGTTCCGGATATCATCAGTTAAAGATTAGAACCGATGACATTCCAAAGACGGCTTTCAGAACTCGGTACATGCATTATGAATTCCTAGTCATGTCTTTTGGATTGACTAATGCTCCTGCTGCCTTCATGGATATGATGAACCGACTATTCAAGAAATATTTGGATCATTTCTTGGTTTTCTTTATTAATGACATCCTTATATACTCCAAAAGTCGTGAAGATCATGAACAACACTTGAGGCTAATACTCCAAAAGATTCACGAAAACAAGCTTTATGCCAAGTTAAAGAAATGCGAGTTCTGGCTTGAGGAAGTTACATTCCTTGGGCACGTGATATCAAATCATGGAATATCTGTTGATCCGGCGAAGATTGAAGCAATTCAAAGCTGGGAGCAACCTAAGTCAGTGACCGAAGTACGTAGCTTTCTCGGCTTAGCTGGTTATTATCGAAGATTTGTGAGAGGATATTCTCGAATCTCTACTCCATTAACTCAGCTGACTCGGAAAGATACAAAATTCGGTTGGAGCGAGGAATATGAGAAGAGTTTTTAAGAACTCAAGAGGAGACTCATTTTAGAACCTGTTCTGACAATACCATCTGGCTCGGAGGATTTGTCATCTACAGTGATACTTCAGGCAAAGGGTTAGGATGTGTTCTCATGTAAATGGGAAAGTCATAGCTTATGCCTCTCGACAACTCAAAGAATATGAGAAGAATTATCCTACTTATGATCTAGAGTTGGCAGCTGTTGTCTTCGCACTTAAAATTTAGAGGCATTACCTGTATGGGGAGAAAGTGGATATCTATATGGATCATAAAAGCCTCAAATATTTCTTCACCCAAAAAGAACTCAACATGCAGCAATGACGTTGGCTTGAACTGTTGAAAGATTATGATCATACCATTTATTACCATCCTGGAAAAACGAACGTGGTAGCTGACGTATTGAGTAGAAGATCATATGCGGGTACGAGTGCGATATTGTCAACGCAAAGGCCCATTATATATGACTTGCAAAGGATGGAGATAGAGTTAAAGACTCCAGGGACCAACATGATGATGGAAAATATACGAGTTAAGCCGACTTTAATTGATAAAGTTAAAGTTGCTCAAGATACAGACCTGGAGCTGATGCATATGAAGAAGAAAGTGAAAGAAGGTGCTATCCCGGAAGCAAGAATCGATGAAGAAAGAATACTTAGAGTCAACTCCAGACTTTGTGTTCCTAACGACTTTGATTTAAAGTATAAAATCATGATGGAGGTGCACAACACACCATTTGTAATCCATCCCGGGAGTACCAAAATGTATCGTGATCTTGGACATAAATTTTGGTGGAGCAATATGAATTTATCTCAAGGTGTTTAACTTGTCAACGTGTCAAGGCAGAGCATCAGGTGCCAAAAGGTCCATTACAACCACTTGAAATTCCAGAATGGAAGTGGGAGCACATTACCATGGATTTCGTTACTGGTGTACATAAGGTTTCTCAAGGCATAGATGCAATTTGGGTCATTGTTGATAGATTGACCAAGTCTGCTCATTTATTACATATACAAGAAACTTATACACTTGAACGTCTTGCTCATATGTATATAAACGAGATTGTAAGACTGCATGGTATGCCAGTATCCATAGTTTATGATCAAGACCCAAGATTCACTTCATGATTTTGGGTTAGTTTGCAAAAAGTTATGGGCACGGATTTTCATTTTAGTTCGGCGTATCTCCCTCAGACGGACGTGAAGTCGGAGAGGACTATTCAAACTCTGAAGGATCTATTAAGACTCTGTGTCCTTGACTTCAAGGAAAGTTGGGACAAGTTCTTACCATTAGTGGAATTCTCCTACAACAATAATTATCAAGCAAGTATCGACATGGCTCCATTTGAGGTGTTGTATGAAAGAAAGTGTCGTTCTCCAGTATGCTAGGACGAGGTGGGTGAAGCAATGTTGTTGGGACCAAAATTGTTACGTATGACTACGGAAAAGATTTAAATAATCCGACACACAAGATCGACAAAAGTGTTATGCTGATCTTCATCGAAAAGACGTGGAATTCAACGTTGGAGAACATGTGTTATTACGTGTTGCTCCATGGAAAAGAGTTACGAGATTTGGAAAGAGAGGAAAGCTCAATCCTCGATTCATTGGTCCATTTGAAATCGTTGACCGAGTAGGAACTGTGGCCTATAGACTTGCCTTACCGCCAAGTATGTCTCGTGTTCATAACATTTTTCACATATCTATGTTACGTAAATATGTGAAAGACCCGAACCACATTATTGAGTTAGGATCGAACGAAATAGCGAAAGATTTAATGTATGAAGAGGTTCCTGTTAAAATCTTGGATACTAAAGAACATATTTTATGCTCCAAGGTTATACCTCAAGTCAAAGTTTTGTGGATAAACTACGATGTTGAGAAAATGACCTGAGAGTTAGAATCTGAAATGAGATCAAGGTATCCTCAACTCTTCGTCATACCAGGTATGTACCCTAATTTTGAGGGCAAAATTTCATAAAAACGGGAGGTTATAAGACCCAAATTTTTATGAATAAAGATGAATTTTCTATAAATATCATTTTTGAATATTAAGGAGTGAATTTAATATAATGTTATAGTTGTGGGTAATATTTATAGATTTTGCAAAGTACGCAAGTTATTATATTATATTCGATTGGTCATGGAATATTCGTACGACGACACAATCATTGGTGGACCCCACAACAGAATTATTGTCGGATTAAGAAAACGACAAAAATATCTTTTTATAAAAATAACGGCAAAAGTTTTACTATTAACTGTTGAAACACCCGATGTTAAAAGTACAGTAATACGCGTGGTTGCATAGTAGCACGCGGTATTGATTATTGATGCTTACGTGAGAAGTCACTCAGTTTTGTTCAATTATTGCTACATTAATTGTTAGATAGTATCTTTCGTTATTTGATTCAATTATTGTCGATATTTTATATATTAGTAAATCAATAATTGAGACGACAAAGTTATTAATATTATTATTTGCAATATTGACGATGTCTTGAAGTTCTGTCAAGGAGACGCTTGGTCACCTAATTGCCCGCCAATAGAAAGAAATCCTTATTGGAAAACCCCCTTTTTCTTGGGAACGACCTGGTTGTTAAATATTGCGAATTATAATAATGATGATAAATGTTGTTAAATATATTGAAGGAATTTTTTATGAAGTTTTGTTGTAAATGTCGCTTATTTTATGGACCCCCAGTTTACCATTTTTCAAAATAATCGCTAGAAAATTTATTCAGTATGGTAGGACCCACCTGTGATGGTGACATGTTGGTGGGATGGGAACACGTGGGGCCCACGTTGGAAGAAAAAAATGAGGGGGGGTAATCTTGCAAAAATTGTCACGGAGGAGGAAAAATTTTCAATGGAACATGTGTTTATATAAATATATATATATATATATATATATATATGTATTATAATTTAGTTTTTTGTTTTACTTAAGGATTTCTTAGGAAATTTAGTAGCCCGTGATATTTGTAAGACGTCCGTGAATAATTTTTTTTAAAAACAATTATGCGTCCGTGATTTTATTTTCTAAATAGTATCCTTCTATTCTCCTATAAATAAGATGCTTAGTTAGAATTGAAAATCACACCAGAATCAGAGAATTCTTCTTCTATAATCTTGAGCGTATTTCTTTAGAGTTTTAGAAAACTTTGAGCGTAGAAAATAGTGAAATTTTTATTCAAGAATATCCCCGCTATACCAGTTGGAAGACTCTTCTTTTCAAGGTATGGGATGTTATTTTTGTTCAATATTCGCTTGAAATAATATTTTCTTCCATACTCTGTAGTATGTAAGTAATATTATTTCGTTTCAGATTTCGAATTCTATACTCATTTTGTTAAAGTTTGGGCTTCTAAACTCCATGAAATTAGTAGAATATCCTTGTATTTGCGCTTCATCCAGTATCTTTTCATGGAAATATTATTTGGAGTATTCTTGATAAGTTTTAACTTTTTTATGCCTGAGTACTATTCATGAGGTTACTATTCCCGAAGTACTATTCATGGGGTACTATTTATTTGAGTACTATTCACCCGGGGTACTATGCATGATAAAAATTGATTCGTTTTCTGTCCAAATTATATTTGGTACAATATTATTCTTGAATTTTACTCCACAAAGCAGTATCATGTTGACAATTTGGATGTGAAGACCCCAAACTCGAGTACTTGAAACCCGAACTCGGTTCTTCACGATACAATTTCTATCAGCGAAATAATACTAATAATAATAACAATAATATAAAGATCAACTTAATTTACATATCATCAGAGTCTAATCCCAAGTACATAACCTTTAAACATTCATTACAAACCATGATAGATAATATATACCATACTTGTCTTAATAATATTAAACTATTATATAAGATAACGTTCATTCATTCAGCAACCTTTCCCTTTCCCTTGTTCTTAGCAGAGCTCTCTGATCATTCACACTTAGCTAAAAACATTTAAATTAAGCAAGGATGAACATTTGAATGCCCAGCAAGTAATATCAATTATATATATATAATCTGAAAGAATTTAAATATTTTCTTTGTACTATTCTTCTACAACAAGTCAATAGTTGTGAAGTATCACTACAAGAAAAATGCCTAACAGCGACCAACACTATCAGTGACCGATTATACGGTCGCTGATATTAGTAACAGCGACCGACTTCTGCGACCGGTAAGTAATCTAGTCGCTAAATTTTAACAACGACCGGATGCGATCGCTGATCAGTCGCTAGTATAAATTTGCCACCAAAATTTTGGCTGGAAATGTTGGCGCCAAGATTTTGTGCGACCACTTAATATTTGCGACCGCATGCGGTCGCTGATAATTCCATGTCATTAAAAATCAGCGACCGCATGCAGTCGTAGATAGCGGTTGCTAATCAAAATGTGTTTTAACAGATTAAGTCACTCGCTTGACACAGCTGACGCAAAAAAAAGAGAGGGAGCTCAGACGAGACGGAGAGAAGAGGGAGAAAGGGGGGAGAAGAGAAGAAGGGGAAGAGACGCCGGACGTCGGCCTCCGCCACCGGTCCACCGCCACGAGAGGTACTCAGTTTATATATATATATATATATATATATATATATATATATATATATATATATATATATATACATATATATATATATATATATATATATATATACATACATACATACATACTTCCCTTTCTCTCTCTCTTTTTTATATATGTATATTCTACATTGAAATTATTTCAATGAAACTTTTAAATTGAGTTCAATGCTTGATATTATCATTATTTGTTCATGGATTTTGAGTTGAGTCTACTGATTTATGTGATGTAATTTGCAGTATAAAGAGGTTATAGGAAAGGGGGCTTCCAAAAAAAGGGGACTTTATTTGCAGTATAAAGAGGTTATTCTTTTATTTTCAGTCAATTTGTATAGCCATCATATTATTGGTATTGATTAATTTTATATATTGCTTAGATATTGAAAAAAATATAAGCATGTTGATTTAAGAGCATTGACGAAATACAAAGGGGATGTTTTGGTTAAAATTATAAAAATCATGAATACAAAGTATATAGCAATTATTTGATGTAAAATATTTATAATGGAAGGCTTGGGGACTGTTAGTATAATTTAGTACTTAATCATTCCTAAAGTACCTTGTATGAACCGTTTTGGATTTGAAGAAATTTGCTAATTGATACAAGCATGATAATGGATATAGAGTAATTTTATTATCATGATTTTAAAGTTGTTTGAATGCCTAAAGATTTCTTTTGCCTACATGTGGATTGTTTATGAAATTATAGTCAAATCTATGCCTATATGAGAACTATTATAGAAAATTATATGAGTCCCTATATTGTCTACACATATCATTTAAAAGGTGTTCCTTAACTTAGTTGTGGTTTGTGTTGTGTATTGACCAAATTTCATGTTTAAAAGCCATGAAAAATAAGCTTTAAGTGGCAACTAAGACCTAAGTATAGAATTCTCATACCTGGACCATGTGGGCAAGTTTTAATAGTCATAATATGACATAAGTAAGCTACACAAGCTAAAGAAACCAAGCCTAAACTGTTTTGACCATTAAACTTGTGAAAAGTCACATTTTAAGCCCAAAATTGGACTGTTTTGGGTGACCTTTAGTGCCTGATCTTATAAGACTATACTGAACTCATATAAAATTGCTAACTCATGCTTGTGATGATTCCTAATCATTGCAATCACCAACGCTACTATTAAAATCAAGTTAGGATCTATTATCGAGCCTAAAGTGAGCTTTAATAGGTTAAAATTTGCTAGATGACCAAGTAAAGTGAGATGATGATAAAAATATCCTTAGGAAACTAAAATACACATGCTTAGACTATCCAAGTAGTCAAAATTTGAGAAATAGAGAAGTGTCAAAAATAGTTTTTTGTGAAAAAGTAAGAAAACAAGCCAATTTGAGCCCAAAGAAAAAGAATTTCGATACAAGCTAGTTTGTTTTGGCATGTATCCTTGTTCAATTCCCGAATAATCATATATGATGCACACTCATGTTATATATTTACATATACATCTATATGTATTTATAAGCATCATAAATGGGATTGAGCTGAATTGTAAATCTCTAACAAAGGAATACAATAATTCATGTCAACATAGGTACCGTGGAATCATGGACCTCTGTTCAGACCGTAGTTGGATGGCACGACGAAAGTCAAGTGCCCAGATAGGTGCTACAGCTGAATTTAGAGCTGGTTGCCAAGTGTTTTTGGAGTATGCGTATAGTCACCCGGAATGTATGAATGGTAAGTCGCAGATACGATGTCCATGTTTAAAGTGTAAGAATGTAAATTATATGGACAGAGACATGGTAAACTATCATTTACTTGTTTCTGGGTTCATGAGAAACAAGTTAGATGGTGGAGATGAACCACATGAATTAGATCCTGAGTCAATACTTGTGTCAGATGACATTGATACTGAGGAGGAAGAGTTATTGACTGAATCTGACAGTACTGAATCTGAAGCAGATGATGGTTATGAATCTGCAACACGTATACAAGATGATTCTGAATCAGACTTTGACACTTGAACAAATGAAATGTATGTTTAACATTAGATGTTTTTTATATCATTGTCATGTTTATGTACTAAACTATTTAAATGCAATTTTTGTTTATTGTCATTTTATATTCATATATATACATGTTCATTGTCATGTTGTTTATATCACTGTCATATTTATGTACTAAACTATTTAATATACAGATGGCTTCTGAAGCAGCGTAGAAAAAGCGCGGCTTGGGTAGGGGGCCTAATCAAGTGCCCAAGGCCCCTACTAATCCGGATGATCGAATTCTTATTCAGATTCGCCCTCCTCCGAATAGCACGTACGTCCCGCATATTTCATTTATATATAAGCATTTAAGATTCCATTTATTGTATATTGGTAATGTTTTGATTGATATTATATTGGTAATGTATATGAGCCTGAATTTTTTACTGCTTTAATTTGCATTCGATCAATCGTTATTGTTTTGGTCTTATTGTATTGAAAATTTGTATATTTCTCTTGGTTTGTGTCTTGGGTGCCTAGAAATGTCAATATATGCATGCCGTCGTGCATGTGACTAGTCTATATTGTAGGGGAGACTCTGGCGAATTTTTTTATGTATTATAAGTATAAGTTTGAAAATTGTTCATAAATATTATAACTTAGATATAAATTTCTTTAATATATGCTAATTGATGTTGTATATATATTATAGTGATTTTTCAGATAATAAGATCGTCAAGTGCATATCACGGTTGTGTTTACAAAATTGGCCTACACCTGTGATTACATGGGCGAGCACACCTATCGCCCACAAGGATGTTGTTTGGGCTGAATTTCAGGTATGCTTTTTTAATTATGACAGATAATATTAATATAATATTCAAAAGATAATTATTTAGTAATGTTATTATTGTTGTTTTATTTGTAGAAATGGTATAGATGGGAGGACGCGCATGATTCAGTGATACAGACATTATTCTGGCAGAAGTGCGCGGTCCGCACCAAAGATAATTTGAATAAAGAAAGACAAAAAGCCCTTCACAATGCCGAGATCGACCATCCAGGACAGGGAGAAGATTACATGCACGAGCATAGTCCCTAGTGGTGCACCCAGGCCATTTGGGCTGAGATGTGTGCCCAATAGAGGGTTGAGAGCTGGGTGAAGAGACGAAAGACTGCCGCCAGCAACAGATCATCGGGTGTACCCGATGGCGAAAAGGCTAAAGGGACATACAAGGGTGGTAGTATTTCATAGTTGCAGCATATCACTGTCAGGGTACGTATTTAATTACAAGTTTTAATATGTTTACAATCATATTAAATTGTAGAAAATATATCACATTTTTACTTAGTAATATTATGCTTTTTTTTTGTATAGGAGTCTGTGTCTCAAGATCAGCCTATCCATTGGCTTGATGTGTACGTGGCCACCCGTGATGGTCTGCCTGAGGCTATCCAAATAGCGGTAATAAATTTTAACTTGATCTTGTTTATCAATGCTTACAGAATTAATTTATTTTTAACTATTCTCTTGTTAACGTGATGACAGGACACTTATAAGCATTTATTGAATGAGCGCTATCCTGAAGGCACTCCACGTCCGCCTATTGATCAAGAGTTGTGGGAGAGGGCGTCTGTTGTGAAGAAGAACTACATTAAAGGTCAAGGACAACGACGACGCCCATCCTTCAGTGGCTCAAGCTGCTCTTCTACCCAGTCTACACAGTCATCGAGCCATCCAGCTGTTCATACTCCGACTGACTGTGTGAGAGCTATATGTCAGGATCGAAATCTTCTGACGATACTGGGCGGGCATCTGGGGGCTCTGGATCCTGAAGAGTTAGCTAAGGAAGTGGCGGCGACAGCAGCATCACAACATGGGGATGACGATGAGGTATAAAATCAATATATTGTATATATTGTCTTAATATACCAATATTAACATAGTTAGTATATATTTGTAACTTGTTTTATTATTTTGTTAATTGCAGGGTGATCAAGGAGGTGATGATGCTTGACGTACTTGCTTTATATCTGTTTTGTAGTTATAGTATAAGCTTGTACTTTCACAAGTTATTCTTTGGATGTATGTATGTAACTTAAACAAGTTTTGAAATATTATTATTGCATTTATATGTTTATAACTTGTATATTCAGTTATGTTATTTAAACTAGTTTGGTGTATGTGTTGGTGGACAATGATGTTTATATTATTGTGTATGGTGTTTATCTTGTTGCGTATGTGTGTTGGGATAAAGCAGGTATAAAACAGGTGCAAGTTTTTTGGAATTCTGTAAAGCAGCAAAAACCTGTTTATATTTTTTTTATCAGCGACCGCATGCGGTCGCTGATATTTATTAGCGACGGCCTTATTTCTGAGTATATCAGCGACCGCCTCCGGTCGCTGACACGTGGTCCACGTCAGCTTTGGTCCTGGAACATGCTGACTCAGATTAGCGACCGTATTTGTCATTTCGGTCGCTCATAGCCGTCGCAGATATGTCGGTCGCTAAAAGTGGTCGCTGTTGTACACATCAGCGACCAGATTTTGTGCGATGCATATCAGCGATGGCAATCAGTCGCTGATGTCTATCTGCGACTAAAGGCGGTCGCTGATATGCGGTCGCTGATAGACCTTTTTCTTGTAATGTATTCTGAACCGATAATAACAACTCTCTTTCAAATTTTTGAAACTACATATTGACTATAACTGGGGTTATGGTGATGTGTCATGAACATTGTTTTCATTTTCGAAAAGGTTAAACAGAAATTCATCTGTACACCGTCATAATTTACGGGCACAGGGGGTGATCAGCCCGTTATGCCCTGCATTGATCAATACTACATTACAAGAACGATAAGATCGTTCACTTTGTCCACCTTGGGTGCATAAACAATTTTCCCGTGTAGGGATGTTCATACTTGTCTGGGTTTCAAATCAAAGGTTTTATCTTGTTCAACAATAATCTATAATTCAACATATATGTATACGGGTAATTGATAAAGGTATATTAACATGTGATTAAATACAATGATTATCCAAGTGGGGACACTTGTATAACCATTTATAGAAATTAACGAACATAATATATATATCTGAATTATCATATACTAACATGTTGATATTCAATGAGCGTATATAATGTAAGGTTAATAATCTGTACAATAATAATATAGTTTAAAAACATTCTTACTCATGTCCATTGCATAAAGAAATTGCAAAGGTAAGATACTTGCCTGATGCGCTGCTTACAGTTCAAAACTTAGTTCTATCTTTTATATCACGACCTATCATTAATCAGATCATTCGTTCGATTAGAATAATATACTATAACACATAGTACTGCATTTCGCAGTCAGCACATAACCTAATCACATTGTCACATATGTTCTACAACCATTGAATCACAAATAAACACATATACAGTCAAAATATCTAAGTCCAGATCAATTTCTAAAATATGTCGGTGTATCGACAGCTTTATCGGGTAATTATCGAGTCTAAGACTCTATTCTGTAACTCAATATCCGTACGTATTAGTCATATTATTTTTAAATGACTTATAATAATTTTTAAAACATTTATTATAATTTATCATGAATTTTCAAACATAGGAATCATTATTAAATGATTTAAGTATTAAATAATCATATTATCATTAATATTTAATTAATATTAAACTATTAATGAAATCATTTCCAAAATGTTAAAGTTATTTATAATAACTTGAAATACTTTTAAAGTATTAATATTACCCTTAATTGATTTTTAAAATATTTAAAATCATTTTTAAATAATTATCATTAATATTAAAGTATTAATGTTTTATTTATCAAAATATTAAAAGTCATTAAGTATAACTTAAAATATTTTTAATTCATTTATATCCCTTTTAAATAATTTTTAAATTAACAAAATCATTACAAACTATTTATTTAATATAATTATTAAATAAATTTAATATCATTAATAATAAATTAAAAATTATTAATATTAAATTATTAATGAAATTATCCTTTAAATATTAAAAGTTATATTTTATAACTTAAAATATCTTTAAACACTTTATTTTCATTTAAAATGATTATTATAATATTAAAATCATTTTTAAATTTAATTATTTAATATAATTATTAAATAACTTTAATATCATTAATAATAATTAATTAATGAAATTTACCTTTAAATATTAAAAGTTATATTTTATAACTTAAAATATTTTTAAATACCTTATTATTATTTAAAATGATTTTTAATATAATAAAATCATTTTTAATTAATTTATTTAATTCATTTAGTAAATAACTTAATTATCATTAATATTAATTTATTAATGAAATTTATCACAAAATATTAAAAGTCATTAAAAATAACTTAATATATTTTCTTATATCATAATATAATTTTAAATGATTTTTCATGTATTAAAATTATTTTTAAATAATTTATTTAGAATTATAATTAAATAAATTAAATACTTCTAATATTCCAAAAATATTAAATATTTATGAAATATATCCAAAATAATTAAAATATAATTTTCGGACATTAAAATAATTTTTAATAATTTATTTTGTATTTTTAATAATTAAAAACTATTTTTTTCTATTTATTAAATAATTTCTAGAAAATAATATAATGTCTATCACTAAAGGCCACGTATACTGACAAAACTGTCGCTATAGGTGTTTTTCATGTTCTTGAGTTGTTCTTGAACATTCATAGCAGTGTACAACATAGCTACTTTGACCATGATTATAATAGTTTTTGATGTGCTTCTAGGCAAGTTGTTGGTCACGTAATGTAATACTAATGCACGACTACAAGATTGAACAACAAACAAGTTCATAAAACATATAACCAACGAGATCTGTGCCTTCAAAAATGTTGTCAGGTCTGTTCTTCATTTTCTGGGTTACCCAGAAATGAAGAACAGTTCGACCTGTCTCCTTTGGGCTTAACCACAACTTGCTAATCCTGTGTTCTTTTTGTGATCTAAGAGTTACAGTGTCTAGCCAACATGTCAAAGAGTAGATCTATCACAAAAAATAACTAAAACAACAACATAATAACAAGATCTTGTCCGGTCAAACATTGTTAGAAATCACGCTTATGAACTTTCTAGGTTACCCAGAAAGTTCATCCGTGGACTTTTTTCTTAGTTTGACCATCCTCCAATTCTCATACGTTTGTGATAAAAGCTATCTAAGAGTATTAACATGTAGCATAACTACTATACTATAACTGTAATGCAACAAAAGAATCAAAACATACACACACTAATAGATCGGGTCTAATCAAAATGTTGTCAGGCCGGTGCTAGGCTGTTTCTGGGTTACCCAGAAACTCCCGGTCATGGCCGGTCAACTACTTTTGACCGTAAATAACTTCTATTCTAGACATCAAATGACCTTGAGTCCACTTTCAGATTACAGACCACAATACAGGCTATATGTAACAACTTAAAAACAACACAAATCATAAACGATCAAGGATCTGTGGCCACTGACATTCGTTGTCAGACCACAGAACCAAGTTTTTCCAGATTTTGCAAAAACTCGAATCCGAGCCTATAGATGTTATGGATCTAACATCTATCAACCCAGATCATCATTATACACTACTAACAACATATTCTAACACTCAAACATAACATCTAACAACCGAAATTTGGACAGATTTTTAAATTAGGGTTTAATACCTTTCTTGAGCAATCTCTGATTCTGGCTTCTGTTTTTGTTATGGATGTTAGTGGGGCTCGGTTATTGACTGATCTTAGGAGAGAATTTCGTAGGTGGGGAGCTTGAGAGAAAATGTTGAGTGTTGGACAAAATGAAAGTTAGTAAATGGCTTTCTCTCTCCTCCAATCTATATATATATATATATATATATATATATGTGTGTGTGTGTGTGTGTGTGTGTGTGCTAGATGCAATGTATGGCTGGTGTATTGGCTGATATGAAATGATTTTGGCACATGGGATATCTAGGGTTGGTAAACAACCCAAATTATGGCAAGATTTGCAAGCAAGCTCAATTAAATAAATCCAAAAATGCTATTTTTGTAATTTAACAAAGTAATTAAGGGTATTCTTGTCCATCGTACTTGAATCTAGGTTTTAATCACTAGATTTTAAACCTTAAGGTTTCCCAAATAATTTATAGGGTTTGAACAATTAAGACTAAAGTTCAATAAAATTTTAATTATAACTTACTAATTAAAAATTAGGGTTTTAATAGAAAATTAGGTTTTTTTAAATAATTTAGGGTTTCTAGAACTTTAATTAGGGTTTACCTAATTAATCAAATCATTATATAATACACAATATAAAACATATAACACAGTTAACTAACCGTCTTAAACCCACAATTGATTTTCAAATTAGGGTTTAGCCAAATAATATTAAGGTTTTGAAATTAAACACCATAATTGACCAATCATCATTAATACGTACAAATAGTACATATTTATAGCACTAAAAATTCAAAATATAATTACTATTATATTATTATTCTCATACCTTGACAATAATCCAAAATTAGGGTTTGGATTCCATATCTGATTATTCTTTCATATTTAACCTTAATAATAATTAAGGTAAAATAATTAACTTACTAATCTGTACTAAAACTCATATAATAAAATAATTATTATAATTATTCTAAAAATTACTTCATATATTATTTAAATAATATATGATTATATTTTCATTGAAAATAATTAATAAAAATATTTCCACTATAAAATTAATTATTATTAAAATATACTTTTTAATAATCAATAATTCTAAATTAAATTTACTTGTAAATAATCATGTAATAAATATATTTTTATATACCACATAAATACATATACACAATATATTGTACAAATTCTCATCCTTAAGATAAAAAAAATTTATACACAAAATTTCTTATTTATTTATATAGAAAATATCGGGTTGTTACATTGAACGTTATTGATTTCTGGATAAATTAAATTATAAATCTTTAAAAATTTATCCTTGAACTTGTTTTATTGAATTCTTATATCATTGTCATCATCCTCATGTTTATAATATGTTGAAAGTCATTTGTGGCTTGTAGTGCATAGATGGAGTTGGTATGATTATGACTAGGGATTATTCAGTATAATCATGATCGTAATGTTACAAATGATGTGGTAAAAGTTCTCATTAGCCTGTAGTGTATGATGGACAGTTGTTGGCATGATCATGACCATTGATGAAAACACAAATATCCTTAGCCTGTAGTGCATGGATAATTTGTGATCGTGATACTAATGAATATCCTTGGCCGTAGTGCAGGGGATGATGTGAATTATTTATTAAGCTGAGTCTTAGCGATAAAACTGTTGATAAACTTTTTAAATCATAGAAGATAGTAGATTTCATGTTCTACTTGACTCTTCTAATGGATTGCTTATTCCGCTGCAGTTAAACTTGATGTTTAATCTATTTTATTAGTTTAGCACTGTTGAAGCCTAACGATAATTTATTCTGCATTATCTTAGTCATGATATTTCTTATTGGGCTAGTTGAGCTCACCCTTTGCTTTCATTGTTCTCTTCAGGAAATGAGTCGGGGAACGGAGTGACGGTCGAGATGGTAGCATTATTAGTACTCCCTATTCTGTGAAATAGTGTGACAATAAATATAATGAGGACTTATTTTGAGTTTGAATACTGTCTAGAAGACAATATTTGTATTAAAACTCATAGCTCATGTTGTATATATAATTAAGTTTGTATTTGTATTCAGTATCATGTATTTGGCGACTCAGAATGGGTGATGTATATCTATTTTGGAGGAGTCACACATTTTATTATCTTAAATTAATTAAATTTAATTAATTTAAATTTAATTTGTATTATATTATATCATATTTTTATTTTATTTAAAACTAAGTAAATACTACTATTATGTATTATATTATATAATTTATTTTAATCTAATTTATTTTTATTATTATTATTTAAATTTTTTATTATATTATATTATATAGTTTATTAAATTTATTTTATGTTATTAAATAATTTTATTTTATAGTGTATTATATTATATTATAAAATTTATTAGTGTTATTTAACTTTCCTAGTATTTTATGTTGTATTAATTTATTAGCATATATAAGTTCCACAGAAAATCCATCATAAATCCTTTGGAAATAACATTCAACCAATTAATAAGAGAACACTACAAATTATAACCAAATTGAACACTACAAATAATAAGTCTTCAACAAATCCACACAACAAATTGAACACTGCTAATTATATCAACCGAATCCACACAACATGCACTGCAAATAACATTGTTATCACCAAATTGAACCAAATATATGGCATAAAAAAATCAGATTATAAGGCAAACCCATATGCATTTCAGTTCACTATATAAACAGATTATATATTTAGAGCATTGAACCAAATTAGATAATTTATTCAGAGTTTAGCAAATTTGAAGGTATACATTGAATATTCAAAATAACATGAATCATTAATTCATTATTACCCAATATCAATAATTTAGGCAAAATTAATTTAGGGCTAATTACCTTAAGCTGGAGATAATGAAAGGGAGAGATAAAATTGAAGCCGTGTATTAAAGTCGTCGACGCGTGTACTGAAGCAGCATCTCGTCGGTTGCTGCTGGAGCTGGAGGCCAGAGGCAGGAGACGGCGGCCGTAAAGAGGCAGAGGCGGCGGAAGGAGGCAGAGGCTGGAGGCAAGAGGCGGCGGCCGGATGCAGAGGCAGGAGGCGGCGGCCGGAAAGAGGCAGAAACGGCGGAAGGAGGCAGAGACTGGAGGCAGGAGGCGACGAGAGGATGCCAATGAGGTGGGCTTTCGTAGAGGGGTGGGCGGAGGTGGTGGTTGCTCCCCGGCGAAGGTGGTGGTGTGGCCGGAGTGAGATGAGGGAGTTAGTGAGAGAGAGAAGAGAGAGAGAGAGTGAGATGAATGTAAGAGAGATATGAGAGAGTGAGAGACGGTGAGATTGGAGAAACCAATCAGACTATGTTTTTATAAATTATATTCTCGACAGAATTCCGTCGATGTTATTTCCGTCGACTTTACTTTAATTTCGACGAACTAGTTCGTCGAGGATAATACATATTTCGTAGAGTTTATACTCGCGCTGGCGGAAAAGCTTGGCGCCAAGGAGGAGGCTTAATTCTGACCGATATCCGTCGATGATACATTAAAGTCGACGGACTTAATCTCGACGAAATATTCAGTCGATATTAGGTTAACATCGATTGAATGTATTCATTCGAGATTACTTCCGTCGAAATAAAGCTTTTTCTTGTAACGTATTAGGTATGCGTTAAAACTTACGAGACTCGATTCCGATATATAGAGGTCGAGTTATCAGCCAGTTTGCCTAACTTACGAAAACTTAGAACAATAGTCGAAAAAGAGATCAAAACCCGTCTCGAGCTTCGAAATGACACGAAAATACAGACATAGCACCGCATAGATATTAGGCACACATTACAACTTACGGACTCAATTCTGATATACTGAGGCTGAGTTATCAGCCTGTTTGCCTACTTTGTTAAAACTTGAAGAACGCAAACTAGAATAATTTAAATATGTTCTCTTTTCGACTTTGTTATTAATATTTTAATTTTTTAGGATCTTTTTGACGAGACTCGTGGGCGTGGAGGTAGCGACACAGGGGATGACCGTGGACGTGATGGTGATGACCGTCGAGTTGATGGCGAGCAGACTCTATATGGTGGGATCGACGATGGGACCGGCGATGATGGTACTGACACCCCTGATTTGGGGTTGTAGTTATTTTGACTTTCATGTATGTACTTATACGTACGATATTTAATTGTTATTTGATGGTTTTTCATTAGTTTATAACATGTATAAATATGTGTGTGTATATATATATATATATATATATATATATATATATATATATATATATATATATATGTAAATGAATAGGGGATTTTTGAAATTTTAACAAAAATTGTCATTGTCGACGGGGTCATTGACGACGGAAACCCCATCGCTAATGTCTTACAGCAACGGTTTTGGCGACAGGCAATTGATTCTTAAAATAATACTATAATAAGTCATTACCGATGGACAATCAATTATAGCCGATGGCCTAGCCGTCGCCAATGACACTTAGATAAATAATTTCTAATGGTCATTGGCGACGAACAGTCTGTTGCCATTGTCATCGCCAATGAGTCTTGGCCGACGGTCTGCCGTCGCCATTGACCATGTTGCCGACGGCGATCGACGGGAGACAGGGGTGACAACCTGTGGGGCGACGAGAGTGGCGACGAGAGTGGCGACGGTCACTGTCGTCGCGAATGACCTCATTGCCGACGGCTGTGTAGTCATTGTCGACGACAATGTCCATCGGCAATGACCATTTTTTTGTAGTGTTAGGAGTTCTTGCTTAGCAAGAGGACTAAAGTACCACTCGAGCCAAAAACTCTCGGTTTGCTAGTGTCATTCTACTAATGCTGAGCTTGCAGTCTAGTGAAGCCCATGTGTCAACTTGTGCTGAATTTGAATGTAATGCGGTCGTGTATGTTGTTATCTGGTCTTGGTTAATCTGTGCATGAACTGAGCCTTGGTTTGGTTCTTGGAGCTGAGATACGTACATGTGTAGCTATCCACAATGAGTTTAGTTCCCCTCAACGTACAATTTTCAAGTGTAATACTTTCACATCATTAGATTTCTTGATGGTTTCTACCTTCAAACGTGTCTTATTCTTTTTTCGTCTCCATCATCAACATTTTCTGTGGCGTAATTACAATTCCAGAACTGCAGCTCTTCGAATATATCATGCATCTCCATTTTTTATTTTTCTTCAAATTAATTTGTTGATTTAAGGATCGACGTCGCAATGAAAATTGAGCAAAATAGAACTATTTATATAAGCATTAATTCTACATCTACATATATATGGATATTTCTTTTGAACGAATATATCAAACAATTAAAGTCTCTGACTTTTCATTTTAAATGAGTGCATGTACTTAATAAGTTTGAAAATTAGGTATAATCCAAAAAAATTTGCATTGATGAATTTGAAATGTCTAAAGTAATCAAAAATCATTCAAAATTGTTAGAATTATATCACACACACACACAACGGTAAAGAAATAACACAAAATTTACGTAATTTTTCGATTTGAGTACGTTCACCGGAACAACTTTCTTTTTATTCACGGAGTACATAAGAGTTTACAATATAGAGTATATATAATTGCATGCTACTTGTATTCCAATTCTAATTTACATTATAGCCGAAATACTCATAATGCCCTTTTCAACATTGTACCCCGCACCCCCCAACTTTCGGTTCAACACCGGATGGGCTAGCGCTTCGCTCCGCACTTGACCTTTTTCAAGAATTTCTCACTTATAAACCACATGTCCCAACAAAATCAAATTACTATATTATATTACATCCGTTTTAAAAGATTGTCGTTTAAAATTTTTGTATATGGATTAAAAAAGTATCATTTACCAAGTAAAATTTGTTTGAAATTTCATCACTACCCCTTTATGGGAAGTTGAAAACTATTAATAGAAGAGAGAGAATTTCTTTGGACAATGAGAGAAGGTATAGGTAATATAGGAAAATAAATAATTTAATTCTCCTTGAAAGTTATAAACGACAAATATTTTGGAACAAATTTTTTCTTCTAAAACGACAATATTTTAAAAACGGATGGAGTATGTGATCCATCTCTTTACAGACTTTCATATAGAAAGTATAGTTTTAATCAATGCAATAAATAGACTCGTAATGCTACTTCTTGTAATGAAATCTATCTATTTGGTATCGATCATATATATAATGACTATAAATATTTTTATTTTAACAAATTAAATGAAAGGAATCACATCATTTTGATATCATGTCATGACCTTGCGAATGAATGACAATGTCTATTTAATGTGTTACATAAAAAGAGTTTTAAATGTTTGTTATTATTATTTTTTTAAATGAGTTTTATTTTTTTATTATTAAAATAAGGGTAAATTTTGGATGATCTTTTGAAATTTTAAAAAAATGTATACTTGTACAATAATTTCAAAATAAAATACAGAAGAATGATTTCATCTTGGATGAAAAAGTTAACAAATTCAGTTGATCTCACGATTATACGAATTTATGTACGTGTGTGTCTATTTGAATTTTACCCTTAAAATAAAATAAGACAACATCTTGAAATTTAAGCTTATAATTTGATTATCGTGCAATTATTAATAAATTAAATGTTATTATTATTTTCTTTACATAAAAGAGTATCATTAATTTGTCAAATATTTTTTATAAAAATAACTTTTATGTATAAGGTATTTTTTTTTTCATGTTGTTAAACTTATCTTGATCATCTAGATATGAGAATCGGCGAATGAAACATATAAAAGCAATAATTGAATCCAAAAAAATTGTCATTAAATTTACTTTAAAAAATTAAATTTACCAAAAAATTAATAACTTACCAAAAGGGTAAAATTTTCATTAAATTTACTTTAAAAAATTATTAATGGTTTTATATGAAAATTATAATAATAATAATTTACTTTAAAATTAATAATGGTCCTATATTTACCCTTTTTGGTACAAAAAAATAATTGAATAAATGTAAAAATGAAACTCAATATTACACATAAGTATTTTTTTAGTCACGTGTCGCTGTAATTTCATCAATTTTTTGACGTGACACTATTAATTATACATAATCATAAAAATTTAAAAGTTTAATCTCCTAATAGAAAAGTTTGAGAAGACAATCCCTAAAGTGGAAAAAAAATAAAGTTTAATTCCCTAATTGAAAAAATTAATAAGAAAATCTTCAAAGTGGAAAAATATTAAAAGTTTAATCCCTTAATTAAAAAAATTGAAAGGACAATCCCCAAAGTGAAAAAAAAATTAAAAGTACAGGATATTAATTATTTAGGTCTTTTTATTTCTAGACTTACCAACTTGTTTTTGGTCCACAACGTCAAAAAATAGCTTACATAATTGCCTGAGCTTGTTTTTTTTGGCCGATCTATAGGAAGAGGGGATGCATATATGTACTATAAATCCTCGAGCAATGATACCATGAAATTTTTTGCGGATTATACAGTAGTATTTTTCAAAAAATCGAGGGTAATTTGGGCAGAAACTTTCAGATTCTCCCTCAGTCCATAAAAATGAAATTTGTAGCTAATCTTTCTGCATTTTTTTTCTTGAAAAATATATAGAAGAAGAATATTTTAGGAAGGAAATTGTTATTTTAGAAAGTGGGTCATATCTTCACGTGAGAGGGGGTCATGTGAAATTATTAGATAACTTTTTGAATCCTATTAAGAAAAAATTTGTTATTACGGAAAGAAAGATGTCCTATTTTAAAAATAGGTTATTATTATATGTTGGAGACCTATTATGGGAAGGGTAGGAATATTATTTTGAAAGTAGTCATATTTGTAGTATGTATATTTATTATGTGAGAGTGTACTAATAAAATTAGGAAAAGAGAATTATGGGTACTCTATAAATAGTCTTTTGTGTTTAGAGAAAGAACACAACCAAGAGGTAGTTACATCTTAAAGAGTTGAAAGAGAGTGTGATTCGGTCTTGGATTGTTGTGTGAGAGAAGGTTTTATCAACGTTTATTCCTGTGCAAAAAAGTTGTACCGTAGAGATTAATATATATTGAAGTTGGTTTTGTGGATTAGGTCATTGAGGAACAAACCACATTAAATATTTTGTTGTTTTTCTTTCTTAAGTGTTATTGTTTATTTTGCGTGACTTAATTCCCATCATGTGGTATCAAAAGCAAGGTTGATTGGATCCTAGTTAGAGAAAATTATTTCACGTAATACATTGGAAGCGAATTTGGGTAAATTTGAATTTCCAATTTTCGATGGGAAAAACTCGAGAAGAGTTATGCTTCGAAGTCGCTAACCAACAAATTGTGCTTGAAGATGGAATTGTACTCCTTGAAGATGGATGAAGTGACAAATCTCCATGATCATCTAAATACTTTTAACATGTTAGTATCTTAAAATTATTTCACGTAATACATTGGAAGCGAATTTGGGTAAATTTGAGTTTCCAATTTTCGATGGGAAAAACTCGAGAAGAGTTATGCTTCAAAGTCTCTAACCATCAAATTGTGATTGAAGATGGAATTGTACTCCTTGAAGATGGATGAAGTGACGAATCTCCATGATCATCTAAATACTTTTAACATGTTAGTATCTCAATTGTTGAATACAGATGAAAATTTTGAAATGAGAAGTCGTTACTCTTATTGTCATCTCTTTGCCCAAGTCTTAGAAGTCGACGGTGCAAACACTATTGGTGGGAAAATCAACTTTGATTTTAGATGAGGTGATTTCTGTTTTACGAGAAAGTCAAATAATTGATGGGAGAAGAGAGCAACAATATTGGTGAGCAAGCACAAATCGTGGAGGGTTCTAACTGAGGGAGACGTCAATGAAGAGATGATAGTAGAGGAAGATCAAGATTCAGGCCTAGACATTTCAGTGATAGAGAGTGTTACTATTGTGAAGCGAAAGGTCACATCCAATAGCAATGCAAAATATTAAAGGATGACATGAAGAATTTAAGCAAGTATCAAGAAAAATTGAAGGACAGAGAAATTTGAATATGTTATTTGCTTAGTGAAGCTGAAGAAGAAGTTGTTTTAATAGTTAAAAATGATTATAATGAAAACGAATGGGTATCTATGCATATATGCAAGGAGAGAGATTGATTTAAGAGTTTGCATGAAGATGGAGAATTTGGCTACGTTAATGCGGTGAATAAAGAGAGAGTGAAGATTGAAGCTGGTTGAAGTGTTTGTTTCAAACTTCAGGATGGTTTTACGAAGATTCTTGGAAAGATATGTTATGTCCCTAGTTGTGGTGAATATAATTTCTTTGGAAAAATTATCCTCACGTGAATTGATATACATATGTGGGTCAAGAAAATTCGTGCAAGGTGTTCAAGGAAGACAAATTAATTCTCCATTAATGTAGGAAGAATGGAAAATTAATTTGTGTTAGATGGGAAGTCTATGCGTGGAAAGAAGACCAAGAGGGGTGTTTGATAAAAACTGAATGAATCTGAATTTGAATGAAAAAAGTTATTTGAAAATTAACATGTCGAAAACATCTGAATGACAAAATTTTATTATTTTACCTTTCTGAAAAAATTCAAAATTGTTGTAAATTTATTTATTATTACTTAATATAATAGTTAATATTTTTAGTTTTTTTTACTTTATTCATCTGCTCATTCAGCAAAAAAAATCTGATTTGGTCATTCAACTCAATCATCTGACCAATTCAGCCATTCAGATATTTTTTTTCCAAAAGTAACGCACTTAGTGAAATTTCGAGACGAAGTTGAAGTGTTTGGGGATTCGAGTCAAGTGAGGAATTGTTAGTAACTCTTTGAATCCTATTAAGAGAAGAATTGTTATTATGGAAAGAAAGGTGTTCTATATATTTTTAATAGGATATTTATTATATATATGTTGAAGTCCTATTATGAGAAAGAATCTTATTTTTTATAGAAATATTATTTTGGAAGTTGTCCTATTTGTAGTAAGTATATTTATTATGTGAGAATGTCCTAATTAAATTAGGAAAAGAAAGTCGTGGCTACCCTGTAAATATTGTCTTGTGTTTAGAGCAAGAACACAATTTATGTTTAGAGAAAGAACACAATTAAGAGCAGTAACATCCTATAATTGAGTGTGTGAGATGGTTTTTTCAGTTTTTATTCCGTACAAAAAAATTAATTAATATATTAAAATTAATCTTGTGAATTAGGTCATTGAGTTGAGTGTTATTGTTTATTTTGGGTGACTTGTATAATTCCTAACAGAAATATCAAATACTGCGAAAATAGTTTCAATTTTCATTTGCAATGGAGAGTTCTGTGCAGAAGATCACCAATACCTATCCTGTTAATTAATTCCCAGACTTTCTTCCCAAAATTAAAAACAGCAAGCAACTAATTACATTACTTAATTTCTCCCTCTCTGAAATATAATCACTCCAACGCTTGCAATTGCTTAAACGGATCATGATAAGAATTGAACTAATAATTTTAAATAAACGATCTAACAAATGCTGTTACCGCTAGCTACTACGAATCTCCGATCACGCACTACTACTATATTTTCTTCTCAACAATCAACATCACCGTCTTTATGACCACGGCTGATGAAATTAATTATCAGCCGATCTTCGCCGGGAGGAGTAATCCGAATGACCTTCCGGCCAATAATTTGGAACCTGCACGATCTGTAGCCGCCCTGCCTCCCTCACTTTTTCCATATTAAATAGCGGCCGTCCGTTTCTGTTCAAAGTTGACAAAAGTGGCGGGAAAATCCTCGCCCTTGCTCTATCTCTGTCTTTGATCACCACTGGCACCGCCGCCGTTCCAAATCCTGAATCCTCCTTTACTACCATCGGCGGCGACGCCATCTCCATCTCCTCCTTCAGAGTATACCAGACTCCGTTCTCCGTTTCAAACCCTAGGAGGCCTTCCGTAGATTTGGCGAAGAAGCGTTCATCGTCGCCGGCACTTGTCCTATTATTTTCACTTGAATCTGCGCCTTTGACCGCACTATCATCGTCTCCGTTTCCGGCATCGGAAGCACTAACTTTTCCGGCAATGGAGTCATCATTATTGTCGCTGGCTGCAGTGAACGTCAAACTAATTCCGGATTCTCTGTTCCGGCGACTGAATGTGGGGACATCGTCGGAGGGATCGAGAACGGACCGCAAAAAACTCATGAATTGCTAATAAAGTTCTCCAACTAATGAATTGCTAATAAAGTTCTCCCCGGAGATTAGCCATTACTGCAAATATATATATGAACGAGGGAATATTTAATGGGGTCTTACAATTTGGAAATTCTGTGGATAATTGTGATAAATATAAGGTAATTAACTAGACAATTAGGCGTTGCTGGATTTACGCCTTCAATCACAACTTGAGAATTATATGCATGGGATTTAGGATTTGTATATCCAAATCCAAATCCAATTCCGATTCCAATTCCAATTCATATCCCTATCCATTCTTTTACTCACTTTTTTTTCCCATATATATTACCAATATTTATGTTGATTATTTAATTATAAGTCATGTGATATGTATTAATGATAATTTTTTTTAAATATATATAATAAGTGAGATTTTTCTATAATTTCTATTAATCTCATATATTGATAAATTTTATAATTATAATTCGACATAAATTTATCATAATATATAAAATAACTCTTAATTTATATGTTTTATTTATCTCTTTTATTGTAATACATAACATAACTCTTAACCTATATGTTTCATTTATCTCTTACAAAAAAATTATTATATTTAACTAAGCAAGACTGTGGTTCGCGTAAAATTATGATGATATTGGATAACTTATAAGTTAAAATTTAAATTAAATTATAAGCTATTTATAAATAATAATTTATAAAAAAAAATAATTTGACACCAATTTTATTTATAAGTTAAGAGTTAAGTTAAAATAAGTTGTGAAAGTTTTTTTTACTGACAATGACTTATAACTTATAAGTAAAAATAAATTGTAAAAATTGCTAAAAAAAATTAATAAAAAAATATTTGAATTCAACATTTTATCATAAAAATTATCATTCCAAAATTAAAAAGAAGCACAGCTTCAATATACATGAGTTTTTCTTTTTTGTTTTTTTGACATAGTATCCATGAGTTAATAATTAACAATATTATTACTACTCTTTTAAAAAATTTAATATAAATTATTTTTTTCTTTTTTTATTATTCTTTCTAAATTTTGATACTTCCAAGTTACAAAGCTCAAAAAAATTAAAGGCGAATAAAACTTAAGTAAATATTGAGAAAAAATTTATCTAAGTAAATGTAAATTTGATTATTATTTTATAAATTTTAATATCAATTAAAAAATTAAAATAAAAAATAGTTGGAGGGAGAGCGAACGGGAAGGATAAAGAGTGTGAGAGAGATGGAGAAAGGGAGATAGATATAAAGAGAGAAATTAGATGTAATTTGTGGAGGAAAAAAATGAAAAGTAGAATAGTAATTATATTTAGTCAAACGTATTTATTTAAAATGATTTATAAGTCATTTTTTGAGAAAAAATATTACTTCTCAAAAACAATTTATAAGTAAAAAAATTAAGTCATGATCAAACACCCAACAAAAAAATGACTTCTAAATTAGTTTGATCAATTTATAAGCCATGGTCCATAATCTAAATATTTATTTATACTAAATATCTATTTTATAAAAAAAAAATGAGGGAAAGTTGTTATTGGTGAATTCTGATCCGAATTTTAATTAAATGTGATTGTAAAGCTACCCAAAAGATAATTAAACATATCCTTCGAGCGAAAAATATGTACTTTTGTACTTTCGAATTTAATTAGGGTTTCTTATGTGTGTGAATATATATATATATATATATATATATATATAAGATGGGGTTCATGAAATTCTATGACGTACGAAATCTCCAAAAGATAGTGAAATTGTTAACCGTCAACAGTAGACTAGCTCAAAATTTGATTGAACCACGTAAATTTTGTATATCATGTGATTGTTTATTATTTTTTGTTGCGTTGTTATTCTCTAACAAAAGCAAATGATGCCTTGAAGTTGTACTTTTTTTAAAAAAATATATTTTTCCCTTTTTTATCTCTAAAATTTCACCCATATTTTTTCATCCATATATATTTTACAATTGTTATTCAAATATATCAATACAAGTATATAACAAGTCAATAGGATATCTTATCCGAATTAATTTGGTTGGTTATTTCAAAGGTAATTTAGACATCAATTTAAAATTCTCAAATACAAATTATATAATTATAATAATACATGTTCAAATTCAATGAATATAATTTAATATATATATATATGTATATATATATATATATATCTATATATAAAATTCTCAAATACAAATTATATAATTATAATAATACATGTTTAAATTCAATGAATATAATTATAATTTAATATATGTATATATAAAATTCTCAAATACAAATTATATAATTATAATAATACATATTCAAATTCAATGAATATAATTATAATTTAATATATATATATATATATGTATATATATATATATATATATATATATATATATATATATATATATATATATATATCAATACAAGTATATAACAAGCCAAAAATAGATCTTATCCAAATTAATGCTTATTCAAATTAATATGATTGGTCATTTCAAGGGTAATTTGAACATCGACTTATAATTCTGAAAAAAGTATTAATATCACACACACACACACACATACATATATATATATATATATATATATATATATATATATATATATATATATATATATATATATATATATCAATACAAGTATATAACAAGCCAAAAATAGATCTTATCCAAATTAATGCTTATTCAAATTAATATGATTGGTCATTTCAAGGGTAATTTGAACATCGACTTATAATTCTGAAAAAAGTATTAATATCACACACACACACACACACACATATATATATATATATATATATATATATATATATATATATATATATATATATATATATATATATATATATATACACACTCCCTCCATTCCTTAATATAAGTTATTTTAGAGAAGTATTTTTGTCACTTAATATAAGTCGTTTAATAATTTCAAGTAAGTATTAATTGCTTAGTTTCCAAAATTACTTCAAGTAATAAATATAATTTTGGTTCCTCTCATATTTTTTGCCTAATAAATAACACTATCTTTTTTCAATATAAGGGCAATATAGACAATTAATATTATATTTAATGTTATACAATCATTTTTTTTATACTTATGCATAACTCTAAAAACTGATAACCGTATTTAGCACATGTTCCAAACTTGCCTTATTAATTACACACTGTGACGCCTCCAAAATAGGTACACATCACCCATCTTGAGTCACCAAATACATGGTATAAAATTCAAATACAACTTAATTATACAACAGTCGTGTAAAATACGACAAAATATAATCTAAGAGTTTTAATAAGAATATTGTCATCTAGACAATATCCACACTCAATGGAGTCCTCAGTATATTTATTATCACACTATTTTATAGAATAGTGAGGACTACTAAAACAACCATCTAGACTGTCAATCTGTTCCCCGACTCGTCCCAGCTATATACTCATTTCCTAAAGCGAACAGTGAAGGAAAGGGTGAGCTCAACTAGCCCAGTAAGAAATATTATGACTAAGATAATGTAAAATAATTTATCGTTAGCCTTCAACAGTGTTAAACTGATAAAATATAACAAATATCAAGTTTAACTGCAGCGGAACAAGAAATCCATTAGAAGAGTCAAGTAGAGAATAAAATCTACTATCTTCTATGATTTAAAAAGTTTTTCATCACTTTTATCGCTGAGACTCGGCTTAATAAATAAACCACATCATCCCTGCACTACGGCCAAGGATATTCATTAGTATCACGACCACAAATTATCCATGCACTACGGGCCAAGGATATTCGTGTATTCATAAATGGTCATGATCATGCCAACAACTGTCCATCAATGCACTACGGCCAATAAGGACTTTTACCACATCATTTGTAACATTACGGTCATGATTATACCAAATAATCTCTGGTCATAATTACACCACGTCCATCTATGCATTACAGGCCACATATAACTTTCAACATATTATAAACATGAGGATGATGACAATGATATAAGAATTTAATAAAACAAGTTCAAGGATAAATTTTTAAAGATTTATAATTTAATTTATCTAGAAATCAATAACGTCCAAATTGTCAACATGATACTGTTTTGTGGAGTAAAATTCAAGAATACTCAGAAGAATATTTCCATGAAAAGATATTGGATGAAGCGCAAATATCCAGGATATTTTACTAATTTTATGGAGTATAGAAGCCAAAACTTTAACTAACTGAGTATAATAGAATATATGAACTGCAAATAAATTTTTGCCCTCCATGCGGTAATCCACGTAGACAGATCATTTCCACAATTTAATAAGGAATGAATACGAAGAATCATTCACCATGCATGCGGTAATCCACATAGACATGTTATTCTAACAGAATAATAAAGAATGGAACCAGGTCATGCGTAATCCGAACAGACAGGATATTCTAATAGAATAATAAAGAATGGAACCAGGTCATGCGTAATCCGCATAGACAGGATATTCCAACAGAATAATAAAGAATGGAATAACAACAGAATTCACCAGGCATGCGATAGACCGCACAGACAGGTTATTCCAACAGAATAATAAAGAATGGAATAACAGAAGAATTTTACCATGTATGCGGTACTTCACATAGACAGGTTATTCCAACATAATAATAAAGAATGGAATAACAACCCTTACGAGTATTGAAAGAAAATAACCCTCTCCATGAATACGAAATAATAATACCCCTTACCTTAGAAGAAGACTAGATACTGGAATAGTGAGGTAGCAGACTTCTCTTCTTCTTTCTCTCTATAATTTCTCTATAGCTTTAGTGAATTGGTGAGAAATGAAGGAAGAATAAGCTTCTATTTATAGTAAAATATAGTTTCGAGAATTGCACGTTTTGGGGCTCAAAATATTACAGTATAATACATTCTTCTTTTTCTTCATTTTTAATTTAATGCTGCAAGTATTATCAAACTTGCACCACCTCCCCTAATAGTAAATAATGTGAATTAATAGTACATAAATGTGAACAAATAGTTATAAGCATGTGAAATAATAGCTAATCAGTTGCTCATTTATCCGATTATTATCCGATTGGTCAATATAACCTCCAGACATCGATTATTATCGAAATAAATGTCGATTTCCACTAACACTAATAATTCCAACACAATGGAACTATCAATTTCATCTTTAATCAACAAAATTATTCATCATTAATATTATAACTCACAATATTTAACAACCAGGTTGTTCCCAGGAAAGATGGAGCTTTCCGATAAGGATTTCTCCTTATTGGCGCGCAATTAGGTGACCAAACCTCTCCTTGACAGAACTTCTAGACATTGTCAATATTGCAAATAATAATATGAATAACTTTGTCATCTCAATTATTGAATTTAATAATAATAATTATTATGCAGATGATACTGTGATAATAATTAAATCAATAATATGAGAGATATGATGCAACAATTACTGTAGCAATAATTGAGTATAACTGAGTGACTTCTCACGTAAGCATCAATAATCAATACCGTGTGCAACTATGCAACCACGCGTATTACTGTACTTTTACTACCGGGTAGTTCAACAGTTTAACGGTAAAACTTTCGTCGTTATTTTTACAAAAAGATAATTCTGTCGTTTTCTAACTACGACAATACTTCCGTTGTTGGGTCCATCAATGATTGTGCCGTCGTACGAATATTTCCTGTTAAATCGAATATTCCCCGACCAATCGAATATTATATAACCACTTGCTTGCTTTGCAAAATTTATAAATATTACCCACAGCTATAACATTATATCAAATCCAAACCATAATATTCAAAAATATATTTAGAAAAAATTATTCTTTATTCATAAAAGTTGGGGATCTTACAACCTCCCCTTCTTATGAAATTTCGTCCTCGAAATTATGGTGCGTACCTGGTATGTCGAAGAGGTGGGGATACCTTGATTTCATTTTTGATTCTAACTCCCAGGTCATTTCCTAAACATCGTGGTTTCTCCATAAAACTTTAACTTGAAGTATAACTTTAGAGCGTAGAATATGATCCTTCTTATCCAAGATTTTAGCAGGTAACTCTTCATACGTTAAATCTTCATCTATCTCGTCTGGTTCTAATTCAAGTAATGTGGTTCAGGTCTTTCACATATTTACGTAACATAGATATGTGAAAAACGTTATGAACACGAGACATACTTGGCGGTAAGACGAGTCTATAGGCCACAGTTCTACTCAATCGAGGATTATAAATGGGCCAATGAATCGAAGATTGAAGCTTTCCCCTCTTTCCAAATCTCGTAACTCCTTTCCATGGAGCAACACGTAACAACACATGATCTCCAATATTGAATTTCACGTTCTTTCGATGAAGATCAACATAACTCTTTTGTCGATCTTGTGAGGATTTTTATACGTTGTCGGATCGTTTGAATCTTTTCGTAGTCACTACGTACCAAATTCCGGTCCCAACAACGTTGCTTCACCCACCTCATCCAGCATACTAGAGAACGAAACTTTCTTCCATACAATGCCTCAAATAGAGCCATGCCAATACTTACTTGATAACTATTGTTATAGAAAAACTCCACCAATGATAAGAACTTGTCCCAACTTTCCTTGAAGTTCAAGGACACAGAGTATTAATAAATCTTCAAGAGTTTAAATAGTCCTCTCGACTGCCCGTCTGTTTGAGGATTATATGCCGAACTAAATCGTAAATCCGTGCCCATAACTTTTTACAAACTAACCCAAAATCGTGAAGTGAATCTTGGGTCTCGATCAGAAACTATGGATACTGGCATACCATGCAATCTTACAATCTCGTTTATATACATACGAGCAAAACGGTAAAGTGTATAACCCAAATCGCATCTATGCCTTGAGAAACCTTGGGAAGACCAGTAACGAAATCCATGGTAATGTGCTCCCACTTCCATTCTGGAATTTCAAGTGGTTGCAATGGACCTTTTGGCACTTGATGCTCCGCATTGACTCGTTGACAAGTTAGACACCTTGAGATAAACCCCGCTATCTCCCTTTTCATATTGCTCCACCAAAATGTATGTCGAAGATCACGATACATTTTGGTACTCCCATGATGGATTACAAATGGTGTGTTGTTCGCCTCCATCATGATTTTATGCTTCAAGTCAGAATCGTTAGGAACACAAAGTCTGGAGTTGACTTGAAGTATTCCTTCTTCATCGATTCTTGCTTCCGGAATAACACCTTCTTGTACTTTCTCCCTCATACGCATCAGCTCTAGGTCTGTAGCTTGAGCAGCTTTAACTTTATCGATTAACATCGAGTCTACTCGTATATTTGCCATCATCACATGGGTCCCTTGAGTCTTTAACTCTATCTCCATCCCTCTTAAGTCATACACAATGGGTCTTTGCGTTGAAAATATTGCACTCGTACCCACATATGATCTTCTACTCAATGCGTCAGCTACTACGTTCGCTTTTCCAGGATGGTATTGGATGGTATGATCATAATCTTTCAATAGCTCAAGCCATCATCGTTACCGCATGTTGAGTTCCTTTTGAGTGAAGAAATATTTGAAGCTTTTATGATCGTATAGATCTCCACCTTCTCTCCATACAGGTAATGCCTCCAAATCTTAAGCGTAAAATCGACAGCTGCCAACTCTAGATCATGAGTAGGATAATTCCTCTCATATTCTTTGAGTTATCGTGAGGCATATGCTATGACTTTCCATATTGCATGAGAATACATCCTAACCCTTTGCCTGAAGCATCACTGTAGATGACAAATCCCTCCTGAGCCAGATGGTATTGTTAGAACAGGTACTGAATTAAGCCTCCTCTTGAGTTGTTGAAAACTCTTCTCACATTTTTTGCTCCAACCGAATTTTGTATCTTTTCGAGTCAGCTGAGTTAATGGAGTAATGATTCGAGAAAACCCTTCTATGAATCTCCGATAATAACCAGCTAAGCCGAGAAAGCTACGTACTTCAGTCACTGACTTAGGTTGATCCCATTTTTGAATTGCTTCAATCTTTGTCGGGTCAACAGATATTCCATGATTTGATATCACGTGCCCAAGGAATGCTACTTCCTCAAGCCAGAACTCGCATTTGGAGTATCAGCCTCAAGTGTTGCTCATGATCTTCATGACTTTTGGAGTAAATGAGGATGTCATCAATAAAGACGACCACAAAGTGATCCAAATATTCCTTGAATACTCGGTTCATCATATCCATAAAGGCAGTAGGAGCATTAGTCAATCCAAAAGACATGACTAGGAATTTGTAATACTCATACCGAGTTCTGAAAGCAGTCTTTGGAATGTCCTCAGTTTTAATCTTCAACTGATGATATCCGGAACGAAGATCAATCTTTGAAAAGAATTTGGCTCCTTGCAACTGGTCAAACAGGTCATCAATGCGAGGCAACGGGCACCTATTTTTTATGGTGACATGATTCAACTCCCGATAATCAATACAAAGTCGCATACTTCCATCTTTATTCTTCACGAATAGAACAGGATCACCCCAAGGAGACGTACTAGGACGAATGAAACCGATGTCTAAAAATTCCTGCAGTTAAGTTTTTAACTTCTGAAGTTCAATAGGAGCCATTCGATATGGGGCTTTGGAAATGGATTTTATATCGGGTTGAAGGTCGATACCAAACTCAATTTCACGCTCCGGGGGTAGGCCAGAAAGTTCTTCGGGGAATACGTCAGGGAATTTATTAACAATAAAAATATCATTCAAATTTGACTTACTTTTGTTTAAATCTGTGACATGAGCTAAGAAAGCTTGACATTCGATTTTTAATAAACGAATAGCTTTATGAATTGAGATGACCGTGATTGATTTTAATGATTTGGTCGCTTGAATTCACATAATAGGTTGATTAGGAATATAAAAGCTAACAACCTTACGAAAACAATCAATTTTAGCATGATGAGGAGTTGACCAATCAATCCCTAGAATCATGTCAAATGCAAGTATTTTTAAGGAAATAAGATCGACAGGTAATGTGAGGGTACCGATTTGAACCAAACAAGATTTATAAAAGTGGATGTAATGAAGGTTTCTCCCAACGGAGTTTCAACAGATAAGTCAAAGTCTAATTTCTCGGGAGTCAAATTTAAATGTTGAGCGCAAGTAGGAGAAATAAAAGAATGGGTAGAACCGGTATGAAATAAGGTATATACTTCGCTAGAGTTGATGATGAGCTTACCCGTGATAACCTCTTTCTGGTTCCTTTCTTTCTGGGAGGTCACAACAAACCTTATCCCTTGAACTACTAGTTTTGACTTGTCTGGGACGACATTTGGTGTCACCGTTCCAACTGGACTTGGCTTTCCTGTACGATAAAATCTAGCTAGGTGACCTTCTCTTCCATAATTGTAACACGTTTTGGACTGCTACGCACAGTTTGGTATGATATGTCCCTCCCCTCTGCATTTGAAGCATATGATAGGTGGTCATTCTTTTTCCTTAACCACGGGTGCTGATGCTGACATCTTTCCATCATTATTGAATCTCATATTCTTGAAATGTCCATTTTATTATCTTGGTCATGATTACCACCGAAGTGGTTACCATTTCTGGCATGTTGATTCCCTCCACGTTTGTTGTCACCGCTTCGATGACTGCTACCACTGGTATTATCATTTTATCGGCTGCTTTCTCTTTGTTGAGTTGACTCGTTATCGCGCTCTAATAACTGAGCCCTATTTACAACATCTGAATACAAACACAATTTATGAGAAATTAGATATTAACGTATCTCGGGTTTTAAACCTCTTAGAAACATCCACGTCATTCTCTCATCATTGTCAACCAAGTGAGACGCAAACCGGGACAACTCGGTAAACTTAGCTTCATATTGCGACACGGTCATATTGTTCTGCTCCAACTTGATGAACTCTACCTTATTCATGTGACGAATACTTTCGGGAAAGTACTTGTTATTGAATACTTCTTGGAACTTCTCCCAAGACATCTTCAGTGCGACAGGTTGAGTACGCTTTATCGATTCCCACCAGTAATCTACCTCTCCTCGTAATATGAGGTGGAAAAGGGAACCTTTTGCTCCAAGACATCAAATATCTTGGTGATCTGCTTTATCCACGTCTCCGCCTTAAGTGGTTTTGGCTCTCCAATAAACTCTGGTGGTCCTAGCTCCTTGAATTGTTTAGCGGTGAACATCCGAGAGTTACCTGTGTTTCCACCTGCATTTTGGATAGGAGTCTCTCTTGCCTGATGTTGTACGAATTACAGAAAGCTCCTAAACATTTCGTCGTTCTCCATTTGGTCGGTGTTGTTGTTCACCTAAGGATTATTGCCTTTCTGATGCACATTATCCTGTGTGTTGATCTATGGTGACTCAACGGTCTCCTGTGCTCCATTGCTATTCTCAACATTCTTGGATATCATTTTCAAATACTTCCACAAAACAAGGGTTAATTGAAATGTCACATATTATCCCTATACTCTGACCGACCAATTAAATACCAAATAAACTTAGGTAGGTCATGCTAGCGAAGGAATTTCCCGTCTCTCCCCTCCTAGTTCTTGTCTCACATCTCAGCCAGGGATTATATCCCTAAGCTCTGATACCAACTGTGACACCCCCAAAATAGGTATACATCACCCATCTTGAGTCGCCAAATATATGGTACAAAATTCAAATACAACTTAATTATTCAATAGTCGTGTAAAATACGACAAAACATAATCAAAGAGTTTCAATAAGAATATTGTCATCTAGACAATATCCAAACTCAATGGAGTCCTCATTACATTTATTGTCAAGCTATTTTATAGAATAGTGAGGACTACTAAAACAACCATCTGGACCGTCAATCCGTTCCCCGACTCGTCCCAGCTATATTCTCATTTATTGAAGAGAACAGCGAAGAAAAGGGTGAGCTCAACTAGCCCGGTAAGAAATATTATGACTAAGATAATGCAGAATAATTTATCGTTAGCCTTCAACAGTGTTAAACTGATAAAATATAACAAACATCAAGTTTAACTGCTGCGGAACAAGCAATCCATTAGAAGAGTCAAGTAGAGAATAAAATCTACTATCTTCTATGATTTAAAAGGTTTTTCATCACTTTTATCGCGGAGACTCAGCTTAATAAATAAACCACATCATCCTTGCACTACGACCAAGGATATTCATTAGTATCACGACCACAAATTATCAATGCACTACGGACCAAGGATATTCATGTATTCATCAATGGTCATGATCATGCCAACAACTGTCCATCAATGCACTACGGCCAATAAGGACTTTTACCACATCATTTGTAACATTACGGTCATGATTATACCGAATAATCCCTGGACATAATCACACTAAGTCCATCTATTCACTACATGCCATAGATGACTTTCAACATATTATAAACATGAGGATGATGACAATGATATAAGAATTCAATAAAATAAGTTCAAGGATAAATTTTTAAAGATTTATAATTTAATTTATCCAGAAATCAATAACGTCCAAATTGTCAACATGATACTGTTTTGTGGAGTAAAATTCAAGAATGCTAAGAAGAATATTTCCATGAAAAGATACTGGATGAAGCGCAAATATCCAGGATATTCTACTAATTTTATGGAGTATAGAAACTAAAACTTTAACCAACTAAGTATAATAGAATATATGAAACTGCAAATAGATTTTTTCCCTCCATGCGGTAATTCACGTAGATAGATTATTTCCATAATTTAATAAGGAATGAATACGAAGGATCATTCACCATGCATGCGGTAATCAACAAAGACAGGTTATTCCAACAGAATAATAAAGAATGGAACCAGGTCATGCGTAAACCGCAGAGACAGGATATTCCAACAGAATAATAAAGAATGGAATAACAACAGAATTCACCAGGCATGCAATAGACCGCACAGACAGGTTATTCCAACAGAATAATAAAGAATAGAATAATAGAAGAATTTCACCATGTATGCGATACTTCGCATAGACAGGTTATTCCAACATAATAATAAAGAATGGAATAACAACCCTTACGAGTATTGAAAGAAAATAACCCTCTTCAAGAATACGAAAGAATAATACCCCTTACCTTAGAAGAAGACTAGATACTGGAATAGTGAGGTAACAGACTTCTCTTCTTCTTTCTCTCTATAATTTCTCTCTATAATAATTGCTCTATAGCTTTAGTGAATTGGTGAGAAATGAAGGAAGAATGAGCTTCTATTTATAGTAAAATATAGTTTCAATAATTGCACGTTTTGGGGCTCAAAATATTACAGTTTAATACCTTCCTCTTTTTCTTCATTTTTAATTTAGTCCTGCAAGTATTATCAAACTTGCACCACCTCCCATAATAGTATATAATGTGAATTAATAGTACACACATGTGAACAAATAGTTATAAGCATGTGAAATAATAGCAATTAATTGCTCATTTATCTGATTAATTACCCGATTGGTCAATATAACCTCCAGACATCAATTATTATCGAAATAAATATCGATTTCCACTAACACTAATAATCCCAACACAATGAAACTATCAATTTCATCTTTAATCAACACAACTTATTCATCATTAATATTATAACTCACAATATTTAACAACCAGGTTGTTCTCAGGAAAGAGGGGGCTTTCCGATAAGGATTTCTCCTTTTAGCGCGCAATTAGGTGACCAAACCTCTCCTTGACAGAACTTCTAGACATTGTCAATATTGCAAATAATAATATGAATAACTTTGTCGTCTCAATTATTGATTTAATAATAATAATTATTATACAAATGATAATATGACAATAATTGAATTAATAATATAAGAGATATGATGCATCAATTATTGTAGCAATAATTGAGTATAACTGAGTGACTTCTCACGTAAGCATCAATAATCAATATTGTGTGCTACTATGCAATCATGTGTATTACTGTACTTTTACTACTGAGCAGTTTAACAGTTTAATGGTAAAACTTTCACCGTTATTTTTATAAAAAGATAATTCTGTCATTTTCTAACTATGAAAATACTTCTGTTGTGGGGTCCACCAATGATTGTACCGTCGTACAAATATTCTCTGTTAAAAAGAATATTCCCCGACCAATCGAATATTATATAACAACTTGCTTACTTTGCAAAATTTGTAAATATTACCCACAACTATAACATTATATCAAATCCACACCATAATATTCAAAAATATATTTTGAGAAAATTATTCCTTATTCATAAAAGTTGGGGATCTTACACACACGCTTTTAATTGCACAAACATTTCAAAATTTCACCAATTCTCAAAGTTAAATTTAGTTGTTTTTTATGAAAACAAAATTCTACTAATTAATATAGTAGTATTATGGAGTAGTGTTTTCTAGGGCATCTTTCATGCTCATGGTATATTTTTCAGTTAAGAAAAGTCAACTATAGCATAATTTTTTTCTATATTACTCCTCTAGTCCATTAATATAAGTCGTTTTAGAGATATATTTTTGTTTCTTAATATTTATCATTTGAGAATTTCTAGTAAGCATTAATTATTTAATTTTTAATATTATTCTAAATATTAAATATAACTTTGATTTCCTCGCTATTTTCTGTCCAATAAATAGCGCTCTATTTCTAGAGTCAAGTAATGAGAGATTCACTATCTTCTGAATCATGCCTTACCTGAATGCCAATCTTTCTTGCCCATTTTTGAGACCCGTAATATGAATTTATGAAAGATGGATAGAAATAAAAAAAAGTTGCCTTGAGGAGAGAGAGACCTAACGCATAGCCGATGCACAATATCCAATCTTTTTTGCAGTTGTTAGAGAAGTGAATTCCAAAACACCACAATTAAGTAAACTAAAATAGCATATCCTTCCCTCACTCTATTTCATTACAGGAAATAGTCGGGAAGTATATAGAGCGGACAATATCCCCCTCTTCGCTACGCTCGTCTCCCCTCAAAGAGAAAAGGGGGAGATAAAGTAGAATCAATTGAAGTGGATGTTTCAGGAGTTCATTCAAGCGTAGGGGTAGGGCTTCATTCAGACGTACAAACCACTATTGTATTGGAATTAGGCGCCCATCTTTTGATTGTTGTTAACTAATCTCTTCAATGTTCGATTCTACTCTATGTTAGAACATTTCTGTGAATGATATTCTGATATGTTGTCTTGTCTTAGATTATAGCACCAATATCCCGAAAAAGCTCACTTAATGCGAGTATAATTCCGATAAGAATCTTCCATCAGTTAAGTAGCTGACAGAAGGCGTTATAATGTTCAACGGTCATTAGCGACATTTCCGAGTTAAGAGTTTTTTTTTTGAGAAACACTGCTACTAACATCTCTAAAGGAAGTTGTATAGGATCCCCCGATGAGAGATGAAAGTGGCGAAGAGGGAATATGATTCGCTCTATACTTGTGACACCCCCAAATTCAGACCACACTTGTACCAAATTTGGTTGTCACGTACTAACTCTAATAATAAATTAACATCTCACATAGCGAAATAATAGAATAAATTACATTGTAATAATATAATTATTCTCGTTCCAAGGGTTCGTAACTTAAACATCTCTTACATATCCTAAGCATAATTAAACATATTTAGATATAACTAGTACATATCATGTCTTATGTCATTACATGAATATAATAATCTCCAATAAACAAAAACTGTTTTGTAGCCTTGTCCTTGCCCTTATCAATGCCTGAGGGACCGCCTTACTCTGCCTTAACTGAAATATTTTTAGGGAAGCAAGAATGAACAACAAATTTGCTCAGCAAGTAATATAGCAAAAAGGGAAATCAATATGTTTTAAATTTCTCAAGGGTATATCAATAATGATAGTTTAAGATAGCAAGAAGTATCGATGATTATCAACAATAGTCGCTATTGGGCATAAATATCAATAATATTCAAAGATTTATCAATTCAAGATTTCAAAGTAATGAATACTGAGCAGTCACTAAGGACTATAAACTTCTCCTAGAATTAACAGTGATAGTACTAACAATTCTATAAAATGAGTACACCAGATGATCAGCCTAAAGTCCCCTATGTAATGCATTACATTTAATCTTTTTCAAGTGCGCACGTCAGTTTCTTGATAATATATAATTCCCCTACTAAGAGGGTTGTTCTTGTCAGTTATAAGAGTCCACACCAAGTTAATTTGGTTTGGATAACTTTTGATCAAATATCAATAGTCTAGCCGAATCAATGGCTTAAACAATTTCTTTCACAATATATATATATATATATATATATATATATATATATATATATATATATATATATATATATATATATATATATATATATATATATATATATATATGAACAATTATCGTTCGAATAAAAGTTTGAAATTTCATTACAAAATATTATTCCTTCAAAGATTTACTTGTATGATCAATAATTTCCCAAGTTCAAATAATTCTCAATAAAGAGTAAGGTTTGAATACTTGCCTCAAACGTAGTTTACCAAAGTAAAGCTTAATATCAATCCAATGCACTATGATATCATATTCATGTATAATTACATTAGTTATGCAAGTTCAACATGTATACCTATTATCTTAATTTGGTTATGATACACAAATGAAATTCATCGAAACTAAACATATATTGTTATTCTTCTCTAGTCGCACAATCTCATACATATGTCATCATATAATATGAAAATTAGTTGCTAATATACTATGTTATCTCTAAAGGAAGTTGTATAGGCTCCCCCGATGAGAGATGAGTGTGGCGAAGAAGGAATATGATTCGCTCTATACTTGTGACGCCCCCAAATTCAGACAACACTTGTACCAAATTTGGTTGTCACGTACTAACTCTAATAATAAATTAACATCTCACATAGCAAAATAATAGAATAAATTACATTGTAATAATATAATTATTCTCATTCCAAGGGTTCGTAACTTAAACATCTCTTACATATCCTAAGTATAATTAAACATATTTAGATATAACTAGTACATATCATGTCTTATGTCATTATAGGAATATAATAATCTCCAATAAACAAAAACTATTTTGAAGCCTTGCCCTTGCCCTTATCAATGCTTGAGGGGTCGCCTTACTCTACCTTAACTGAAATATTTTTTGTGAAGCAAGAATGAACAACAAATTTGCCCAACAAGTAATATAGAAAAAAGGGAAATCAATATGTTTTAAATTTCTCAAGGGTATATCAATAATGATAGTTCAAGATAGCAAGAAGTATCGATGATTATCAACAATAGTCGCTATTGGGCAAAAATATCAATAATATTCAAAGATTTATCAATTCAAGTTTTCAAAGTAATGAATATTGAGCAGTCACTAAGGACTATAAACTTCTCCTAGAATTAACAGTGATAGTACTAACAATTCTATAAAACGAGTACACCAGATGATCAGCCTAAAGTACCCTATGTCAATGCATTACATTTAATCTTTCTCAAGTGCACACGTCGGTTTCTTGATAATATATAATTCCCCTACTAAGAGGGTTGTTCTTCTCAGTTATAAGAGTCCACACCAAGTTAATTTGGTTTGGATAGCTTTTGATCAAATATCAATAGTCTAGCTGAATCAATGGCTTAGATAATTTCTTTCACAATATATATATATATATATATATATATATATATATATATATATATATATATATATATATATATATATATATATATATATATGAACAATTATCGTTCAAATAAAAGTTTGAAATTTCATTACGAAATATTATTCCTTCAAAGATTTACTTGTACGATCAATAATTTCACAAGTTCAAATAATGCTCAATAAAGAGTAAGGTTCGAATACTTGCCTCAAATGTAGTTTACCAAAGTAAAGTTTAATATCAATCCAATGTATTATGATATCCTATTCATGTATAATCACATTAGTTATACAAGTTCAACATGTATACCTATTATCTTAATTTGGTTATGATACAGAAATGAAATTCTTTGAAACTAAACATATATTCTTATTCTTCTCTAGTCGCACAATCTCATACATATGTCATCATATAATATGAAATTTAGTTTCTAATATACTATGTTATCATAGCTTGCCTTCACACTTTGATTCAAGGGTATAGTTATAGTATTCTTCTATTATCATACTAATTCACACATGTATACTATACTTGATAAGTCTTACTGATTAAGGTAATAATATAGACATGCATCAGTTCTCAATTTATTAACAGAACTTATACCTCACTACAGGGCGACGCGACCGCGCTGTTCCTGGTAAAAACTAAGATATAGCTGCTTCTGCAGAAAGCCAGTATACACGAGTTGCACATATACAAATAATCATGCAAAACACATATGTCAGTGTGTAGATAACTATGTTTGACCCAAAATTCTATCTTCAACATAGGCCATTATCCGTTCTCATTAAATCAATACTTTAAGGGTTCAATTCACCTATTCTCTTATGTTTAACCATTAAGCATATGCTACGTAGTCAATAGGTCACAACTATACATGCTTATGTTAGTTACATCATGTATTTCAAGTATGAAATCATCACTTCAACTTATTGAATTCCATGCTCAACTATTTAACAATACATATGTCTAGCTAGCATGCTTGTCAATCATGTCTACATGCATGACACACTTAACCATGATATTAGATCCTATAATACTTGTAATGTAGTTATGGACAACTAATCTTCAAAGTTTCCTTTGAAAACTTCATATTAAGCTACCAATCATTCAAGACCACTTTACCTACCATACATTATACTCTCATACATACATATTAGACATCATGAGCATACTCACAAGTTCTCAACTCAAAGTATATATATAGTTTATCAAGTTCATTTTCAAAACTTTAAGTCTTTGTAAGACCCCAACTTTCATAAATAAAGATTAATTTTTTTCGATATATATTTTGAATATTATGTTGTGGATTTGATATAATGTTATAGTTGTGGGTAATATTTAGAAATTTTACAAAGTATGCAAGTTGTTATAAAATATTCGATTGGTCGAGGAATATTCGTACAACGGTGAAATCATTGGTGGACCCCACAACAGAATTATTTTTAGAGTTAGAAAACGACAGAAATATCTTGTTATAAAAGTAACGACGAATGTTTTACCGTTAAACTGTTGAAATACTCGGTGGTAAAAGTACAGTAATACGCGTGGTTGCATAGTAGAATACAATATTGATTATTGATGCTTACATGAGAACTCACTTAGTTTTATTCAATTATTGTTACAGTAATTGCTGCATAGTATATCACGTTATTTGATTCAATTATTGTTACAATATTTTATATTATTAAATCAATAATTGAGATGACAAGTTATTCATATTATTATTTGCATAATTAACAATGTCAAGAAAGTTCTGTCGAGGAAAGGATTTTGGTCACCTAATTACGCGCCAATAGAGAGAAATCCTTATCGAAAAGACCCCTCTTTCCTGGGAACGATCTGGTTGTTAATATTGCGAGTTATAATAATGGTAAATAAATGTTGTTAAAATATATTGAGGGGATTTTTATGAAGTATTTTTTATAAATTTTACTTATTATTTGGACCCCAATTTATCCAATTTTCAAAATAATCGGTATAAAATTATTCAGTATATATATATATATATATAATATGTGTGTGAAAGTGACATGTGGGGTGGGGCCCACATGTGGAATGAAAATGGAAATAGGGGGAAAGGTTACGTAAAGGGGAGGGAATATATATATATATATATATATATATATATATATATATATATATATATATATATATATATATATATATATATAAACATGTGTGTGTGTGTGAATAATTATGTGTGTGAGTGTTGCCTTTGCCGTAAGGGCAAAGATTAATATATATATATATATATATATATATATATATATTATAAATTTTATTTTTATAAAATAAAATATATTATATTTTATTATGCATAGTGTTTATATAGTGTTTGCATAGTAAATCATAAAAAAAATCAGCCAATCAGTTGTAACCCTTGAAGTTTTCACTGTGCAGTCCGTTTCTAAATAGTATCCTTCCATTCTCCTATAAATAGGATGCTTAGTTAGAATTGAAAATCACACCAGAATCAGAGAATTTTTTTTCTATAATATTGAACGTATTTCTTTCGAGTTTTAGGAAGCTGTGAGTATAGAAAACAGTGAAAGTTTTCTTCAAGAATGTCCCCGTTATACCAGTTGGAATACTCTCCTTTTTAAGGCAAAGGATATTATTTTTTTTCAATATTCGTATGAAATAATATTGTCTTCCATACTCTGTAGTATGTAAGTAATATTATTTCATTTTCGTATTCATAATTTTACACTCATGTTGATAAGTTTTTCTTCTATACTCCATGAAATTAGTAAAATATCCTTGAAATTTGCGCTTCATCGAGTATCTTATCATACAAATATTATTCTGAGCATTCTTGATAAGGTTAAACTTTTTCATGCTGAAGTACTATTCCCGAAGTACTATTTATGGGGTACTATTTACTCAGGTACTATTCACCTGGAGTACTATTTATGACAAAAATTGATTTATTTTCGGTCCAAATCATTTTTGATACAATATTATTCTTGAATTTTACTCCACAAAGCAGTATCATGTTGACAATTTGGACATTTTTGAATTCTAGATAAATTAAATTATAAATCTTTAAAAATTTATCCTTTACTTTCGTTTAATTTAATTCCTATATCGTTGTCATCATCCTCATGCTTATATTATGATAAAAGTCATCTTTAGCCCGTAGTGCATAGATGGACTGTTGATTGGTATGATTATGACCAATGATTATTCAGTATAATCATAACTGTAATGTTACAAATGATGTGGTAAATATCATCATTGGCCCGTAGTGCATTGATGGGCAGTTGTTGGCATGGTCATGACCATTGATGATTACACGAATATCATTGGCCCATAGTGCATAGATAATTCGTAGACGTGATACTAATGAATATCCTTGGCCCGTAGTGCAGAGATGATTCGATGATGTGCATTATTTATTAAGCTGAGTCTTAGCGATAAAAATTGATGATAAACTTTTTAAATCATAGAAGAAAATAGATATCATGCTCTACTTGACTCTTCTAATGGATTGCTTATTCCGCTGCACTTAAACTTGATGTTTGTTATATTTTATCAGTTTAATACTGTTGAAGGCTAACGATAATTTATCCTGCATTATCTTAGTCATAATATTTTTTAATGGGCTAGTTGAGCTCACCCTTTTGCTTTCATTGTTCTCTTCAGGAAATGAGAACGTAGCCAGGACTAGTCGGGGAACAAAGTGATGGTCGAGTTGGTTGTTTTAGTAGTCCTCACTATTTACTTTGATAATAAATGTAATGAGGATTGAATTTGAGTTTGGATATTGTCTATGAAACAATATTCGTGTAAAAACTTAACTATATTTTGTAGTATTTTACATGACAGTTGCATTAATTAAGTTTGTATTTGAATTTTGTACCATATATTTGGTGACTCAAAATGAGTGATGTATACCTATTTTGGGGGCGTCACAGTTAGTATCAAAGCTTAGGGATATGATCCATGACTGAGATATGAGACAAGAACTAGGAGGGGAGAGACGGGGAAATCCTTCCCTGCTATGACCTACCTATGTTTATTTGTTATTTAATTGGTCGGTCAAAATATAGAGATAATATGTGGCATGTCAATTAACCCTTGTTTTGTGGTAGTGTTTGAAAATGACATCCGAGAATGTTGAGATAAGCAATGGAGCACATGAGACCGTTGAATCACCAACGATTAATACCCAGGATAATGTGCATCAGGAAGATAATAATCCTCAGGTGAACAACAACACTGACCAAATGATTAATGATGGAATGTTCAGAGGCTTTCTGCAATTCATGCAACATCGGATGAGAGCGACTCCTGTTCATAATGCAGGTGGAATCACTGGCAACTCACGGATGGTCCCACTAAGTAGTTCAAAGAGCTTGGACCACCAGAGTTTATGGGAAAGCCAGAACCACTTAAGGTGGAGATGTGGATAAAGCAGATCACCAAGATATGTAATGTCTTGGGATGCTCCGAGGAGCAAAAGGTTCCCTTTGCCACCTTCATATTGTGAGGAGATGCAGATTATTGAGGGAATCCGTAAAACATACCCAATCTGCCGCACTGAAGATGTCTTAGGAGAAGTTCCAAGAACTATTCAATGAAAAGTACTTTCCCAAAAGTATTCGTCACATGAAGGAGGTAGAGTTTATCAAGCTGCATCAAAAAAATATGATTGTGTCGTAGTACGAAGCTAACTTTGCCGAGTTGTCCCGATTTGTGTCCCATTTGGTTGATAATAAGGAGAGAATGACGTGAATATTTTTGCGAGATTTAAAACCTAAAATACGTTAATATCTCATTTCTCACAAACTGTGTTTGTATTCAGATGTTGTAAATAGGGCTCAATTATTGGAACATGATAATGAGTCAACCCAACCAAGAGATAGCAGTCGGCAAAGCGATACTACCAGTGGAAGCAGTCATCGAAGCGGTGACAACAAATGTGAAAGAAGTCAACATGCCAGAAATGGTAACCACTTCGGTGGTAATCATGGCCAAGACAATAAGATGGAAATTTCAAGAAGAGGAGATTTAATAATGATGGAAAGACGTCAGTACCAACACCCATTGTTAAAGAAGGAGAATGATCACCGATCGTATGCTACAAATGCGGAAGGGAGGGACACATCAGTCCAAACTGTACGTAGCAGTCCAAAATATGTTATAATTGTGGAAGAGAATGTTACCTAGCTTGATTTTATCGTGCAATAAAGCCAAGTCCGGCTGGGATGGAGGCACCAAAGGTCACCTAGCTTGATTTTATAGCGATTCAGGGTTCTATCCTTCCTTAGTTGAAATCCTGCTAGTTGAAAGCAGAAGAGTGGATTAGGAGCTTGAGTCTCTGAACCACTTAAAATCCCTTGTGTCTTTTACTTTATGTCATTTACATTATGTACTTAACTGCTATAACTGCTATGCATGTATTAACTGCTTACAACTTAACTAACTCTATGAACAATGTATGTATGATTATGAATATATCAATGAAGGGGATCTTTTACTTATTCCGCTGTGCTTGAAAAGATTCTTATGTTTGTCATATGCTAAATCATTAGCAATATAAAATAAACGAGAAAAATATTTGAAATTAAAAAGGATCTATTCAACCCCTTCTAAATGTATTATGTGCCTACTGGAACTAACAATTGGTATCAAAGTAGGTTCTCATGATATATTCAAAAGCTAATCGCTTTGAGTCTGATCCTAGGCACAAACATTGTTCTAAACTTAGTTTAGTAGTAAGTCGTTTGTAAATGCAGATGAGCTCATACGTTGGAAATATTGTGTACAGGTAAATGTGTTTATACACCTGAAGCTGCTCAGATTGGTTCATGTTCTTAAATGTCATTACAACAAGACCAATCCTTGGCCGAAGTCAATCTTGTAGTCCAAAGACCAGGTGAGGAAGCACAAGAGACATCAACATCAAAGAGTCAAACATCCACCAGCTTGAAAGATGAAAAGGCCATACATGTTAAGAATTGCTTATCTAGAGAAAAACTTCTCAAATATGTATTTGGCCAACCAGCAGTTGGATGTGAACCTTGTGGACTCAACAATGTCAAAGAACTAAAGATGCCAAGATTCTCTTAGGTTACATCTTCAAGACCATGACTGATTGATTGAAGGACAACGGGAGCAACAGGCTGTCAGGAGCAAATGAAAAACTATGCACATTAATGCCTAACCTCAGTATATCTATTTTAAATGACTGTTAAGAAACTGACAGTAGAAAGGTACGATTCCTCACTAATATAAATATGTACATCATGTTGCACCACCTTATGCACTATAACAATATTCTATCAAGAGACCATATTCTACCTAAAAAGGGGAAGAGAGAAAGTACACTGAGGTTGGAAACTCAAATGCTAACAAACTTTCTCTCCATCCAAGCTTTAGGTTAAAGATAACATCTTGAAAGAAGTCTGAAATAGGTCATAAGCATATCAATGTTTAACTAATCTTAAGTTGTGACGCCCCCAAAATAGGTATACATCACCCATCTTGAGTCGCCAGATACATGGTACATAAATTCAAATACAACTTAATTATACAACAGTCGTGTAAAATACCACAAAACATAGCTGAGAGTTTAAACCAGAATATTGTCATCTAGACAGTATCCACACTCAATGGTGTCCTCATTACAATTATTATCACATTATTCCGTAGAATAGTGAGGACTACTAAAGCCATTTATCCTGGACCATCACTCCATTCCCCGACTCGTCCCAGCTATATTCTCATTTCTTGAAGAGAACAATGAAAGAAAGGGTGAGTTCAAATAGCCCAGTAAGAAATATTATGACTAAGATAATGCAGAATAAATTATCTTTAGCCTTCAACAGTATAACAACTGATAGAATACAATAAACAACAAGTTTTAGATCAACAACTGCAGCAGAAATAAGTAATCCATTAGAAGAGTTAAGTAGAGCATAAAATCTACTATCTTCTATGATTTAAAAAGTTTTTCATCAACTTTATCGCTGAGACTCAGCTTAATAAATAAACCACATCATTGAATCATCCCTGCACTACGGCCAATGATATTCATGTAATCATCAATGGTTATGATTATACCGAATAATCCCTGGTCATAATCATCCCAACAACTGTCCATCAATGAACTACAGGCCAATGAGAACTTTTACCACATCATTCGTTACATTACAGTCATGATTATACCGAATAATCCCTGGTCATAATTATACCAAGTCCATCTATGCACGTAAGCAAAAGATGACTTTTATCACAATATAAACATGAGGTTGATGACAATGACATAATATTTCAATAAAAAAAGTTCAAGGATAAATTTTAAAGATTTATAATTTAATTTATCCAGAAATCAATAACGTCCAAATTGTCAACATGATACTGCTTTGTGGAGTAAAATTCAAGAATGGTCAGAAGAATATTTCCATGAAAAGATACTGGATGAAGCGCAAATATCAAGGATATTCCACTAATTTCATGGAGTATAGAAGCCAAAACTTTAACCAACTGAGTATAATAGAATATATGAAACCGCAAATGGATATTTGCCCGCCATGCGGTAATCCACGTAGACAGATAATTTCCATAATTTAATAAGGAATGAATACGAAGGATTATTCACCATGCATGCGGTAATCCACACAGACAGGTTATTCCAACAGAATAATAAAGAATGGAACCAGGTCATGCGTAATCTGTATAGATAGGATATTATAACAGAATAATAAAGAACAGAACCAGGTCATGCGTAATCCGCACAGACAGGATATTCCAACAGAATAATAAAGAATGGAATAACAACAGAATTCATCAGGCATGCGATAGACCGCACAGACAGGTTATTCCAACAGAATAATAAAGAATGGAATAACAGAAGAATTTCACCATTTATGCGGTACTTCGCATAGACAGGTTATTCCAACATAATAATAAAGAATGGAATAACAAAAGAATTCACCAGGCATGCGATAGACCGCATAGACAGGTTATTCCAACAGAATAATAAAGAATGGAATAACAACCCTTACGAGTATTGAAAGAAAATAACTCTCTTCATGAATACGAAAGAAATAATACTCCTTACCTCAAAAGAAGACTGGATACTGGAATAGTGAGGTAGCAGCCTTCTCTTCTTCTTTTTCTCTATAATTTCTCTCTATAATAATTTCTCTATAGCTTTAGTGAATTGGTGAGAAATGAAGGAAGAATGAGCTTCTATTTATAGGAAAATATAGTTTCGATAATTACACGTTTTGGGGCTCAAAATATTACAGTATAAAACCTTCCTTTTTTTTCATTTTTAATTTAGTCTTACAAGTATTATCAAACTTGCACCACCTCCCCTAATAGTAAATAATGTGAATCAATAGATCAATCATGTGAATCAATAGTTATAATCATAATAAAATATGAATTACAGTATAATACCTTCAACTATACCTCTATTTTTAACTTAGTCATGCAAGTATTATCAATCTTGCACCAACTCCCCTAATAGTAAATCATGTGAATCAGCAGTACACACATGTGAACACATAGTTATAAGCATATGAATTAATAGCAATTAATTGCTCATTTATTTGGTGAATTACCCGATTGGTCCATATAACCTCCTGACATTAATTATTATCGAAATAAATGTTGATTTCCCCTAACACTAATAATTCCCACACAATGGAACTATCAATTTCTTCTTTAATCAACACAAATTTATTCATCATGAATATTATAACTCATAATATTTAACAACCAGGTCGTTCCCAGGAAAGAGGGGGCTTTCCGATAAGGATTTCTCTTTATTGGCACGTAATTAGGTAACCAAACCTCTCCTTGACAGAACTTCTAGACATTGTCAATATTGCATATAATAATATAAATAACTTTGTCGTCTCAATTATTGATTTAATAATATAACATATTATGCAGATGATACTGTGACAATAATTGAATCAATAATATGAGAGATATGATGCAACAATTACTGTAGCAATAATTGAGTATAACTAAGTGACTTTTCACGTAAGCATCAATAATCAATACCGTGTGCTACTATACAACCACGCGTATTACTGTACTTTTACTACCGGGTAGTTCAACAGTTTTAACGGTAAAACTTTTGCCCTTTTTTTATAAAAAGATAATTATTTTACTACTGGGTAGTTCAACAGTTCTGCGACCATCTTGGGTGCAACTCTCAATTCTTCACTCACCACGTGTATTTCTCTAATTCCTTCTTCGCCTGACATCACATTATCCTGGTTGGTGAATAGAGGTATCCCCACAGTCTCATTCACTCCATTTTTAACATTCTTAGCAGCCATTCTCAAATACTACCATAAAACAAGGGTTAATTAAACAAATTAACATATCACATAATATCCCGATATTCTGACTGACCAACAAATAAGCTTAGGTAGGACACATTAGCGAAGGATTTACTCATCTTTCCCCTCCTAGTTATATTCCTCGATCTCCGCCAGAGACCATAACCCTAAGCTCTGATACCAAATGTGACAACCCCAAAATAGGTCTATTCTATCCAACCCATTCTGAGTCGCCAAATACATGGTACAGAAAACAACTACAACTTTATTACAACAATTATCGTGCAAAATACAACAACATATATGCTGTGAGTTTGGATACAAATATATACCAACTGTGACTCTCATCCCAACCTTGGATAGCACGTCACAATGACACCTTACATAAATGTATAGTCAAAAACTGTTTTAGAAATTAGAATATTTGGGAAGTGCTCAAGAAAACCTTCGTACATGGGAGGCCATGCGTCTAGGTTATGATAGATATCATATGGCCACAAAATTATCCTTGGTTGACCCAATAGACCCCAAAGAAAAATGAGAAAATTACTATCATATTCTTCCAAATGATGAGTCTTCTCTTGACATATCATTATCTCCACTGTCTTTAATTGAGAATTATACTTCAAACAAATACCCAGATTATATAGGTAGTGCTCGTAAATATACTCAGCAAGTGGATGAGCACAACCCTGTCTTATGATGACACGAGGTTGTATGTCATTAGACATCTTGTATGATAGTGGCAAAACACCCTTCCAATGTTGGGTTCGCCTCACCCTAGTTGATTCACCAAATATAACTACTAAATGATGACCACCTTTCTATTCCCCTGTTACCCTGCTCAACCCAGCTACACTCTTATTACCTGAAAGGAATTGTGAAATAGAAGGGTGAGCACAACTAGCCCAGTAAAGAATATCATGACTAAAGATAATTAAATTATCAATAGCCTTCATCAATAATAAATCAGAGATTTAGAATATATGGTAGATGATAAAAATTTCAACCATAGTAGCAGCGGAACGAGCAATCCATTAGAATAGTCGAATAGACCATAAAGTCTATTATCTTCTCTATGTTAAAATCCACCAATAATGTTTTATGCATGTAACATCAATCAACAGTTCTGGTCCACAATCATATGAATAACTCATAATCATAATTGTGATTCTAAATTTCTCTTCGCATCTAGTACGAAGATAATTTTTATCACATGTCTTTACCTGAAACATCAAAGATCATGGTTATATAAAATCATAGTTCCTGTTTATAATCATACTAACAATTTTATCTTTGCACTACGGGCCAAAGATATTCATCAACAGACCATCTTTGCACTATAGGCCAAAGATATTCAACAACAGGTCATCTTTGCACTACGGGCCAAAGATATTCATCAACAATTCATCTTTGCACTACAGGCCAAATATATTAATATCTCAAAGAAATATATAATCATTTCAGAATTTATATAAACAATAATTATAACCATGTTGATCATTTCACCTTTGCACTTAAGCTAAAGATATTCAATTATAAATTCAATGGTCATGATCATACCAGTCAACAATTCAACTTTGCACTACTGGCCAAAGAGAACCCATAGTCATGATCATACCAATAATCTACCCATCTTTACACTCAAGTGAAAGAGAAATTAATATCATCATTAGGGTTATAAAAATGTTATATATAATAATAAAAATAATATAATCAACATATAGATTTAATCTCAAGAGTAATATTCATAACTCAACTATAATTTGGTTAGAAAAAGAAACCAATTTAGTCATGAATAGTAACTCATGAATAGTAACCCGTGAATAGTAACTTCATGAATAGTAACTCATAAATAGTAAACTCGATACAAAAAGGTAAAAATTCTACAATAAAATCCATACCAATATTTCGGTATAATGATAATGAAATAACATTTCTTAAACTTATAAATAATTTATTTTAATTATTTATACTTTACTAAATAATACATTTAATTATCCTAAAATTCCAAACCCATAAGATTTCATCACCAATAACCAAAACCCTCATAAAAAATTTGCATATACCTCATATAGGATTCTCAAGCCATAAAATCCTATTTTCCAATTTTCTTACTTCACATAACATATTTAATTCATTTACTCATAACTAGTCCATTTCCATGAAAAATACCAAATCAGTTCCAAAAATATTTTTTTTTCTGGGATTTAGCAGAATATAGTCCCATATTGAACATATATTTTCTCAGAATTTTTAAAATTCATTTACTATTTTTCATATGGCCAAAACTGCCGAATATTTAGACATTTATCATAAATTTTACTTTTCTCTACAAATTCTGAAATTCACAGAGTACACTAATGTTATATAGATGTACTCCCAATAAAAATTTCATCAATTTTGGAGTTAACCACAAGGAGTTATAAGCGGTTACTTTTAAAATAGTCTTTTCTCGTAAAATTCATAACTCTTAATCTATACATCCAAAAATTGCCATTTTTGGACACAATCAATAAAACTCATCAAAATACCATTTTAAATGTTTCCAGAATTTTCAGAAGGACCGAAGAAGTAAGAACTGAAAAGCATAATAACCCTTAAAATCCCGTACCTCAAAAGAGCAGTACTTCTGACTGGAATATCGGATGAAAAGCTGAAAAAACTTGCACTGAAAAAGTAACTCTCAAAGTATCTAAATACTCACACAAATATGCTTGATAATCTAGAGAGAAAGAAAACTTGTTTCTGGTGTGATTTTCAATTCTAACATAAGCATCTGTTTATAGGAAAATGCTAGAACGCCATAGGAGACTAAAATAATAAAATATATTATTTTATTTCTTCTTTTCTACGCATGCCCAAATGTTTGATCAGCCACCAACCATCTTTGAACAAAGCTAGCAGCCCACATGTGTTAAAACACAAGTGGGTCTATAACGACCGAGAAATTCGGATCTTATTGTAAAATGATTTTATTAAATTAAATAATAATAAAATCATACTCCATGTGTTATCAAGATGGTTGTCATTGTATAACCTATTGATGTTAGAATATCGTAGTATTTGGGCTACGTGGATAAATTAAAGTGTTTGAATTTCCAAGAGAAAAATAAAAGTTTTCCGAGAAATTTTCTGAAAAACACTATTCATCGGTATTTGCTCGGGATATAATTTTGAGATTCCGAGAAATACGCAATGATGGAATAACAAGGTAAGATGGATTATGTAATAAAAAACTAGTTATGGAAAATGTAATAATTCACTTGTGGACTTAATTTATGAGCGTTAAGCAAAACGAAGTGTTAAAGAATAAGTAATAATGGTATAATACTTGGTATTGTACGAAGTAATGAAAACGAGTATAATACGAAGTATTATACGAGTTTGTATGATGGATGAAATAGCGTATATAAATTCTATATGAATTAAAATACGAAAATAATACATCAATAATATGTATTAAGAAATGTTAATGGACTTGGATGATTGGTAAACAATTATATAAAAGTCCAAGTGAATTAGAGAGAAAAGGCCCAATTATTATTAATGAACCAATACGTGTTTATTAATGCAAAGCCCAAAGGATTTATTAATCCAAGCCCATGAGTGGTATGACCCATGGGGCAAACCATATTGATATGGTTGAATGTGGTGACCAAGTAATGTGTGATGACCAAGATAAGTGGTGACCAAGTATGTGTGGTGACCAAGACTTAAGAGGAATGCCCAAGACTTTTAAGTAATGACCAAGTGTAGGATAAAAGTTGTGCCTTGCAAGTAATGAATAGTAAGGAGGTGGTTTAAGGAGGTGGGATGTTTTAAAGACTAAACTACCCTAACCTTGGAAATTCTATAAATAGAAGAAACTTGCAAGCCATTTGTTGATTGTTCAAATAATCTAGACATCACAAACTGCTTAAGTGTTAGAGAGATTAAGTTGCAAATAAGTCACTTCCATAAGCCAAGAAAAGAAGAAGCTACTTATCAAAGACTTCTAAAGTTAGACTTCTTCTCCAAATATCTTCTATCTCTATCATGATAGGATGATAAGAAAAGTTGGATTAAGCAACATGAATGAGTAAGTAATGTAACATTGATTAAACTTTGTTACACCTTAAGGATGATGTATAAAGGTTGAGATAACCTAGTCAAATATAATGCAAGCATAATGATAAACTGGAACGAATATTAAAAAAGTCTAATACACAATTAGATTGAAATAAAAGGTATGATATAGTCATACATATACTTGATTATATGTGACCTAATGTAAGGCATTATGTGATCATGTATTGCAGAGACTTGAACGACTTGAACATAAAGTTAATTTACTGTAGCAGACGCTAAAGGCAAGTATTCTAACTCTTGTCTCAGTTCAATCTGAACAAGTTTTTGAGATTCATGTATTCTTTCGCATGAATTGAAGTATGTTGAAGTTGAAGCCAATTCCTTTGGCTTGACTGGATGTATTGATAATCTATTCATGTATTATCAAGTGTTGTTATCTTTTATCAACTACTTGATATGGTTTTCAAAAGAAGATTAAAATGTTAAACAAATGTTTTGTCGATAAAACGACAGGCATGTGAGGTTGCCAAATGCTTAAACGTGCATACGTTTAATGGATGCAGTGTTGATCAACATAGAGTACAATAGGCTGATCACCTAGAAGTGCTCTTAACTTATATCGGGCTTATGGACTTGCTTCCGGGTTGTCCTTTTCCAATAAAGAATGAATACTTGAGGTCTTTGACCAGAGTGAATGTTTTACTAAATATGGCTGTTATTGTAAAACATTTTGAAAGAAAAGATGAAGTGCTATTTTGAATTATCAATAGTACTTCATAACTATTGTTCAGTTATCGAAGATATATGATTTGTATTTGTCAAGCATGTTGTTATTAAATTGTTATACTTGCTGAGCTAGTTATGCTCACTCTTGCTTGAATAATATGAATGCAGCTAAGACTGAACGTCCCGAAGGATTAAAAAAGGATAACGAAAAAGCTAAGGCAGATTACTAAGTTATTTTGTAATAGTATAGGTCTATTGTTGTAATTTAACTGATATTATGACAAAGAACCTTTGTAACAGGTATAGAACTTGGGAAATATAAATATTACTTTAAATATATAGAAGTTATGTTCGTTCTTTGAGACTTTTCAATTGAATGGATGTATGAATGTTGCACAGTATATCACCATCTGTCGGGTTGGAAGATACCCGTATTTGGGGGCGCTACAAGTTGGTAACAAAGCCTAGGTTATAAAACTTAAGGGGGAAAGTAGAACCTTAAGTCATAACCTTACGAAAGAATAAAGAAGTAAAAGATGGAAAGTAACCTTATAAAAATGCATGATATTATGTTATTTTTTTTATTATTTTATGATGTGTACTAATCAAACGATTTTGTTTTATTGTAGATGTCAGGAGAAAATGATATGTATAGAGAGATACATGTAGTAAGTGAGGATTCAGTTAATCGGGTAGAGATACTACCAAATCCCGTAGCCATAGAACCAGAATTGGTGACCATCGAGTCGGGAGACTTAGACGACTTAGACTACATGTCTATATTTGATGGCATGTTAGAGGAGGAGGTGGACGTGATGTCCTTTGACCAGGTTCCACCTACAGAGACCCAGGTTCCACCTACGGAGGAAATGTCTACGGGGGAATCAATGAAGGAACTGTTTATGTCAGTATTGGATAGGAATGTCCATTACTGCCAAGAGGTTAAGGAGTTGAAAGAGGAACTCCAAGCTGTCCGTGAGGACAAGACTAGTATGGAAGGAATGTGGGAAGAGGAGCACAATGATAGAGTCCTAGCTAAGGACAAAGCCCGAGATTTGAGGGGAGAAGTCTTTGAGCTCAAGCAGGAGCTAAAGACTAAGAAGCTGAAGTTGGAGAGGATGTCCTATATTCATAGGAGTTCTCATGTAGATTTCCAGCAGCAGGTAGCTGGATATCAGGTAGAAGCAGGATAGACCTGTCATACCATCAGTAGAGATGTTATTGCCGGTTTAGCCAGAGCAGATTTTAAGAATGCCTTACGGAAGATGTAATCTAGAAATAGCTAGAGTAGAATAGATATGTAAATATTATGTATCTAGTAGTGACGTAAAACCCTCTTTTGTATAACAAAGGGTAGTCTTTTGTAAATCCCAATTTTTGGAAAGTAATTGTGGGATGGAAATGTAATCAGCTAAGGCTGAGTAATGTAAACAAGGTAGTATTATATTACAAGTTATGAATCAATATAAATCTTTTTATGGAATATGTTGAGTAATGAGTATGAGTTATTATTTTATTACAAATAATAACAAACCAACAAGAAAAAAGTAATAGTGATGTGTTGTTTTCTTAACAACAAAATGCCGCCAAGAAGGAGACAACGAGATCAGGGCGCTAATGTTAACCAACCGGAGGGTGGTTCGGTTAATCCAATGCAGGAGTTCGTTAATCTGTTAGCGGCTGCATTTAATAGAATGGGAGCTAATTTACCCATAATTCCTGGAGTAGTACGGGCTACTACTTTTAAGGATTTCAAAAGTGTAGGTCCGCCGGGGTTCAAAGAAACTACAGACCCTATAGAAGCCCAGACATGGGTAAAAGAAATTGAGAAAGCATATGTAATAGCAAATGTTGAGGAGGGTCAAAAGGTTGCCTTTGTAACCTATTTGATGAAAGGAGATGCTAACTTCTGGTGGGAGGAAAACTAGGCTAAGGCCGATATAGGAAACCTAACGTGGGAGAGGTTCAAGGAGATTTTCTTCGAGAACTATTTTCCCACGAGTATGCAAGGGAGGATGGAGATGAGGTTTCTAGAATTGAGACAAGGGGATATGATTGTTCCCCAGTATGCTGCCATGTTTAATGAACTGGCACGATTCGCTCCACACCAAGTGGACCCTGAAGTGAGAAAGGCTAGAAGGTTTGAGCAGGGCTATAAACCCTGGCTCTATAGCCGAATCTCTGTGTTCCAAAGTACTTCCTTTGGAACCATACTAGAAAAGGCAATAATTGCCGAAGGTGGGAATGAGGCTCTTAGCCAGTACCACAAAGATAAGAAGACCAAAGGCAGGGTTGATGGAGGAACCAAGACCGAGGGAGCCAGTGGAAGTGGTGACGGTTCGAAGAAAAATGGCTTTAACTCTGGGAATACCGGAGTGAAACAAGGGGACTCCAAGAGGAGGATGGAGGCCTGTAAAACTTGTGGGAAGACTCTTTTAGGAGTCTGTCTTAAAGGTAAGGAGGTATGTTATAATTGTGAACAGGAAGGGCACATTTCGCCTAACTATCCCAATCCAAAGAAAAATCACGGATGCTTTGTATGTGGATCAACTGACCACATAGCAAAGAACTGCCCGAAGAAGGGGATATAAGGAAATAAGGGACCTAATAGTGGGAAGTTAGCTATTAGTGGTCCAACTCAGCCAGAGAAATCAATGGCCCGCACTTTTAATATAACAGTCCAAGATGCGGTGGCATCAGGGGATGTAGTTGCAGGTACTATTCTGATCAATAATATAAATGCATACGTGCTATTTGATTCGGGTGCTACTTGTTCGTTTATAATAGCATGTGATTTTGCTAGACGATTAGAATTATTTCCCAAAAAATTGCCTATACCTTTGAACATTAAGGTTGCAAATGAAGAGATAATTCCTGTTGAAGATATTTAAAGGAGTTGTTGCGTAGAGGTACCTGGTTATAAGTTATCGGTAGATTTAATACCGATAAAGTTAGGAGAATTCGATGTAATTCTCGGAATGGATTGGTTGATTAACCATGGAGAAATTATAGATTGCCAAAAGAAATGTGTGAGCATCAGGACGTTGAAGTAACCTCCTGTAGTATTTTACGGTAGTAAATTGCCGGGACGTCTGTTTTGCCTTATGATGACACAAACTAGAAAACTTTTAAGAAAGGGATGTGTAGGTTACCTATGCCATGTTGTTGATACCCAGAGAGTGGGATCAACCATTGAACAAATACCTATAGTAAACAAATTCATGGATGTATTTCTAAGTGAGTTACCAGGTTTACCGCCGGATAGGGAGATCGAATTTGTGATAGACACTGTGCCAGGAACGACACCGTCTCAAGGGCACCGTACCGTATGGCGCCTGTGGAAATGAAAGAACTAATGGTTCAGCTACAGGAACTATTGGATAAGAAGTACATTCAACCAAGTGTTTCACCGTGGGGTGACCCGTGTTGTTTGTCAAAAAGAAAGACGGATCATTAAGGCTTTGTATCGACTATCGGCAGTTGAACAAGTTAACGATAAAGAATAAATACCCATTGCCCAGGATCGATGATCTCTTTGATCAATTGAAAGGGGCAAAGTATTTTTCTAAAATAGATTTGTGAATGGGGTATCATCAGTTGAAGGTTAGGAAGGAAGATATACCAAAGACTGCATTCAGGACTCGTTATGGTCATTATGAGTTTCTGGTGATGTCATTTAGGTTGACGAATGCACCTGCTGCATTTATGGATATGATGAATAGAGTGTTCAAATTATATTTGGAAAAGTTCGTCGTAGTGTTTATCGATGATATTCTAGTCTATTCTAAGACGCCAGAAGATCATGCCGAACACTTAAGATTAGTGTTGGAGACACTAAGGAAGGAGAAGTTATATGCGAAATTCACCAAATGTGAATTTTGGCTGAAAAAGGTGCATTTTTTAGGTCATGTCATTGACCAAGAGGAGATTTCAGTGGATTCAGCGAAGGTGGAAGCAGTAATGAATTGGGAACAACCGAAAATGCCGACTGAGGTGTGGAGTTTCCTAGGGTTAGCAGGGTACTATTGAAGATTTATCCAAGATTTTTTGAAGATAGCTACCTTGTTGACTAACTTAACAAGGAAGACGGTGAAATACGTATGGACGAATAAATGTGAAGACAGTTTTCAAGAACTGAAGAAGAGATTAAGTGAAGCTCCTGTTTTGTCATTGCCAGATGACACGGGAAATTTTGCAGTGTATAGTGATGCTTCGCATAAAGGACTTGGTTGTGTGCTTATGCAGCATGGAAAAGTCATTACGTATGCATCTAGGTAGTTGAAGGATTATGAGAATGTTTACCCTACTCATGATCTGGAACTAGCCGCGGTAGTGTTTGCCCTAAAGATATGGAGACATTATCTTTATGGGGAAATATGTGAGATATATACGGACCATAAAAGTCTAAAGTATATCTTCACTCAGAAGGATTTGAATATGAGACAGAGAAGATGGTTGGAGTTGATAAAGGATTATGATTGTGAAATCCTGTATCACTCTGGAAAGGCCAATGTAGTTGCCGACGCCTTAAGTAGGAAGGGTCGGGAAAAGTTGTCTATGTTAACGGCTCAAAATGAGTTAATAACAGAGATGGCTATGATAGAAATAGAAGTGAAGATGTCGAGTGATTCGGGGCAGTTACTCTTTGCGACGGAGATGCAATCTACCATCGTAGAAAGAGTCAAGGAGGTACAACTCAAGACAGATGAGTGTAACCAAATAAAGAAGCGGTTATCCGAGAAGGAAGAGGTTAAGTATAGTCTTGATAATGAGGGATTATTAAGATTTGAGGGAAGAATTTGGGTTCCGAATGAGACAGAATTAAAGGAGCAAGTGTTACCAGAAGCTCATAGTTCGAGGTACTCGATACATCCTGGTAGCACTAAGATGTATCAAGACCTTTGACAGAGTTTTTGGTGGCCAAATATGAAAAGAGAAATAGCAGAGTATGTGAGTAGGTGCTTAACTTGTCAAAAAGTTAAGGCCGAACATCAATGACCCAGTGGTTTATTACAGTCATTGGACTTTCCAGAATGGAAGTGGAAGCATATCACTATGGACTTCGTGGTGGGACTTTCGACGATGCAGAAAGGGTACGATTCAATTTGGGTAATAGTGGACCGGTTGACGAAGTTGGCTCACTTTTTTCCAATTAGGGTCAAGTATAACTTAGACCAGTTAGCTAAACTTTATGTTAAGGAAATTATTTCCAGACATGGAATATCGGTATCGATTGTGTCAGATCGTGATCCACGATTCACATCGAAATTTTGGAGGAGTTTGCAAGAGCAGTTGGGAACATAGCTGAGGTTAAGCACGGCTTATCATCCACAAACTGATGGGCAGATCGAAAGGATAATTCAGACGTTAGAAGACATGTTGAGGTCTTGCGTCATGGATTTCAAGGGTAGTTAGGATGATCATCTACCACTAGTAGAGTTTGCATATAACAACAGTTATCATGCAAGCATAGGCATGCCGCCATATGAAGCTCTATATAGGAGAAAGTGAAGAACACCTTTGTGTTGGGATGAGGTGGGAGAACGCCGGATGCTAGGACCAGAATTGGTGCAGTAGACAGCGGATGTGGTAAAGTTAATTTGGATGCGTCTCATCACAGCTCAGGACAGACAGAAGAAGTATGCGGACTCACATAGACTAAGTTGAGAGTTTGAGGTGGGCTCATATGTGTTTCTAAAGGTATCTCCCTGGAAAGGAAAGATACACTTTGAAAAGAAGGGAAAGTTAAGTCCAAGGTTTATAGGACCTTTTGAAGTATTAAAATGGGTGGGAGAGGTATCATATATGATAGCATTACCTCCGAACCTAGAACGAATATATAACGTGTTTCACGTATCTGTATTATGTCCATATAAGCCAAATTATAAGCATATAATCGAGTATGAGCCGATTCATATCGAGAAAGACTTATCATATGAAGAGTTGTCGATGCAGATCATTGATAGAAAGGAACAAGTTCTGAGGAACAAGATAATACCATTAGTAAAAGTATTATGGAAGAACCACGACGCTGAAAAAGCAACGTGGGAACTAGAAGAAAAGATGAAGAAAAATTTTCCTCATCTATTTGATTAAAGTAAGACGAGATTCTGGGGACAGAATCTTTATAAGAGGGGAAGAATGTAACGATCGAGAAATTCGAATCTTATTGTAAAATGATTTTATTAAATTAAATAATAATAAAATCATATTCCATGTGTTATCAAGATGGTTGTCATTGTATAACCTATTGATGTTATAATATCGTAGTATTTGGGCTACGTGGATGAATTAAAGTGTTTGAATTTCCAAGACAAAAAATAAAAGTTTTCTGAGAAATTTTCTGAAAAACACTATTCATCGGTATTTGCTCGGGATATAATTTTGAGATTTCGCGAAATACGCAATGATGGAATAAAAAGGTAAGATGGATTATGTAATAAAAATCTAGTTATGGAAAATGTAATAATTCGCTTGTGGACTTAATTTATGAGCGTTAAGCAAAGCTAAGTGTTCAAGAATAAGTAATAATGGTATAATACTTGGTATTGTATGAAGTAATGAAAACGAGTATAATACGAAGTATTATACGAGTTTGTATGATGGATGAAATAGCGTATATAAATTCTATATGAATTAGAATACGAAAATAATACATCAATAATATGTATTAAGAAATGTTAATGGACTTGGATAATTGGTAAACAATTATATACAAGTCAGAGTGAATTAGAGAGAAAAGGCCCAACTATTATTAATGAACCAATACGTGTTTATTAATGCAAAGCCCAAAGGATTTATTAATCCAAGCCCAAGCTAGAATCCATGAGTGGTATGACCCATGGGGCAAACCATATTGATATGGTTGAATGTGGTGACCAAGTAATGTGTGATGACCAAGATAAGTGGTGACCAAGTATGTGTGGTGACCAAGACTTAAGAGGAATGCCCAAGACTTTTAAGTAATGACTAAGTGTAGGATAAAAGTTGTGCCTTGCAAGTAATGAATAGTAAGGAAGTGGTTTAAGGATGTGGAATGTTTTAAAGACTAAACTACCCAAACCTGGAAATTCTATAAATAGAAGAAGCTTGCAAGCCATTTGTTGGTTGTTCAAATAATCTAGACATCACAAAGTGCTTAAGTGTTAGAGAGATTAAGTTGCAAATAAGTCACTTCCATAAGCCAAGAAAAGAAGAAGCTACTTATCAAAGACTTCTAAAGTAAGACTTCTTCTCCAAATATCTTCTATCTCTATCATGATAGGATGATAAGAAAAGTTGGATTAAGCAACATGAATGAGTAAGTAATGAACTTAAGCCACATAAATTGGCAATAAGTCATTTGAACTTATAAAAGTTATAAACTTATTGTAAGATAACCTTGAATGTTAAGTATGAAAATATGATCATGAAATGAGTTATCAAGAGAAGTGAGTTAAGCACTTAGATGATCATATGTATCATGTATACCTAAGTTAAGTTATATGTTAAGAACATATAAGAAATGATGTTTAAGAAACTTTAACTTGTCATAAGTCATTAACCATGAAATCTTAAGTAGTTTATAGTTGACAATATATAAACTCATGGAGAATAAGTCTAAAATCCAACAATGATTATATGTTGTTGTATTAAGTATGTTAAGATGTTTACATGATGAATGAAGTTCATTTATAATGTTGAACAAATCATAAGGAGGAAGAATTGCCGAAATTTGCACGATTGGACGATAAACGTCGAATACGTAAAATTCTCGGAATGAAAGTTAAATTTTGTGTTTGATCATCAAACCATTATTTTACAATAGAGACAAGTCATAATTGGCATTTAAAAGTTGTGGACTCAAAAATTACCGAATTCCGACTATGAATGAAGAAACGAGCGTTGAACGTTCACAAACGTTTATCGTTTACGTTAAAAATGAACCAATAGGTGAATTTTTAGCAAACGAAGTTAAATAGATAAAATTCTGGAATGGTCATGTAGAGTACATAATTTGTGAACCTTAGGCTTTTGAACGAGCCAATTCAGACTTATAACGAAGAAGTTATGCATCTGGGAAGTTCACAAAATTTCAAAACTGAAATTATTTTCTGGTGCATAGAGTTGGCACCGCGGCACCAACCCTAGGCTAAAAGACCCGCACCGTGGCACGGAATAGTAACCGAGTCTACTACAAGAGTTCGCCGCAGTGCGAACCTTAGTTCAATAAGTGGCACCGAAGCGCCATGGACAATATCAAAATTTTCAGGAGTGTGGCGCCGCAGCGCGACCAATTAAGTAAGGACTCGCTCCGCAGTGCCAAGTCCGGGATAATGGTTTTAAGAGCTCGCACCACAGCGTGAGATGTAAGTATAAAGCTGGCACCGTAGCGCCAGTCTCAGAACAAAGATAGTAATGAAATTTTCTAAGTATAAAGAAAAGAAATGGAAGTAAACATAACTTAAGGAAGGTAATGTAACATTGATTAAACTTTGTTACACCTTAAGGATGATGTATAAAGGTTGAGATAACCTAGTCAAATATAATGCAAGCATAATGATAAACTGGAACGAATATTAAAAAAGTCTAATACACAATTAGATTGAAATAAAAGGTATGATATAGTCATACATATACTTGATTATATGTGACCTAATGTAAGGCATTATGTGATCATGTATTGCAGAGACTTGAACGACTTGAACATAAAGTTAATTTACTGTAGCAGACGCTAAAGGCAAGTATTCTAACTCTTGTCTCAGTTCAATCTGAACAAGTTTTTGAGATTCATGTATTCTTTCGCATGAATTGAAGTATGTTGAAGTTGAAGCCAATTTCTTTGGCTAGACTGGATGTATTGATAATCTATTCATGTATTATCAAATGTTGTTATCTTTTGTCAACTACTTGATATGGTTTTCAAAAGAAGACTGAAATGTTAAACAAATGTTTTGTCGGTAAAATGACAGGCACGTGAGGTTGCCAAATGCTTAAACGTTCATACGTTTAATGGATGTAGTGTTGATCAACATAGAGTACAATAAGCTGATCACCTAGAAGTGCTCGTAAGTGATATCGGGCTTAAGGACTTGTTTCCGGGTTGTCCTTTTACAATAAAGAATGAATACTCGAGGTCTTTGACCAGAGTGAATGTTTTACTAAATATGGTTGTTATTGTAAAATATTTTGAAAGAAAATATGAAGTGCTATTTTGAATTATCAATAGTACTTCATAACTATTGTTCAGTTATCGAAGTTATACGATTTGTATGTGCCAAGCATGTTGTTATTAAATTTTTATACTTGCTGAGTTAGTTATGCTCACTCTTGCTTGAACCATATTAATGCAGCTAAAACTAAACGTCCCGAAGGATCGAAAAAGGATAAGGGAAAAGCTAAGGCAGATTACTAAGCTGTTTTGTAATAGTATAGGTCTATTGTTGTAATTTAACTGATATTATGACAAAGAACCTTTGTAACGGGTATAGAACTTGGGAAATGTAAATATTACTTTAAATATATAGAAGTTATGTTCGTTCTTTGAGACTTTTCAATTGAATGGATGTATGAATGTTGTACAGTATAGCACCATCTGTCGGGTTGGAAGATACCCGGATTTGGGGGCGCTACAAGTTGGTATCAAAGCCTAGGTTATAAAACTTAAGGGGGGAAAATAGAACCTTAAGTCATAACCTTACGAAAGAATAAAGAAGTAAAAGATGGAAAGTAACCTTATAAAAATGCATGATATTATGTTATGTATTTTTATTATTTTACTGAAGTGTACTAATCAAACTATATTGTTTTATTGTAGATGTCAGGAGAAAATAATATGTATAGAGAGATACATGTAGTAAACGAGGATTCAGTTAATCGGGTAGAGATACTACCAAATCTCGTAGCCGTAGAACCAGAATTGGTGACCATCGAGTCGGGAGACTTAGACGACTTAGACTACATGTCTATATTTGATGGCATGTTAGAGGAGGAGGTGGACGTGATGTCCTTTGACCAGGTTCCACCTACAGAGACCCAGGTTCCACCTACAGAGGAAATGTCTACGGGGGAATCAATGAAGGCACTGTTTATGTTAGTGTTGGATAGGAATGTCCATTACTGCCAAGAGGTTAAGGAGTTAAAAGAGGAACTCCGAGCTGTCCATGAGGACAAGACTAGTATGGAAGGAATGTGGGAAAAGGAGCACGATGATAGAGTCCTAGCTATGGACAAAGTCCGAGATTTGAGGGGAGAAGTCTTTGAGCTGAAGCAGGAGCTAAAGACTAAGAAGCGGAAGTTGGAGAGGATGTCCTATATTCATAGGAGTTCTCATATAGATTTCCAGCAGTAGGTTGTTGGATATCAGGTAGAAGCAGGACAGATCCGTCATACCATCAGTAGAGATGTTATTGCAGGTTTGGCCAGAGCAGATTTTGAGAATGCCTTACGGCAGATGTAATCTAGCAATAGCTAGAGTAGAATAGATATGTAAATATTATGTATCTAGTAGTGACGTAAAACCCTCTTTTGTATAACAAAGGGTAGTCTTTTGTAAATCCCAATTTTTGGAAAGTAATTGCGGGATGGAAATATAATCAGCTAAGGCTGAGTAATGTAAACACAAGGTAGTATTATACTACAAGTTATGAATCAATATAAATCTTTTTATGGAATATGTTGAGTAATGAGTATGAGTTGTTGTTTTATTATAAATAATAACAAACCAACAAGAATAAAGTAATAATGATGTGTTGTTTTCTTAACAGCAAAATGTTGCCAAGAAGGAGACAACGAGATCAGGGCGTTAATGTTAACCAACCGGAGGGTGGTCCGGTTACTCCAATGCAGGAGTTCGTTAATCTGTTAACGACTACATTTAATAGAACGGGGGCTAATGTACCAGTAATTCCTGGAGTAGTACGAGCTACTACTTTTAAGGATTTCAAAAGTGTAGGTCCGCCGGAGTTTAAAGGAACTACGGACCCTATAGAATCCCAGAAATTGGTAAAAGAAATTGAGAAAGCATTTGTAATAGCAAATGTTGAGGAGGGTCAGAAGGTTGCCTTTGTAACCTATTTGATGAAAGGAGAGGCCAACTTCTGGTGGGAGGCAAACCAGGCTAGGGCGGATATAGGAAACCTAACGTGGGAGAGGTTCAAGGAGATTTTCTTCGAGAACTATTTTCCCACGAGTATGCAAGGGAGGATGGAGAAGAGGTTTCTTCGAGAATTATCAAACGTTGTTATCTTTTGTCAACTACTTGATATGGTTTTCAAAAGAAGACTGAAATGTTAAAAAAATGTTTTGTCGGTAAAACGACAGGCACGTGAGGTTGCCAAATGCTTAAACGTGCATACGTTTAATGGATGTAGTGTTGATCAACATAGAGTACAATAGGCTGATCACCTAGAAGTGCTCGTAAGTGATATCGGGCTTACGGACTTGCTTCCGGGTTGTCCTTTTCCAATAAAGAATGAATATTCGAGGTCTTTGACCGGAGTGAATGTTTTACTAAATATGGTTGTTATTGTAAAATATTTTGAAAGAAAAGATGAAGTGCTATTTTGAATTATCAATAGTACTTCATAACTATTGTTCAGTTATCGAAGATATACGATTTGTATGTGTCAAGCATGTTGTTATTAAATTGTTATACTTGCTAAGCTAGTTATGCTCACTCTTGCTTGAACCATATGAATGTAGCTAAGACTGAACGTCCCGAAGGATCGAAAAAGGATAAGGGAAAAGATAAAACAGATTACTAAGCTGTTTTGTAATAGTATAGGTCTATTGTTATAATTTAACTGATATTATGACAAAGAACCTTTGTAACAGGTATAGAACTTGGGAAATGTAAATATTACTTTAAATATATAGAAGTTATGTTCGTTCTTTGAGACTTTTCAATTGAATGGATGTATGAATGTTGCACAGTATAGCACCATATGTCGGGTAAGAAGATACCCTGATTTGGGGGCGCTACAGGGTCCCACTCATAAATTAATAAAAATTATTTATTTTCTAAAACTTCAATAATTCATAGAAAATAGCCCGATTATCAGAAAAATATGAATTTTATGTCCATTCTAACTGAAATCGAATTCTCTATAACTTTGTAGCTTTGAGTTTTTCCAAATTCCAAACCAAAAATATCCGAAATCCATAAACGGATGATTTTTAATACCTCCACACCGACAAAATAATGATAAAATACCTCAGCATTAATTACTTTATTTTTATCCACATAAAAATAAATATATCCATCATTTATATCCACATAAAATAAATACTACCTCCGTCCCACAATAAGTGCTTTTTTAGCCTTAATATTTTTTCCCAAAATAAGTAATGTGTTAGAACTCCAATATAATTTTTGTAATATTTTCTCATATATGCCCTTATGCATTCAATGGTATTTATTATATCTTACCATCACTACAATTAAATGACACTCATTAACTCTTCAACTTCAAAGAAAATATAATAAGGGTATTTTTGTCATTTTAGCTTGTGTATTGGTATGTGTGATTTAAGCTAAAAAGCACTTATTATGGGACGGAGGTAGTATTTTCTTATCATATAAATCAATAATTAATTATTCATAAATAATATTATAGAATCACAATAATGACAACCAGGCAGTTCCCAGAAAAAAGGGGGCTTTCCAATAAGAATTTCTCCTTACTAGCGCGCAATTAGGTGACCAAACCTCTCATTGAAAGAACTTTCTAGACATTGCCAATAATGTTATCTAATAATATTATTCAAATAATATGAATTATTGATCTGATAATGGGAAATACTGTGCAGTGATAATTATTAAAAAAATAATAATATAAAATTTGAACGTAACAATTATTGAATCAATAAAATAAAATATTGAACAGTAATTACTGTAACAATTATTTAGTAGTGCCTTCTTACGTAAGAATCAATAATTCAAAAATACTATGCAATAACGTATGCTACTGTGCAACAATGCGTATTACTTTACTTTACCCACCGGATATTCCAACAGTGTTAACGGTAACGATTACGGCGTTATTTGTAAAAACTCACTTTTTTGTCATTTTTTTCATCTGCCAATTATTTTGTTATGGGGCCCACAAATGGTTGCGCCGTCGTACGAATATTCCCCGACAGAAAGAATATTCCACGACTTAACAAATATTTCCCGATAACAATGAATATTTTATAACCACTTGCGTATTTTGAAAAAAAATTCTTATATCACCCTTAACTTTAACTTTTTATCAATTTAACCATTTACTAAATCGTAATTATAAGAAAAATTGAATACTTTTATTTCATAAAATTCGGGGTCTTACAATAACCACTTGTTTACTTTGCAAAATTTTCAATATCTCCCTTAACTTTAACCTTTTATCAATTTAACCATTTACAAAATAAAATAATAATTATAACAAAATTGAATACTTTCATTTCATAAAATTTGGGGTCTTACAATCTCCCCTCCTTATGAAATTTTGCCCTCGAAATTTACGTACGTACCTGGTATGCCGAAGAGGTGAGGATACCTTAACTTCTTTTCAAATTCTAACTCTTGAGGTATAACCTTTGAGTGTCGAATGTGATCATTCTTATCAAAGATTTTAACACATATCTCCTCATACGTTAAATCTTCTGCTATCTCATCTAGTTCTAATTTAATAACATGGTTCGGGTCATCCACATATTTACATAACATCGATACGTGAAAAAAAACGTTATGAACACGCGACATACTTGGCGGTAAAATGAGTCTATATGCCACAGTTCCTGCTCGATCAAGGATTTTAAATGGGCTAATAAAATCAAGGGTTGAGATTTCCTCTCTTCATCGATTCTTGCTTCTAGAATAACGCCCTCTTGAACCTTCTTCTTCACATTCATCAGCTCTAAGTATGTAGCTTGCACGGCTTTAACTTTATCGATTAAAGTCGATTCTACTCGTATATTTGATATCACCACGTGGGTCCTTAGAGTCTTTAACTCTATCTTCATCATTTGTAAGTTATATGAAATGGGTTTTTTTGTTAACAACATCGCACTCGTAAACGCATACGATCTTCTACTCAACGCGTCAGCTACCACGTTCGCTCTTCCACGATGATATTGAATGGTATAATCGTAATCTTCAACAGCTATTAGATGGAATGCCAAAACCAAGTTCATGAGAGCCTTACCAAGCAGATGGAATGCCAAAACCACTGCTATTAGAGAGTCAAAGAATCTTTATGAGATGACAGTTCAATAACTATATAGAAATCTTCTGACATACAAACTAGAGTTGACTCAACGAGCTGAAACCCTATCAGAAGGAAGAAAGAAGGATATGGATTTTTCTCACAAAGCAACTAAAAGTGAATCCAAGGTCAACATTGAGATTGACTCTGACTATGACGAAGACGATGATGAGGACTTTGTTATGCTGGTAAAAAGGCTAAGAAGGTTCATGCGTCAAGGCAAAACCAGCAAGCTAAAGAAGGTCAGCAACTACAACAGCCAGGAGCAAATGAATGATCTATGCTACAACTACAAGAAGCCTGGCCACTTCATTGCCAACTACAACAAACCTCTCAGAGAAGAACTAAAGAAGAAATCACATGCAAAGAATGAATACAAAGGCAACAAAAGGTCTCAGAAGAGAGACAAAGGCCTGCTAGCTGGAGGATCGTGGAGTGATTCAGACAATGACACCAATCCCGAATCGGGAGATGATGAAGAAACACAAATGGATAATATATGCCTAATGGCCAAACATGCAAAGGATAAACTAAACTCTAAAATACATGAAGTAAGTCTCGATGAGGTATTTGACTTCAACTCTCCTGGTGTAGACATTAATGATTTGAGAACTGCACTGCATGGCATAACAACTGATCTACATTAATACATGAAGTGGTTCAGAGTTCTGTCTAAGGATCATTCACTTCTTCAAGAGGAGAAAAAGAAAGTTCAAAAAGAGCTAGAAACATCTCTTCTAAGTACTAACCTTCTCTCCAAACTTGAGGCTGAGAATGAGATCTTAAAACAAACTAATAAGCTCAATGCACAAAGATAGTCCAATCTAACCTCTAAAATGGAGGAACTAGAAAAGACTATCTCTACATGGAACCAATCATCATCATCCATGGACTCCCTGCTCTCTAGTCAGAGAAGTACATTTGATAGAACAGGCTTAGGCTTTGGGGAATCCACCTCAGAGTCATGTGTGAAAAAGACAAAGGAAACTAGCAATAGTAATGCCTCAAGTTTTAGTAGAAGCATTACCTTTGTGAAATCCTCACAGAAGGAATTAATCAAAATCAAAACCTAATTTTATAAAATCCGAATATATATATATATATATATATATATATATATATATATATATATATATATATATATATCTTAATTAAGTCTTACTTAATTAATATACATATATACAAATTCTCCTTTTAATTTAAATTCGTGATTTAAATACTATTAATCATATTAATATATTTAAATCCTTAAAATTTAAATTAATTCCCTTTTAAATAACGTTCTATGTGTGTGACCCTATAGGTTATTATTACGTTGCCAATAATTTTAAAATCATATTATAAAATTATAAACAGTGAGCGACATCTAGTAATGCATCACTGCTACCCAAGTAATAATAAGATCGATGATTCGATGCAACCTTTTGTGACCAATGTTTCAATGCAATTTAATCCTTTTAACCTTAATATCCTAGATTAAACTCGAGTCATGGAATGTGTCATACTCTTCATAATTTAATCTGAGTTTTCTTGATCAATGAGTAGACTATATGAAACAAATCACTATTTGAGCATGGCCATGCATTTCATAGTCCTACTCAATCAAGAGGCCTATGGATATCACCCATAATATATAGGATGGTTAAATTCCATCTAGATCACTAATATTTCTCACATGATTAATGATGAACCCAATAATCACCTTTATAGTCCACCCTATTAAAGGTGACATTTGATGATATCAAAGTACATAAATTCTCGTGTAGTAATATAGCGATTTCAGGTCGGAGGACCATTACATCATTGTCACTATAAGAATTGCTAATGACACTTCGCATAATGCTCCATATAGAATTCTCATGGTGGGTCTGTCCAGTACATCGTTCTCTAACATGTACCTATGCATTGACTTAATATCTCATATATTTATGACCAATGAAATTTGGTCATCAGTCAATCCACATACTAGTCTCAATGCATCATTGTTGTCCCATCAACAATGATACTCGACTAGGGACATTTAAGAACACTGATACTAATAATATATAATCTCATGTTCAAGTCACATACTTGAAACTATATAATTTGTATCACTATTCTAAGGAATTTTATTATGTTAACAATTATATTACGCAGTAAATAAAACCATAATAAAATCATATATTTATTCAATCAAATATAATATTAAAACGTTAAGCAATTATATCAAATAATTGGCCTCTAGGGCATAAACTCTAACAGTCTCCCACTTGCACTAGAGCCAATCACTCATGTATCTAATACCAATGGAACTAGTGTGACCGTCGTGCTTCTGCTGCGACAAAGCCTTGGTTAGTGGATCTGCAACATTATCATCTGTTGGCACTCTTCCTATATGTACATCTCCTCTATCAATGATTTCACGGATGAGATGGTACCGCCTAAGTATATGCTTGGATCGTTGGTGAGATCTGGGTTCCTTAGCCTGTGCAATGGCTCCATTATTATCACAGTATAGAGCAACCGGATCAACAATGGTTGGAACAACACCAAGTTCAGTGATGAACTTTTTAATCCATACAGCCTCCTTGGCTGCACTAGAAGCAGCAATATACTCAGCCTCTGTTGTAGAATCAGCTACTGTCTCTTGCTTCGAACTTTTCCAGCTAACAGCACTACCATTAAGGCAAAACACAAAACCTGACTGAGACTTATACTCATCATTGTCAGTTTGGAAACTAGCATCTGTGTAACCCTTTACTGCTAGTTCGTCTTCACCACTATATACCAAGAATGAATCCTTAGTCCTTTTCAGGTACTTGAGGATATTCTTGACTGTTGTCCAGTGACCTTCACCTGGATTCGACTGGTATCTGCTCGTCATGCTCAAAGCATACGAGACATCCGGACGAGTATATATCATTGCATACATGATAGATCCAATTGTCGAAGCATAAGGGATCTTTCTCATACGCTCCTCATCATCTTGTGATTTAGGACATTGGGCCTTAGAGATCTTTACACCATGAGTCACGGGTAAGTTTCCTCTTTTCGCCTCTTGCATGCTGAACCGTTTCAACACTTTATCAATATATGTACTTTGACTTAGGCCGAGCATTTTTCTTGATCTATCTCTATAGATCTTGATACCTAAAATGTAGGCAGCATCGCCCAAATCTTTCATGGAGAAACATTTTCCTAACCATGTTTTTACAGCCTGTAAGGAAGGAATGTCATTCCCAATAATTAATATGTCATCAACATATAATACTAGGAATACAATGTGAGTCCCACTAACCTTCTTATATACACAAGGTTCATCTTCATTTTTAATAAAGCCAAATTCTTTGACTGCTTCATCAAATCGAAGATTCCAACTCCGAGAGGCTTGCTTCAATCCATAAATGGATCGATGCAGCTTACATACCTTTCCAGCATCCTTTGGAGTGACAAAACCCTCAGGTTGTGTCATATACACATCCTCAAGGAGATTTCCGTTAAGGAAAGCAGTTTTGACATTCATCTGCCAGATTTTGTAATCATAAAAAGCTGCAATAGCAAGTAAGATCCTGATGGATTTAATCATTGCCACTGGAGAGAAGGTTTCATCATAGTCAACACCTTGAATTTGTTTGAAACCTTTTGCTACCAGTCGGCCTTTATAGGTTTGTACATTACCATCCATGTCGGTTTTCTTCTTGAAAACCCACTTGCACCCGATTGGTTTTACCCCTTCAGGTGGATCAACCAGAGTCCATACTTGGTTAGTATACATGGAGTCCATCTCAGATTTCATGGCTTCAAGCCATTTCTCAGAATCTTGTCCATTCATAGCTTCTTGGTAGGAAGCAGGCTCATCTTGATCTATGAGCATCACATCGCTGTTTTCAGTCACAAGATATCCATAATATCTCTCAGGCTCTTGGCGTGTCCTACCAGATCTACGAATGACTTGTGTAATTTGAGCAGGTTCACTTTCCACAATTTCTTGTGGTTCTTGCTCATGTTCCAACTCAGGTTCAATGATATTTTGTGGTTCTCGAATTTCTTCGAGTTCTACTTTCCTCCCACTGTTTCCTTTAAAGACAAATTCTCTTTCTAGAAAAATACCAGTTCGAGCAACAACCACTTTGTTCTCAGAAGGTTTGTAGAAATAATACCCTTTTGTTTCCTTTGGGTATCCCACAAAATTACATTTGTCAGATTTGGGTCCGAGCTTGTCAGAATTCAGACGTTTTACGAACGCCTCGCAACCCCAAATCTTTATGAACGACATACTAGGACGTTTCCCAGTCCACATTTCATATGGTGTCTTCTGAACCGTCTTTGTAGGAACACGGTTAAGTGTGAATGCAGCTGTCTCTAGGGCATGACCCCAGAAGCTTATTGGAAGATCTGCATGACTCATCATTGATCGTACCATGTCCAACAAGGTTCGATTTCTCCTCTCAGATACACCATTCCATTGCGGTGTTCTAGGTGGAGTGAGCTGTGATATAATACCACACTCCTTTAGAAGGTCATCAAAGTCTTGGCTTAAGTATTCACCTCCTCGATCGGATCGAAGGGCTTTTATGCTTTTGCCAAATTGGTTTTGAACTTCATTCTTGAATTCCTTGAACTTTTCAAAGGATTCGGATTTGTGTCTCATAAGATACACATATCCATATCTACTAAAGTCATCAGTAAATGTAATGAAGTAATAAAACCTACCTCTTGCTAACGAACTCATGGGTCCACATACATCACTATGTATAAGTCCCAATACATCGCTAGCCCGTTCACTGTGTCCAGTGAAAGGGGCTTTAGTCATCTTGCCTAATAAACAAGACTCGTATTTCTCATATGATTCAAAATCAAATGAATCCAAGAACCCATCTTTATGGAGTTTGGATATGCGTTTCTCATTTATATGGCCTAAACGACAGTGCCAGAGATATGTCGGATTTGAATCATTTTATTTAAATCATTTTGTATTTATGTTATAGATAGGCATTTCTAAATCAAGAATATAGAGACCGTTAAACAATTGTGCAACACCATAACAAATATCATTTAAGTAAAACAAACAACGATTGTTCTTTATTATAAATGAAAAACCTTTCTTGTCCAAACAAGAAACAGAAATAATGTTTTTGCTTATAGCAGGCACAAAATAACAATCTTCTAATTCTAAAACTAGCCCAGTGGGCAAAGATAAATGATAAGTTCCTACGGCTAGTGCAGCAACTTTTGCTCCATTTCCAACTCGTAGGTCAACCTCTCCTTTCGCCAAAGTTCTACTCCTTCGGAGTCCCTGCACATTAACACAAATGTGAGAACCACATCCAGTATCCAATACCCATGATGTAGAAGTAGATAAGTTGACTTCTATAACATATATACCTGAATCAGAAGTCGTACTTCCTTTTCTTTTCTTCACTTCTTCCAGATAAGCATGACAATTCCTTTTCCAGTGTCCAGGTTTTCCACAGAAGTGACATTCACCTTCTTTAGCCACCCCACCTTTAGGTTTTAAAGCCTGTTTGGTTTTGGAATTGGGTTTGGCAAAAGATTTAGATCCTATCTTCTTCTTGGCTTTCCAATTTCCCTTAGCATTCCCTTTTTGCACCATCATTATGGGAGCGGGTCTTGCCTTTTTCATGTTGTTCTCGGCAGTTCTTAACATGCTCAACAACTCAGTAAGGGGTTTCTCAATTTCATTCATAAGATAGTTCATAACAAATTGAGAGTAGCTGTTGTTCAAAGATTGCAAAACAAGGTCAGTTTAGGCTTCCGGAGTGATTGGAAAACCCAACCTATCAAGGTACTCAATATACCCAATCATTTTCAGCACGTGTGGACCAACTGGATCACGTTCACCCATTTTGCAGTGATACAACGCCTTGCTTGTATCATACCTCTCCTGTCGAACATGCCCTTCGAACAATTTCTTGAGATGCTCGATCATCTCATAAGCATCCATCAACTCATGTTGCTTCTGAAGCTCAGCGTTCATGGTTGCTAGCATGACACAACTCACATCCAGAGCATCATCTTGATGCTTCTTGTAAGCATTATGCTCCGCACGTGGTGCAGTGACAGCTGGTGCTGCAGGAATGGGCCCATCAAGGACATATAGCTTACGCTCTTGTTTGAGGACAATCCTCAAGTTCCTATGCCAGTCAAGGAAATTAATTCCACTTAGCTTGTCCTTTTCAAGGACTGATCGTAATAAAAGACTATTTGTGTTGTTGTTGTTTGCCATTTGATATCTACAATTTATAAGTGCAACAATAATAAGTCAAATTACAGAGTTGATATTATATAATTGATAATAGTACATTCAAAATATACCTCCCACTATTTTATTCAAATTAATAGCCCTCACCATTAATTCGGAAAGCATTTTCTATTAAATCTTTCTAGTGATCCAAGATCCATATTTCATTATGCCTTAAGTTAGCTTTGGCTATTCTCTCAAAACATAATTATTTAGGTAGACAACCCTTTGTCAATTATATCATATATAACTCCTGGATAGTTTGGTAAACAACATTTGTTTCTAGTCCATCTAATGGTACCAACCAAACTCTATGCCTCTAAGTCCACAATCCTATTGAGATAACTTAGTTAAGTCGGGCCCAATGATTTTAATAGTTTGGATATCACAATTATCCTATCGCATCTTCTTACCTAGATAAATAGGGTACTTTGCTTTGGCAAACCTACATCTATTGATCAAGGTCTAGATGAGTGTTATTCATTGGAAGGCATCTGATTTAGACTTAATAATTTAATGAGGGATTTTATTAATTTAGATCTCACCAATTTTAATCTTGTTAAGCATGCACATTATTAATCATATCATATCATATACAAACATAAATAAAGTGCAAAATTAAATGTGTCACAGTTATGGCCCAATCCACTGTCAATCTTTTCAAGCTAATGAAAGATTGATGGTCAATCTAAGGTGGTAAAAGATCTTAAAATAAATAACTTCCTTGGATCTTCCTCTAGCATGTGCCTCCTCTCCATCATCATCTTTCCATTGTGTTCTCCATCTTGACATCTTCATCAATTACAGATTATTACATGACATAAAGAAACCTCGAGTTACATTCGAGGGGATTTAGATGAGAAGAGAATATTACATTAGAATTTATAGAAAGGCACGACATGCAAGTCGTATTTCAAAATCAAAAACCACTAACCTATGGGTCAAAAGGCCATAACTGTGCACCATGCATATCACAATAAGCACATAACAAATTATATATAATTAAAGAAAACTATATATAAAATATAGGGGACACGACCATCGTGCGCTACGACGGGGGGGTCCAAGGGGGGGTCTCCCCCCCTGGCGGTTTCGATTTAATCACAAATCATATATGTCCAGTTTCGATTTAACAAATCATATTAAAACGAATAACAGTACACCCAGAATTTATCATATATTTCCAGTTTCGATTAATCATATTAAAACGATTCTTCGTGCTTCTAATCCGATTAGAATAGTTATATTGTTATTCCACCGATTAAAGATACGATTAACAATATCATCATATATATTACCAGAATACACATACAACGGAATATCATATATTCAATTTTATATCGGTAAACATGCATCATCATATATCATATATATCGAATACAATTAAAACACGTAATCTGAATTAATCTTTTCGCAAGTAGCTCTGATACCACTGTTGGGCTTCGGCACAGAAACGCACAGCGGAAATTAAAATTTTAAAATAATTTCTGAAACCCTAAAACAGGATCCATGCGAAAATCAATTAATTCAGAGGTTTAGAGATTATACCAGATATAAACAAAAACGAGAATCTGAAACCGACTGCGCCTCGAATCTCCAACGCAATACAAACCGATTGCGCCTCTACGGTATCCACATGAACGCCGCACGAACCGTCGAACGATTCTGCAATAAGAAGGACTTGCGGTACTAGCCACCAAAAGGAATGGATTTTGAAACTGTTTTCTCTCTAGTCTCTCTCTAAGAGCGGCTAGGGTTTTTCAATTCTGATCTCTAACCCTATGTAGCTGCTATATATCATATATATAGTAGTTAAAAGGAATTAATCAAAATCAAAACCTAATTTTATAAAATCCGAATATATATATATATATATATATATATATATATATATATATATATATATATATCTTAATTAAGTCTTACTTAATTAATATACATATATACAAATTCTCCTTTTAATTTAAATTCGTGATTTAAATACTATTAATCATATTAATATATTTAAATCCTTAAAATTTAAATTAATTCCCTTTTAAATAACGTTCTATGTGTGTGACCCTATAGGTTATTATTACGTTGGCAATAATTTTAAAATCATATTATAAAATTATAAACAGTGAGCGGCATCTAGTAATGCATCACTGCTACCCAAGTAATAATAAGATCGATGATTCGATGCAACCTTTTGTAACCAATGTTTCAATGCAATTTAATCCTTTTAACCTTAATATCCTAGATTAAACTCGAGTCATGGAATGTGTCATACTCTTCATAATTTAATCTGAGTTTTCTTGATCAATGAGTAGACTATATGAAACAAATCACTATTTGAGCATGGCCATGAATTTCATAGTCCTACTCAATCAAGAGGCCTATGGATATCACCCATAATATATAGGATGGTTAAATTCCATCTAGATCACTCATATTTCTCACATGATTAATGATGAACCCAATAATCACCTTTATAGTCCACCCTATTAAAGCTGACATTTGATGATATCAAAGTACATAAATTCTCGTGTAGTAATATAACGATTTCAGGTCGGAGGACCATTACATCATTGTCACTATGAGAATTGCTAATGACACTTCGCATAATACTCCATATAGAATTCTCATGGTGGGTCTGTCCAGTACATCGTTCTCTAACATGTACCTATGCATTGACTTAATATCTCATATATTTATGACCAATGAGATTTGGTCATCAGTCAATCCACATACTAGTCTCAATGCATCATTGTTGTCCCATCAACAATGATACTCGACTAGGGACATTTAAGAACACTGATACTAATAATATATAATCTCATGTTCAAGTCACATACTTGAAACTATATAATTTGTATCACTATTCTAAGGAATTTTATTATGTTAACAATTATATTACGCAGTAAATAAAACCATAATAAAATCATATATTTATTCAATCAAATATAATATCAAAACGTTAAGCAATTATATCAAATAATTGGCCTCTAGGGCATAAACTCTAACAGGAGGGTCCCTCAGTCATCTTTGGAGACAACGGCTCGGGCAAGATAAGAGGATATGGCTCAGCTGGTAATGGTGTAGTATCTTTCAGCAAAGTGGCATATGTGGAAGGTCTCCAACACAACCTTCTAAGCATCAGCCAACTCTGTGACAAGGGTCATCAAGTAACATTCCTCAACAACCAGTGTCAAGTCAGAGATTTGAAGACATCTGCTATAAAGCTAACCGGGATAAGAGAAGGAAATGTCTACACAGTGAATCTTGGTCAACTAAGCTCAGACGAGACAATATGCTCTTTGGCTAAAGCATCTGAAGAAATGAGTTGGTTATGGCATAGACGATTGTCCCACTTAAACTTCAAAAGCATGTCTAAACTGACATCAAAAGATCTCGTTGCAGGCCTACCCAAGCTCAACTTCGTCAAAGAAAGTCCATGCAATGCTTGTCAGCTTGGAAAGCAAACCAGAAGCTCATTCAAGAGCAAAACTGCCAACTCAATCGACAAGCCCTTGCAGTTGCTTCACATGGATCTATTTGGGCCAATTCCAACAACAAGTCTTGGAGGGAAAAGGTACTCACTAGTCATAGTCGACGACTGCACCAGATTCACATGGGTATTCTTTTTAACCTCAAAGGATGAAACAAGCTCCCAACTAATCAAGATGTTTAGTTGGTAATGAACGATTAAGGAGAGAAAATTAAGGCCATAAGGAGTGATCACGGAAGAGAATTTGATTACTCAGAAATGGACCAATTCTGTACAAACAATGGCATCAGTCATAACTTCTCGGCTCCACGAACTCCTTAACAAAATGGAGTAGCTGAAAGAAAGAACATAACTTTGATAGAGGCTGGAAGAACTCTACTAGCAGTAGCTCATCTACCTGAATACTTCTGGGCAGAAGTCATCAACACTGCACGTTACATGCAGAATAGATCACTGATACACTCTATGATCAAGAAGACACCCTACGAACTGTGGAAAGGAAGAAAACCAAGTGTCAGCTACTTTCATGTATTCGGCTGTGCATGCTACATTCTCAACAATGGGAAGCAGTACTTGAAAAAGTTTAAACCCAAGTTAGACGAAGGAATCTTTCTTGGATATGCCACAGACAGCAAGGCCTATAGAGTGTTCAACAACAAGACACTGAGTGTTGAAGTGTCGATTCACATCATATTTTATGAAACAGACTTGGACAAAACAGTGCTTCAAGACACTACGACCGACAGTTTGGACACTACGAACGAGGCCGTCAAGCTCAACACTACAATCGTAGTGCCAGATATTGAAATCGTTGAGTAAAGAAATGAGATCGTAGAGAGGCCTATGCCAGACAACGAACCTCCACACCAAGAAAAAAAATAGATTTTGAAGGCCTAAGACAAGAAGGCATAAGGACAGATGTCCCAACAGGAAACCGATGGGCAAGAGATCACACTCAAGATCTAATCATTAGAGATCCGAATGTAATAGTCAAAACAAGAGCTCCCACCCAGAATGAATGCTTTTACCTAAGCTTCCTGTCACAAATGGAACCAAAGAAGATAGAGGATGTTATGGAAGACTCCAGCTGGATAGAAGCCATACAGGAATAACTCAACCAATTTGAAAGAAGCAAAGTATGGAGATGGGTACCAAGACCAAAGAGTCATCCTGTCATTGGAACCAAATGGGTCTTCAGAAACAAGATGGATGAAGATGGAGTAATAACCAGGAACAAGGCAAGATTAGTGGCCAAGGGCTACTCTCAGGAAGAAGGCATTGACTGCGATGAGACATTTGCACCTGTTGCCAGACTAGAAGCCATCAGAATCTTTCTTTTATTTTCTACTCACATGAAGTTCAAGGTCTTCCCGATAGATGTCAAAAGTGCATTCTTGAATAGAGAACTTCAAGAAGAAGTCTATGTAGAGCAACCTCTAGGTTTCATCAATCTATCTCTTTCTAATTATGTTATAGATTAGACAAAGCCTTATATGGTCCTAAACAAGCACCTAGAGCATGGTATGAAACACTAACTAACTTTCTTATTAAAAATAGATTCACTAGAGGTAGAGTAGATACCACATTATTCCTTAGAAAGCATAAAGACAAAGTATGAAAATGGATTCACTACCATATTATTTTTGGTTCTACTGATGAAAAGTTATGTAAGAGATTCTTCAAGCTTATGCAGAGTAAGTTTGAAATGACCATGATGGGTGAGCTGAACTTCTTCCTTGGACTACAAGTGAAGCTGACTGATGAAGGAATATTCATAAACCAAGCCAAGTACATCAAAGATTTACTTAAGAAGTATGGCATGGAATCAACCTCTCCCATGAAAACCCCAATTGTTCCTGCAACCAAGCTTGATAAAGATAAAAGAGGTAAAAGTATTGATATAACTCAATACAGAGGTATGATAGGCTCTCTTTTATATCTAACTGCCAGTAGACCAGACATAATGTTTGCAACATGCATATGTGCTAGATTTCAGGCTAACCCTAAAGAATCACATTTAACTGCTATAAAGAGGATTTTCAGGTATCTCAAGGGTACACCTCACTTGGGGCTTTAGTATCCCAAGGAGTCCTTATTTGAACTAACAGGATACACAGATGCTGATTTTGCAGGCTGCAAAAAAGATAGAAAGAGTATGGCACCTGTAAATTTCTAGGAAACAGACTTGTGTCCTGGTTTAGCAAGAAGTAAAACTCAGTATCTACTTCAACTGCAGAAGCTGAATACATTGCTGCTGGCAACTGCTGTGCTCAGATCCTATGGATGAAAAATCAGCTACCTGATTATGGGTTTGATTTCAAATCCATTCCCATTCACTGTGATAACACAAGTGCCATAAGAATAACTCATAATCCTGTTATGCATTCTAGGACTAATCATATAGAAATAAGGTATCAGTTCATTAGGGATCATGTGCAAAATGGAACTATATCCTTACAATATATCCCTACTGAAAATCAACTTGTTGATGTCTTTACAAAACCTCAAGATAAATCTAGGTTTAACAAGTTAATTAGTGAGCTAGGAATGCTTAATTTATAACCATGAAATATATGCTCTAGTATGTGCTAACTATACAGATACAAAGGCTATGGTTGAAATCGTAGACATGATCAAGGGAAGTCTACGATCGTAGAGCTGAAGTGATATAAAAGAAAACGATCGTAGCATAGTCTCAACAATCATAGTGCAGACTCAACGATAGCAGAACCCCATAATCAAGAGGAGCAACATGTTATGATAAGTTTCAAAACAAAGCAATCTCTCTGATAAGCGCCTCAGGAACAAACCTAACCCTTGACTCACTCCAAGATGTTGGCCCTTCCTGAGCTACCTCAAAAGAATGCTAAGTTAAAAACTCATCACAAGGATTCGGTCAGACTCGACGATCGTAGATCAGACACGACGATTGCTGGACAGACTCAACGATCGTAGTTCAGACTCGACGAATGCAAAGAAGACTCAATGATCACAAAAGCTACCTCAATGATCGTAGTCCTCCCTAAGAACAAATTAGCTCTGAAGTGCTAAGGGCAAATCAGTACAATCCTCCTCAGTTAAATTCGTAGAGCCAAGCAGAAGTTGACACCTGCCCCACTAACCAAAAATGGAGAGAGGGAAACTACAAGTACAGTTCAAAAACATTTTTTTTGAAATCAAAAGTTCAAAAGGCCTATCTCTCTTCTCTCTTCTCTCTTCTTTCTCTCTATAAGCAGAAACCCTAACCCCAAAGGAAGCTTAAGCAACCATGCTTCGATGAGTTCAATGAGTTCAAAACCGCTGAACCCAAATTTCATAAGAAACTATCATTATTGAAGAAAGTTGGTCTCGAAGAAGCTCTGAGTACAGACACATTAATCTACCCCAAGATAGTGAAATAATTCTATAGGAATGGTGTGTTCGAGAATGATGCCATCACTACGAAAATAAGGGAAGTGGAAATCAGACTTAAGGCTGAAGACATCAACCTAGCCCTAGGTCTAAAATCTGAAAGGTATTCGTTCATAGATGGCATAGACTTCCACGAGGGACTTAAAAGAATGCATCACAAGAAATCCCCCTCTGTAAAAGGATATAAGAAGAAGGAGTTTCCTCAGAGGTATGAATTTTTAGCTGATATTGTTGGAAAATGTATATGTTGCAAGAGTTCTGGTCATGATTCTGTGAATGAAGTACAACTCAAGCTTATGATTGCTATATGCTATGGAATACAACTTAACTATGGAGCTCTATTGCTTGAATGGATTGGAAAGTGGATCACCAACTCAAGGAAGTCAAATAGCTCTCAAAAGATGCTCTATGGGCGATTTATAAGTATCATTCTACAATCTGCTCTGGGTGATAAAATTGAGGACGAAGAAGGAGAAGCTATCAATCTAAACAGACGAATGACCCAGTAACTATTCATGAACTGGAAAAGAAATCCAGCAGAAAATGTGCGTATGATGTATGAATCCAGTGGAAGAACTGGTGATCTAAAGAAATCAGGCATTCCAGGAAATATGTCTGTTGTCAAGGAGACTAAAGAAGAAGAAGAAACAAACAAGAGAGAACCCTCTGCCCTTATCAGAAAAAGAAAGGGCAAGAGGAAGCTTAAGGCTAGGATGGAAGAAGAACCCCAGGGATCCATAACTAATAAACCAGTAAAGTCCTCTGACATTGAGACTCTAAGGATCCTGAGAAAGAAGTAACAGCAGGCTAAGGCAGAAGAAGATAGAGCTACCATATCTCAGCTGATGAAGAAGAATAAGATCAGCCACAAATCCAAAAGACCATCCATCTCTTCAATCGTAGAGACCAGACCAAACACATTAAGCAAGGAAGTAGTTGCGTCAAACATTTTGGCTGATCAATATGACAAAGCTAAAGTTCAAGAAAGTCCTGAGGCTGTGGCTCAGCCTAGAATACCAAGAAGAAAATAGGTCAAGAAATATCTTCGTGTCAATGAAGAAATACTAAAAAGGGAAGACAAAGAATTGGTGGATGCAAAGGAACCAGCCAAAGAGACAAAGCTCAAGCTCAGGAGGAGACACCTGAAATTCTTATGATAGAGAATACACCAGCTGAGGGGGAGAGGCCTGAAGCTCTCATTCTAGAAAATGCTCCAGATGAGGGGGAGCTCTTAAACTTACAAGAAGATGATCAAGATGAGGGGGAGCCTCATGATATCCCTTTGACAGAAGAAGCTGCTCCTGCAGAAAATGAGGGAAAACCAGAGCAAGAACAAAATGAAGTCATTAAGATATTGGAATCCCCAAAAGAAGATAGTGAAGAAAAGGGAGAAGAAGAAGATGATGATCTTGAGATCACAGGTATGGGCAATGATGGGTATAGAAGTTATCTCTATAATCAGATGTTCTCTTACCTACCCATGATGCCATATCATCAAGCCCAAATCCTAAACTCATGGAACCACATGTTTTGGATCTTCAAAGAATATCCAGCCATCACTGTGCTAGCTCATGGATTTCCAGGCACCTTCAAATTTGCCAAGAAGCTCATCACAAATTAACCCTCCTCAAGAATGGTGCATGAGGTATTAACTATCCCAATCCTTTTCAGAGTAAACCATTATCCACTATCTTTTTCCAGCAAATTTTATGAGTTTCCAAGCTGGTTGGAAGTGGTTCTAAATCCACCAAGTCAACTTCCAGTTATAGAATCCCAAAATTCTATAATTGATGAACCAGATAGTCCAAACTTCATATTGATTCCAACTCCCATCATCTCTACGACCACTGACTCTAGCCTCATCGTAGAGTCCCAAGGAGAAATCGTAGAGCCACCTATTCCAGACACCTAAACACAGGCCCCTCCATCAGATATTTCTTCTTCATCCTCAAATGAATACTTCAACCTTGATCTTTCACTCTACTCACTACAAGATCAATACCAGAGACAACCCCATTCCTCAAAAATTCCCCAACAGAATGAAATTCTTTTAGAGTTATCCACAAAAGCTGACTTGTCAAAAATGTCTAAGAAAGTGATCAAGGAACTCGATGAGAGTCTTGAAGAACACACTGACCTCATTCAGCTGAGATTAACAACAATGATCAATGCTGCCAATAAACTCCCACAATCCCTAAGCTCTACGCTCTTTAAGACACTTAAAGAGTTCGTCAAATACGTGATTCAAAGCATAAAGGAACGGGATGACATTCACTTTTTAGCAGCCAAGAAACACAGAGAAGTTTTCCTTGCCCTACAGACAACTCAAGAAAATCATAATAAAAACATGTTGGAAAGCTTTCTCAATCTACAAACTGCCGTAAAAGAATTCCATAAATTCTACGTCAGCAGTGGTCAGTAAATTGACAACATTTTATCCGTTCTACAATAAAGGGAAGCTCAGTCTGAAGCTCTAATCGAAGAAAATCAAGAGGACATTGCTTAGACCAAAGGTCAGCTCAACGAGCTTGTCCAAGGACTGAATCGCCTCTTAGCATGCATTCGAACACTTGATGATGACATAAAGGGGGAGAATAAAGGAAAAGGAGAAGGAAGCAGAGGAGGTAAAGGAGGCCAGGGAGGCAGAGGATGTCAAGGAGGCCAGGGCAGAGGCAGAGGAAGGAGTCCTCCTGCAAGATAATAACACCAACAGACTCCACGATAAATCAATCAGACTCAACAAGGCCAGGGCAGAGGAAGGAGTCCTCCTGCAAGATAATTCCACCAACAGACTCCATGATCAAGTAATCAGACTCAACAATCTGATCAGCAGGAAGTCTTAATGGCTCAACCAATAAGGAGTCAAGGGCCAGCTACCAGCTCATAAAATGTGACCACTGCAGGCCTAAGAATGCCAATTGGAGATCCTGCATTCATGAATAGACATGATCACAACCCAAGGATAAGCCCAAGTGAGCTGGAAGAGATAGCCAGAAGGGATGAAGCAAGCAGGAAAAGAAGGGCTGAGGAGTATGCCAATCCTCCACGCAAAAGACCAAAGAAATAGAGATAAATGAAAGTTTATATTCCTATTGATGTAAAGCTAAACTGTAATACTCTTCAACCATCAATAAATTCATGATTATTCTCTAAAAAATTTAGTTGCTCGCTGAAATACTAAGTCATATTTACTTTTCTGCAAATGCATCTAGAAACTAATAATCATGACAATAAATCTCATTAGTTATGTCAACATCAAATAGGGGGAGATTGTTGGGAGAGTGCATATGTTGATTTGATGTTTAAATATAAATGCTCATAATTATTTATAAAGTCCTTCAAGGTATATATGTACAAGAACTTAGTGATAGATCAAATTTGTTAGGTTGATCTAAGCTCTTAATATGTATCATTCTGTAAATGAATGTATAGATAGAGAAATCAAAGCTGTTAGGTTAATCTTGAGATGTAATAAATAGGCTTCGAAGAATTCGTAGTGTATCAATCTGATTAAGATTGCAAAAGTTAAGGAAAAAATGTAGAGCTTCGAGGATCGTAGTGTGCCTACCTTAAAGGGCCTCTTCAAAAATCATAGAATGGTCCCAACGTTTGTTGAGCCAACTCAGAGATCGTAGTTTGCTCTCGGAAACATAGAGTTTATTACTCAAGCAAGCGAAGATCGTACTGTGCAAAGTGAAATCGTAGTGTTCTCTGCTGATAGCATCAGACCAAGCACCAAGGCGACAAGTCACCACGATCTGAATCATAGAGTATCATATGCCTTGTGTCAGAAGCATCAAGCCTCACGTTTTGGGTGAAGACAAACTCCAATAAATGTGGAATGGGTTCTAAACATTGTAGTACTCACCAGTCCCAAAGGCATAAAAGATATCCTTAGTATGCAACAAAGAAGCGTATTGAAGAAGCTAAGGAAAGTACCATTGGTAAGGGGAAATGTAACGCCCCGAAATCCGATCTATCTTCACACCTGGATTCCGTACGTCATGAGTACATCATTCATCCAACATACATCACTATATACTGAAATATAACGACATACACTCTCAAATCCCAGGTTCTGGAAGCCTTATAACCTTTTTCATTACAAATATTAATGAATACATTATTCATTTCATCTTACAAGAGTGACTTTTATCCGCCACCAAGGATACATAACAGTTCATTAAACTAGTTTACAATTCAATTTCTAATTTTTACATTACAAGTCTTCACTTGATCTTCTCGCTCCTTCACATTCTGAATGATAATTCGTCTGGATACCGTCAGCTTGATCTTTACGAGATCCTTAAGTTCTGCTAACCTTGTTCGCTGAAAATATTTTTTCTTTTAAAACAAGTGTGAGCATTCAATTACCCAGCAAGTTATAATAGTTGAACAACCAACTTCAGAATTAAAACATTTCTTTAGAACTTCTATAACCGAACAAAGGTTATGAAGCAGCTTGAATAATACGAATAGTCTCGATTCCTATCATCTTAAAACATTAGTCATTTTCATTTTGAAATACTTTCATTCTTCTACCTTTTTCATACACATCCTATCTGTCTAGAATCATTAGCATAGACTTAACAATAATGGTTCATGTATAAACAGAACATACTTGTATTGAATAGCTGAATCATAGAATAATGTATATCATAGAAACACCGAAGTGTTCAAATTGTGGCTCAAGGCCTCATAAGTTCTACCACATTGTACAAATATCGCACATTTGCACATAGACGGAACTTCTCAAGTACAACATCTGAGAAGTTTAAGAAACTAGCATTCATGTAATATGAATGAAGTTAGGAAACTTGCCTTATGCTCAGCTACAGCTTACGTTGAACTGCTCATTTCAATTCCTATATAATACATAAGGAGAAAACATAAACACTAATTAGTCATATATTGAACTTACGCATTGGTTTACTTAACTTTACTTCTTAGGGTTCGCGTTCTTACAATATAAGTTTACACGACAAACTTCCTTTACCAGTTTACGGCTTCATGACATACGGAGATGTCTTACTCAACGTTCATCATCTTGGATGATTATATTCTTACCTTATTCTTATAATTTCTCTAAGACTCATCACACACCGCTTCTCTGCTAGTAGTCCATATGGTACTCTGAGTGGTTTCCCACAAACAACCAACAAACAAGTTCCCGTCTCATCTACACTGCCATCACAGTGATTTAGATTGGTTGCCAGTTTCGTATATACCTTCGCTCTCTAAAGGAATTATTTAGCCCAGCTCCCATATGTCAACCATCAAAGTTACAATTTTACCACAACCTAACTTCTCTTAACTTATACGAACTATTAAACTATAATGTTCGATTAAGTTAATTTCTTATTCCTTACAGCTTTCTGGTAAATAATTGTCATACTTCAGGATTCTTTCCTTATCGACTCATATTCGGCTTTTATTAATCTTATTACTGTTCGTTACGGCTTTCTTTATAATTCATATCATATTAATACTTTCGTTATCCATTACATGAACCCCATCTTCATTACCCTCATCGCTCAACCTCTAAGGAATCACAACAATAGCAATCCTTCACGTCCATTCATCGCGACTACGGTCCCCGGATATTGGTTACGTAACCCATGATTATATTCTTTGTCATTTAATCTTGTTTAATCTATACGTTCAACCTTTAATAAATGTTTACATCCCTTGATTAAGTGTTACATTAGTTGAAAATTATATTCTTTATCTTCCCTTATATTTCCCCCTAGAGCTAAGCAGTTAAAAGCTCATCTCTGGCTTTTTCCCAACACTGGCATTATGGCAGTACTCCCTTATTTATCTCTCACACCATGGCATGAGTTGGCAGTACCCAGCCCCTGGTCTGGCGCTGCCGCGCCACTCTACAAGACATGACTAGCGCCACGGCGCCAAGCCCTAACCCTAGAAAATTTCTCTAAGTGTTAAATCAATTTTTAGATGCTTACTTCGCGATCTCATAACTCCTTCATTATAACTAAGAACGAGTTCATTCCAAAGCCATTCTCTTCCTTATCTTACGTACTTTAATACCCCTCGAACGGAAATTCATTATAAATCCGTTAACGTGCCATTCGATTGGCTTGATCTTCACCCTTTGTTCATTTTATGTTTTTAACGCTCTTCGTTCGTTCGTCCGTAATTCGATCATCCGAACTCAAAACTCGTTCTTTCTTGAGTCCACAACTCAAGTTTTATATGTTCTCTTTCTTTCTTATGAAACCCTACCCACTCGGGTTCATTTACTAACTTTCTAATTCTCGTTTGTCTTTTATGAAATTTTCGCCATAACTTCGTTATAGCTAAGTTTTAATCCGTTCTTCATGAACGTTTCTACCGTTCCTAACCAAGAAATACACATCTAACTTATACGCGATGGTTTTAAACTTGTCCATCAACAACAATTATCCTACGATGATTTTTAATTTGTCCATCAACAACGTTCTTCGTGTTCTTCGCGTGTTCTTCGTATTCTTTGTTCGTTTTTTCTTTTAATCGATATTTTGGATTATGATTTCACTTTTTATTGGAATTTGATGTTATATAAATCATTCCTTACTTATTTCACCTACTTATTCATATAATCCACTCGGATCGTTCTAATTCATTACGAATCTTATACTTCCTTAAGAAATTTATTTACTAAATTTTAAATTCTTATTTCTTCATTTTCTTATGATTTCAACCATATGAACTCATCTCTCACCTTATCTACTTCTTATCTTCATTTAGTTATGTTTTTAAACATAAAAACATAAAGAAAAATTATAAGAGATTAGGTTCCAGATTACTGTTCTCCTTTAATCTTCTCCCGTCGGACAAAGTTTGCACATGAGCAAGCTCTTCCTCCTCCATCTCCTTCCCATCCTACCTCTCTCTCTCTCTCTCTATGTTGTAGGATTTTCAAAATCCCAAAATAATTGAATTTAGCTTACTATTTATAGAATTTTCAAGCTAAAGGTATTTTAGTCATTTCGCCCCCAACCTCCTTACTATTCACACCTCCTTAATATTACCACCTCCTTACTATTCACGTAGCTTCCCTTGGAAGCTTCGTGCTTCCGTCTTTCGGTTTCGTCCGACAGTTCAAAAACAGCGATTTTCGGAATCCAAATATTTTTAGATATTTCTTCTTTCCTTTACCGACCAATTTTTACGTATTCTTCAGATCTTCGAAAAATTGAAAAACACTTTTCGACATTGAGAGTTTTCCTTCACATTTTACCCTAATGTAGCTAAACGAGTGAAAAGTACATAGCAATACTTTTTCGTCATTTTCATTTCGTCCGATTTCTGCACATTTTTTGAGAAAAACTTTTATCGGCGTACTTAACTTTTCACAACATATTATCGCCAAATCTTTCGACAGAATGTCATTTCGACATATCGAACTCTCGAAAAAGCCTAGGTTATTCAAACCCTAACCCTTAGGGTTTCTTCGGGTGAATAATACCTATTTTATCTTTTTCCCCAAAAATATTTTGTTCCCAATTTTTTTTTATTTTTTTCTTTTAAATTCTTATTCGTTCAGTCTAGCTCATTGCCAGAATCCTACCAATTTATAATTATCCTAGGTTATAGAATGATTAACAAACATATAGCACATATTAGTATTAATAAAATTCATTTTATTAATAACTAATTCTTTAAACTTAAATTCTGAACAATTTGGATTCTCCGGGTTGTTACACTTCCCCCCTTATAAAAACCCTCGGAATTTCTTAAAACCACACCCTTATCCGGGTCATCACATCCACCCCTTTCTTCATAGAATTTTGTCCTCCAAATTTAAGCATACCCTTCTTCTCAACTTCTCTTCAACGGAGTTCTTATCCTTCCCTCATTCCTAACCCCCATAACCTATCAAGAATCATGAAGTAGAAGGAATAATGAGGAATATAAATTTTTTTTTGAAAACGTTTCATACTTTTGCTGAGGGGTCAAATCGACCATGAACTCTTACTAGGTTATTCAGCATTTTGCCGTAAGCCCTTCCTTAACGGTCAGTTTACAATCACAAAGAAAGTAACTACCTCTTCCATGTTCTCCTCAGACTTAATCAAAACAATTTAGTTTGGCACCACTTCTTTAAAGAAAGCTCGATTTTCTATTAAGCATGACATACCATTTGTCTAGCCGAATCAAGTAGCTTAGACCATACCAATAAATTGGATATCAACGTGAAACATTCATCTAGTCAACTCAATTGACATCGACTACTTCTGTAAATTCTTTTCGCAATACATCAAAACGTTTTATGACGTCATGATACTGTACTTTTCACACTACGTTGAGGACTTCGTCAGTTTATGACTTCGTCATTATAAATCATACCATAGCGGGTTGTTGATCCTAAGATCACAGCCAACACCAGGTTCAGTTGCATTAACAACTCCATCGTTTTACCACCCTTGCATCGAATGCACAGATGATATAAAATTCATTTTGAATATTTTAAATCAATTTCTGTCTAGCCGAAGCAATTAGCATAGACATACCAAGAATAGCTCTTTTAAAAATTCTATTGATTCCTAAAGTTGAACCAATTATTTCCTTTTCAAAATGTACATATCAGCACGAGTTCAATAAAGTTTGAAATCTAGCATGGCTAGATGACTTGGAATATCCTATTTCTCCATCTTCCTTCATTGCCTTACTGCTAGAATACTTAATCTTCTCTAGAACCTTCAATATTAAGCCTACTGAAAAAAACTCATTTTCAGTCTAAACATTCCTATATCTTAGTACAGTCCATCAACTTACCACACATTATGAGTTCAGGAACTTTCCACAATAATATGAGTTTAAGAACTGTCCAGACAGACCATAGGCGTCCATTCGCTGAGAAGTTCGAAAACATACCATATTATTATAAGTCACGAACTTACCATAAGTATGAGTTTCAAGAACTCGCACCTACCTTATCGTTCTCTACCTACCAAATATATACATGAGAAAAGATTCACCTTCTCGCCATATACATCTTGATAGTGCGACCAATTCCAATGATTATCACTGTAATAAGTTAAGAAGTTGTTACACCAAGCACACACCTCTGCCCATAACAAAGGTTCATACAACTCAGCTATCACATGAGTCCTCAATTAAAATTTTATAACTTCTAAATCCCTCTCTACTTGATACGAATTTTCTTTAATTCATATACTATCCTTCATAACTCAATCTAAGTTCTTCTTCCCATACAACTTCATAGTACCCTTCATTCATAGCATTAGCTATAAATCAATCATCGTTTAACAACTAATCTGTTACTACGAGTCACTATGATCATGTGGTGATCTTCTTATCCTTCTCTCTACGATTATAGTCTTAGGTACTACTACCTAAGGTTTATAACCTATCAGCTCTGATACCAACTTGTAACGCCCCGAAATCCGATCTATCTTCACACCCGAATTTCATATGTCACGAGTACATCATTTATCCAACATACATCATTATATACTGAAATATAATGACATACACTCTCAAATCCCAGGTTCTGGAAACCTTATAACCTTTTTCATTACAAATATTAATGAATACATTATTCATTTCATCTTACAAGAGTGACTTTTATCCGCCACCAAGAATACATAATAGTTCATTAAACTAGTCTACAATTTAATTTCTTATTTTTACATTACAAGTCTTCACTTGATCTTCTCGCTCCTTCACATTCTGAAAGACAATTCGTCTAGATGCCGTCAATTTGATCTTTACGAGATCTTTAAGTTCTGCTAACTTTGTTCGCTGAAAATTATTTTTCATTTAAAGCAAGTGTGAGCATTCAATTTCCCAGCAAGTCATAACAGTTGAACAACCAACTTCAGAATTAAAACATTTCTTTAGAACTTCTATAACCGAACAAAGGTTATGAAGCAGCTTGAATAATAGGAATAGTCTTGATTCCTATCATCTTAAAACATCAGTTATTTTCACTTTAAAATACTTTCATTCTTCTACCTTTTTCATACACATCCTATCTAGCTAGAATCATTAGCACAGACATAACAATAACGGTTCATGTATAAATAGAACATACTTATATTGAACAGCTCAATCACAGAACAATGCATATCATAGAAACACTAAAGTGTTCAAATTGTGGCTCAAGGCCTCATACGTTCTACCACATTGTACAAATATCGCACATTTGCACATAGACAGAACTTCTCATGTACAACATCTGAGAAGTTTAAGAAACTAGCATTCATGTAATATGAATGAAGTTAGGAAACTGGCCTTATGCCCAGCTACAGCTTACGCTGAACTGCTCATTTCAATTCCTATATAACACATAGGGAGAAAACATAAACACCAATTAGTCATATATTGAACTTACGCATGGGTTTACTTAACTTTACTTCTTAGGGTTCACGTTCTTGCAATATAAGTTTACGCGACAAACTTCCTTTACCAGTTTATGGCTTCATGACATACGGAGATGTCTTACTCAATGTTCATTATCTTGGATGATTATATTCTTACCTTCTTCTTATAATTTCTCTAAGACTCAGCACACATCACTTCTCTGCTAGTAGTGCATATGGTACTCTGAGTGGTTTCCCACAAACAACCAACAAACAAGTTCTTGTCTCATCTACACTGCCATCACAGTGAGTTAGATCGGTTGCCAGTTCCATATATACTTTCGCTCTCTGAAGGAATTGTTTAGCCCAGCTCCTATATGTTAACCATCAAAGTTACGATTGTACCACAACCTAACTTCTCTTAACTTATACGAACTATTAAACTATAATGTTCGATTAAGTCAATTTCTTATTCCTTACGGCTTTCTGGCAACTAATTGTCATACTTCAGGAGTCATTCCTTATCGACTCACATTCGGCTTTTATTAATCTTATTACTGTTCGTTACGGCTTTCTTGATAATTCATATCTTATTAATACTTTTGTTATCCATTACATGAACCCCATGTTCATTACCCTCGTCGCTCAACCTCTAAGGAATCACAACAATAACAATCCTTTACGTCCATTCATCGCGACTACAGTCCCCGGATATCGGTTACGTAACCCGTGATTATATCATTTGTCATTTAATCTTGTTTAATCTATACGTTCAACCTTTAATAAAGGTTTACATCACTTGATTAAGTGTTACATTAGTTGAATATTATATTCTTTATCTTCCCTTGCATTTCCCCCGAGAGTTGAGCAATTAAAAGTTCATCTCTGGCTTTTTACCAACACTGGCACTGCGGCCCCACTCCCTTCTTTATCTCTCACGCTGCGGTGTGAGTTGGCAGTACCTGGCCCATGGTATGGCGCTGTCGCGCCACTCTATAAGGCATGACTGGCGCCGCGGCGCCAAGCCCTAACCCTAGAAAATTTCTCTAAGTGTTAAATCAATTTTGAGATGCTTACTTCGCGATCTTATAACTCCTTCGTTATAACTCGGAAAGAGGTTGTTCCCAAGCCATTCTTTTCCTTAATGTACTTTAATACCCCTTGAATAGAAATTCATTATAAATCCGTTAACGTGTCATTCGATTGGCTTGATCTTCACCCATTGTTCATTTTACATTTTTAACGTTCTTCGTTCGTTCGTCCGTAATTCGATCATCCGAACTCGAAACTCATTCTTTCTTGAGTCCACAACTCAAGTTTTATATGTTCTCTTTCTTTCTTATGAAACCCTACCCACTCGGGTTCATTTACTAACTTTCTAATTCTCGTTTGTCTTTTATGAAATTTTCGTCATAACTTCGTTATAGCTAAGTTTTAATCCGTTCTTCATGAACGTTTCTACCGTTCCTAACCAAGAAATACACATCTAACTTATACGCGATGGTTTTTAACTTTTCCATCAACAACAATTATCCTACGATGATTTTTAATTTGTCCATCAACAACGTTTTTCGTGTTCTTCGCGTGTTCTTTTTGTTCTTTGTTCGTTCTTTATTTTAATCGATATTTTGGATTATGATTTCACTTTTTATTGGAATTTGATGTTATAGAAATCATTCCTTACTTATTTCACCTACTTATTCATATAATCCACTCGGATTGTTCTAATTCATTACGAATCTTATACTTCCTTAAGAAATTTATTTACTAAACTTTAAATTCTTATTTCTTCATATTCTTATGATTTCAACCATATGAACTCATCTCTCACCTTATCTACTTCTTATCTTCATTTAGTTATATTTTTAAACATAAAAACTTAAAGAAAATTATAATAGATTAGGTTCCGGATTACCGTTCTCCTTTAATCTTCTCCCGTCAGACAAAGTTTGCACATGAGCAAGCACTTCCTCCCCCGTCTCATTCCCATCCGACCTCTCTCTCTCTCTCTCTCTCTCTCTATGTTGTAGGATTTTCAAAATCCCAAAACAATTGAATTTAACTTCTTATTTATAGAATTTCCAAGCTAGAGGTATTTTAGTCATTTCACGCCCCCAACCTCCTTACTATTCACACCTCCTTACTATTCCCACCTCCTTGCTACACCTCCTTACTATTCACATAGCTTCCCTTGGAAGCTTCATGCTTCCATCTTTCAGTTTTCGTCCGACAGTTCGAAAACTGTGATTCCCGGACTCCAAATATTTTTGGATATTTCGTCTTTCCTTTACCGACCAATTTTTACGTATTCTTTGGATCTTCGAAAAATTGAAAAACACTTTTTGACGTTGAGCGTTTTCCTTCACGTTTTACCCTAAAGTAGCTAAACGAGTGAAAAGTACATAGCAATACTTTTCTTTATTTTTATTTTGTCCGATTTCTGCACATTTTTCGAGAAAAACTTTTATCGGCTTACTTAACTTTTCACAACATATTATCGCCAAATCTTTTGATGAAATGTCATTTCGACATACCGAACTCTCGAAATGGCCTAGGTTATTCAAACCCTAACCCTTAGGGTTTCGTCGAGTAAATAGTATTTATTTCGTCTTTTTCCCCGAAAATATTTTTTTCCGCGGAAAAATTTTATTTTTGTCTTGTAAATTCTTATTCGTTCAGTCTATCTCATAGTTAGAATCCTCCCAATTTATAATTATCCTAGGTTATAGAATGAGTAACAAACACATAGCACATATTAGTATTAATAAAATTCATTTTATTATTAACTTATTCTTTAAACTTAAATTCTGAACAATTCGGATTCTCCGGGTTGTTACAGGAAAAACACCTTTTCAGGTGTTAGGTGAGAAAGCAATCTACTGTGTCAGTGGGCCAAAATGTAATTCAGAAGATGTGCAGAAAAGTCTCCATCAAAGAACAAAAATGTCAAACGTATTTAATGCTTCAACGGATGGATCCAACGGATAGTTTTCAAGATCACATATATGCAAATCAAACAGATGAGAGAAGTAAGCAAGCATTGAACAAAAACGTACAAGAACTCTCAACGCTCAACTCTACGATCTGAGAAAAAGAAAAGCTTGCTCAGCTACTCAGTTCTTTCAAACAAGTGCTTAAACAGCAACTGAGTAGAACCCATCAAGAACTCAACATCTACCAATCAACTGAAGAAAAAGTTCCAAGTCAGAAGGACTTGAAGAGTTCTAAGTGAACTGTAAAAGAGCCAAGTCTGCTGGACTTGAAGAGTTCAAGAGTGAACTAAGAAGTTCCTAGATTGCTGGTCTAGAAGGAATCTAAGTGATTCAGAAAGTGTAAAAGACATCCTTAGTGGATTTTTTACTCGAGGAGTAGAAGAGTGGACTAGGAGGTTTAGGTGCTCAGAATCACTTAAAACGACTGTGTCTCTTACATTCTTGCTATAATTGTTATATCTGCTATAACTGCTATATATGCCTCACTGTCATAAACTCACTATCTTAAGGGAGATTAAAACTAATATTAATTTCGCTCAAGTTTTAATCATTATCTACTAACAAGTTAAAACGAAAAAAAATTTAAATATATATTCACCCCCCCCCCCTTTCTAGATAACTATTGTGCCTCCGAAAACTAACACACCAACTTTGTTTTGTCCGTATCTGCCTTTGGTGCCACCGTCCCAGCTAGACTCGACTTTGGTGCACGACAAAATCGGGCTAGGTGACCTTCTTTTCCACAATTATAATATGCTTTGGACTGCATCATGCAGCTTGGACTGATATGTCCCTCCCCTCCGCATTTGAAGCATACAATTGGTGGTCATTCTCCTTCCTTAAAAATGGGTGTTGGTGTTGCTGTCTTTCCATCGTTGTTGAACGTTCTCTTCTTGAAATTTCCACTCCTATTATCTTGGCCATGATTACCACCGAAGTGGTTACCATTCTTGGCATGATAATTTCACCCACGATGGTTATCATTGTTCTGATGGTCGTTGCCACCGGTACGATTATTATCGTGTTGTTGCTCGTTATCCTTTGGTTGGGTTGGCTCATTATTGTGCTCCAATAAATGAGCCCTATTCACTACATCTGAATACAAACACAATTTGTGAGAAATGAGGTGTTGGAGTATTTTGAGTTTCAAACCTCTTAGAAACATTCGCGTCATTCGCTCCTCATTATCGACCAAATGGGAATCAAACCGGGATAACTCCGTAAATTTAGCCTCGTATTGCGACACGGTCATATTGTTTTGATCCAACTTGATAAACTACACCTCCTTCATGTGACGTAATAGTATAATCATGTGAAAAAACCTAATTAGAGTATAGTACCTTCAAATATACCTCCATTTATAATTTAGTCATGCCAGTATTATCAATCTTGAACCACCTCCCCTAATAGTACATGAATGTGAATCAATAGTACACACATGTGAACAAAAAGTTATAAGCATTTGAAATAATAGCAATTAATTGCTCATTTATCCGATTAATTACCCGATTGGTCAATATAACCTCCAGGCATCAATTATTATCGAAATAAATGTCGATTTCCATTAACACTAATAATCCCAACACAGTGGAACTATCAATTTCATCTTTAATCAACACAACTTATTCATCATTAATATTATAACTCACAATATTTAACAACCAGGTCGTTCCCAGGAAAGAGGGGGCTTTCCGATAAGGATTTCTCCTTATTGGCGCGCAATTAGATGACCAAACCTCTCCTTGATATAACTTCTAGACATTGTCAATATTGTAAATAATAATATAAATAACTTTGTTGTCTCAATTATTGATTTAATAATATATAAAATATTATGCAGATGATATTGTGACAATAATTGAATCAATAATATGAGAGATATGATGCAACAATTAATGTAGCAATAATTGAGTATAACTAAGTGACTTCTCACGTAAGCATCAATAATCAATACTATGTGCTACTATGCAACCACGCGTATTACTGTACTTTTACTACCGGGTAGTTCAACAGTTTTAACGGTAACACTTTCGTCGTTATTTTTATAAAAAGATAATTTTATCGTTTTTTAACTACGACAATACTTCCGTTATGGGGTCCACCAATGATTGTGTCGTCGTACGGATATTCCCCGATAAAAAGAATATTCTCCGACCAAACGAATATTTTATGACAACTTGTATACTTTGCAAAAATTTATAAATATTACCCACAACTATAACATTATATCAAATCCACACCATAATATGCAAAAAAAAATATTTTGAGAAATTTAAATCTTTATTCATAAAATTTGGGATCTCACAATATCCCCTCCTTATGAAATTTCGCCCTCAAAATTTACGTACGTACCTGGTATACCGAAGAGGTGATGAAACCTTTACTTCATTTCAAATTCCAACTCTTGAGGTGTAACCTTTGAGTGTAGAATATGATCCTTCTTATCCAAGATTTTAACACGTATCTCCTCATACGTTAAATCTTCTGCTATCTCATCTAGTTCTAATTCAATAATGTGGTTCGGGTCGTCCACATATTTACGTAACATCGATACGTGAAAAATGTTATGAACACGTGACATACTTAGCGGTAAAACGAGTCTATATGTCACAGTTCCTACTCAATCAAGGATTTCAAATGGGCCAATAAAATTGAGGGTTGAGATTTCCTCTCTTCATCGATTCATGCTTCTAGAATTAGGCCCTCTTGAACCTTCTTCTTCACATTCATCATCTCTGAGTATGTAGCTTACACGGCTTTAACTTTATCGATTAAAGTCGATTCTACTCGTATATTTGATATCACCACGTGGGTCCTTAGAGTCTTTAACTCTATCTTCATCATTTGTAAGTTATACGAAATGAGTTTTTGTGTTAACAACATCGCACTCATAAACGCATACGATCTTCTACTCAACGCGTCAGCTACCACGTTCGTTTTTCCAAAATGATATTGAATGGTATGGTCGTAATTTTCAATAGCTCGAGCCAACGTCTTTGGCGCATAATACGTTCATTTTGGTTGAAGAAATATTTAAGGGCTTTAGAAATGGGTTTTGTACTGGGGTCAATACAAAATTCGATTTCACGCTCTAGGGGTAGGCTAGGAAGTTTTCAAGAATACGTTAGGAAATTTATTATCAATAGAAATATTATTCAAAATTTTGACTCTCATCTAAGACTTGGATAACACGTCACATTGATACCTATCAATTTGCAATCGTTATTCATGACATCCCCTACGGATATTCTAACTTCGGTGTATTCCAAGACTTGGAAGTCTCCAGCGAAAGGCTCAGGGCTCTTTACTTATGGCTTAATATAACAGTGATTGACTTTAGTGGTTTGGCTTTTTAAATTCGTATAACATGTTGGTTAAGAATATGAAAGCTAACAACCTTACGAAAAGCATGATGAGTAATTAACCAATCGATTCCTAAAATCACATCAAGGGCAAGTATTTTTACATAAATAAGTTCGACAGGTAACATGAAAGTGTCGATTTGAATCAACATGATTTATAAACAGTGGAGTTAACGAAGGTTTCTACTAACGAAGTTTCAACCAACAAGTCAAAGTCTAACTTCTCTAGGGTCAAATTTAAACGTTGAGTGCAAGCAAGAGAGATAAAATAATGGGTAGAACCGGTATCTAATAAGGTATAGTCTTCGCAAGAATTTATAATTAACTAACCTGTGCTAACTTCGTTCAGGTTACTCGCTTGTTGGGAAGTTATGACAACCGCTCTCCCTTGAACTACCCTGCTTTGACTTGTCTGGGGAAGCATTTTGTGTCATCATTACCGTTGAAATTAACTTTTCTATAGGGCACATTCCACCCTCAACTGCTTCATCGTACTCATGTTTCATGATCTGAATCATTAATCTTCGATCCATATCACATTGGGGTTGACCGCAATGTACAGTGTAATTCATAACTCGATGTTGGGTTCTCTCAATTGCTGTCCAAAAAGAGAAATACATATCATCTATTTTAGCCTTCTTAGATCGGACATCTCTTTCCACAATATCAACGCGTCGTGCGGCTTTTACCCATGAATCACTCATTCTCACTCGTTCAGTTGTTTCTTCTTTCAGCACAGATTCCATCTTTATCATCTTATACTTTGCCAAAGAGTGCTTCTGTTAAAGCATCACAAATCGGGTAACACAAGCTTGAATTGTTGCATCCTTTTGCTCATCGAACACTTGTCGTTCTTCAGCCGGCTCTTCTAACTCATGAATACGATTTTGCAATTCTAAATTTTGATCATAAAATTCTTCTAATAAATTCTCCTCTTCTTCCTCTTCTTCCTCTTCTTCTTCACCCTCAGTTGCAACCTCTGAGACTATCTCGGGTGCAACTATCAATTCTTCACTCACCACATGGATGTCTCTAATTCCTTCTTCGTCTGACATCACATTATCCTGGTTGTTGATTAGAGGTGTCTCCACGAGTTCGTTCACTCCATTGTTAACGTTCTCAGCTGTCATTCTTAAATACTGCCATAAAATAATGGCTAATTAATATATCACATATTATCCTTATACTCTGACCGACCAATTAAATACCAAATAAACTTAGATAGGACATACTAGCGAAGGAATTCCCCGTCTCTCCCCTCCTAGTTCTTGTCTCACATCTCAGCCAGGGATCATATCCCTAAGCTTTGATACTAACTGTGATGCCCCCAAAATAGGTATACATCACCCATCTTGAATCGCCAAATACATGGTACAAAATTCAAATACAACTTAATTATACAACAGTCGTATAAAATACGATAAAACATAATCTAAGAGTTTTAATAAGAATATTGTCATCTAGACAATATCCACACTCAATGGAGTCCTAATTACATTTATTATCACATTATTTAACAGAATAGTGAGGACTACTAATGCTATCATCTGGACCATCACTCCGTTCCCCAACTAGTCCCGGCTATGTTCTCATTTCCTGAAGAGAACAGTGAAAGAAAGGGTGAGCTCAACCAGCCCAGTAAAAAAATATTATGACTAAGATAATGGAGAATAAATTATTATTAGCCTTCAACAGTGTTAAACTGATAAAATATAATAAACATCAAGTTTAACTGCAGCAGAATAAGTAATCCATTAGAAGAGTCAAGTAGAGAATAAAATCTACTATCTTCTATGATTTAAAAGGTTTTTCATCACTTTTATCGCTGAAACTTAGCTTAATAAATAAACCACATCATCCCTGCACTACGGCCAAGGATATTCATTAGTATCATGACCACAAATTATCCATGCACTACGAGCCAAGGATATTCGTGTATTCATCAATGATCATGATCATGCCAACAACTGTCCATCAATGCACTACGGCCAATGAGGACTTTTACCACATCATTTATAACATTATGGTCATGATTATACCGAATAATCCCTAGTCATAATCATACCAAGTTCATCTATGCACTACAGGCCACAGATGACTTTCAACATATTATAAACATTAGGATGATGACAATGATATAACAATTCAATAAAACAAGTTCAAGGATAGATTTGTAAAGATTTATAATTTAATTTATCCAGAAATCAATAACGTCCAAATTGTCAACATGATATTACTTTGTGGAGTAAAATTTAAGAATGCTCAGAAGAATATTTACATGTAAAGATACTGGATGAAGTGCAAATATCAAGGATATTCCACTAATTTCATGGGGTATAGAAGCCAAAACTTTAATCAACTGAGTATAATAGAATATATGAAATCGCAAATGGATTTTTGCCACCATTCGGTAATCCATGTAGACAGATTATTCTAACAGAATAATAAAGAATGGAATAATAGAAGAATTCACCAAGCGTGCGTAATCCGCACAGATAGGTTATTCCAACAGAATAATCAAGAATGGAACCAGGTCATGCGTAATTCGCACAGACATGATGTTCCAACAGAATAATAGAGAATGGAACCAGGTCATGTGTAATCCGCACAGACAGGATGTTCCAACAAAATAATAAAGAATGAAATAACAACAGAATTCACCAGGCATGCGATAGACCGCACAGACAGGTTATTCCAATAGAATAATAAAGAATGGAATAATAGAAGAATTTCACCATGTATGCGCTACTTCACATAGACAGGTTATTCCAACATAATTATAAAGAATGGAATAACAACCCTTACGAGTATTGAAAGAAAATAACTCTCATCATGAATACGAAAAGAAATAATATCCCTTACCTTAGAAGAAAACTGGATACTGGAATAGTGAGGTAGCAGACTTCTCTTCTTCTTCCTCTCTATAATTTCTCTCTTAATAATTGTATTATAGCTTTTGTGAATTGGTGAGAAATGAAGGAAGAATGAGCTTCTATTTATAGAAAAATATAGTTTCGATAATTACACGTTTTGGGGCTCAAAATAATACAGTATAATACCTTCCTCTTTTTCTTCATTTTTAATTTAGTCCTGCAAGTATTATCAAACTTGCATCACCTCCCTTAATAGTAAATAATGTGATTTAATAGTTCATTCATGTGACTCAATAGTATAATCATGTGAAAAAAACTAATTACAGTATAGTACCTTCAAATATACCTCTATTTTAATTTAGTCATGTCAGTATTATCAATCTTGCATCACCTCCCCTAATAGTACATGAACGTGAATTAATAGTACACACATGTGAACAAATAGTTATAAGCATGTGAAATAATAGCAATTAATTGCTCATTTATCCGATTAATTACCCGATTGGTCAATATAACCTCCAGACATCAATTATTATCGAAATAAATGTCGATTTCCACTAACAATAATAATCCCAACACAATGGAACTATCAATTTCATCTTTAATCAACACAACTTATTCCTTATTAATATTATAACTCACAATATTTAATAACTAGGTCGTTCCCAGGAAAGAGGGGGCTTTTCGATAAGGATTTCTCCTTATTGGCGCGTAATTAGGTGACCAAACCTCTCCTTGACAGAACTTCTAGACATTATCAATATTGTAAATAGTAATATGAATAACTTTGTTGTCTCAATTATTGATTTAATAATATATAAAATATTATGCAGATGATACTATGACAATAATTGAATCAATAATATGAGAGATATGATACAACAATTACTGTAGCAATAATTGAGTATAACTAAGTGACTTCTCACGTAAGCATCAATAATCAATATCGTGTACTACTATGCAACCACGCGTATTACTGTACTTTTACTACCGGGTAGTTCAACAGTTTTAACGGTAACACTTTCGCCGTTATTTTTATAAAAAGATAATTCTGTCGTTTTCTAACTATAACAATACTTCCGTTGTGGGGTCCACCAATATTGTGTCTGTCGTATGGATATTCCTCGACAAAAAGAATATTCCCTGACCAAACGAATATTTTATAACAACTAGCATACTTTGTAAAAATTTATAAATATTACCCACAACTATAACATTATATCAAATCCACACCTATAATATTCAAAAAAATATTTGAAAAATTTAAATCTTTATTCATAAAATTTGGGGTCTCACATAGTACCTTCAACTATACCTCCTATTTTTAACTTAGTCATGCAAGTATTATCAATCTTGCACCAACTCCCCTAATAGTAAATCATGTGAATTATTATTACACACATGTGAACACATAGTTATAAGCATGTGAATTAATAGCAATTAATTGCTTATTTATCCGGTGAATTACTCGATTGGTCCATATAACCTCCAGACATTAATTATTACCGAAATAAATGTCGATTTCCCCTAACACTAATAATTCCCACACAATGCAACTATCAATTTTATCTTTAATCAACACGAACTTATTCATCATTAATATTATAACTCACAATATTTAACAACCAGGTCGTTCTTAGGAAAGAGGAGGCTTTCGATAAGGATTTCTCCTTATTGGCGCGCAATTAGGTGACCAAACCTCTCCTTGACAGAACTTCTAGACATTATCAATATTGCATATAATAATATGAATAACTTTGTCGTCTCAATTATTGATTTAATAATATAATATATTATGCAGATGATATTGTGACAATAATTGAATCAATAATATAAAAGATATGATGCAGCAATTACTGTACCAATAATTGAGTATAACTAAGTGACTTCTCACGTAAGCATCAATAATCAATACCGTGTGCTACTATGCAACCACAGCGTATTACTGTACTTTTACTACCGGGTAGTTCAACAGTTTTAACGGTAAAACTTTCGTCGTTATTTTTATGAAAAGATAATTCTGTCGTTTTCTAACTACGACAATACTTCTGTTGTGGGGTCCGCCAATAATTGTGTCGTCGTATGGATATTCCATGTTAAAACGAATATTCCCTGACCAATCAAATATTATATAACCACTTGCTTACTTTGTAAAATTTTCAAATATCACCCTTAACTTTAACCTTTTATCAATTTAACCATTTACAAAATAAAATAATAATTATAAGAAAATTGAATACTTTCATTTCATAGAATTCGGGGTCTTACATAAGTGGAGTAATCTTTGTTGATGAGTTAGTATGTATGTTCAAATATATGTTCTAAGTTTTTGATAACACATAGAGAATGATCAGTTCTACAAGAGTATCTTGAAGATTCGTAGAAACTGATCACCTTCATGAATTAATCAGATGCAAATAAGTGATAGAGTTGATTCTCACTTTGTGAACATAACCAAGTAAATGATGAAACCATCAAAGAAAAAGAGTGTTTTATTAAAATGGTTAATATTACACACACTCATCATCATACATCTCAAAATGTAATATCTAAATTAGTTACATGCATGAATATGATTGTTGGTGATCAATATGATGATAATTCTAAAATATGAGGAATAAGGATTTTGAAGGCTAACCTAGCAGGACCCATTTAACCATGGGTACCAAAAATAGAAATTTATCTAACCTGCAGGTGCTTGGTCTATCTGACCACACTAAGGAATGCAGAAGCAGAAGACTTCAGTCAAGAAGATTCAACCAGCTGAAGGCTTAAGACTGTTCATAAATGATTCTAATAAAATTCATATGTGTCAAAGCCTGTCCTTGAAGACCCACTTAGCTAACCTGAATGAAGCTCACACGGCTGCTGATCTTTATGTGAAAGCAGGTCATTCAACCTAAGATGAAAAGGGTCTTATATGCTCAATCATACAAAGCATATAATATGAGAAGAATCCTAAAGGAAGTTCACATCAAAGGATCATCGAGCATTAATCATGAAGAACTCATTACGGATGCAGAACTCCACAAGTACACACTGACAAGAGAGACTACATTCGTAGTGCTGTCAAATGATCGTAGAGTGATCAGTTTTGAAGATATCCATGTCTATGATATAAGGAGATTTAATTGATAGTGATGATTCCAGTTAGAAGGAGATATGCAAGGCTACCTTCTGATACACATGAAGAAGAAGATCTCACATCTCTCTGAGAAGACAGTATCAACCGTGGGGGGAGAAGTGGCCTGCTAACAAAGTAGCAGCACTAAAATATCAGAAATATATTATGAAGCAATGTATCAGTTACAGAGTCCCAAAACTTTGTGGTTGACGAACCAAATGAAGATCCATAGTCAGTAGGAACGTCTCAAAACGTACTACTAATAACCTTGTCAACCACCCAACTCAAAAGCACGGTGCACCTACAATCAAACACATGATCATAGTATAAGATCAGAAGGACACCACGATTACAGCCAATACAAATGTTTAAAGTTGGTTGAGGAACTCTCCAGCAGAAAAGGTCAAATGAGATACAAGTACAAATCACGCCTCAAGGACAAACCTGACCTTTAGTTCACTCTAAATGGCTGGCCCTTCATGAGCTACCTTAACCCAGAAGGAATGCTTCGTAAGTTCATCTCAAGGACCAAGACAGTCAACGATCGTAGAATAGAGTTTGAAGAGAACTCAACGATCGCAGTGCAACCTCAACGATCGAAGAAGCAGACTTGATGATCGCAGACTTCCCAGAGGGTACACTAGCTCATGAGAAGCTCTAAAGAACTAAACAAATGCTCAACTACTCAGATCATGAGAAGACAAGTTCTAATACTGGTTGGAAAGATGTCCTGCATACTCATCTCAGATGTAGAGTGCCCAAACCTTCATAAAGTACATCAGTGGTTAAGATATGCAGTTTCAAGATGAGGATTAGGGTCAAACCATTCACTGTTGCATCTCTCAGAAGAAGATCGTTGAGCCAACAAAGAAACGTAGAGTCCATAGCTACCTCACCAAGCTACTCTACGAACCAAAAAGGTCAATGGTCAATCCACGTCATTAATGCCTATTTTTCTTACAAGAAATATCAAACTGAAAATTTTATAGGGAGTTACAGTTTATTACTGGGCATCGTGCAACAAACGGCAAGTTGACACATCACAGCTTATGAAGAGTTGTAAGGAACTGCCATAAAGACAAATTCAAAATCTGCAAACAGTTATCAAAGGCTATCAAACCTCTCTCCTTCTCTTTTTCAAACCCTAGAATCCTCTTCACAGCCTAAATCAATTAACCCCCCAGAGCCTTGCCCAAATCACATTCAACTATCTCTCATAAAACTTCCTAAATCAAATACCCATATTCTTCGAACTCTTCAAATGGCAGATTCACAAGTAATCACTGGCATTTAGCTCGGAACCAAGATGTTTGAGAAATCCAAAAAGAAGTTCAGAGATATTCTTGAATTAGTGAAGAAGGCTAGATTCTCATAATGTCTTGAGGAAAACACTTGAATATATGCTCAATTGGTTAAATAGTTTACTCAAACGCGTCCATAAATTTCGAAACCCTTTCTACCAAGGTCAAAGGTCAGATTTTAAAGCTAAAATCGCCTGACATCAATCAATGCTTAAGCCTTCCTAACCTAGGACTGAAAAGCCTTGATGAGATCAACACTGAACAAGCAAAGAAGATTATGGTATACAAAAGAAACCCTAGTCTGAAGGACATTAAGAAAAAGGAGTTTCCTGAAGAATTCGAGTTCCTTGCTGAGATAGTAGGGCAAATATATACTATGCAAGGATATTGCACATAACACTGTGATAGATCAACAACTAAAGATTATGTCTGCAATAGTTCTGAAGAAGCGAATAATGTGACGGCCCCAAAATAGGTATACAACACCCATTCTGAGTCGTCAAAATAGATGGTACAAAAACAACTACAACTTTATTAATACAACATAAAAACTGTGAGTTTGAATACAAATATTGTAATCTAGACAATATTCACACTCAAATAAGTCCTCAGTACAATTATTGATACATTATTTTACAAAAATGGTGAGGACTACTAAAACGACTTTCTAAAACCTTCATTCCATACCCCGACTAGTACTCGCTACATTCTCGCCTCCTGAGAAGAAAATTATAACAAAAAAGGAAAAGGCTGAGCTTAACTAGCCCAGTAAAGAATATTATGACCAAGATAATATAGAACAAATTATCGTTAGTCTTCAACGGGGAAAAATCTAATAAAATACAATAGACAACAAGTTTTAAATCAATATTCGCAGCGGAAATAATAATTCATTAGAAGATTTAAGTAGAGAATGAAATCTACTATCTTCTATATATGAATATAAAAGTTCATCGTCTATCTTTTATCCCTATAACATCAATCAATATATATCTGGAATCAAATATTCATATTTGCACTACAGGCCAAAGATATTTATCAGTTGGTCATATTCATCTAAACACATATTCATCTTTGCACTACGGGCCAAAGATATTCATTGGAAATCATTCATCTTTGTACTACAGGCCATAGATATTCAGTTATATCATCATTTAGGACTGAGGATGATGAAAAATATTTTAAAGAAAACGAATCCAGTGAAACAAAAGAATAAATATTAAGAATTCGTATTTCAGCTATTCCATGTCCAAAAATACCTCATAAATAATCGTAGTGGAGTAAAATTCAAGAATGATCAAAACATGGATACAATCAAAACTAGTATCCATAATAGATATTTTAGACGAAAAACACAAATTTAATTTTTATGTGAATAGTGTTGTATTCGTGAATAGTGTCGTATACGTGAATAGTGACTCCAACACTAAAAGATAGAAATTTTACAAAAAAATTATCATGCTTCGTGAATAGTATTCGTGAATAGTAACTCGTGAATAGTAACTCATGAATAGTAACTCATGAATAGTAATCCCGACATAAAAAAGTTCCAAATTTGATAAAAAGTTCTAACCAATATTTCGGCATAATGATATTGAAGAAATAATATCATTTTTAAAAAAATAATATCCCTTACCTCAAAATGATAGTACTTCTGACTGAATATAGTGTTGAAAGAACTTGCACCGTATAGCAATACTCAAAGTACTAAAATACTCACAAAAATACGCTCAATATATCGAGAGAGAAAGAGAGAGAAGATTTCAGTTTCTGGTGTGATTTTCAATTCTAACCTAAGCACCCTATTTATAGGAAAATGCTTAGAACACCAAAGTAGAAAATTTAATAAAATAATAATTTATTTTTTTCAAATTCTCTACGCACACCAATATAGTCTAGACATCAGCCACACCTCAATAACAACCACAAAAACATGTTTTCTCAATTAATTAATTTAAAATTCCAAATAATAATAATTAATAATCCGGAACTTCAATAATTCATAATAAATAGCTCTTTTATCAGAAAATTCGAATCTTACGATGTTTTATAGGAAATTCAATTCTCTACAACTTTGCAGAAGAAAGTTTTTCCAAATTCCAAACAGAAATTGATCGAAATCCATAAACGGATAATTTTACAGGCTATAATCAAATTTCAGTCAAGAAATGGGCCCACAGACATGTTTAACATGTTTTAAACAACTTTTGCAACAAAAATACTCTTCCTCATATACTCATATATCTCACATTCATTGTAAAAATATCATCATTATTATATTATAATAATATAATAAAATATTATTTTATCAGAAAAGATAAAATATCAATTTTCAACAATTGTCACTTTCAAAATTTTCTCCATCTATATCCATATAAAATCAATATTTTCCTTATCATATAAATCAATAACTAATTATTCACAAATAATATTACAGAATCACAATACTAACAATCAGGTCGTTCCCAGGAAAGAGGGGGCTTTCCAATAAGAATTTCTCCTTACTAGCGCGTAATTAGGTGACCAAACCTTTTCTTAGACAGAACTTTCTAGACATTGCTAGTAATGTTATCTAATAATATTATTCAGATAATATGAATTATTTCTTTGATAATGGAAAATACTGTGTAGTGATAATTATTGAAACAACGGTAATATAGAATATCAATGCAACAATTATTGAATCAATAAAATAAAATACTGAACAGTAATTACTGTAATAATTATTGAGTAGTGCCTTCTTACGTAAGAATCAATAATTGGTACAATACCATGTGCTACTGTGCAAAAATGCGTATTATTGTGTTTTAACCACCGGGTATTCCAACAGTATTAACGGTAACAACTGCGCCGTTATTTATAAACAACTTATTCTTGTCGTTTTCTTCATCCAATAGCTTTCCGTTATGAGGCCCATAAAAGACTGCGCCGTCGTATGAATATTCCCCGACAGCAAGAATATTCCACGACCAAACGAATATTCCCCGACAACAATGAATATTTTATAACCACCTGCTTATTTTAAAATATTTGCGCATTTTACCCATAACTAACAACATCAACCCTTACTATTTCAAAATGATAAATAGAGGAAATTAAATTTCATTTATAAAAAGTTGGGGTCTTACAACATTCCCTTCTTATGAAATTTCGTCCTCAAAATTGACGTACGTACATGGTGTTTCGAAAAGGCGAGGATACCTCTTTTTCATTTCTGATTCTAACTCCCAGGTCATTTCTTCAATAGCATGGTTTCTCCATAAAACTTTAACTTGTGGTATAACCTTAGTGCGTAATACATGCTCTTTCTTATCCAAGATCTTGACAGGTACCTCTTCGTACGTTAAGTCTTCGGCTATCTCATTCGGTGCTAACTTAATGACGTGGTTCGGGTCTTTCACATATTTACGAAGCACAAATATATGAAAAATATTATGAACATGAGACATACTTGGAGGTAACGCGAGTTTATAGGCCACATTTTCTATTCGGTCAAGAATCTGAAATGGACCAATAAATGGTAGATTGAGCTTTCCTCTCTTCCCAAATCTTGTAAATCCCATCCATGGAGCCACACGCAACGATACATGATCCCCAATGTCAAATTCCACGTCCTTTTGATGAAGATCCGCACAACTCTTTTGTCGATCCTGTGTCGTTTGTATACGTTATCAAATTATTTGGATCTTTTTTGTAGTCATACGTACTAACTCGGGTCCCAACAATGTTGCTTCACCCACCTCATCCCAACATATTGGAGAGCGACACTTTCGTCTATATAATGCTTCAAATGGAGACACATCTATACTTGCCTGATAACTGTTGTTGTAGGAGAATTCTACCAATGGTAGGTACATATCCCAACTTTCTTTGAAATCTAGGACACAAAGTCTTAATGGATCTTCAAGATTTTGAATAGTCCTCTCTAATTGTCCGTCCGTTTGAGGATGGTATGCCGAACTAAATCGTAAATCTGTGCCCATAGCTTTTTATAAGCTAACCCAAAATCTTGAAGTGAATCTTGGTTCACGATCCGAAACTATGGATACTGGCATGCTATGCAACCTCACAATCTCATTCCCGTACATACTAGCAAGACATTCAAGGGAATAAGTCTCACGTATAGGCAAGAAATGGGGTGTCTTGGTTAATCTATCAACAATAACCCAAATCACATCTATGCCTTGAGAAACCTTGGGAAGACCCGTAACGAAATCCATGGTAATGTGTTCCCACTTCCATTTCGGAATCTCAAGTGGCTGCAATGGACCCTTTGGTACTTGATGCTTCGCCATTACACGTTGACAAGTTAAACACATCGAGATAAACTTTGCAATCTCTCTCTTCATATTGTTCCACCAAAATGTATGTCGAAGATCACGATACATTTTGGTACTTCCAGGATGAATTGCAAATGGTGTATTGTGTGCCTCCATCATGATCTTGTACTTCAAAACAGAATCGTTAGGAACATAAAGTCTGGAGTGGACTCGAAGTATTCCTTATTCATCGATTCTTGCTTCTGAAATAGCACCTTCTTGTACTTTCTTCTTCATAATCATCAGCTCCGGGTCTGTGGCTTGAGCAACTTTAACTTTCTCGATTAAAGTTGGTTCTATACGTATACTTGGCATCATTACATGGGTCTCTGGAGTCTTGAATTCTATCTTCATCTTTTGTAAATCACACAAAATGGGCCTTTATTTTAACAACATCGCATTTGTTCCCGCGTATGATCGTCTACTCAATGTGTCAGCTACCACGTTCGCTTTTCCAGAATGGTATTGAATAGTGTGGTCGTAATCTTTCAATAGCTTGAGCCAACGTCGTTGCCGCATGTTAAGTTCCTTTTGGGTGAAGAAATATTTGAGGCTATTATAGTCTGAATATATCTCTACTTTTTCCCCATATAGATAGTGCCTCCAGATCTTTAGCGCGAAAACGACTGCTGCCAACTCTAGATCATGAGTAGGATAATTCCTCTCATATTCTTTAAGTTGTCGCGAGGCATAGGCTATGACTTTCCCACGTTTTATGAGAACACATCCTAACCCTTTGCCTGAAGCATCGATGTAGATAACAAATCCATCTGTACCAGATGGTATTGTCAAAACAGGTGTCGAAATGAGTCTCCTCTTCAGATCTTGGAAACTCTTCTCGCATTCCTCGCTCCATACGAATTTTGTATCTTTGCGAGTTAGCTGAGTTAACGGAGTAGCGATTCTAGAAAATCCTTCCACAAATCTCCGATAATAACCAGCTAAGCCCAAAATGCTACGTACTTCGTTCACCGTCTTTGGTTGTTCCCAACTTTGTATTGCTTCAATCTTCACTGGGTCAACAGATACTCCATGTTTTGACACCACGTGCCCAAGGAATGCTACTTCCTCAAGTCAGAACTCGTATTTCTTCAGCTTGGCATATATCTTGTTATCACGAAGCCTTCGTAGTACCAGCTTCAAATGGCGCTCATGATCTTCACGGCTTTTGGAATATATAAGGATGTCATCAATAAAGACAACAACGAACTGATCCAAATAATCCTTGAATACTCGGTTCATCATATCCATGAAAGCCGCAGGAGCATTAGTCAATCCAAAGGACATGACTAGGAATTCATAATGCCCGTACCTGAGTTCTGAAGGCAATCTTCGGAATATCCTCAGTTTTAACATTCAGCTGATAATATCCAGAACGAAGATCGATTTTTGAAAATAATTGTGCTCCTTGTAACTGGTCAAACAGGTCATCAATACGAGGTAGCGAATACCTATTCTTGATAGTGACATGGTTTAATTCCCGGTAATCGATACAAAGTCGCATACTCCCGTCTTTCTTCTTTACAAATAAAACAGGAGCACCCCAAGGAGATGTACTAGGACGAATGAAACCGATGTCCAACAACTCCTGTAGTTGGACCTTTAACTCCTGAAGTTCAATAGGAGCCATTCAATATGGGGTTTTAGAAATGGGCTCTGTATCAGGTTCAAGGTCAATAAAGAATTTAACTTCACATTCTGGGGGTAGACCGAGAAGTTCTTCAGGAAATACGTCAGGAAAGTCAATAACAACAGGAATATTATTCAAATCTGACGTGTCGTTATTCAAATCCATAACATGGGCTAAGAAAGCCTGACATCCAGTTTTCCAATAAACGAATAGCTTTATGACTTGATATGACAGTGATTGATTTTAATGGTTTAGTTGCTTAAATTCGAACAAAAGGTTGGTTAGGAATATGAAAACTAACAACCTTATGAAAACAATAAATTTTGGCATGATGAGTAGTTAACCAATCAATCCCTAAAATCACGTCAAATGCAAGTATCTTTAAAGAGATAAGGTCAACAGGTAATGTGATGGTGCCAACTTGGATCAAATAAGATTTATAAATAGTGGATGTGATGAAAGTTTCTCCTAACGGAGTTTCCACAGATAGGTCAAAGTCTAATTTCTCCGGAGTCAAGTTTAAACATTGAGCACAAGCAGGAGAGATAAAAGAATGGGTAGCACCGGTATCAAGTAATATATAAACTTCGCATGGATTTATGATTAGCTTACCCGTGATCACCTCGTTTGGGTTCCTCGCATGTTGACCAGTCACAACAAACGCTCTTCCAGGAACTGTTAACTTTGACTTTTCTGGGACAGCCTTTTGAGTCACCATCCCCACTGGAATTGGTTTCGCTACAATGCAATCTCGAGCGATATGTCCTTCCTTTCCACAGTTATAACATACCTTAAATTGTTGTGGGCGGTTTGGGCTGATATGTCCTTCTTTTCCGCATTTATAGCATATGACCGGTGGTCATTCTCCTCCCTTGGAACCAGTTGGTACTGACGTCTTCACATTGTCATTGTTGAATCTCCTCTTTTTAAAATCTCCCCCCGACTCGCTTCTTCTATTTTCATGGCCACGATTACCACCAGAGTGGTTACCGCTTTTGTCTGAATGTTTTCCTCCCCTCTGGTTTTCATTACTTCGATGACTGCTGCCACCGGTCTGACCCTGGTTGCGGTCCCTTGGTTGAACGTACTCGTTATCTCGCTCTAATAATTGAGCCCTGTTGACAACATCTGAATATAAAGAAAATTTATGAGAGATAAGATATTGCCGAATCTCGGGTTTTAAACCTCTCCGAAACATCCTCGTCATTCGTTCATCATTCTCTACCAAATGAGGTGCAAACCTGGATAACTCTACGAACTTCGCCTCGTATTGGGACACCGTCATGTTGTTTTGTTCTAGTCTAATAAACTCTACCTCCTTCATATGGTGAATACTTTCAGGAAAGTATTTTTTGTAGAAAAGTTTTTGAAACGTTTCCCAAGACATACGGAGTGTGGCAGGCTGGGTGCAGTTTCACAGACTCCCACCAGTAATCTTCCTCGCCACGGAACATCAAGGTTGCGAATGGAACCTTCTGTTTCTCAGTGCATCCCAAGACATCAAATATCTTGGTAATTTGCTTGACCCACATTTTTGCCATGATCGGATCAAGCTTTCCCTTAAATTTTGGTGGTCCCAACTCTTTGAACTGCTTGGCTGTGACAAGCCACGCGTTGCTATCATTTCCACCAGTATTCTGAACACAAGTCTCCCTCGTCTAGTTTTGCATGAACTGTAAAAAGCTCCTAAACATCCCGTCGTTCATCGTCTGCTCAGTGGTGTTGTTTAAAGGAGGAATATTGCATTCCTGTTGCATGTTCCCCTGGGTGGTGATTAAAGGTGTTTCCACGGTCTCATTAACTCCACCGTTAATATTCTCAGCTGTTATTCTTAAATACTGCCATAAAACAAGGGTTAATTAAACAAATTAACATATCACCTATTAACCATATACTTCTACTGACCAACAAATAAGCTTAGGTATGACACACTAGCGAAGGATTACTCGTCTCTCCCCTTCTAGTACTGTTCCCCGATCTCCGCCAGAGACCATATCCCTAAGCTCTGATACCAACTGTGACGCCCCCTAAATAGGTATACAACACTCATTCTGAGTCGTCAAAATATATAGTACAGAAATAACTACAACTTTATTAATACAACATAAAAACTGTGAGTTTAAATACAAATATTGTCATCTAGACAATATCCACACTCAAATAAGTCCTCAGTACAATTATTGATACATTATTTTACAAAAATGGTGAGGACTACTAAAACGACTTTCTAAAACCTTCATTCCATACCTCAACTAGTACTCTCTACATTCTCTCCTCCTGAGAAAAAAAATGGAACAAAAAGGAAAAGGGTGAGCTCAACTAGCCCAATAAAGAATATTATGACCAAGATAATATAGAACAAATTATCGTTAGTCTTCAACAGGGAAAAATCTAATATAATACAATAGACAACAAGTTTTAAATCAGTATTCGCAGCGGAAATAATAATTCATTAGAAGAGTTAAGTAGAGAATGAAATCTACTATCTTCTATATATGAATATAAAAGTTCATCGTCTATCTTTTATCCCTGTAACATCAATCAATATATATCTGGAATCAACTATTCATCTTTGCACTACAGGCCAAAGATATTTATCAGTTGGTCATGTTCATCTAAACACCTGTTCATCTTTGCACTACGGGCAAAAGATATTCATCAGAAATCATTCATCTTTGCACTACAGGCCAAAGATATTCAGTTATATCATCATTTAGGACTGAAGATGATGAAAAATATTTTAAAGAAAACGAATCCAGTGAAACAAAAGAATAAATATTAAGGATTCGTTTTTAGCTATTTCATGTCCAAAAATACCTCATAAATAATCATAGTGGAGTAAAATTCAAGAATGATCAAAACATGGATACAATCAAAGCTAGTACACATAATAGATATTTTGGACAAAAAATGCAAATTTAATTTTTCTGTGAATATTGTCGTATTCGTGAATAGTATCGTATACGTGAATAGTGCCTTATACGTGAATAGTGACTCCGACACTAAAAGATAGAAATTTCACAAAAAATCATCATGCTTCGTGAATAGTACTCGTAAATAGTAATTTATGAATAGTAACTCATGAATAGTAACCCCGACATGAAAAAGTTCTAACAAATATTTTGGCATAATGATATTGAAGAAATAATATCATTTTTTAAAAAATAATATCCCTTACCTCAAAAGGATAGTATTTCTGATTGGATATAGTGCTGAAAGAACTTTCACCATATAGCAATACTCAAAGTACTAAAATACTCACAAAAATACGCTAAATATATCGAGAGAGAAGAGAGAGAAGATTTCAATTTCTGGTGTGATTTTCAATTCTAAGTTAAGCACCCTATTTATAGGAAAATGCTTAGAACACCAAAGCAAAAAATTTAATAAAATAATAATTAATTTCTTTCAAATTCTCTACGCACACCAATATAGTCTAGACATCAGCCACACCTCAATAACAATCACAAAAATGTTTTTCTCAATTAATTAATTTAAAATTCCAAATAATAATAATTAATAATTCGAAACTTAAATAATTCATAATAAATAGCCATTTTATCAGAAAATTTGAATATTGCGAATTTTTATAGGAAATATTATTCTCTACAATTTTGCAGAAGAAAGTTTTTTCAAATTCCAAACAGAAATTGACCGAAATCCATAAACGGACGATTTTACAGGCTATAATCAAATTTCAGTCAAGAAATGGGCCCACAGACATGTTTAACATGTTTTAAACAACTTTTGCAACAAAAATACTCTTTCCTCCTCATATACTCATATATCCCACATTCATTGTAAAAATATCATCATTATTATATTATAATCATATAATAAAATATTATTTTATCAGAAAAGATAAAATATCGATTTTCAACAATTGTCACTTTAAAATTTTCTCCATCTATATCCATATAAAAAGAATATTTTCCTTATCATACAAATCAATAATTAATTATTCACAAATAATACTACAGAATCACAATACTGACAACCAGGCAGTTCCCAGGAAAGAGGGGGCTTATCCAATAAGAATTTCTTCCTTACTGGCGCGCAATTAGGTGACCAAACCTCTCCTTAGACAGAACTTTCTAGACATTGTCAGTAATGTTATCTAATAATATTATTCAGATAATATGAATTATTACTTCGATAATAGGAAAATACTGTGTAGTGATAATTATTGAAACAACGGTAATATAGAATATCAATGCAACAATTATTGAATCAATAAAATAAAATACTGAACAGTAATTACTGTAACAATTATTGAGTAGTGACTTTTTACGTAAGAATCAATAATTGGTACAATACCATGTGCTACTGTGCAATAACGCGTATTATTGTGTTTTAACCACCGGGTATTCCAACGGTATTAACGGTAACAACTACGCCATTATTTATAAACAACTTATACTTGTCGTTTTCTTCATCCAATCGTTTTCCGTTATTGGACCCACAAAAGACTGCGTCATCGTACGAATATTCCCCGACAGCAAGAATATTCCACGACCAAACGAATATTCTCCGACAACAATGAATATTTTATAATCACCTGCTTATTTTAAAATATTTGCGCATTTTACCCATAACTAACCACATCAACCCTTACTATTTCAAAATGATAAATAGAGGAAATTAAATTTCATTTATAAAAAGTTGGGGTCTTACAAATAAACTTTGGATTTATCTTTCTCGATCAAATTTCCAAATGGCTGGAAAAGGCTGAAATGAAGAAGTCTACAAATAAACCCCTTACAAAGGTTTTTCATTGAAGACTCTTGAGCATTGTGCTGAAGAACAAATTGGGAAGCAAGATCAAAGATAATGAGGGAGAACAACTAAACGTCCATAAAATCATGTCTTCATAGCTGTTTGTAAACTATAAGAAAAATCCCAAGGAAAATAGGAGGCTAATAACAATTGGGAGCAGCAAGGTCTCTGCAAAGAAGAGGAAGACAAAGGAGGTGGAAAGCTCTCAATCTGATGACTCTGTACCAGTAACAGCCACACCAGCAAAAAAGAAGTCCAAGGGTGTGAAGAAAACAGAGGCTCCACCAAGAAGCTTCTCCACTGACAAAGAAACAGGAGAAGAAAAGGTCTCAACTGCAGAAACCCCAAAGAGAAAAAGTAACAGATTACTCAAAGGGCCATCTAAAAAGAAAGTAAATGTGATAAAGAAGTCAACCCCAGTTGCCCAAGAAAGTCCATCTAACAAAGAATAGGACGTAGAGTCAGAAGATGAGAAGGGAACTGAAAGCCCCAAGATTAAACTCTCAAAGAGCAAATCCAACAATGAGGAAGAAGCTGTATGTATGAAAGAAAGAGCTAAATCTAATGGTGAAAAAGAATGTACAAGTCATGTAGCTAACACTCAGAGTTATCACCCTGCTGATGAAGAAAGGTTGCAAGATAACACAATTGCATCCCCTACTGATAATGCTCCAAAAAGCTCACATGATGGCTCAAAAGATGTTGAGTCCAAAGAAGAACGACCTGCCTCTACTGTTGCTGAACATCAAGGAAGTTAATCTGATAAGTCAAAGGCTTAGATTCTGAAGAAGAAGAAAATTCTGACTCTCTTACAGCTGAACCTCTAAGGAGAAGAAAGAGCAAAAGACTACTTGTTAAATCCATCCCAAAGAAGCAAGGTGAACACTCTACTGCAATCATTGAAGTGAGTGGTGATGAATCTGAATCAAAGGATTAAGATGCTGAAGAAGGTACTAGTGATGAAAATCAGCAAGAAGAATTCACTGATGAATATAATGAAAGAAGTCAGCATGATTCAAGCTCAGACGGTGAAGAAATGGAGAAAGATTTTGGTTCTGCAAATCAGGAATCAGAGGAACCAGCAGACTATCATGTCCTCTCTCCAGCAAGAATTAGCAGAAGAATAGTGGTGAAATTTTTTGATGAACCACCAGAAGTACCAGCAGAAAGATGGGTAAGCTATGGCAAGGAACAACTCAAGGTTGTGAGGATGACTGCATATGATGTGTTCCAAAATAGGAACAACATAGGAGTTAGACTGCACCACTATCCTCTATAATCCTGATGATCTTTTGATGAGATGGTTCATTCCCATGGATGCCCTGGTTAATGGCATATACTAAAAAGGATGGAAGTTACTTCAGCTGGTGTTACTCACAGTTTTCGAATCTGGAGCTGGTGTCCACAGAACTTCCCAAGGGTAAAGAAGTTTGCAACCATGATGATCAAAGACCAGCCTCACTACAAAGTCTACCGACATGCTGGCAACCATTACATTCCTTATGATAGTAAAGTGGGTTCTGATGGCAGAAGGATCATGGCCAAGGAGATGATCGTAGAGTCATTTCACTCTACCATTAAAAATGATCAAGTTTAGTTTAAGAAGCTTCCTTCTACCCAAGCACAGTTGTCTGATATTCCTTCATCCTCCACCAATGATTAGCACTCAATGATTTATCAGATTCTCACTGCTTTCAAAAATCTGTCCAAGAATGAAAATCGTAGAGTTCAATCTGGTGCTCAACAAGAGGCTACCCAACCATATGACCAAACTCCTACGAAGAAAGAGTTACTAAAGAATTCTAATGAGTTGGTCAAGAAGATTTCTATCATCACTGAAGAGGCCAAGATGTTGACCGAAGCAGGAGGAAATGCAGTTCAAGACAGACTTCAAGCCACTATGTCTGATATATCTTTTAAACTCAAAGAGAGAGATCAAATCTATTTGAATGCTATAAATGATAAGAAGGCAGAAGATTTACGAGCACAGAAGGCTAATGAAGAGCAAATCCAAGTCCTCTTTGACAAGATTGACAATCTAAATCAGTCTTTCTCTCTACAACTTGAGCTTGAACCAATAAGAACTCAAGATTGAGGTTGGTAACTCATCTTACTTGATAGGAGCAACTTATGTCCAACATGGAGCAGCATTCACAAGTGATTAATGAAAAAAATGAGGAGAAAAAGAGCCACAGAAAGAGGCATTCAAGGAAGAACAATGAGAGCAGAAGAAAAGAAAACAAGAACGCCAAGAGAAAGGCAAAAAAGAAGACAGCAGCTGCAGAAGCTGAATCATCATCTGAGGGGGAGCCAAAGGATGATAATCCTATGAATGCAGAGTTTGAGGGGGAGCCAGAAAAAGCAGAAGAGCATGAATCTGAGAGGGAACGGAGAAAATAAATGAAGTCACCATCCCGGGGGGAGCAGAAGCAAAAAGATCAAGCAGATAAGTAACCAATCAACAGACATCCTGGAAACTCACATGGAGCTAAAGATGTACATCTCTAACTAATTAGGTATGTTCTGGATTCAGGATGTAAAGTGTCATAGCTAATGAAAATTCATATTATTATCAATGGCATTCATGATTATCTATTTTAGAAATACAGCTGCTCACTGTATATAAGATTCATTCATATCATTCATATGCACTTATTGTTTTTGCATAATTAAATAGGGGGAGATTGTCAGGAATAAGCATGTGAATGATATTCCTATTTATATATGATTTGATTATGATATATATGAATGAATGTGAAAGTATGCTTGCATCAAGAAAAGCTATAAAGTCCTTTGATAGATAATAGGAAAATATGTACAAGGACTTAGAATGAATTGATCAAATATGTTAGGTTGATCCTACATAAGAAAAATAGCTTATTAAAGTCCTTAAAAAGAAATGATGTACAAGGACTATAAATATAGAAAGATCAAGCTTGTTAGGTTGATCTTATAATGTAATAGATAGGCTTGTCTGATCATCGAGCACTGCACTAGAAATCGTAGTTTGCCAGTAGAGTCAAGAAAAACTCGAGAGCTATTAAGGCAGAATCGTAGTCTGCAAGATAGTAGATCTCGAAGTTCGTAGACTACCAGGAGAGACAAGGAAAGATTGTAGTGTGTCGAGAAGAACTTTCTTGGAGCCGTAGTCTATTGAGGAAGTCATGTTCAGAATTGTAGAGACAGTCTGTCTACGAGCCGACCGAGCATCTGTCGAAGCCAAGTCAAGAATCGTAGACTACATTTAGAGTCGTAGAGTCTACTGATCATATCAGAGGTAGAGGTCGTAGTCGAGCAAGATCGGATGAAGACAACAAGCATAACTACAGAAATCGTAGAGTGTTAAGATCTGTTCTCAGAGTCGTAGTGTCTACACAGCCGAAGATGAATCGTAGATTTCAGAACTAAGGCCTCAACAGATGTGCTCACAACTCCAAGGCAGAATCGTAGAGCGAACACGATTATCAACAAATGAGCACTCCCAGAATAGCCAAAATGTAAAGCCTCTGCTCTAAGATGCAGAGATACATCCCACCTAAAGGAAACCATAGAGCACTCAACGAATGGCATGCAAGCTAACAGAAGATCTAAGCGTCAACCCAATCAACATCCAGATTAAGTTGTGAAGCCATTCAAGATGAATTCTTCCATAAGTAGATTAGAAGAAGACTTTAGTAATTTACTAAGGAAAGTTAACAAATGCAAGTAGCTGTCAAGTGAATAGAAGACAACGATCTTGGATTAACCAGGATCGTAGTGTTTATCAAACAAAGAAGGAACTGATGGAGTGTACACAAAGATACTGGTCAGCTTATGAAGAACAAGGCTAAATTGATTAAGCATCTGGTCATTCCATTAATGATAAGTGAACGGGAAATCACAAGGAGAAAGAGAGTTGGGCATACCACAAATCTGAAATGTCTTGCTATTCAAAAAGGGCCAGAACAAGGAGTTAAGCCATCAGTATTGAGAGCAGTCGAGGCAAATAGAAGTATTGAAGCACTGCACAAGAGAAGGAAGATGTGTTCTACATTGAAGATCAAATGAACACTCTTCAAGATCGTAGTGTTATCTCAACCTGTAATGAGCAACATTCAACAAGACACTACGATCAGGTCCAAGAAGATATGCATCAGAATCAGTAGAGTTTGGTCAACTAGAGATTGAAGCATTGACAATAGTTTAATCTGAAGATTGATATTCGAACAGAGTTTATTGAGAGCATCGATGCAAAAGGTCAACCTTTGATCGAGAAATCAGAAGGAGGAAATAAATTTGACTACATGCCTGAGACATCAAAGTGATATCTCTGACAGGGTAGGTAAAACAGTAGACTGTAGTGTTAAAAAGTCATAAAGGATATGTCATGTCACATCTGCAGTCTACACCAAATAACTCGAGATCTACGAAGCAATTCAAAAAGCTCCAACGACTACACTCCAATGGGAAGATTGTGAAGGAGTATATAAATCAACAAGAGCTTTAAAGATAAAAAGCTGCTGAAATTGCTGAGGTTGGAGAGATGGTGGACTGATAAAAATAAAGTAAAATAGTGAGTGACCAATGAAGGTCCGAAAGCTCACTCTACGATCCACCAAGAACACTTGGAGATAAACAGAGTAAGAAGTAAAGTGAGAGTTCTACGATGAAGAAGTGAGAGTTCTACTACAATAAGAGTGTTCTGAACTGCCAATAGAAAGAAGAGCCTTAATGTCATCTTGATGTCTATCATGGGAACACTCTAAGTACCAGAGAGAAGAGCTTACAGTCATCTTAGCAAGTCCATCATGAGAAGGCATCAAGTATTAAGGAACAAGATCACCAACGTCATCATGATGTCAAGCATGAGAAAGTTTCTAAGTACCTAACAGAAGAGCCTACAGTCATCTTAGAAACTCATCATGTGCAGCCATCAAGTATCAAGAAGAATGATCTTCACTGCAGTTCAATAAGGGATCATCAGAAGAGGTTGAGTACCTGAAGAATCTGAGCATCATACAACACTTAACTACACCTCAAGGATGATCACGTCAAGCTGCTTAAGCATTCAGAGATGAAGAGCTTAAAGGGCATATTAGCAGCACCTTCAACAAACAATCAACTATCAACAAGAAGTCAGGGCCTGAGGGGTCCTTGTCCGGAGGGACTAAATGAAGTTCCAAGCCTGCTGGGCTTGAAGAGTTCCTAGGGAACTAGAAGAGTTCCTAGGGAACTAGAAGAGTTCCTAGGGAACTAGAAGAGTTCCAAGGCTGTTGGCCTTGAAGAGTTCTTAGTGAACTGAAGTTCCAAGGCTGCTGGCCTTGAAGGAATCTTAGTGATTCAGGGTGCTGCCCTTCCTTAGTGGAAATCCTGTTAGTTGAAAGCAGAAGAGTGGAGTAGGAGCTTGAGTCTCTGAACCACTTAAAATCCCTTGTGTCTTTTACTTTATGTCATTTACATTATGTACTTAACTGGTATAATTGTCATGCATGTATTAATTGCTTACAACTTAACTAACTTTATGAACAATGTTTGTATGATTATAAATATATCAATGAAGGGGATCTTTTACTTATTCCGTTATGCTTGAAAAGATTCTTATGTTTGTCATATGCTAAAATATTAGCAATACAAAATAAACGAGAAAAATATTTGAAATTAAAAAGGATCTATTCAACCCCCCCCCCCCCTTCTAGATCTATTATTTGCCTACTGGGAACAATAATTGGTATCAAAGAAGGTTCTCATGCTATATTCAAAAGCTAATCGCTTTGAGTCTGATCCTAGGCACATACATTGTTCTAAACTTAGTTTAGTAGTAAGTCACTTGTAAATGCAGATGAGCTCGCACGTTGGAAATATTGTGTACAGATAAATGTGTATATACACCTGAAGATGCTCATATTGGTCCATGTTCTTAAATGTCATTACAACAAGACCAATCATTGGCCGCAGTCAATCTTGTAGTCTGAAGACCAGGCGAAGAAACACAAGAGACATCAACATCAAAGAGTCAAACATCCACCAGCCTGAAAGATGAAAAGGTCATACATGCTAAGAAGTGCTTATCTAGAGAAGAACTTCTCAAATATGTATTTGGCCAACCAGCAGTTGGATGTGAACATTGTGGACTCGAGAATGTCAAAGAACTAAAGATGCCAAGATTCTCTTAGCTTACATCTTCAAGACCATGACTAATTGATTGAAGGACAACTGGAGCAACAGGTTATCAAGAACAAATGACAAACTATGTTCATCAATGCCTAAACTCAGTATATCTAAGTTAAATGACAATTAAGAAACCGACAGTAGAAAGGTACGGTTCCTTACTAATATAAATATGTACATCATGTTGCACCACCTTATGCACTATAACAGTATACACGACTTGCACATATATGAATAATCATGCGAAATACATATGTTAGTGTGTGGATAACTAAGTTTGACCCTACATTCTATCTTTAACATAAGTCAGTATCCGTTCTCATTAAATCAATACTTTAAGGGTTCAATTCACCAATTCTCTTACGTTAAGCATATGCTACGTATGTAGCATCCCCGAATCCGGGTCCCAAATCGCCGCGAATCCGGTACGCTAATTCTATCACTAATGCGGAAGATATAAACATACATTGTTTATACATTAAACTTTTACACATCATTCCCAAGGTCTACAACCTTAACTTAATACATACCTTCAATATCTTAGAAGATTTACAATGCTATTTTTGATATAAAATATAATAGATCTAACATCACCATAATTTAATCTTACTCTTTGCCTTTGCCTCTGTCCTTATTCAAGCTTTCATCTTAATCTGAAAATTTTATCATGATATAGCAAGGGTGAGCAACAAATTTGCCCAGCAAGTTTTACATACAATGGTAATGAAGGTCATCAGCCTTTCATACCTAATGAACATAAACAATATGCACAATGTGCGAATCAATAAATTATTGATGTGGTATAATCAACAATAATTAACCACTAACATGCTTTGAATTAACCACTCAAGTTGAGTTAGGAAACTTGCCTGTATCGTTGATTACCGCTATGCAATCTAATTTAATCTCTTATGAAAGACCTATCATTAATAAGATCGATCCTCCAATTAGCATAATACATTTTATCCCACAACACTATTACTCAAATAATAAATTAGCTAATATTTAGCCACATAATTAAACATTGAATAATTCTTTAACTCATTAGTAATATTAATATCCCTTAATAATATTACTATCACTTAACCATTATCTTAAACTTTTGTCTAATATTTTTAATCAGTTAATAGAATATTTATCATTCACAAATATTATTAATCATTTAATAATATTCAAATCATTTACTAATATTATTAATCATTTAATAATATTGTAATCACCTTCTAATATTATTAATCATGTAATAATATTTTACTTGTTTCATAAATAATAAAGGTCTCACACATTTTAAGATGTAAATATTTTACATCTTGAAATTTAAACCATTTAAATTTCATTTCAGAAATATCTTTTACCTCTACTCGCAAATTCGGAGTTTAAATAGCTAATGTATAGCTTTTATAGTAAAAATCAATTTACTATATTATTTCTTTAATTTAAATAACTTTTACTTCAGTTTGTCCGTTCATTAGTCAACACTGACCGTTGCCTCATATATAAAACTTTTATCACGCTAGCACATTCGCTTTATTTTTCATTTTACGATTATTCGCATTTTCGTTTAATATATATATATATATATATTAAGTTACATAAATATCAGCTCAAAAACTTCATTTCGAGCATCGAAAACCTCAAAATATCATTTTTATGATTAATACAATATTTCAAAGGTTTTACATTCTTTGTTGCACCACAAAATAATTTTTATAGGCAACTATTTTTTTTTTATTTCGCTTAAATATGTAATATATATTTATTACATATTTTTATTGCTTTATTTATGCCTGAAAGAAAGTTTCTCGGCATAAAATATCACTTATAGTCAAATTATGCCCCATCAGACTTTATTAGATTTATTATGACTTATTCTTTCTCCGGAATGCGATTCGGAACGCCAAACGTCAAAATCGCTCGACACGCCGACGCTCGGCGTTTGCTCAAATTTTAGTTCTGACATGCATGTTCGCTCATTTTTAATTTTCAAATCATGAGTCATATAACAGCGAAATTTTGGGCGTATTATAGACCTCATGGCATAGTATTTTAGAAAAATTTCACACCACGAAAATGGATCACGGAAGCTCATAAAAACAGTGCGCGTAAATGACGTCAAGCAGCAGTCAGCACAGCTTCAGCCCATGCGCGCGCGGCGCTCGACAGGCGCTGCTGCTGCTCTGCCTTTTGCGCATCTTGAGGCAGCCACTTTGCTATTTTCTCACGCATTACTTGTAATTACGATTAATCTGATTTTTGGATATGTTATACATGACATACCAAAGTATTTTTAGAAAATATCACCCAGTAATTTCGGACCTCTAAGGTGCTGTTTGTTTACATCTGATTGCCTCTTAATGGACTGCCTCTTATTCGCTAAGAGGCATGATGCTGTTTGTTTTGTTTTTTGTTACCTCTGAATGCCTCTTAATCGTTAAGACAGAAAATGAAATCTTAATAATTAAGAGGTACCTCTTAATGATTTTTTTTTTGCTAATTTTTTTTATATAAATATATTAAACAATATTATGCACTCATTTTTATTAAATTGAATATTTAAAATTATTAAATAAAATTTTATCCTTTAAAATGGTAAAATAGTGTCATTAAGAGACAACTTACTTTTTAGTTATCAAATAATTTTTTAGATTCAGACCTCATAACCATTCAGATGATCTAATTTATTAAGACATCATAATCATTTAGATCTTAATTCCTAAATTTATCAAACACAACCTAAGGCAGCCTAAAACAGGCACCAAAAATGTCCACTCGCAACAGTTTTCATCTTTTTCCCAGATTTACCCTCTTTCGCTAAAACAGTCATAACTCTTTTGTTTTAAAACATTTTTAGACGATTCATGAGCCCACGCGAAGCTAACTTCCGGGACTACAACTCTTCCCTACTGATATGTTTCCAGATTCTGAATATATCAGCCCAGAAATTTCATTCAAGTGGACTGCACCGCACTTGTTGACAGTCTTGACACTACTACTTTGAAATGTCATAACTCTCTCCTCCGATGTCAGATTTAGTTCGTTTAGGAGTCTATGGAAAGCTTATTCAGTGTACTACAACATACCAAAAGCCCAGAATTTTATGAGTAATTTAACTGACCCCGAATATTCTGTTTAGGGGCAGCAGTCTACTACTTTTCTTGAGCTTTAAAAACTGTTTTACTTTTCTCTCTCTTGATCCAACTTTTTATCACTCAAAATAGTTAGATCTATACATAATACACTATATAACATGTAGATCTAAGATTTTTAGATTTTAAGATCACGACCCATGATTTGGTTCAAAACAACTAAAATAAACTAAATTAGAGTTAAAGGTTTTATACCTTGATTTTTGTACCAATGTTTCTTCTTCTTCTAAAGTATGAGATGAATTGTGGTGGCATGGAATTCCTTCTCTTCTCCCTCTATGGGGGCTGCCGACCACCCTCCGTTCTCTCTCTTTCCTTTCTATTTCTTTTACCTTTTCTCTCTTTCTTTCTCTAGCTTTTGTGGAAATTTAGCAACAAATGAAGTAAAACTCATTTTACCAAAGAGAAAGGGTATTTGTTTATGGGTAAATCATGTGTAGATATATAACTTGTATATATATATATAATATCTCCCAATATCTTCATCTTCTCTCTCTTCTTGTGTGCAAATCTTGGTAATATCCTAAGCTAAGATTTTGGATAGATTTGGGGAGGAGAAAAAAAAATTTACTCACATGCTAATATACTCCCTCCTTAACTTGCCTACACCTTGCACCAAATATTTGCCAAATTTGATTTCTTTTCTCTTTCACATCTTTTAAAATCTTTGGGAATTAAAGTGGCTTGGACACATGGCTTGGAAAGAAAAGAAAAAAAATATTACCACATGATCTCCTTCTCCTTTCTCATTGCCGGCAGATGCACCTTATTTATGCCCAATTTTTCACTTTATTACATTTGCTTTATTTTCTTGGTTAAATAATTAATTCAACCTTTCTTTTAATGCTTTTGTTAAGTAATTTAATTACTCAACCTTAGTAAATTAACTTAATCAAATAAGTTACTACCTAAATCTCCTTAAACTACTTACCCTCTTAGAATCATATAATTTAAATATCCCGTCTTTGATATATAAATTATATAGTACATAACATTACATACATAAATTACGTATTTATTTTATAATTACAAAATAAATATGCTACACATAATTCATCATGTGAATATAAGTATTTACATACACAAGATATTATAATATAATATACTTACCTCATTATCATAACTTCAATTAAGAATTTTATTTACTTTCTTGAGATATTACGATAAATATAATATCTTTTACTTATTAAATTAATTTCATGTAAGAATTTATTCTAATACTCTTGGATAAAGTATATATAAATATTACATGTTTAACTCGCCTCTTTTTGCTTCATTACGCAAATTGTTCCCAACAATTTTATTTTTCTCGCGTACTAAATATATATATATATATATATATATATATATATAATATTTATTAATTCTCAATTACAAGTTGCAACAAACATACATACGCACGTCACATATAGAAAATAATTAATAATTTTATTTTCTCACATTATAAATTGTTTATATCAATTTATTTACATATAGCAAATATAATTTAATATATTTATCATATTACGTAAACATACATATTCTTCATAATTCATAAAATAATTTATATATTCATATATTAGACTAGACATTTAATTTAATGTCTATTAAACCTTTTAATAAGGTTTGCTACAATCAGTAAGCCTTTTTCATATGGCTTGCCATATTTATTATTACATAATCTCTTTCAATTATTAAACCGTATATATTTTTTTAAAAATTTTTAAATAAACCCTTTATTTTCACTTTAGGTTTTAAATTTTAACCTTTAATTTAATCATTTAAAATTTTCTAAATTTTTGGGTTGTCACAACGTAGTCAATAGGTCACAACTATGTATGCTTATGTTAGTTACATCATGTATTTCAAGTATGAAATCTTCACTTCGACTTATTGAATTCCATGCTAAACTATTTAGCAATACATATGACTAGCTAGCATGTTTGTCAATCATGTCTACATACATGACACACTTAACCGTGATATTAGATCCTAGAATACTTGTAATGTAGTTATTGATAACTAATCTTCAAGGTTTCCTTTGAAAACTTCATATTAAGCTACCAATCATGCAAAGCCACTTTACCTACCATACATCATACTCTCATATATACATGTTAGACATCATGAGCATACTCACAAGTTCTCAACTCAAAGTATATATATAGTTTATCAAGTTCATTTTCAAAATTTTAAGTCTTCATTAGTAAAACTCATTTAGGTATGCAAGATAAGTCCATATCGTCTAAATCATGCTTTCATACTCATTTTTACACATACTCAAGTTATTTACATAAGCTAGAAAGATCAGAATCTAAAGGCATATTATTCATCATTCTTTGTTTTTTCAATACTTCAAGTTTTCGTTTAGAAAAGTCCTTTAAGCCAAGCTATCAAAACTTATCATACATGAAGCAAACATATGCCTCATGTTATACTTCTTTAAATACATATCTAAGTTACACATGTTCACAAGGTCAGAATGTATATTACTTAATGTATACAATTTCTAGTTTTCCAATCTTTAAGCCTTCTTTGAATATCCAAATTAAAACAAACCTATCACGGCTTACTATATACATAACAACCTTAGTCAACATGTTAAGGTTATTTATATGCATATTCTTACTGACATAGCATGCTTAGAATGACACAAGACCACAAAAGCAGTGCATATGACTAGCAGCCGGCGCAGCAGCGCGATCATGTACTATAGAAGTGGCGCGGCCGTGCCACTTCGAGCAGAACAAAGAAATGAAGGCTCTACTTCTTCAGAGCTTCATCACAACCCATGTCAAACCTGTATCCAGACAAACTACAAAGTTCTTATACTTGCAAACAATTAACAGAGAATTATTGAAAACTATAAGAATTTGACAAACTCAAAATGAAGAACACAAGAACAGACTTTATACATTTTTGAAGATTAAATGAATTCCTCAATGCACTAATTGTACTCCCTCAAAGCTCAGCAACTCTCACTCTCAATTTACTCTTATCAGATAATTTTTTTTCCAAGCAACTGAGAATTGAGAAGGAGGGGGCTATATATAGAGAACTCTTTGTCCAGACATTGTTCTTATACCATGGTTTGATTCACAAGAAAATGGAATAGAACAATGGGTAGAAGGGAGTTGTCCAAATGCCCATTTCATAGCCATCATCACTGTTAATGCTATAAAGCTAGAGTTTTACGCAATGAAGAAGATAGGCTACTGTGCATCACTATTTGGGACTCTTAATATGGGACACGGGTATTAAATCTCAACAAATGTGTTTATAATGCTTAAGTTTGTTCTCTTGTACTCCCAAAATATAATTTTAATGTGTTAAGACTACTACACAATGAAAAGTTGTGGATTATTTATGTACTCGCATCATATAATCCATGTACATTAGTCCAGTCTAATTATTATTTATAACATGTATGGACTCCATTTAATTGGTCACTAATAATTTAATATCTCCTTATAACTCTATTATTTCAATTAGACTCACTTATTGAATAATTTGAAATCCTTTGATATAGTACATCTTTAATGTTCCCATACATACTTATTGTCAGCATATGATATTATTAATGTAACTTATAATTCTTTTCACTTTATTATATAGTTTCTGTATATAATATAGTTACCACAAGGTGTCATACTACACATTCTTTTTAATGTAGTTACTAGACATTACTACATACCTTGCACACATCAATTAACTAGATAATACATACTCTAATTATGTAATTTACTTTGCTCATCAATTAATTAATAATTTCATATTAATTAATTCTTCACTCCTTAATTTAATCATCTCTTAATTAAATCAATTCCCTAAATCTCCATTCTCACTGCCACACAAGGCATTTTCACAATTCTCATCACAATCCACATTCTTATAAATTCAATTTAAATTAGTTGAATTGTTCATTTTGTTGGGAGAATGCATATTAGGATTTGATGTTTTAATGTATATGCTCATGATTATTTGTAAGGTCCTTCAATGAATATATGTACAAGGACTTCGTGATAGATCAAAATTGTTAGGTTGATCTAAGATCTTAACATGTATCATTCTTTAATAGAATGTATAGATAGAAAAGATCAAAGCTGTTAGGATGATCTTGAGATGTAATAGATAGGGTTCGAAGAAATCGTAGTGTATCATCTGATCAACAGTGCAGATGTCAAGGCAAAAATGTAGAGCTTAACGGATCGTAGTGTGTGCCTGCCTTGAAGGGACTCTTCAGAAATCGTAGAGTGATCCCAACGTTTGCCGAGCCAACTCCATGATCGCAGTGTGCTGAAGGAAACATGAAGTTTACAAGTCAACGATCATAGTGTGCTCTCGGGAACGTAGAGTCAACAACACGAGCAAGTAAAGATCGTAGTGTGCAAGGGTTTAAGAGAAATCGTAGTGCTCTCTAAATGATAGCATCAGATCAAGCACCAAGGCAACAAGTCACTACGATCTGAATCGTAGAGAATCATGATCCAAATCGTAGAGCATCATCTGTCTCATGTCAGAAAATATTGAGCCTCGTGATTTGTGTAAAGGTAGATTTCAACATATGAGGAATGGATTCTAGACGCTGTGGTACTCATCAGTCCCAGAGTAAAGAAATATCCTTAGTATGCAACAAAGAAGCGTACTGAAGAAGCTAAGGATAGTACCATGGATAAAAGGGACAAAATACCTTTTCAGGTGGTAGGTGAGAAAGCAGTCTGCTGTGTCAGTGGGCCAGAATGCAATTTCAGAAGATGTGGAGAAATGTCTCCATCATAGTACAAAAAGTTCAGAAGCATTTAATGCCACAACGGATGGATCCAACGGATAGTTTTCAACATCACATGTATGCAGATCAGACAGATGAGAGAGAGAGAAAAAATCAAGCATTGAACAAACAACGTGAACATCTCTCTCAAGCTCAACTCTACGATCTGAATATTGCAAAGCTTGCTCAGCTACTCAGTTTTTTAGAACAAGTGCTTACACAGCGACTGAGTAGCAACCATCAAGAACACAACATTATCAACCAACTGAAGAAGAGTACCAAGTCTGCTGGACTTGAAGAGTTCGTAGTGAACTATAAGAAAGCCAAGTCTGCTGGACTTGAAGAGTTCAAGAGTGAACTAAGAAGTTCCTAGACTGCTGGTCTAGAAGGAATATGTGTGATTCAGAAGTTGTAACAGACATCCTTAGTGGATATCCTACTCGTTGAGTATAAGAGTGGACTAGGAGATTTAAGTGCTCTGAACCACTTAAAAACAACTGTGTCATTTACATTCATATAACTGCTATATCTATTATAACTGCTATAACTGCCTCACCCTCATTACTCCATTGCTTGGTAAAGAAGATTAAAACAAACATTTATTCCGCTAAGTTTTAATCATTATCAAAGAACAAGTTTAAAACGAAAAGATTATTAAATATCTATTCAACCCCCCCCCCTTCTAGATAACTATTATGCCAACTAGGAACTAACAATTGGTATCAGAGCAGGTTCTATTTTATAGCTTACAATCTTTAGTAGATACAATGGCACTCGTACGAAGCGAATCCAGGACCAGGGGGAGGCAGCAAGCCTACCAATGTGCAACAAGGATAAATTTGCTAACTGAAAAGTCAGGATGCAAACGTACATGGACTCAATAGATGAAGATCTATTTGAGACCGTTCAAAATGGGCCCTATATTCCAACCAAGCTTATACCAACCACTGATGATCCAAACCGTATACAGATCAAAGTTAAAGAAGAGTGGACATACAACTGAGAAAAGAGCTGTCCAACTTGATAAGAAGGCTAAGAACATCCTGTTCCAATCCTTAGAGGACGATCTATTTGAAAATGTTATAAACAGCAAAATAGCTAAGGAAGTTTGGGAAGCTCTACTGATCATGCACGAAGGAACTGAAGAATTTAGAGAGAACAAACAGTATCTTCTAACACAGCAGTACGAAATGTTCGCTCATGTGATATGAGAAAATGTAACTGCCACCTATGAAAGATTCAATGTTCTGCTCAACTCTCTACGAGCATATAGAAAGGTTTATCCTAACAAAGATCTAACCATAAAATTCATGAGAGCCCTACCAAGCAGGTGGGATGCCAAGACCACTGCAATAAGAGAGTCAAAGAATCTCAACAAAATGACAGTTCAACAACTATATGGAAATCTCCTGACATACGAACTAGAGCTGACCCAACGTACTGAAACCTTATCAGAAGGAAGAAGAAAGGATAAGGGTGTTGCTTTCAAGGTAACTGAAAGTGCATCAAAGGTCAACACTAAGATTGACTCTGATGATGATGAAAACGATGATGATGACTTTGCTATGCTGGTAAAGAGACCAAGAATGTTCATGCGACAAGGAAGAATCAGCAAGCCAAAGAAGGTCAGTAATTACAGCAGTCAAGAGCAAATGAATGACCTATGCTACAACTGCAAAAAGCCTGGACACTTCATCGCCAACTGCAACAAACCTATCAAAGAAGAACTAAAGAAGAAAACACATGCAAAAAAGGAATACAAAGGAAACAAGAGGCCTCAGAAAATAGACAAAGGCCTGGTAGCTGGAGGATCATGGAGTGACTCAGACAATGACTCAAATGCGGACTCCGGAGATGAGAAAGAACCACATATGGCCAATCTATGCTTAATGGCCAAACATGCAAAGGACAAACAAAGCCTCAACATACATGATGTAAGTCTCGACGAGGTATTTGATTTTAACTCACCTGATGTACACATGAATGACTTAAGAATTGCACTGCATGGCATAACTACTTATCTACATCAATACATGAAGTGGTTCAGAGTCTTTTCTAAAGATCATTCACTTCTTCAAGAGGAAAAGAAGAAAGTTCAAGAAGAGCTTGAAACAGCCCTTCTAAGTATTAATCTTCTTTCCAAGCTTAAGGCTAAGAATGAGACCTTAAAACAGATAAACACACTCAATGCACAAAGAGAGTCTATTCTAACCTCTAAAGTTGAGGACCTAGAGAAGATTATCTCTGCATGGAACAAATCTTCATCGTCCATGGACTGCCTGCTCTCTAGTCAGAGAAGCACTTTCGACAGAACAGGTCTAGACTTTGGAAAATTCATCTCAGAGCCTTGTGCGGAAAAGACAGTGGAAACTAGCACTAGTAATGCCTCAAGTTTTGATAGAGGCATTGCCATTGTGAAATCCTCACAGTTGGAAGAGTCAGTTCAACCTTGTTCTACTATTTCTAGTTATACTCAGAGAAGTAAAGGATCTCACGCTGGTCTGGGCTTCATAAAGGAGAAGAGTAACCCAACATCTACTCACCAACCTCGAAGAATCATAGAGTCAAGCAAGATCAACTCTACGAATCAACTGGGAAGGTACAATAGAGGTAAGTCATCACTATTTATGAAACCTAAGGACACATGGAAGAAAGAGAATCAATTTAACAGAAGGTTAACTAAAGAACCACACAAGTCCAAATGGAAGATGAATCATCATGCACACACAGGCATGCATCATAATAGATGTTTCATATTGCAATAACTATGGTCATAGGGCCACAAAATGTTAATATAACTCCATGCATATGAGACCCAAGATTAGACAGATTTGGGTCCCCAAAATGAAGGTTCAAATATTTTGACAGGAAAAGAGCTCCACGACCTCAACATGGTATCTGGATAGTGGATGCTCGAGGAATATGACAGGGAACAAAGCTCTACTATCTAACTACATAGAAAAGGAAGGTCCCTAAGTCATCTTTGGAGATAACGGCTCAAGCAAGACAAGAGGATATGGCTCTACTTGCAATGGTGTAGTATCTTTCAGCAAAGTAGCCTATGTGGAAGGTCTTCAACATAACCTTCTAAGTATCAGCCAACTCTGTGACAAGGGTCATCAAGTGACATTCCTCAATAATCAATGTCAAGTCAGAGATTTGAATACATCTGTTGTAAAGCTAACCGGGACAAGAGAAGGAAATGTCTACACAATGGATCTTGGTCAACTAAGCTCAGATAAGACAATATGTTTTCTGGCAAAACCATCTGAAGAAATGAGCTGGTTATGGCATAGACGGTTGTTTCACTTAAACTTCAAAAGAATGTCCAAAATGGCATCAAAAGACCTAGTAGCTGGCCTACCCAAGTTCAACTTCGTGAAGGAAAGGCCATGCAATGTCTGTCAGCTTAGAAAGTAGAACAGAAACTCATTCAAGAGCAAGACTGCCAACTCTATTGACAAGCCACTGCAGTTGCTTCACTTGGATCTCTTTGGGACAATCCCAACAACCAGTCTTGGAGGAAAAAGATACTCTCTAGTCATAGTCGACGACTACACCAGATTCACATGGGTATTCTTCCTAACTTCAAAGGATGAAATGAGCTCCGAATTAATCAAGATGTTCAGACTGGTGCTGAATGAGAAAGGAGAGAAAATCAAGGCCATTAAGAGTGATCATGGTAGAGAATTCGATTTCTCAAAAATGGATCAGTTTTGCATAGACAATGGGATCAGTCACAACTTCTCAGCTCCTCAAACTCCTCAACAAAATGGAGTAGCTGAAAGGAAGAACAGAACCTTGATTGAGGCTGGAAGAACTCTACTAGCTGCAGCCTATCTACCTGAATACTTCTGGGCAGAAGCTATCAACACTGCATACTACACGCAGAACAGATCACTCATACACTCTACGATCAAGAAGACTCCCTACGAACTGTGGAAAGGAAGAAAGCCAAGTGTCAGCTATTTCCATGTCTTTGGTTGTTCATGCTACATTCTCAACAATGGAAAGCAGTATCTGACAAAATTCCAGCCCAAGTCAGACGAAGGGATCTTTCTTGGATATGCCACAGATAGCAAGGCTTACAGGGTGTTCAACAAGAAGACACTGAATGTTGAAGTCTCAATACACATCATCTTTGATGAAACTGACTTAGAAAAAACAGTGCCTCAAGACACTACGACCGATAATGCAGACACTACGAATGAAGTCATCGAGCTCAACACTATGATCGTAGTGTCAGATAGTGAAATCGTAGAGCATGAGAATGTGATCGTAGAGAGGTCCATGCAAGACAGCGAGCCTCCACTCCAAGAAGAAGAGATAGACCTTGAAGATTTAAGATAGGAAGGCATTAGGACAGATGTCCCAACCGGTAACAGATGGGGAAGAGATCACACTCAGGATCTAATCATTGGAGATCCGAGTGCCAGAGTCAAAACAAGAGCTGCTAATCAGAATGAATATTTTTATCTAAGCTTCCTGTCACAAATAGAGCCAAAGAAGATAAAGGATGCTATGGAAGACTCCAGTTGGATAGAAATCATTCAGGAAGAACTCAACCAATTTGAATGAAGCAACGTATGGAGATTGGGACCAAGACCAAAGAGTCATCCTGTGATAGGAACTAAGTGGGTCTTCAGAAACAAAATGGATGAAGATGGGGTCATAACCAGAAATAAGGCAAGACTAGTGGCAAAGGGCTATTCTCAAGAAGAAGGTATCGACTACGATGAAACATTTGCACCTGTTGCCAGACTGGAAGCCATCAGAATCTTTCTTGTCTTTGCTACCCATATGAAGTTCAAAGTCTTTCATATGGATGTCAAGAATGCATTTCTAAATGGAGAACTCCAAGAAGAAGTCTATGTAGAACAACCTCCAGGTTTCATTAATCCATCACTTTCCAATTATGTCTATAGATTAGATAAATCCTTATATGGTCTTAAACAAGCACCTAGAGCATGGTATGAAACACTGACTAACTTCTTAATTGAAAATGGGTTCACTAGAGGTAGAGTAGATACCACACTGTTCCTTAGAAAGCATAAAGACAAAGTCTTACTAGTTCAAATCTATGTTGATAACATTATCTTTGGTTCTACTGACGAAAAGTTATGCAAGAGATTCTCTAAGCTAATGCAGAGCAAGTTTGAAATGAGCATGATGGGTGAGTTGAACTTCTTCCTTGGACTCCAAGTAAAGCAGACTGAAGAAGGAATTTTCATAAACCAAGCCAAGTACATCAAAGACTTACTAAAGAAGTATGGCATGGAATTAGCCTCTCCCATGAAAACACCAATTGCTCCTACAACCAAGCTTGACATGGATGAGAAAGGTAAAAGTATTGATATAACTCAATACAGAGGTATGATAGGCTCTCTTTTATACCTAACTGCCATTAGACCAGACATAATATTTGCAACATGCATATGTGCTAGATTTCAGGCTAACCCTAAAGAGTCACATTTGTCTGCTGTAAAGAGGATCTTCAGGTATCTCAAGGGTACACCTTACTTGGGGTTGTGGTACCCCAAGGAATCCTCATTTTAACTAATAGGATACACAGATGCTGATTTTGCAGGATGCAAAATAGATAGAAAGAGTACCAGTGGCACTTGTCAACTTCTTGGAAATAGACTTGTGTCCTGGTTTAGCAAAAAGCAAAACTCAATGTCTACCTCAACTGCAGACGCTGAATATATTGTTGTCGGCAGTTGCTGTGCTCAGATCCTATGGATGAGAAATCAGCTAGCTGACTATGGGTTCGACTTCAAATCTATTCCCGTACACTGTGACAACACAAGTGTCATAGCAATAACTCATAATCCTGTCATGCATTGTAGGACTAAGCATATAGAAATAAGGTATCACTTCATTAGGGATCATGTGCAAAATGGAACTATATCTTTACAATATATCCCTACTGAAAATCAACTTACTGATGTTTTTACAAAACCACTAGATGAATCCAGATTTAATAAGTTAATAAGTGAGCTAGGTATGCTAAATCTGCAACCATGAAATATATGCTTTAGATTGTGCTAACCATGACAGATACAAAGGCTGAACTCAAAATTGTAGACATGATCAAGGAAAGCTCACGATTGTAGAGCTGAAAAAAAGACTACCTCAACGATCGTAGCAAAGACTTAAATATCATAGTGCAGACTCAACGATGACACAAGCCCCATCCACAAAGCAAAAATGTATCCTGTGATGACAAGCTTCATAACATAGCAATCTCTCTAAGAGGTGGCTCAGGAACAAACCTAACCCTTGAATCTCTCCAAGAGGTTGGCCCTTCCCGAGCTGCCTTAAAAGAATGCTTTATCAAAAACTCATCACAAGGATTCGGACAGACTCGACGATCGTAGGGCAGACTCAACGAATACTGATCAGACTCAACGACTGCCAGACAGACTCGACGATCGTAGGACAGACTCAACGAATGCTGATCAGACTCGATGACTACCAGACAGACTCGACGATCGTAGGACAGACTCGATGATCGTAGGACAGACTCAACAAACATAAAGACTACCTCAACGATCGTAGTCTTCCTAAGGACACCTCATCTCTGAAAAGGCCAAGGGCAAATCAGTACATTCCTGCACAGTCAAAATCGTAGAGCCAAGCAAAAATTGACACCTGTCCCACTAAGTGAAATAGAGAGAGGGAAGTCACAAGTACAAATTGAAATCATGTTTTTGAAATCTGAAGTTTAAAATATTATCTCTCTCATCCTCTCTCTCTCTCGAAGAGAAACCCTAAATCAGCAGAAAGCTCAGTCGTATCTCACTTCCAACTACAGAATCAATGGCTGTTTCAAATGTGGTTTCAGGCTACAGACTCTGCTTCGACGAATTCAAGACTGCTCCACCAAAATTTTACAAGACGTTGGCCTTACTGAAGAAGGCGGGTCTCGAAGAGGCGTTGAGCACCGATACACTCATCTATCCCAAACTAGTGAAGGAGTTCTATAAGAATGGTGTGTTCGAACACAACACCATCACTACTCGAGTAAAGGGAGTAGAAATGAGAAGGGAAGAGGACTTCAATCTGGCCCTAGGTTTTAAGAATGAAGGGCACCCATTCTTAGACAGCATAAACTTCCAAGAGGGACTAAGGAAAATGCATCACAAGAAAAACCCCTCTGTAAAAGGATACAAAAAGAAGGAGTTCCCACAAAGGTACAAATTTTTGGCTGACATTATTGGGAAATGCATCTGCTGTAAGAGCTTGGGTCATGACTCAGTGAATGAAGCTCAACTAAGGCTCATAACTGCCATGTATTATGATATACAACTCCACTATGGAGTTGTATTACTCGAGTGGATCGATAAGTGGATCGTCAACTCGAAGAAATCAAAAAGCCCTCTAAAGATGTTGTATGGGCGTTTCATAAGTATCATTCTGCAATCTGCACTTGGTGACAAAATTAGGGATGAAGAGGGAGAAGCCATCAACCCAAATCGAAGAATGACCCAGCAGTTGTATAAATACTGGAAGAGAAACCCTGTTGAGCGTGTGCGAATGATGACAGAGTCCAGTGGAAGAACTGGGGAACTAAAGGACGCAGGATTTCGAGGGGACATGTCTGTTGTCAGGGAAGTTGAAGAAGAAAGAGAAGCCGACAAAGGAGAACCCTCTGCCCTTTCCAGAAAAAGCAAGGGCAAGAGGAAGCTAAGAGCTAGACAGATAGAAGAGCCTCAAGGATCTACAACTGATATTCCTGTAGAGTCCTCTGATATAGAGACTCTGAGATTGCTGAGAAGGAAGCAACGGTAAGATGAAGCGAATGAGGATCAAGCCACCATATCACAGATCCTAAAGAAGAACAAAGTTGGACATAAGTCTAAAAGACAATCAGTCACCTCTATCGTAGAGTCTCTGCTGCTCACTGAGACAAGACCAAGTGTGACAGAAAAGGAGGTAGCTTCTTCAAGTATAATAGATGTTCAACAAGACAAAGCTAAGACTCAAGAGAACCCTGAAGTTGTGGCTAAACCCAGCAAATCAAAGAGAAAGCTAGTCAAGAAGTACATTCTTGAAAATGAAAAGGTGCTGAAAAAGGAAGCCAAGAGTGTGGCTGCAAAAGAAGAATTGTCCCAAGCAAATAAAGAGGACAGTGCTCCAGCTGAGGGGGAGACCCCTGAAATTCTCATGATAGAGAATACACCGGCTGAGGGGGAGAAGTCTGCAGCTCAAGAAGATGTTACAGCTGAGGGGGATTTTCTGAACTTACAAGAAGATAATCATGCTGAGGGGGAGCCTCATGATATCTCCATGGCAGAAAAAGAGATTCATGCCCGAGATAAAAATGAATTAGTGCCAGACCATCTAGAGCCCATTGAGATAATGGAATCCTCCAATGAAGAGGAAGAAGATGATGATAAGCTTGTAATCACTGGCATGGAGAAAGATGGATATAGGGGCTATCTGTACACTCAAATGTTTTCCTACCTACCTATGATGGCATACCATCAAGCTCAAATCCTGAACTCATGGGATCACATGTTCTGGAGCTTTAAAGAGTATCCTGCCATCTCAGTTCTGGCTCATGGATTTCCAGGAAAAGTCATCTTTGCCAAGAAGTTGCTTACAAATACCTCTTCCTCAAAAGATAAACCTGAGGTACTGTCTATCCCTACCAAATTCCGAGTTAATCACTTACCATCATCTTCATTTAGCAATTTTTATGAATTCCCTCGATGGTTGGAAGTGAGTCTCAATCCAGTAAATCAATTTCCAGTTGCAGAATCCCAAAATTTTGTAACTGAGGAACCAAATACGGCCAACTTTGTTTTGCTCTCACAAACCACTGTCTCTACGATCCCTGACTCTAGCCCAATCGTAGAGTCCCATATAGATATCGTAGAGCCCCAAGTCCAAACATTGAAACACAAGCCCATCCATCAGACATACCATCCTCCTCCTCAAATGACTACTTTAGTCTTGACCTTGGTCTTTACAACTTGCAAGACCAACCCCAACATACAACCCCTCCAACCAACAATCCTTAAACCAATGATACTCTCCCAAGCCTGCCTACAAAGGATGACTTGAAAGAAACTTCTGAGAAAATGGTCAAGTCTATAGAAGCAAATTTGGAATCTCACTCTGATCTCATCAATATCCGGCTGAATCAAATGATCACAGCTGCAAATAATTTCCCTAGCACTATGAATACTGAGCTTACAAAGAAGTTGAGGGAGATTATCCAAGAAATTCTTATGAGCATGAAGGACAGAGATGAAATTCACTTCCAGATAGCTGCCAAGCAAAGAGAGGCTGTTCTTGCAATACAGAAACATCAAGACGGCCAACATACCCTGATGCTGGAGAATATCATCAACTTAAAAGCCTCTGTCTATGACTTCCAAAAATCTTATGACAATCAGGAAAAACATAATGATATGATTCTTTCAGTTCTCCAAAACAAAGAAGTAAGATCTGAAAAACAGATCAAGGAAAATAGAGAGGACATTGCTCAGACACAAAGCAAACTGAACGAGCTTGTCCAAGGTGTTAATCGACTGTCTGTCGATATTCGAACCCTTGATGCTGACATAAAGGGGGAGAATAAAGGGAAAGGAGTTCAGGGAGGACAAGGTAGAGGCAGAGGAGGTCATGGAACTCAAGAAAGGGGAAAAGGACAATATCAAGCTCACGCATCTCGAAGCCCTCCTGCAAAACAATTCCACAGTCAGACTCAACGATCTGATCAACAGGGAATTGTAATGGCTATACCATTAAACCGTCAGGAGTCAACTCCCAACTCACAAGATGTGTCTACTGTACGCATAAGAATGCCAACTGGAGATCCTGCATTCATGCACAGGCATGAGGAGAATCCAATACTAAGTCTAAGCGAGCTGGAAGAGTTAGCCAGAAACGAGGAAGCTCAAAGAAAAAGAAGGGCTGAGGAGTACGCCAACCCACCTGCACGAAAGAAGTCAAGGAAATAAAGATAAGTTGAAACTTAAATTTCTTATTGATGTAATGCTAAATTGTAATATCTTCTGATCATCAATAAATTTATGCTTATTCTCTAGAAATTTTAGCTGCTCACTGAAATACTAAGTCATGTTTAAATTTCCTGCAAATGCATCTAGTCACTAATAATCATGACAACAAATCTCCTTGGTTATGTCAACATCAAATAGGGGGAGATTGTTGGGAGAATGCATATTAGGATTTGATGTTTTAATGTATATGCTCATGATTATTTGTAAGGTCCTTCAATGAATATATGTACAAGGAAGTCTAAAACTAGATATTAATGGATATCCTTCTCGTTGATTAAGAACATGGCTTCGATCCAACTGGAGTAAGGAAAGACATATTAACTTAATTTAAGTTTCTGCTCCTAGACTACACCAGAGGGCCTAAAACTAGATATTAATAACATTCATATTATGATAGACACTTCTTCTCTATATAACTCTATAGAAGTGCCTTATAGGCCCTTCTATAGCTTTCTATTAGACTACCAAGATAGGGTGTAACACCCCCTTTCCGAAATAGAAAGAGAGGTTACTCAAAACACAACAGAACTAAGGAAGATCACAAGGCTCTAAACCACAAAAGAGTAATCTCATAATAATTCAATATCATAAGACAAACCATAATAAATGCCACATTGGCTCAAACCACAATCTAATTAATTTATTACAATTCCAAATAAATGACATATCAAGTCTAAACAGGACATTTCTAAACCATTGGATTAAAGGAAGCTCTCGTCACACTTGCCCTTGATCCCCCTGATTACCTGCCGGAAGAAAAACACAGCATGAGCCAAATGCCCAGTACGGATATAGAATACAAGAAGTGGACCGAAATAACTAACTCAATTAAATGAATTGAACAAACGAACTGAAACGAAACGAATAAAACTAACACAATAAAATGGTAGGCTGAATCAAATGGCTGGGTGTTATTTCATACCGAGCTCAAAATAAATAGTAATATATCTTGCCACACAGGCAAGTCAAATAATGCCACACAGGCAATCAAATAATGCCACACAGGCAATCACACATCGGACTGCGCAATCCAGATGCGTGCAAAATCGGAAGGTGTGTTTGGCACAAACATCACCAATCCGCAGAACAGAACAGAACAGAAAACTAGGGTCGACCCATACGCCTCCCACAACAAAACACCAAATGGCCAACTCCCACCGGAGCACAAAACGGAGACGCCGTGGACTGTTCACACCGCCACGGAAGGTGTCATGCCTCGGTGCCAAGAGGACATGCCTGTGGTACCCCCACATGTGGTTATAGCTCAGGTATACCCTACGGTATTCTAACAAAATATAATGTCACAACACATGCGACAAAATATCAACACAAAGGGGTTCTAACATGTACATGTTAAATCGAACGAATCGTCGACACAAGTCTCTAAAATATACTAACATGTACATCACTATAAATATAAAAATAAAATTTAGACATGACACACTAGTCTAAAGAGTACAATGTGAGTTCTAATACAACGCCAAAATAAATTTATCACAATAAATTGACAAGGAATAATTATGAGAGACAATACTAAATTTCGAAACGAATAACGAAACGAACAAATTAAAAACAAATGAGTCTCGCTGAAAAAAAAAAGTACGGAAATCTGTACCTGGATTAAGCAATGTAATACACAAAATTTATACTTCAAATACTCTTTAAATTCCCTCCGTCCAATCTAATAAAATAATAATAATAATAATACAATTATAAATTACCAAATCACATGAGACCACTAATTAAAATAATAACTTATAAAATTATTATTTTTATCTTCTACCCGTTAATTAGCTCATTTTTATTATTTCTATTATTATTTTATTATTATTATTATTATTTTTTACTGGGTATTACATCACCTACCCCTTAAAAAGGATTCTGTCCCCGGAATCAAAAGAATGGAACGTACCTAATTTTCAAAGAGATGCGGATACTCCGCTCGAATAGACTCCTCCATCTCCCAAGTGGCTTCTCGCTCCGAATGATTCCTCCACAAAACCTTAACAAACGGAATAGTCTTCCTCCTCATGATCCTTTCTTGACGATCCAAAATTGCCTCAGCTCGTTCCTCACAACTAAGATCCTCTCGAATCTTATCGAACGGATATTGCACCACGTGCAACGGATGATAATGATAACTCCTCAACACCGACACATGGAACATATTATGCACGTGAGCTAGCTGTGGAGGCAAAGCTAACCGATATGCAACCTCACCAACCCTCTCCAGAATCTCAAATGGTCCAATATAACGCGGACTAAGTTTCCCTTTCAAGCCAAATCGTCGAATGCCCTTCCAAGGAGAAACTTTTAGAAATACATGCTCACCAGGTTCAAATTCTAAAGCCCTTCTATGCTTATCAGCATAATACTTCTGCCGTGATCAAGCCGACTTCAATTTCTCCTTAGCCACCGCTACCTTCTCCGTAGTGATTTGAACTAACTCAGGCGCTTCTATGGCCCTTTCGCCAACCTCATCCCAACAAGTTGGTGCCCGACACTTCCTTCCATACAGTGCCTCAAACGGAGCCATTCGAATACTTGCATGCCAGCTGTTGTTATAAGCAAACTCAACTAGGCTCAAGTAATCATCCCAATTACCCGACCACTCAAGTGCACAAGACCTTAACATGTCCTCTAATGTCTGAATAGTCCGCTCGGATTGACCATCAGTTTGCGGATGGAAAGATGTACTGAAGTTGAGCCGAGTTCCCCAAACTCGTTGAAACCCTTTCCAAAATCTTAAAGTGAACCGTGGGTCCCGATCTGAAACAATAGACACCGGAGTACCATGAAGTCTAACAATCTCTTGCTGAAAGATATGTGCCAACCTATCTACCGAGTAACCCTCATGGATAGCCAAAAAGTGTGCCGATTTGGTCAACTGATCCACCACTACCCAAATGGCATCATTCTTTTTGAAAGTCTTCGGCAACCCAGTCACAAAGTCCATCGTGATATCCTCCCACTTCCACACTGGAATGTCTAATTGTTGCAATAAACCGCTAGCTCGTTGATGTTCTATCTTCACTTGTTGACAATTGAGGCACTTTCCAACATATTCAGCCACGTCTCGTTTCATCCCATTCCACCAAAAATTCTTCTTCAAATCTCTATACATCTTTGTAGAACCTGGATGAATAGAAAATGGCGAACTATGAGCCTCAGCCAACACTGCCTCCCGAATGTTCACCCAACCAAATCACACCATGGTCATCAATACGAAACTCGGGCTGCTTGCCCTCCTCTAAATTCTGCGTCATACTCCACAACTCCCCATCTTCCTTTTGAGCTTCTTTGACCCGCGAGATAAGAGAGGGTTCCACTCTCATACCCACCAAAAGCCCATCTGAACCTCGTACATACAACTCCAACTCAATCCGCTCCATATCCGAAATAAGCTGAAGTTGCGTAATAAGGGCTGCAATACTTCCTGAACTCTTTCGGCTAAGAGCATCTGCAACCACATTTGCCTTCCCCGGGTGATACTGAATCCTCGCATCATAATCTTTTAGTAGCTCCAACCAACGCCTTTGCCTCATATTGAGCTCCTTCTGAGTGAAAATGTATTTAAGACTTTTGTGATCGGTGAAGATGTCACAAGTCTCTCCATAAAAATAATGCCTCCAAATCTTTAAGGCAAAGATCACCGCTGCTAACTCCAAATCATGCGTGGGGTAGTTCACCTCATAAGGTTTAAGCTGCCTAGAAGCATAAGCAATCACCTTACCGTGTTGCATCAAAACACACCCCAAGCCCTTCTTAGAAGCATCACTATAAATCTGATAGCCTCCTATCCCCGACGGCAATGCAAGTATAGGAGCTGACACAAGTCGTTTCTTCAACTCCTAGAAACTCTTCTCCCGCTCTTCATTCCACATAAACTTCACGCCCTTTCTCATCAACTGAGTCAATGGTAAGGCAAGCAAGGAAAACCCTTCTACAAATTGCCTATAATACCCTGCCAAACCCAAGAAACTCCTAATCTCCGTCACTGTAGTAGGTCTTGGCCATTTAGTGATAGCCTCAACCTTCGCAGGATCCACCTTAATGCCTTCAGCAGAAACAACGTGGCCCAAAAATGCAACCTGTTCCAACCAAAACTCGCATTTAGAGAATTTAGCATACAACTTCTCTTTCTGCAAAATTCCTAACACTGTGTGAAGGTGCTCCTCATGCTCTTCCTTAGACTTAGAGTAAACCAAAATGTCATCAATAAAGACAATGACAAATTGGTCCAGGTACTCCCTGAACACCCGATTCATTAAATCCATAAACACCGCCGGAGCGTTAGTCACACCGAATGGCATCACCAGAAACTCGTAATGCCCATACCGAGTACGAAAAGCCGTCTTAGGGATATCCTCATCCCTCACCCTTAACTGATGATATCCCGACCTCAAGTTTATCTTCGAAAAATACTTCGCCCCCTGAAGTTGGTCAAACAAGTCATCAATCCTCGGCAATGGATACCGATTCCTGATGGTAATCTTGTTCAACTCCCTGTAGTCTATGCATAACCTCATAGACCCATCCTTCTTCTTCACAAATAAGACCGGCGCACCCCACGGCGAAACACTCGGTCGAATCACACCACGATCCAACAGTTCCTGTAATTGTTCCTTTAACTCTTGCAACTCCAACGGTGCCATCCGATACGGTGCCTTAGAGATAGGCTCCGCACCAGGAACAAGCTCAATAGCAAACTCCACTTCTCGCTGCGGTGGCAACCCTGACAACTCCTCAGGAAATACATCGAAAAAGTCACGAACAATAGGAACATCCTCAATACGAGACTCACCCTTAGAGGTATCCTTCACAAATGCTAAATACCCCTCACAACCCTTTGCTACCAACTTCCCAGCCTTCAAAGCTGAAATCAACTTCAACACCTTACTCGGCTGAGAACCCTGAAACACGAATTCTGGAGATTTCACATCTCCGAATATAACCTTCTTCGCCTGACAATCGATAGTGACTTGGTGTTTATCTAACCAGTCCATCCCAAGAATGATATCGAAATCGTGCATACACATCGGAAGGAGATTAGCCCTACGAATCTTATCCCTAAAACTGATCGGACACCCTCGATATAAATCAGGAATAACAACTGAAGTCCCCATCGGGGTAGCAATAGACATAACAGAATCTAAAGACTGAGATGGCACACCCAGGTGCCGAGCAAAAGACTGAGCAACAACAGAATGAGTAGAACCCGTATCAAACAAAATAGACGCCTCACGATTTCCGACTAAAAGAGTACCAGAAACAGTACCTGGTGCACCTGCCGCCTGGTTATATGTCAAAGCAAACACTCGACCACCCTGACGCTGACCTCCATTGCCACCATTATCACCACCTCCACCATTTCCGCGTGGACCGGTGCAATCCCTAGCAATATGACCCATCTGTCCACACAAGAAGCATGCACCGGTGAGTCTATGGCACTGCGCCCCTGGATGATTAGCCCCACAAATAGCACAAGGAGCTATCGGAATAAGATTCGGGTTACCCCCACCAGCTGGTCCTGGTAACGACCCTGATTTTGCCCCTGCGGACGATTATGCCCCTGCTGACGATTCTGTCCATACCAAGGTAGTTGCAGCTGACGATTCTGCCCTAGCTGGGGCATCTGTTGATAACCCCTGTTTTGATTCTGACCACGCCACTGCCCTTGTTGGCCACCACGATTCCTATTCAACTGACCACCCTGATTTCTTCCATGCTGGACTGAAGTTTGACCCTGCTGGTCATCTCTGTCCCTCTTTCGACTCCCTTTCGGTTTGGAAGTCCTAAAGTCCTGCCGCTCCATCTCAATGTTCTTGGCCGCATTCGCCACCGCCGATACATCCGCAAACTTGGTGTTAATGAGATGTTGGCGATACCTATAATGAATCTGCCACTTAAACTTCTCCGCCTGTTCCGCTGCAGTCCCTGCAGAAGTTCCCGCAAATCCTGCCAACCTGGTAAACCTCGTCATGAAATCTGTAATGGACTCGTCATCTTTCTGCCGAATAGACAGATAATCTCTAGCATAGGCCTCTTTATCAGCAGCTGGAAAGTACTGTTGATAAAAGACCTCACAAAACTCCGCCCAACTAAGTGTCTCGACATAACCATCACCCTTGGTTGTCTTCAGTGCTTTCCACCACCTCTGTGCATCCCCCTCTAGCTTGTAAGCAGCAAGCAACACTCTTTGATTATCTGAGCATCCCAACACATCGAAAATCTTCTCTAAGTGGGCAATCCAATTCTCAGCATCAATTGGAGTTGGAGCTGAACTGAATGCCTGTGGTTTCTGCTTTTGAAACCTTTCTAACCACACATACATTGGAACCACCTGCTGATCAATACCATCTGTATTCACTTCCTCTTCGTTTGCATGTGGACCATTATTTCTCGGGTTCTCCTGTTCAAGAATTTCTGGTGGCGGCTGCTGCATTACCTGTACAACCTGCGCCACTAACTGAGGTAACGCCTGATTCAAAGCCTGATTCACCAAGGTAGCCAACTGAGCATTAATCTGATCATTAGGTTGCTCATTGGACCGACCTTCACCTCTTCCCCTGTTGTTACCTCGCCTCCCAGCAACTCTAGCTGATCTTCGAGCCATCTAAGAAAGAGATCACGAATATAAACAAAGCAGATTAGAGACAAATTCGAATATGGCTGATATGATAGCTGAACAGAAAATCAATCAGAACAAAAATCTAACCCAGAAGTCTACCCATAACTCACAGGTCAAACCTAAATAGGTTTTCTACAAGAAAGAACCTAGCTCTGATACCATATGAAACAACCCGGGTCAAATCCCGAGTCCGAAATAAATCTTGGGTCAAATCCCAAGTCCGAATCGAATCAAATCCATCCAAATAAGGCCTCAAACCACTGGCCCAATAGTATCTTCTTGGGTCATCTAGCCCACCACAGGCTCCCAAAAGGTCATGACTTGAAGGTACTATTGGTAGTAACTTTATTTCCTTATATGCAGACAGATTTTTACCCCTATCTTTCGATGTGGGACTGGGGTGTTACAAACTCCCCCACTTAAATTTCTGACGTCCCCGTCAGAACCAATCACACACACAGCCCAAAGATCTTTGCCTCTCTAGCCATTGTGGGATAATACCGACTGGCTTCGTGTCCCCACCTCCGGACCTTCATCTCTCCATTGTGGGATAATACCACCAGCCTTCGTGTCCCCACCTCCGGCAACCCGATCGGATAACCCGACCCGAGCTTTCGAGAGTCGGCTCTGATACCAACTCTGTAACACCCCCTTTCCGAAATAGAAAGAGAGGTTACTCAAAACACAACAGAACTAAGGAAGATCACAAGGCTCTAAACCACAAAAGAGTAATCTCATAATAATTCAATATCATAAGACAAACCATAATAAATGCCACATTGGCTCAAACCACAATCTAATTAATTTATTACAATTCCAAATAAATGACATATCAAGTCTAAACAGGACATTTCTAAACCATTGGATTAAAGGAAGCTCTCGTCACACTTGCCCTTGATCCCCCTGATTACCTGCCGGAAGAAAAACACAGCATGAGCCAAATGCCCAGTACGGATATAGAATACAAGAAGTGGACCGAAATAACTAACTCAATTAAATGAATTGAACAAATGAACTGAAACGAAACGAATAAAACTAACACAATAAAATGGTAGGCTGAATCAAATGGCTGAGTGTTATTTCATACCGATCTCAAAATAAATAGTAATATATCTTGCCACACAGGCAATCAAATAATGCCACACAGGCAATCACACATCGGACTGCGCAATCCAGATGCGTGCAAAATCGGAAGGTGTGTTTGGCACAAACATCACCAATCCGCAGAACAGAACAGAACAGAAAACTAGGGTCGACCCATACGCCTCCCACAACAAAACACCAAATGGCCAACTCCCACCGGAGCACAAAACGGAGACGCCGTGGACTGATCACACCGCCACGGAAGGTGTCATGCCTCGGTGCCAAGAGGACATGCCTGTGGTACCCCCACATGTGGTTATAGCTCAGGTATACCATACGGTATTCTAACAAAATATAATGTCACAACACATGCGACAAAATATCAACACAAAGGGGTTCTAACATGTACATGTTAAATCGAACGAATCGTCGACACAAGTCTCTAAAATATACTAACATGTACATCACTATAAATATAAAAATAAAATTTAGACATGACACACTAGTCTAAAGAGTACAATGTGAGTTCTAATACAACGCCAAAATAAATTTATCACAATAAATTGACAAGGAATAATTATGAGAGACAATACTAAATTTCGAAACGAATAACGAAACGAACAAATTAAAAACAAATGAGTCTCGCTGAAAAAAAAAAGTACGGAAATCTGTACCTGGATTAAGCAATGTAATACCCAAAATTTATACTTCAAATACTCTTTAAATTCCCTCCGTCCAATCTAATAAAATATTAATAATAATACAATTATAAATTACCAAATCACATGAGACCACTAATTAAAATAATAACTTATAAAATTATTATTTTTATCCTCTACCCGTTAATTAGCTCATTTTTATTATTTCTATTATTATTTTATTATTTATTTATTTATTTTACTGGGTATTACATAGGGGATGCTTTGTTCCCCTTACCACTTACTGAAAGAGGACAATCGAGGGCTATCTTCCTATAATCCACCCTCGACATAGGATAGAGAGAATCTGAATTCTATATTGGCTTTTGGAGCTTGTAAGTGAGGTTCCACCTGGGAGGTGGAACGAAAAACCTCACAAGCTAGTGAGTGACTCCTATGCAGGAGTCACGAGCAATAGAGCTCTCACTATAGTGAGTGACCCAAGGGTTTGGGGCACGAACGATCTCACTCTGGGAGATGCTCAACATTAGGCTTTTTTGTCACCCAAAAAGTAGAGGGAAAGCCGTAATTCGGATAAAGCAGCCGTAATTCTTTGAATATTTGATGCTTCTTTTAAAAAATGTATTTAATAAATTTAGGTACGAATTTTGTAGGTTCCCAAGAATATCATCTTTTGTCGATTTGCCCCATTTTTTATATCTTGAAAGAGTATCAGAGCTGTCATGATTCCATGAGAAAACCTTTCTGGTTACTAGGCATTAATAGCAGCCTGTTTTTGTTCCAGAGTTCTCCCTTTTGTTTCTGGTACAAGCATAACCATGAACAAAATGGCAAATGCATTTACCGTGGCATAAAGAATACAGGTTCTTGAAATCACATAAAGGCCAATTGTAAGTGTTAAGACATTCCAACTCTGTCTATTACGAATGCACCTAGTACAGTAACCACAACCTACAAGTACAATATATAAAATCCTTTTTATTAATCTCGTTGAAGATTATATTTCTCAGGGGGCAGAACAAATGGAGTTAGAGATGCTTACCTAAAGACCTGGGATGTCAAAAGATCATAGTGAGATCAACTTCAACTATAATACAAAAAATTACCAAATCTATTTTGTTGTCTAAAATATGGAAAGTAATGGTTCGATTAAGTTATGAAGAACATTAAACTGTTAACACCCTGAACTCGAAACAGTCACGAAGTACTACACACCGCAAACCCAAAGGCCAGCAAGGTAACAATATCAATAACTTGCAGCCCAAACAAAACAATCTTTAACTTAAAACCCAACACTAAATATATTTTAAATCAATCCAAATGAAATACCAATAAATATCACATTCAAATAATGGAGACGCGGCAACTCGAAATTAAGAATTTTATCAAACTCCATCAACAAAAGAAATAATATCTAAAACTAAACTGCAGCTATTCCAAGCGTATCAAATAAGTGTTCAACTTTCAACGATGGGACCTGTAAAAATCTATAAGGGGGTGAGCGATAAAGCCCAACATGTAGCAATCCTTCATATTTAGTCGGATCAAGTAAAATTTACAAAACACTTTTTTGAAATTCTTTTTGTTCGATAATAATAATAAATATGCTTTTCAAAAACAGCTAAAAACAAAACAAATTTCACATTCAAAAATGATTTCAAAGTATACAATATATCTTTTAATCCACGCAGCCTTAGCGACTAAGGTTACAATAGCCCTGTAACACAGCCCAAAAGTTCGATAACGTCAATGATACGCACCGTACTAAGGAATCTATAAAAATACACGCTCTCCGAAGGGGATCTAAAAGGTGTGCGCATTAGTAAGTCCTATATTAGCTCCGGAACTAAACGTAATCAATAATGGATTCTATACATAGTCAGACTAAGGATTTCAAAATATTTTCTCAATATTATCGATATTCTAAACTATATTTTTTAACAGTTCAAAATCATATAATCTCATTTCACGGTTCAAAAATAAATACTTTGTAAGATCCCTAACTTTTATGAATAAAGATTAATTTTTCTTGAAATATATTTTTGAATATTATGGTGTGGATTTGATATAATGTTATAGTTGTAGGTATTATTTATAAATTTTGCAAAGTAAGCAAGTGGTTATATAATATTCGATTGGTCAGGAAATATTCGTTTTAACAAGAAATATTCGTACGACGGCATAATCATTGGTGGACCCCACAACGGAAGTATTGTCGTAGTTAGAAAATGACATAATTATCTTTTTATAAAAATAACGGCGAAAGTTTTACCGTTGAACTACTCAGTGATAAAAGTACAGTAATACGCGTGGTTGCATATTAGCACACGGTATTAATTATTGATGCTTATGTGAGAAGTCACTCAGTTATACTCAATTATTGCTACAGTAATTGCTGCATAATATCTCTCATATTATTGATTCAATTATTGTCACAGTATCATCTGCATAATATTTTATATTATTTAATCAATAATTGAGATGACAAAGTTATTCATATTATTATTTGTAATATTGACAATTTCTAGAAAGTTCTGTCAAGGAGAGGTTTGGTCACCTAATTGTGCGCCAATAGGGAGAAATCCTTATCAGAAAGCCCCCTCTTTCCTGGGAATGATCTGGTTGTTAAATATTGTGAGTTATAATATTAATGATGAATAAGTTAGTGTTGATTAAAGATGAAATTGATATTTTCATTGTGTTGAAATTATTAGTGTTAGTGGAAATCGATATCTATTTCGATAATAATAGATGTCTGGAGGTTATATTGACCAATCGGGTAATTAATCGGATAAATGAGCAATTAATTACTATTAATTCACATGCTTATAACTATTTGTTCACATGTGTGTACTATTAATTCACATGCATGTACTATTAGGGGAGGTGGTGCAAGATTGATAATACTTGCATGACTAAATTAAAAATGGAGGTATGGATGAAGGTACTATAATGTAAATTTTTTTTCACATGATTGCACTATTGATTCACATGATTGTACTATTGATTCAAAAGATGTATTATTAGGGGGGGGTGGTGCAAGTTTGATAATACTTGCAGGACTAAATTAAAAATGAAGAAAACAATTAAGGTATTATACTGTAATATTTTGAGCCCCAAATGTGCAATTATCGAAACTATATTTTTCTATAAATAGAAACTCATTCTTCTTTCATTCTCACTAATTCACTAAGACTCACAAGAGCATTTATAGAGAGAGAAGCTTTAGAGAGAAAGTAGAAGAGAAGTCTGCTACCTCACTATTCCAGTATCCAGTCTTCTTCTTAGCTAAGGGATATTATTTTGTTCAGTATTCATAGGAATAATATTTTCTTCCATACTCTGTAGTATCTGAGTAATATTATTTCGTCTCGTATTCCTGATTATACCCTCATTTTGTTAAAGTATTGCTTCTATACTCCGTGAAATTAGTAGAATATCCTTGAAATTTGCTGCTTCATCTATTATCGTTTCACAATGATATTTTCTACACATTCTTGTTAAATTTTAAGCTTTTCATGTCGAAGTACTGTCCATGAGTAGTATTCATTTTTACGGTAATATTCAAAAAGTATTATTCATGGGGTACTATTCACAAAGTACTATTCACATGGTACTATTCACAAAGTATTATTTATGGATATTATTCATAAAGTACTATTCATGAGTACTATTCACAAAGTACTATTCATGGGATACTATTCCTAAAATACTATTCACTCGGGTACTATTCACCCAGAGAATTATTCATGACAAAATTAATTTCTTTGTTGTCCAAATCATTTTTTATATAATATTATTCTTGAATTTTACTCAACAAAGCAGTATCATGTTGACAATTTGAACATTATTAAATTTTGGATAAATTAAGTTATAAATCTTTAAAAATTTATCATTTGCTTTCTTTTAATTGAATTCTTATATTATTGTCATCATCCTCATGCTTATATTGTGATAAAATTCATTTGTGGCTTACGTGCATAGATGTACTATTGATCGGTATGATTATGATCAGAGATTATTCAGTATAATTCATGACCGTAATGTTTACAAACTGATGTGGTAAAAATCCTCATTGGCCTGTAGTGCATTGATGGACAGTTATTGGTATGATTATGACCAGGGATTATTCGGTATAATCATGACCATTGATGATTACATGAATATCATTGGCCCGTAGTGCAGGATGATTCGATGATGTGGTTTATTTATTAAGCTGAGTCTCAGAGATAAAATTGATGATAAACTTTTAAAATCATAAAAGATAGTAGATATCATGCTCTACTTGACTTTTCTGATGAATTATTTGTTCCGCTGCAGTTAAACTTGATATTTATTATATTTTATCAGTTTAACACTGTTGAAGGCTAATGATAATTTATTCTGCATTATCTTAGTCATAATATTTCTTACTGGGCTAGTTGAGCTCACCCTTTATTTTCATTGTTCTCTTCAGGAAATTAGAATATAGCTGGGACTAGTCGGGGAACGGAGTGACGGTCCTAGATGTTTGCATTATTAGTCCTCACTATTCAGTGAAATAGTGTGATAATAATTGTAATGAGGACTTTATTTGAGTTTGGATACTCTCTACGAGACATTATCCGTGTTGAAACTCTCAGCTACGTTTTGTCGTACTATATAAAAGAAGTTTGTATTTAAATTTTGTACCATGTATTCGGCGACTCAAGATGGGTGATGTATACCTATTTTGGGGGCGTCACATACTTGATTCTGAATTTTGAATAAACGAAAATAGCATTTTAATTAAATGGAAGCCTTAAATAAAACATAACGAATTTTGAAATCGTACATTTAGGCATCCGAGTAATTAATAAGACATACATATAAATAACGATAAGTTTAAAATCACTAAATAGTTCGGAAAAGCTAATTACCTCGATATTGCTAATACGAAAATATTAGCCGAACAAATCCTAAATATTAATTTAAAACAAATAAAATCATTAGGATGAAATATCCTACCTCAAACGTATTCTTACCTCAAGTCTTACACACACCCATGCTTAATTTTAATTCAATAAATAATCAAATTATTACACCATTTTTGAGATTATAATTATTTTTAGTTAATTAATCTATTTATTTTAAATAAAAAACAATATATATATATATATATATATATATATATGATAAAATAGTACTAATAATATAAAGAAAATAACTGGCCACTGCGTTCAAAATCACTTTGTACAAAAAACAATTTACTTCATATAAATAACATTTTCAATATCTAAACATAACTAAACACATTAAAATATATAGTTTATAACTTTAGATAAACATGTGTCATGACTAGTACTCCGAGTATACTGATTATTAAATCATGTTTGCACACATACACAGTTCACATTAGTTTATACCAATATATTCGATTCACTTCACAATTAATATTACTCCCTTAATTCCTAAATAAGTGTCGTTTAAAATTTTTGCACATGGATTAAGAAAGTCATTTAATACTATCATTTAATAATTAAAATATGTGTGAAATTCCATTACTATCCCTTTATGGGAAGTTGAAAACTATTAATACTAAGAGTGAGAATTTCTTGGGACAATGAGAGAAAGTAAGGGTAATATAGGAAAGTAAATAATTTATTCTCCTAGAAAGTTGTAAACGACAGATAATTTGGAATAAATTTTAGCTTCCAAAACGTCACTTATTTAGGAATAGAGGGAGTAATATACATCATTAAATATGGTCTACATCACATCACAAATACAATTATTTATAATACACAAACTATCATATATAAACAGTCTGAAACACACATATAAATATACATACGAATTAATATATAGTGACCATTAATCAATTTTAATAGGCTGAAAATATGGGTTAAATACTTTTTTGGTCACTGTACTTTATGTCAACTTACAAGTGATTCGTGTAACAATTTTTTCTTACAGTCAATTCACTATACTTTACTTTACTAACAAATCGTTAACTCATGTTGACTTTAAATGGTTTGACCACATAATCCTAGTCATTACACACATAAGCAATAGCCCATCCATTAAAAAAATATATCTGACCCGACCCATAATAATAATAATAATATAAAAGAAATTATACTCTTTCAACAAATTTGGGTTCTCATTTGTATAGGCAAACAACATCAACATCAGCGTTCTTTCACCACCATCATCATTTCATTCATCTTACATATATCACTGCAAAAACAATTCAAACCAACCTAATTGTTCTTTTTTCCGATTTTCTTAGCCAAAGATTTAGGTAATTAGAGAGATGTTCATGAAGGATAAACCCTAGGTTTAATTTATTGTTCATTAAATTAAAGTTTGGGTCCTTAACACTAATATACAACAATTAGAAAGTATTTACAAAAACAATATATACACAATAATTACAAAAATAACGCAATTCACATTAATAAGGAAACCTAAAATCAAAGAGAAATAACTGCCATATTTAATAATTCAAATTTAAATATCTGGGATCTAACAAAAAAAATTAAAATTCAAAGGAAAACATGATGAAGGGAAGGGATATAGATACGATCCGCATTCAGTAGTAATCGTCTGAATCAATTTCATAGTCGTCGGCATGCTCGTCAAATTCAAATTCATCTTCGTTGTCTTCATCTATAATGTGCTCATTATCCCAGAGTGGACAATTATAAAATAGTTTCTTATCCTTCCACTCAGCTCCACATCTGCAACAAAACTCACACCCACATCTGCAAGAAGAAAGGAGGCAAAGGATAGGCTAACACTACATTGTGGATCAACAAAACATGTGACATTAAAAATCATATTTTTATTTTCATCATTAGAAAGTCTACAAGCTTTGTATATCAGTTAGCAAGACAATGCGAGGCTCATAAGTTGTTTAGGTTGCCCAACTGCCAAGCATTGGCTTATAATTTCAATCAATTTTGGTGTCACGTACTCTCTTAAGTTGTTTGGGTTGCCCAACTGTTAAACCAATTTATTAATTATACACTGCATAGGAAAGAGAGAGATAAGAGAGTGATGTGTAATGTAATGTTGATAAGCAAACCTTTGTACCAAGGTAACAAAACTTTTATACCAAGGTAACCAAACCTTTATACCAAGGTAACCAACCAACCTATACACCTTCGTATGAAGGTTTTGTTACTTTGGTATGAAGGTTTTGTTACCTTAGTGTAAAGGTTTGGTTATCAACTGCACTATGAAAAAACTGAAGGTGTGGAGGTGGATTGGTTAACTTGGTATGACGGTTTGGTTACCTTGGTATGAAGGTTTGGTTACCAACTGCACTATAAAAGACTATTGTGGAGATGGATTGGTTACCTTCATATGACGGTTTGATTACCTTAGTATAAAGGTTTGGTTACCAACTGCACTATGAAAAAACTGTTGTGGAGGTGGATTGATTACCTTGGTATGACGATTTGATTACCTTGGTATGAAGGTTTGGTTACCAACTGCAGTATGAAAAAACTGATGTGGAGGATGGATTGATAACCTTGGTATGAAGGTTTTGTAACCTTGGTATGAATGTTTGGTTCCCTTGGTATGAATGTTTGGTTACCAATCTCTTCTATCAGTTGCTGAAACTCTCATTTTAAGACCAAAATAATATTAATTATTAGTATATGTTTAAGAAAATAAATAAGAAAAGAACATAATAATATTTAGAGTTCAAAAGAAATACCACATAGGTACTTTAAACCCAAAGCTCTAATGGTCTTGATTCCTGTCATGCTAATTTTTCCTCGCTACTACTAAAAGTGAATGCCCTGCATTTTCTTTTCAACCCATGAAGGCGATAAAACTGAATTCATTTCACACACTACAGTTTCTGATTGCTGATCACTCGTCATTGAATTCCCCAAATTTATCTTCTCTGTGGGATTCCCCAAATTTGTCTTCTCGAAAAACTCTCCTCCATATTTGTACTGTGCCGTCGGAGGAGCAAATGAAGAGAGAAAAAAAAGAGGATGAAAAAGAGAGAGAGAGAAATAGGAACAGAGATCAAAAATGAGTTTACAATGTTTGAATAAGAAAATAATAATTAACGGGAAGAGATAAAGGAGATTTGTCATGTCAAACCACCAATACTAATCCCCTAAATTAAGGAATCCTAATTGCATTAAATTTATAAAAAAAAAATATGGGAAAGTGTATTACTTTTGTAATTATTTTATGGATGTACCATTATTCTAATTATTTCTAAAAATGTACTAAAATATGTAATTAATCCTTAAAGTTTTGGGCAATCTTCTTCCTCCTTTCTCGATGTGATATCTCTATATGTATAATTTCTCTCTCTATTATTTGCTATCAAACAATTTATGCTTTGCTGGGTTTACTTTTGGAATTGTTTTTGGAAAATAAAAGTTTTAGATCCGGTGCATCATAAAGAAGATAGATTATAACTAAGTAACTAATTAAACCCATAACTTATTGGGAAGAAGAGAGAGAAAGTCAGCAGGGGGAGAGATTGGACTACATCCGATCAGGGAAGAAGAAACAGAAAGTCAGCAGGGGGAGATCGAAGCCATCATCACGTTGTTGCTCTGTTTTGGGCCTAGGAAGCTTGGATCTGTTTTGAAGAAGAATAAAAAGGAACCCAGAAAATGTGTTATTTTGTTTTATTTTTTGAAGATTTTTATTATTCTCTTTCAATATACTCAAATTATTTCTTATAGTCAAACATTTAGATCTGAAATTAATAGGTGGTTATAACCAATGGTTATGGATAATAGCATTGGTTATGAATTATGGTGGTGGTGTTGCTGTTGTTGGGGTAGATGAAGAAGAAGATGAACAATAAAAATATTTTACTAATTTAAATGTTAAAATTTAATTAAAAATTATTTTTACTACACATAATTTATTAATTTGTCAAGTAAGAATGCATGTATATTGTGACGCCCCCAAAATAGGTATACATCACCCATCTTGAGTCGTCAAATATATGGTACAAAATTCAAATACAACTTAATAATACAATTGTCGTGTAAAATACGACAAAACATAAATTGAGAGTTTTAATACAAATATTATCTTCTAGACAGTATTCAACTCAAATGGAGTCCTCAATACATTTATTATCACACTATTTCATAGAATAGTGAGAACTACTAATGCTATCATCTGGACCGTCACTCCGTTCTCCGACTAGTCCCGGCTACGTTCTCATTTCCTGAAGAGGACAATGAAAGAAATATGGTGAGTTCAACTAGCCCAGTAAGAAATATTATGACTAAGATAATGCAGAATAATTTATAGTTAGCCTTCAATAGTGTTAAACTGATAAAATATAACAAATATCAAGTTTAACTGCAGCGGAACAAGCAATCCATTAGAAGAGTCAAGTAGAGAATAAAATCTAATATCTTTTATGATTTAAAAGGTTTTTCATCACTTTTATCGCTGAGACTCAGCTTAATAAATAATCAACATCATCCATGCACTACGGCCAAGGATATTCATTAGTATCACGACCATAAATTATTCATGCACTACGGGCCAAGGATATTCGTGTATTCATCAATGGTCATGATCATGCTAACACCTGTCCATCAATGCACTACGGGCCAATGAGGACTTTTATCACATCATTTGTAACTATTACGGTCATGATTATACCGAATAATTCATGGTCATAGATTATACCAAGTCCATCTATGCACTATAGGCCACAGATGACTTTCAATAGAATATGAACATGAGGATGATGACAATGATATAATAATTCAATAAAACAAGTTCAAGGATAAATTTTTAAAGATTTATAATTTAATTTATCCAGAAATCAATAACGTCCGAATTGTCAACATGATACTGCTTTGTGGAGTAAAATTCAAGAATACTATTGTACAAAAAATAATTTGGACTGAAAACGAATCAATTTTTATCATTAATAGTACCCCGGGTGAATAGTACTTAGTACCCCGTGAATAGTACTTCGGGAATAGTAACCCCGTGAATAGTACTCCGACATGAAAAAGTTAAAACTTATCAAGAATGCTCAGAATAATATTTTCATGAAAAGATACTGGATGAAGCGCAAATATCAAGGATATTCTACTAATTTCATGGAGTATAGAAGCCAAAATTTTAACAAATGAGTATGGAATTCGAAATCTGAAACGAAATAATATTACTTATATACTACAGAGTATGGAAGAAAATATTATTTCAAGCGAATATTGAACAAAAATAATATCACTTACCTTGAAAAGAAGAGTATTCCAACTAGTATAGCGGGAATATTTTTGAAGAAAACTTTCACTGTTTTCTACGCTTAAAGCTTTCTAAAACTCTAAAGAAATACGCTCAAGATTATAGAAGAAGAATTCTCTGATTCTGGTGTAATTTTCAATTCTAACTTAAGCGTCTATTTATAGGAAAATACTAGAACGCCATAGGAGACTAAAATAATATTATTTTTATTTTTAATTTTTTCCAATCTTTATGCCACCCACCAAATGAGCAGCCAACTTGGAACAAAATTTTCAACCCTCATGTTTTGAAAAACAAAAAGTGGATCCCACCCAATTTTAATAAAAATATTTTAATTTTTGAAACTTCAATAATTCATAATAAATAGCCATTTTATCAGAAAAATGCGAATTTTGTGTCCATTCCACACGAAATTGAATTCTCTACAACTTTGCAGAAGAAAGATTTTCTAAAATCCATACAGAAAATATCCGAATTCCACAAACGGATGATTTTTAATACCTCATAAAATTCATAACAAATCATACATTAATTTTTAACGGTTCAAAATTTGTGGACATATACTCAACTTATATATGTATACCATATCCAAAAATTACAACGATCCAACGGTTAAATCAAAATTATAACTCACGTAATAGAGCTTTAAAAATACCAGTTTTGATTTTTAATAACTCCAATCCGACAAAATACTGATAAAACACTTCAACATTAAATCCTTCATTTATAACCACATAAAATAAATATTTTCCTTTCTATCATTTATGTCCACATAAAATAAATATTTCTTTATCTTATTAATCAATAATTAATTATTCATAAATAATATTACAGAATCACAATAATGACAATCAGGCCGTTCCCAGGAAAGAGAGGGCTTTCTAATAAGGATTTTTTCTTACTGGCACGCAATTAGGTGACCAAACATCTCCTTGACAGAACTTTCTAGACATTGCCAATAATGTTATCTAATAATATTATTCAAATAATATGAATTATTAATCTGATAATAGAAAATACTGTGCAGTGATAATTATTGAAACAACAATAATATAAAATATCAACGCAGCAATTATTGAATCAATAAAATAAAATATTGAACAGTAATTACTGTAACAATTATTGAGTAGTGCCTTCTTACGTAAAAATTAATAATTCAAAAATATTGTTCAATACCATGTGCTACTGTGCAACAACGCGTATTACTGTATTTTAACCACCAGGTATTCCAACAGTGTTAACGGTAAAACTTTCGTCGTTATTTTATAAAAAGATATTTTTGTTATTTTTTCAATCCGACAATAATTCCGTTGTGGGATCCACCAATGATTGTGCCGTCGTACAAATATTCCCTGTTAAAACGAATATTCCTCGACCAATCGAATATTATATAACAACTTGCATACTTTGCAAAATTTATAAATATTACCCACAACTATAACCTTATATCAAATTCATTCCATAATATTCAAAAATGATATTTATAAAAAATTCATCTTTATTCATAAAAGTTAGGGTTTACATATATAATGTCAAAATAAATTTATAAGTATGTATGTATGTAAATTCAATAAGAATTGTAAAACGAATTTAAAAATATGTATGTATATAAATATGAATTTATTTTTAATTTCAATATATTTTATTTTTATAAATTTTTAAATAATTATACTTGTTACTAATTATCTAAAAACTCATTTTTTTAATAATCACAAAACAAGTAAATTATTATTTTTATTTTTTCCATTTTTTACTGACTTTTATGATTTTATTGTATTTTAAAAAAAACTTTCATTTCCACTCAAGAGCATTAACATTATTGCCATGTCAGCTTTCTCTCTCTTATGTGGAATCCGACGTGGCAAACCGTTTAAAGACAACATGAGTTAACGATTTTTCTAACGGTTTGTTAGTAAAGTAAAATATAGTGAGTTGACTGTAAGAAAAAACGGTTGAGTGACTCACTTGTAAGTTGACATAAAGTACAGTGACAAAAAAAATATTTAACCCGCTGAAAATATACACAAAAATACATACATAACACCCTTTTTATAATATTTTGTTATTATAATTATTGTTTAAAAAAATCTAAATATAATATTATTTCATAATTGAAAAGGAAGGCTTTAGGTTTATCTTTTTGAATTCTCTTCTTTTCTTCTTCTCTATTTTGCAATACTCCACAGCCAAATAAATTTTTACGTTCTTCTCTCTCTAATTGTTTAAATATATGTAATTCCTTTACAAAATAGGTTACCAAGGTAAAAGGGTACTTTTTAAAATTAAAAGTTTGTTAAACTTGAATGACTTTTCTTATCCTTATATGTTTTAAATATGTATAAATAATTATTAGTTACACTTCTATTATCTAATTATTATTTTTATTTTTAAATCGGGTATTACATTCTACCCACCTTAAATGAATTTGGTCCTCCAAATTCCCAAATCACAATTCTAAAGAAAACATAAATATTACATGATCAAGAAATTTTATTATTTAACTAATTTGCCAAGGATTTAGTTGCACTTGTCATATTAGTTATATTTTTTACGACATTTGGTTGTTAGTAGCAAGTTTGAAGTTTGTGTGAGATATTGTTTGTTTAGTTTTTTAGACAAATGTTGTTTCTTATTAATTGCTAATTTATTCATTAGGTGATTTTTGTTAATTAAAGATAAAGAGTTATTTACTGATAAGACCTGACCTAGGTAGAATGCTTATCTAGGCGTATTAACAATTTTTGTACTGTAGATTGCTCTTAAGATTATTCTTTTGTTTCCTGTTCCTAACCACATTTCACTTTTGCTTTTGTCTCTTAGTCTTATATTTCTTACCAAAGATTTTCTTTTGTTTCCTGTAGAGATTTTTTATAAATAAAATTTATTTCTTGATTCCTTAAACTTCTTCCTGCAATTTATATCTATTTTACCGCTTGCAGGAGGGCTTTCCCAACTAGTAAAACTGGTTCTCTTTTTTGGTTGTTTCGTATTATAATCTGAAAAGTAGGTGAAATCCTCTGTCACCTCATTAGTTGCAAGCTTAACCAGTTCTCTTTTTTGGTTGTTTCGTATTATAATCGTATTGGTTGTTATGATTTCCAAAATGCTTTCTTTGCTCGGGGCTGTGATTGTTTGTTGTTACTAGCTAGGTTTGTGGACTCTCCTCCCTCTTAACCAGTTAAAGCTAAGCCAAAAGGGTGACTGATAAGTGATGCCAACTATTGTGCAAGTAATTCCAATAGGAACGAAGCAAGGAATTTTAGATAAAACTTAGCTGTGGAAACCGGTAAGAAGCAAGGAAAAATATAGTAGTAATATGCAAGGCATGAGAAAGACATTATAATGACTGAGCGCAAGTATCTTTCCTGAAACAAATCCAGCAGCTTAGCTTTTGGGAGCTTTAATTTCAAGAGTTTCTATATAATCTTGTCAAGCAATGGCATAATCCTACATGTTATCTTTAAAATCATCTCAAACATTGACAATGAAGTCAGAGTTAAGAGTTCAAAAGTAGTATGTGATCGAGTGTTAGTTACCAAATGTTCTTTTCTTTTTGGTATTACTAGGCTAGCTGAGTGTGCAACATATATACTTCCTCCTCATGCCTTGTATTTCTTACCAGCCATCTGGGAGTATCTTTGAATGTGTACAATAATATACGTATGCATGTGTGCGTGTTTGCTTGTTTTAACAACGGTGTTTCCCTCATTTGCACAGGCATATATTTTTACCTGATTTAACGCTCCTCGTAAATTCTTGTGAGCAATTTCAGCTATGAACACAGGCACCTGATCATGCAAATGGTACTATTAGCTAGCGTAAATGTTTGAAGAGAAAACTCCCATTCCATATCCCTGTTGCTAGTCTTCCAATGTCGAGAGGAAGAGATCACTCCTTTTATAACAATTAATAAAGATGAGAATAGAGGTTATGCATTATATATGGACTTTCTCTGTTAGAACTGCATGCATGCAGGAATAATAACTCTACTAGTAATTTATACAAAGTAAATCGCTAGCCACTAGACCTAGCAATATAGATGATTAATTGTCGGGTCAACCCATATTAACTGGAATCAAATAGATTGGTTAACTGTTTTTATTTATTTGGGTTGATTAAAGTTTGGAATCATATTTTAAAAAAGAAATATAGTTCCAACCCGGTTAACTATTTTTCGACCCATATTTTATTCTAAATCCAAATCAAAAGTTTTTTCCATCTATATTTACATATTCAAGAAGCTCAATCACCCCCCACCCCACTCCACCCCAAGCCACGCCACCCACCCACCCCACCCCACCCCACCCCACCCCACCCCACCCCAAAAAATATTACTCCCTCCGTTCCAGGTGACTTTTTGCTCATATTAAGAAAAATGATAAAATGACAAAATTGTCCATATTTAAATTTTCATTTAATTGCATTTTTTTTTGCACATTACTAGTGATGCTCCATAAATATACATAGAGAATATAAATATAACAATTAATAATAAGGGTATAATAGGCAAATTAATATAAAAATAGATCATTTAAGGTAAGTAAACATTTAACTTGGGACAACCTAAAATAGTAATAAGGACTTTTATCCTGGGACGGAGGGAGTATGTGATTATGCATGCACCCCTTACCCCCATCCCAACCCCCCCACCCCCTTACCCCCACCCCCCACCCCCCTACCCCCCCACCCCCACCCCCCCCATCCCTACCCCACCAAAAAAAATATTATGTGATTATGTATACACCCCTTATCCTCCACCACGCCCCACTACCACCTCCCAAAAAAATAATATTATATGATTATGTATACACCCTACCCCACAAAAAAAAAATATATCAAATCAGGCATTCATGGAACTATAACCATATTAAAATGGTTAATATAGTTTTTAACCATAATCATATAGTTACAACTCACATTATCCATATTAAAAATGATTAATATGGTTTTAGTTCTTAAATGGTTGGTTAACCATATTTTGAAAATCAAAACCAATCCATAATCATATTTTTGCCCGGTTTACTAGCCACCCTGCAACACAGAAGGCGCTTGCTACTCTCAATGCTTGTTTACATTACACATGTAACTGACTGTTATCAATAAGATAGATTTCAAAGAAGCTAGCAGAATGTCCTTCAGAGTCATGGGCATGCATTTAGTAGTACACAGATTCATTGGAATGGCGCCATGCTTACCCCTTTCCGGCTCCGCAATGGGCCCACTTGTGATTGCACCTCCAAAAGTCAAATATGGAACCAAACAAGTATTATTCCATACATAGGATTTGGTTATCATGAAGTTAACTTCATAGTAAGTTAGTCTTTTGACCAATACAGTACTGAAATACAAAAGAAAATATATCCTCCCGCTTGCGTGTCGACACTGTATTGGTTAATTGATCAAAATTAACTTCATACTAACCACTCACGCATACCTAACAACATTGGGACTTTGAAGATAAGATTGGGACTTGACTTGCACCGAGTTGTATCGATCTGCAGAGATGTTCATGGAAAATAAGCTACTCTTGATCCGTTGCAAGACAGTTTGTGTAGACATGTAATTTTATTTATTGACATTCTTATGGCAATTTGTATGCAACTCATAACATTGTTCTGACAACTGTTCAAACTTTCAATAACAGTTAAAGCTTAAGCCAAAGGGTGACTGATGAGTGATGCAAACTATTGTGCAAGTGACGGTCTATTGAAAATGCTTATCAAAAACTGTCCACTGTAATATTGGTTAGGTAAAATATTTAATGTTATATCATTTGTACTAAGTAATACTTTTTAGATTATATTAATTAAAATTAAAAGAATTTATATCAATTTTGAGTTTAAAAATCTTTAAAGTTGACATTAAAAAATCAAATAATATACCCCTTCGTTTCAAAATTAAAAATACAATATGACTTGTAAGGTCAAATAACACATTAATTCAACAGTTCTGCTATATATTACAATAAATTTATGTCGAATTAAAACTGCGAAGCTAATTATCAATACATGGAATTGGATTTGATAGGAAATTAAATTATATCTCTAATTTTAAATTTTAAAATTTAATATATTATTGTTTAATATTTTGAAGACAAGTGACTATTTTTTTCTGTTTTCGTGAAATGTGAAACTGGAGTAATTTTTAGAAATAATGTTATATATTATCATAAATGGTTACTTACATAATCCTCAAATACACATATATATTTATAGTGAGACGGGGCGCACATTATGTACTTGTGTGTAGGAGTGTTTAAAAAATTCGATTTTTTCGATTTTTTATCGAACCGGTTGAAATCGGTACTGTTTTTTCGGTTTTGGTTTTTTGATTTTTTATATTTTTCGGTACCGGTAGTGGTAATAAAAATTTTAAATTCGGTAAATACCGAAAAACTGAATTTGTATAGCTTTCAACATACTGGCAACCAGGCCGTTCCCAAGAAAGGGGGGGTTTTCAATAAGGATCTCTCCTTACTGGCGCGCAATTAGGTGACCAAACCTCTCCTTAGATAGAACTTTCTAGACATTGTCAATAATGTTATCTAATAATATTATTCAGATAATATGAATTATTGCTTCAATAATGAAAAATACTGTGTAGTGAGAGTTATTGAAACAACAGTAATAAAAAATATCAACGTAGCAATTATTGATTCAATAAAATAAAATATTGAACAGTAATTACTGTAACAATTATTGAGTAGTGCCTTCTTACGTAAGAATCAATAATTGGTGCACTACCGTGTGCTACAGTGCAACAACGCGCATTACTGTGTTTTAACCATCGGGTATTTCAACAGTATTAACGGTAACAACTACGTCGTTATTTATAAACAACTTATACTTGTCATTTTCTTCATCCAATCGCTTTCCGTTATGGGGTCCACAAAAGATTGCGCCGCCGTACGAATATTTATCGACAGGAAGAATATTCCACGACCAAACGAATATTCTCCGATAAAAAATGAATATTTTATAATCACTTGCTTATTTGAAATATTTACACATTTTACCCATAACTAACCACATTAATGAATTCATCCCTTACTATTTCAAAATAATAAATAGAGAAATTCAATTTCATTTATAATAAATTGAAGGGTTACATTTATAGCATATTCAGATATTTATGAAAAGGCCAAAAAAACTAATTTTTTTTTTAAAAAAAAGATTGAATTCTTTCGTCCCTTCGTACTTACTAAAAACAGGGAAGGAGTCTGCTCATTTCTATGAACCAAAACCCAGTGCTTAATCAATGGATGTGGTGGAACAAACACTTGAAAGGCCCCAAAACTCGACTTAATTATTCACACAAAAAACCCAGAAAATGCAGCACTTATTTCACACTTTTTCAGTAAATAAACAAAGAAATTTAAGAGGAGAAGTGTTTATTAGATACTTACCAGCATTCTATTTTCAGTCACGGGTCTCTGCTCCGACGTCGTTTGGGCGCTCATGGATAAAACGCTACAATGCCGGCTACTATTGTTGTAAGATATCTGCAGCTTCTGTGATCAAAGAAACAAGTTGAGTTTATATATAAAGGAAGAAAGTTAGGGTTTTTTTAATCTTTTTCCAAGATTTGCAACGAGAGAATTAGAGTCCTCGGTACCTTTTTGGGATTGAAAGTGGAGGAGAGAGAAAATTTGAGATTGGATGTGGGGAGGTGTTGTCGATAATGTACGGCCGCGAAAAGTTGTTGATCGGACAGGTAACAGAGGATGGGTGAATTAATTCTGCATGCCATTTCCTTTCAATTTGAATTTTTCATCTATTCCGTTAGTCAATTTTAACGATTATTTAAAAATTAAAAAGTACAAGTACCAGATCACAATATTTTTTGAGTACAATCACCAGTTTGTAACTTTTTTTACTTCGGGTACCAAATTATAAGTCGTGTCCTAGTACATGTACCAAAAGTTAATTTATCCCGTTTTTTTAGTAAAGTTCAGATCAGCACCTGGGGTTTGGGGTCTTTCCCACTTAACCACATGTAGTGAATAAACTCCCGACTTTTTGAGTTGAAGTGAATAAATATTTTTCGTCTTAACTCCGTTACTTGAGTTGGCTAAATAATTAATTACCCTTCATATATATATTGAAAGTTTCTGTGACACCCCCAAAATAGGTATACAACACTCATTCTGAGTCGCCAAATACATGGTACAGAAACAACTACAACTTTATTAATACAATTGTCGTGCAAAATACGACAACACTTAAACTGTGAGTTTAAATACAAATATTGTCATCTAGACAATATCCATACTCAAATAAGTTCTCATTACAATTATTAATACACTATTTTATAAAATAGTGAGGACTACTAGAACAACTTCTAGAATAATCATTTCACACCCCGACTAGTACTCGCTGCATTCTCGCCTCTTGAGAAGAAAAATAGAACAAAAAGGAAAAGGGTGAGCTCAACTAGCCCGGTAAAAAATAATATGACAAAGATAATATAGAACAAATTATCGTTAGTTCTCAACATGAAAAAATCTAATAGAATACAATAGACAACAAGTTTTAAATCAATATTCGCAGCGGAAGTAATAATTCATTAGAAGAGTTAAGCAGAGAATAAAATCTACTATCTTTTATATATGAATTTAAAAGTCCATCGTCAATATTTTATCCTTGTAACATCAATCAATATATATCTGGAATCAAATATTCATCTTTGCACTACAGGCTAAAGATATTCATCAGTTGGTCATGTTCATCTAAACACCTGTTCATCTTTGCACTACGGGCCAAAGATATTCATCAAAAATCATTCATCTTTGCACTACAGGCCAAAGATATTCAGTTATATCATCATTTAGGACTGAGGATGATGAAAAATATTTTAAAGAAAACGAATTCAGTGAAACAAAAGAACAAATATTAAGGATTCGTACTTTAAACAATCCAAATTCAAAAATACTTCATAAATAAACATAGTGGAGTAAAATTCAAGAATGAAGACCAAAACATAGATCCAATCAAAGATAGGAACCATAACAGACAATCTTGGACACAGAAAAGAAAATTTAATTTTTCTGTGAATAATGTCTTATTCGTGAATAGTGTCGTATACGTGAATAGTAACCTTGACATAAAAAGTTTCAAATTTGATAAAAAAGTTCAAACCAATATTTCGGCATAATGATATTGAAGAAAATAATATCATTTAAGAAGAAAATAACATCTTTTACTTCGAAAATACAGTACTTCTGACTGAAATACTGGATATTGTGCTGAAGGAACTTGCACTGTATAGCAAAACTCAAAGTATCAAAATACTCACAAGAATATGCTCGATAATATAGAGAGAGAAATCTTTAGTTTCTGGTGTGATTTTTCAATTCTAACCTAAGCACTCTATTTATAGGAAAATGCTTAGAACACCAAAGCAGAAAATTTAATAAAATATAAATATATATATTATAAATTCCTACGCACACCTCCATTGATCCAAAACATCAGCCACACATGTGCCAAACTCACCAAAAACGTTTTTCATATAAAAATCATTTAAAACTTCAAAAATTAATTATTCCGGAACTTCAATAATTCATAATAAATAGCATTTTTATCAGAAAAATTCGAGTCTTACGTTCTTCTAAAGGAAATTCAATTCTCTACAACTTTGTAAGTTTAAGTTTTTCCAAATTCTAAACAGAAATTGATTGAAATCCACATACGGACGATATTACAAGCTATAATCAAATTTCAGTCAAGAAATGGGGTCCACAAACATGAAAAACATGTTTTAAATATTTTTAGTAACAAAAATACTCTTCCTCCATATTTACTCGTATATCACACAGTTCATTATAAAAATATCACCATTATTATATTATTATAATATAATAATAAATTATTTTATCAGAAAAGATAAAATATTAATTTTCAACAATTGTCACATTAAAAATTTTCTCCATTTATATCCACATAAAATGAATATTTTCCTTCTCATATAAATCAATAATTAATTATTTAAAAATAATATTATTGAATCATCTGGCCCGTCTCTCCCCTCCTAGTTCTAGTCTCACATCTTAGTCAGGGATCATATCCCTAAGCTTTGATACCAACTGTGACGCCCCCAAAATAGATATACATCACCTATTCTGACTCGTCAAATACATGGTACAGAATATAAATACAACTTAATAATACAACTGTCGTGTACAATACGACAAAACATAAGCTGTGAGTTTGAATACAAATATTGTCTACTAGAGATTATACAAAATCAAAAGGAGTCCTCATTATAATTATTATCACACTATTTCACAGAATAGTGAGGACTACTAATGCTATCATCTGGCCTGTCACTCCGTTCCCCGACTAGTCCCTACTGCGTTCTCATTTCCTGAAGAGAACAATGAAAGTAAAAGGATGAGCTCAACTAGCCCAGTAGGAAATATTATGACTAAGATAATGCAGAATATATTACTGTTAGCCTTCAACAGTGTTAAACTGATACAATATAACAACCATCAAGTTTAACTGCAGTGGAACAAGTAATCCATTAAAAGAGTCAAGTAGAGAATAAAATCTACTATCTTTTATGATTTAAAAGGTTTTTCATCACTTTTATCGTTGGGACTCAGCTTAATAAATAATCCACATCATCGAATCACCCCTGCACTACGGCCAAGGATATTCTTTAGTATCACGAGCACAATTATCCATGCACTACGGGCCAAGAATATTTGTGTATTCAATAATGGTCGTGATCATGCCAACAACTGTCCATCAATGCACTACGGGCCAATGAGGAATTTTACCACAACATTTGTAACATTACGGTCATGATTACACCGAATAATCTCTGGTCATAATCATATCAAGTCCATCTATGCACTATAGGCCACATATGACTTTCAACAAAATATAAACATGAGGATGATGACATGATATAAGAATTCAATAAAAACAAGTTCAAGAATTATTTTATCCAGAAACTAATAACGTCCAAATTGTCAACATGATACTGCTTTGTAGAGTAAAATTCAAGAATGCTCAAAAGAATATTTCCATGAAAAGATACTGGATGAAGCGCAAATATCAAGGATATTCCACTAATTTCATGGAGTATAGAAGTCAAAACTTTAACCACCTGAGTATAATAAGGAATGGAATAACAAAAGAAATCACCAGGCATGCGATAGACCACACAGACAGGTTATTCCAACAGAATAATAAATAACGGAATCAGGTCCGGAGTAAAACGCACAGACAGGATATTCCAACAGAATAATAAAGACGGAATCAGGTCCGGCGTAAAACGCACAAACAGGATATTCCAACAGAATAATAAAGACGGAATCAGGTCTGGCGTAGAACGCACAGACAGGATATTCTAACAGAATAATAAAGACGGAATCAGGTTCGGCGTAAAACGCACAAACAGGATATACCAACAGAATAATAAAGACTGAACCAGGTCCAGCGTAGAACGTACAGACAGGATGTTCCAACAGAATGATAAAGAATGGAACAACAGAAGAATTTCACCAAGTATAGGGTAGCCCGCGTATACAGGTTATTCCAACAGAATAATAAAGAATGGAATAACAGAAGTTCTCTTCATAGATAAGAAAGAAATAATACTCCCTACCTTTAGAAAAACTGGATACTGGAATAGTGAGGCAGCAGACTTCTCTTCTTCTTTCTATAATTTCTCTCTATAATAATCGCTCTAAAGCTTTTGTGAATTGGTGAGAAATGAAGGAAGAATGAGCTTCTATTTATAGAAAAATATATTTTCGATAATTGCACGTTTTGGGGCTCGAAAAAATTCAGTACAATACCTCTAACTTTTTCTTTATTTTTAATTTAGTCATGGAAGTATTATCAAACTTGCACCACCTCCCCTAATAGTAAATAATGTGATTTAATAGTAAATTATGTGAATCAATAGTTCTAGACATGTGAAAATATGAATTACAGTATAGTACCTCCATCTATACCTCTATTTTTAACTTAGTCATGCAAGTATTATCAATCTTGCACTAACTCCCCTAATAATAACAAGAATGTGAAATAATAGTATACACATGTGAATAAATAGTTATAATCTTGTAAAATAATAGCAATCAATTGCTCATTTATCCGATTAAATACTCGATTGGTCAATATAACCTCCAGACATCAATTATTATCGAAATAATTGTCGATTTTCACTAACACAATTAATTCCAACACAATGAAACCATTTTTATCAAAAATATAAATTTTGAAATTTCGAAGTTTGACTTTTCTCGAAAAAGTAACTGTTGACTTTTTGACCAAATAGTGAATTCCGAAAAATTTTGTGTTTATAGACTATTTTTACTAATTTCATCGTTCCGGACTCAAATATCACGCCCGCGTCTCCAAATTCAACTCCGAACACAACTTCAATTTTAATAACATTCATCATTAATATTATAACTCACAACATTTATCAACCAGGTCGTTCCCAGGAAAGAGGGGGCTTTCCAATAAGGATTTCTCCCTATTGGTGCGCAATTAGGTGACCAAACCTCTCCTTGACAGAACTTCTAGACATTATAAATATTGCAATTTAATAATATAAATAACTTTATCGTCTCAATTATTGATTTAATAAAATAACATATTATGCTGATGATACTATGACAATAATCGAATTAATAATATGAGAGATATGATGCAGTAATTACTGTAGCAATAATTGAGTATAACTGAGTGACTTCTCACGTAAGCATCAATAATCAATATCGTGTGCTACTATGCAACCACGCGTATTACTGTATTTTTACTACCGGGTATTTCAACAGTTAACGGTAAAACTTCCGCCATTATTTTTATAAAGTATTTTTGTTGTTTTTTCCCAATTCGATAATAATTTCGTTGTGGGGGGGTCCACCAATGATTGTGTCGTTGTACGAATATTCCCTGTTAAAACGAATATTCCCCGACCAATCGAATATTATATAACAACTTGCGTACTTTGCAAAATTTGTAAATATTACCCACAACTATAACATTATATCAAATCCACACCATAATATTCAAAAATATATTTCGAGAAAATTTAATCTTTATTCAAAAAGTTGGGGTCTTACAACCTCTCCTTCTTATGAAATTTCGTCCTCAAAATTAGGGTGCGTACCTGGTATGTCGAAGAGGTGAGGATACTTTGATTTCATTTCAGATTCTAACTCCAAGGTCATTTCCTCAACATCGTGATTTTTCCACAAAACTTTGACTTGAGGTATAACCTTGGAGCATAGAATATGTTCCTTCTTATCCAAGATTTTAACAAGAACCTCTTCATACGTTAAATCTTCCTCTATTTCGTTCGGTTCTAACTCAATAATGTGGTTTGGGTCTTTCACATATTTACGTAACATGGATATGTGAAAAATGTTATGAACACGAGACATACTTGGCAGTAACGCAAGTCTATAGGCCACAGTTCCTACTCGATCGAGGATTAAAAATGGGCCAATGAATCGAGGATTGAGCTTTCCTCTCTTTCCAAATCTTGTAACTCCTTTCCATGGAGTAACATGTAACAACACATGATCTCCAATATCTAATTCTACGTCCTTTCGATGAAGATCAACATAACTCTTTTGTCGATTTTGTGAGGTTTTTATACGTTGTCAGATCATTTGAATCTTTTCCGTAGTCATACGTACCAACTCTGGTCCCAACAACGTTGCTTCACCCACCTCATCCCAGCATACTAGAGAACTACACTTTCTTCCATACAACGCCTCGAATGGAGCCTTGCCAATACTTACTTGATAACTGTTGTTGTAGGAAAACTCCACCAATGGTAAGAACTTGTCCCAACTTCCCTTGAAGTCAAGGACACAAATTCTTAATAGATCTTCAAGAGTTTGAGTCGTCCTCTCCGACTGCCCGTCCGTCTGAGGATGATATGCCGAGCTAAATCGTAAATTCGTGCCCATAGCTTTTTGCAAACTAACCCAAAATCTTGAAGTAAATCTTGGGTCTCGATCAGAAACTATGGATACTGGCATACCATTCAATCTTACAACCTCGTTTATGTACATACAAACAAGATGTTCAAGTGTATAAGTTTCTCGTATCGGTAAAAAAATGAGCAGACTTGGTCAATCTATCAACAATGACCCAAATCGCATCTATGCCTTGAGAAACTTTGGGAAGACCGATAACGAAATCCATGGTAATGTGCTCCCACTTCCATTCTGAAATTTCAAGTGGTTGCAATGGACCTTTTGGTATTTGATTCTCCGCTTTAACTCGTTGACAAATTAGACACCTTGAGATAAATTCTCTCTTTATATTGCTCCACCAAAATGTATGATGAAGATCACGATACATTTTGGTACTCCCAGGATGGATTGCAAACGATGTGTTGTGCGCCTCCATCATGATTTTATACTTTAAATCAGGGTCATTAGGAACACAAAGTCTGGAGTTGAATTGAAGTATTCCTTCTTCATCGATTCTTGCTTCCGGCATAGCACCTTCTTGCACTTTCATCCTCATACGCATCAGCTCCGGATCTGTAACTTGAGAAACTTTAACTTTATCAATTAAAGTCGGTTCTACTCGTATATTCGCCATCATCACATGGGTCCCTGGAGTCTTTAACTCTATCTCCATCCTTTGCAAGTCACACAAAATGGGCTTTTATGTTGTGAATATTGCACTCGTACCCGCATATGATCTTTTACTCAATGCGTCAGCTACCACGTTCGCTTTTCCAAGATGGTATGATCATAATCTTTCAACAGTTCCAGCAAACGTCGTTATCGCATGTTGAGTTCCTTTTGAGTGAAGAAATATTTGAGGCTTTTATGATCCGTAAAGATCTCCACTTTCTCTCCATACAAGTAATGTCTCCAAATTTTAAATGCGAAGAAAACAGCTTCCAACTATAGATCATGAGTAGGATAATTCCTCTCATATTCTTTGAGTTGTCTTGAGGCATAGACTATGACTTTTCCATGTTGCATAAGAACACATCCTAACCCTTTGCCCGAAGCATCTCTGTAGATGACAAATCCCTCCGAGCTAGATGGTATTGTCAGAATAGGTGCTGAAATGAGTCTCCTCTTGAGTTCTTGAAAACTCTTCTCACATTCCACGGTCCAACCGAATTTTCTATCTTTTCGAGTCAGCTGAGTTAATGGAGTAGCGATTCGAGAAAACCCTTCTACGAATCTCCGATAATAACCAGCTAAGCCGAGAAAGCTACGTACTTTGGTCACTGATTTAGGTTGCTCCCAACTTTGAATAGCTTCAATCTTTGCTGGGTCAACAGATATTCCATGGCTTGATATCACGTGCCCAAGGAATGCAACTTCCTCAAGCCAGAACTCGCATTTCTTCAACTTGGCATATAGCTTGTTTTCACAAAGCTTTTGGAGTATCAGCCTCAAGTGTTGCTCATGATCTTCACGGATTTTGGAATATATGAGGATGTCATCAATAAAGACGACCACAAAATGATCCAAATATTCCTTGAATACTCGGTTCATCATATCCATGAAGGCAGCAGGAGCATTAGTCAATCCAAAAGACATGACTAAGAATTCATAATGCTCGTACCGATTTCTGAAGACAGTCTTTGGAATATCCTCAGTTTTAACCTTTAGCTGATGATATCCAGGACAAAGATCGACTTTGAAAAAAATTGTGCTCCTTGTAACTGATTAAACAGGTCATCAATACGTGGCAATGGGTACCTATTTTTTATAGTGACATGATTCAACTCCCGATAATCAATACAAAGTCGCATACTCCCATCTTTCTTCTTCACGAATAGAACAGGAGCACCCCAAGGAGACGTACTGGGACGAATGAAACCAATGTCTAACAATTCCTGCAATTGGGTCTTTAACTCCTGAAGTTCAATAGGAGCCATTCGATATGGGGCTTTGGAAATGAGTTTTGTACCGGGTTCAAGGTCGATACAAAATTCAACTTCACGCTCTGGGGGTAGGCCAGGAAGTTCTTTAGGGAATACGTCAGGAAATTTATTAACAATAGAAATATCCTTCAAATCTGACGTATTTTTGTTTAAATTCGTGACATGAGCTAAGAAAGCTTGACATCCGTTTTTCAATAAACGAATAACTTTATGGCTTGAGATGACCGTGATTGATTTTAATTGTTTGGTCGCTTGAATTCGCATAATAAGCTTATTAGGAATATGAAAGCTAACAACTTTACGAAAATAATAAATTTTAGCATGATGAGTAATTAACCAATCCATCCCTAGAATCACGTCAAATGCAAGTATTTTTAAGGAGATAAGATCGACAGGTAACGTGCGGTTACCGATTTGAATCAAACAAGACTTATATACAGTGGATGTAATGAAGGTTTCTCCTAATGGAGTTTCAACAGATAAGTCAAAGTCTAATTTCTCTGGAGTCAAATTTAAACGTTGAGCGCAAGTAGGAGAAATAAAAGAATGGGAAAAACTGGTATCAAATAAGGTATAGACTTCACTAGAGTTTATGATAAGCTTACCCGTGATAACCTCGTTCGGGTTCCTTGCTTTCTGGGAGGTCACAACAAACGATCTCCCTTGCACTACCGGCTTTGACTTTTCTGGGACGGCCTTTGGTGCCTCCATCCTAACTGAATTTGTCTTCGGTGAACGACAAAATCGACCTAAGTGACCTTCTCTTCCATAATTATAACATGCTTTGGACGGCATCGCGCAGTTAGGACTGATGTGTCCCTCCCCTCCGCATTTGAAGCATATGATAGGTGGTCGTTCCCCTTCCTTAACAACGGGTGCTGGTGCTGACGTCTTTCCATCATTGTTGAATCTCATTTTCTTGAAATATCCATTTTTATTGTCTTGGCTATGATTACCACCAAGTGGATATCATTTCTGGCATGTTGATTCCTTCCACGTTTGTTGTCACCGCTTTGATGACTGTTACCACTGGTATTTTCATTCTGCTGGCTGCTTTCTCTTGGTTGCGTTGACTCGTTATCGCGCTCTAACAACTGAGCCCTATTTATAACATCTGAATACAAACACAGTTTATGAGAAATAAAATATTGTCGTATCTCCGGTTTCAAACCTCTTAAAAACATTCGGGTCATTCGTTCCTCATTATCAACTAAATGGGATGCAAACTGGGATAACTCCGCAAATTTAGCCTCGTATTGCGACACGGTCATATTATTTTGTTCCAACTTGATAAATTCCACCTCCTTCATGTGACGAATACTTTCGGGAAAGTACTTGTCGTTGAACAGCTCTTGGAACTTCTCCCAAGATATCTTGAGTGCGTTAGGCTGGGTACGTTTTACAGATTCCCACCAGTAATCTGCCTCTTCACGCAACATAAAGGTGGCGAAGGGAACCTTTTGTTCCTCAGAGCATCCCAAGATATCAAATATCTTGGTTATCTGCTTTATCCATGCTTCCGCCTTAAGTGGTTTTGGCTTTCCAATAAACTCCGGTGGTCCCAGCTCCTTGAACTATTTGGCGGTGACCGTCCGAGAGTTGCCAGTGTTTCCACCTGCATTTTGGACAGGAGCCGCTCTCGCCTGATGTTGCATGAATTACATGAAGCCTCGGAACATTCCATCGTTCATCATTTGGTCAGTGTTGCTGTTTGCATGAGGATTGTCGCATTTCTGATGCACATTGTCCTGGTTATTGATCTGTGGAGACTCAACGGTCTCTTGTGCTCCATTGATGTTCTCAACATTCTCGGATGCCATTTTCAAATACTGCCACAAAACAAGGGTTAATTGACATAAAACATATTATCCCTACACTCTGACTGACCAATTAAATACCAAATAAACTTAGGTAGGTCATAGTAGCGAAGAAATTCCCCGTCTCTCCCCTCCTGGTTCTAGTCTCACATCTTAGCCAGGGATCGTATCCTTAAGCTCTGATACCAACTGTGACGCCCCCAAAATAGGTATACATCACCTATTCTGAGTCGTCAAATACATGCTATAGAATACAAATAAAACTTAATAATACAACTGTCGTGTACAATACGACAAAACATAAGCTGTGAGTTTGAATACAAATATTGTCTACTAGAGATTATACAAAATCAAAAGGAGTCCTCATTACAATTATTATCACATTATTTTACAGAATAGTGAGGACAACTAATGTTATCATCTGGCCCGTCTCTCCCCTCCTAGTTCTAGTCTCACATCTTAGCCAAGGATCATATCCCTAAGCTTTGATACCAACTGTGACGCCCCCAAAATAGGTATATATCACCTATTCTGAGTCGTCAAATACATGGTACAAAATACAAATACAACTTAATAATACAACTGTCGTGTACAATATGACAAAATATAAGCTGTGAGTTTGAATACAAATATTGTCTACTAGAGATTATACAAAATCAAAAGGAGTCCTCATTACAACTATTATCACACTATTTCATAGAATAGTGAGGACTACTAATGCTATCATCTGGCCTGTCACTCCGTTCCCCGACTAGTCTCTGCTACGTTCTCATTTCCTGAAGAGAACAATGAAAGTAAAAGGGTGAGCTCAACTAGCCCAGTAGGAAATATTATGACTAAGATAATGTAGAATATATTATCGTTAGCCTTTAACAGTGTTAAACTGATACAATATAACAACCATAAAGTTTAACTGCAGCGGAACAAACAATCCATTAAAATAGTCAATTAGAGAATAAAATCTACTATCTTTTATGATTTAAAAGGTTTTTCATCACTTTTATCGCTGGGACTCAGCTTAATAAATAATCCACATCATCGAATCACCCCTGCACTACGGCCAAGGATATTCTTTAGTATCACGACCACAATTATCCATGCACTACGAGCCAAGAATATTTGTGTATTCAATAATGGTCATGATCATGCCAACAACTGTCCATCAAGGCACTACGGGCCAATCCGAATAATCCCTAGTCATAATCATACCAAGTCCATCTATGCACTATAGGCCACAGATGACTTTCAATAAAATATAAACATGAGGATGATGACAATGATATAAGAATTCAATAAAACAAGTTCAAGAATTATTTTATCCAAAAACTGATAACGTCCAAATTGTCAACATGATACTGCTTTGTAGAGTAAAATTCAAGAATGCTCAGAAGAATATTTTCATTAAAAGATACTGGATGAAGCGCAAATATCAAGGATATTCCACTAATTTCATGGTGTATAGAAGTCAAAACTTTAACCAACTGAGTATAATAAGGAATGGAATAACAAAAGAAATCACCAGGTATGCGATAGACCGCACATGCAGGTTATTCCAACAGAATAATAAGTAATGAAACTAGGTCCAGCGTAAAACGTACAGACAGGATATTCCAACAGAATAATAAAGACGGAATCAGGTCATGCAAGTATTATCAATCTTGCACCAACTACCCTAATAGTAACAAGAATGTGAAACAATAATATACACATGTGAACAAATAGTTATAATCTTGTGAAATAATAGCAATCAATTGCTCATTTATCCGGTTAAATACCCGATTGGTCAATATAACCTCCAGACATCAATTATTATCGAAATAATTATCGATTTTCACTAACACAATTAATTCCAACTGTCGACGTCGGGATTTTTGGATGTCCCTTTCCGTTACTTGTTCTTTGGTGTTCTCATTTTAGGTGAGATTTGTTTGAAAAAACAAGTGAAAAAGGTCTGACATGTATGATGTCGACGATGGGACTTTTAAGAGTCGCCAGTTGGTTTTTTACATGGTTGTACCAACTCAACCGAGAAAAGGTTTGCACATTGACCTAGTGATGTGACACTGATATACGGGTCGGCGAAACTGAGATTCATTTAGGGTCCGGGGACTTGGTTATGCGGGGGGGGGGGGGGAAGGTGTTAGGCACCCCCCGACATCTGTGTTACCACACTGACCGCCTCTTTTCAAGAAACTATTATCTGAGTGTGTGTGTGTGTGTGTGTGTCAATGTGCTGTTATAGGAAAGTTGTGTGAGGCCTCGTTCGAACCTATATACACAGGGTTTGAATTTATGTAAAAATTCAGTTTTTAGCAAGATATGGCAATAATGTTTTATAAAAAAAGGTTTTTCAAACCCTGATGCTCAATAGGAATAGAGACCTTTTACACTTCTATTTTTATTAAGTGAGCGGCTGAATTGATTTTATTTGACGGATGCGAGGCATCCGTATGAAAAATAATATATCCAAAAATAATGTCGACTTCCTCGTGGGTATGGAAACCATCTGAGGAAATACAGACATCGCAGAATAATTTACAAGCTGCTTACAGCTGAAAATGTCCATCACGGGAACCGAATCTAGATCCAATGAGATGAATCTGTGATCACATGATTCCTAGGCGCACAGAATATTACAATTTGTATAAAAGCAATAAGCAGGTATATATATAAAAGCGATAAATATATATATACATACAGGATCACCAACCACGAAGCACCTCCATGGGGGATCAGAAATGTAAATAAAGTTATATATACGGTCAACCGCCGCGAAGGAAACTCCAGGCGGGACAGAATGTAAATAAAGTTGTAAATGCGGTCAACTGCCACGAAGTAAACTCCAGGCAGGACGAAATGTAAAGAAAGCTGTAAAAGCGATCAACTGCCACGAAAGCTATACATATATATATATATATATATATATATATATATATATTAAAGCAATAAATGCACCAGATGTAAAATCCAGGCTCATCGAACATAGTTCGACCACAATTCATATATATAAGTATATATATAAAAGCGAGTAAACGCACCAGACCAAAGTCTAGGCTCATCGAACAAAGTCTGACACATAGTTGATATATATAAGTATATATATATATAAAAGCGAATAAATGCACCAGACTGAAGTCTAGGCTCATCGAACAAAGTCCGACATACAGTTGATATATATAAGTATATATATATAAGCGAATAAACGCACCAGACCGAAGTCTAGGCTCATCGAACAAAGTTCGACACACAGTTGATATATATATATAAGAGAATAAATGCACCAGACCGAAGTCTAGGCTCATCGAACAAAGTCCGACAGACAGTTAATATATATAAGTATATATATATATATTAAAGTAGTAAACGCTCCAGACCGAAGTCTAGGCTCAATCGATGCATAACTCGATAATGTTAGTCAATATATATATATATATATATATATATATATATATATATATACAAACTGGAATGAAACCACAGACCGAAGTCCGGGCAAAAGCAAGCAACACGACTCTCAACGTGTAGAAGGGTGTGTGCAAAGATGAAGAGAAATACTCTAAAGTGTGTGAGAAGGCTTACAGCTGACTGATAAAAAGGGCTTCTATATCTTTAGAGTGGGTAAACACTGGGCTTTTATGGGTACAAAAGAGGCTATATATGAGCTTACAGGTGTTTGAAAGTGAGAAAATACACTGTATGGTAAGTGCAGAGCAAATTGTGCAGGGTTTCCCCGTCTTTTTTCTCTTAGAAATCAGCACCCCAAGTCTCTTATTTATAGGCAAAAGGTGTTGCAGGTGTTTCAGAGGCGGGTCGGGTCGTCTTGAAGTACTTGCACTCAGGCACTGTAATGTCCACTCGGATTTTGAGAAGTGCAATCCGGGCATCCATTTTGAGGTATTCAGGACCTATTTCGGATCGCCGTTGTCGAGAGTTGTACGATGGCATAGGATTAGAGTTTGTACAAAGTCTTTGAAGATGGGACGATGCCCTCTGGTCTTCAAGCTTCAACTTTCATCTGTTACCCCGCACAATAGTCACTCGGGATTGGTTAGACTTGTGGGACATTGTTGCGTAGAGACGAGACGTGGCATCGTGTTGGATGAGATGGCGATGTTGCCCCTCATCGGTGTTACTGGCGGATTGGGCCGATAAGCAGACGTTGTTCAGATTTCGATGAGATTGGACTACTGCATTTGTTGAAGGTCCTCATTGTCATCTTTGAGGTGTGCCTGTCTTCCCGATGTTATTGCTGGGTTGGCACAGTGTATTTTATTATGAGTGCCGATATTGAAGCTGATGGCATTTGAAACAAGCATTTCTGGGGTTATCTCCGAAACTGCATTCCTTGGGGTTATCACCAAGGTTGGTGGCTATTTTTATGGTTGGGCTTGAGACTGGATACCTTGGGATTATCTCTGAGATTAATCGGTATTCTTCGGTGTGTGTTCATGTATTGTATCTGCAGGTCTCGGGGTTAGATCCGAGGTTGAAACTGTTACTCCCAGATTACGATCCGGGGTTGATGCTGAACTTCCGGTAGTATCCGGTATGGATTTGGATTGTCTTTCAGGGTTCTCTCTTAAAAGATGAATCTGTCCTCCTGCAATGTTAGTAACAGTAGTACAGAAAATTTCGAGTGTCTACAAATGCCCCTCTTTATCATACTCATGCATGGCGATGTATGGGTAGGATAAAGAATCCTAGACACTTGAAACGCAAGAAGATAAACATGGTACTATGGATAGTAACATGATGCAAATGTATGATGAATATGTACGGGGTTGTGGCCCAACATGCTGGGGATGATTGTTGGTTCCCTGTTGCTTCAACTGGGGATTGGCAATACTGACCAGATCTGATGTGCAAGCCGAATCTGTTAGGATATTGGTGTTGGAGTTATCATCAAATTCCTGTGTTCTTGATAACGACTTGATACTGAAGGGGTATCTCTTATGTGTTAGAGATCTTTGGGGATAAAGCTTGATCTGTTTGAGGATGTGTATAACATATTCCATCATCTATCCTCTTGGATAATGTTGACTTCTCCTGGTTAGTATCGCCAAAATATGTCATGATTCTGTTGGATTTACTGCCAACAACAAATGCTGTCAGGGATGCCTGACCTTCGTTGACGTGTGAATCAACGGCTGAAACATCCTGTGGGATATACTGTCAAGGTTGCTTGACCTTTGCTGACGTGTGAATCAACGGTTGAAACTCTGTGAGGAGATCGTCAAGGTTGCTTGACATTCGCTGACGTGTAGATCAACGGAGCATTGCATTGTGACCCCCGTCGGGGATCCGCTGGGGAATATGAGCAGCTGGGTATGAGAACCTCGAACAGCTCTATAGCTCTGACAGGTTTAAAAGCTATCGGCTGAAATGATGTCAAGGTTGCTTGACCTTCATTGATATATGTGTCAACGGCTGAGCATGCGTTGCTACTCCCGCCAGAGATATACGTTGTAACCCCAGTCGGGGACTCCCGTAGGGTAACGACCTAGAGTCGATGGCATCGGACCTATATAAGGTATTGACGTATGTGATTTGTGACAACTGAGGTCATAGGCAGGGTATACCTTGTGTTCAGGCGACTACCAATGAGTGATGTACAGATTCAAAGTCTAATCTGAGAAGACCAGGATTGTATGCTGTTTTGCTCAATCGCGTGGCATTTTTATTCTCGATTTGACCTTTCTAGCCCGTAAGAACTCCGTTTTAACTCAAACTAGACTGAGTCGGAGGGGTGGGGCCCACATGAAGGAGCTGTAGGTACACCTGCTGCAGCCGCAGGTGAGCCTGTGGCCAAGCGTGGATGATAAATCCCAGCAGCCTGCCTTCACAAGTCACTTTCAACTTGTTTCTCTAGAAAAAACCGTGAGCCACTTCCAGATTTGCTGAGTTCGGGCTGGTTTCTACAAATTCTGTCACCGTACAAGTGTTATACACTATCCTGGTAACGTATGCATGTATTTTTTCCAGTTTTAGTCCGTTAGATTGTGAGATATTGCACGAAATGCATCTAAACACATAGTAGTGATTATGTATGCATAAATGACTTGATAAAAAATATTCAACATAGTAAATGTTAGTATTAAACCATGCTAAACATAATGATGTGAAAAAATTTAACTTCTGAGACAGTCAAATTGGCACCTTTTTCTGCTATTTTTTGTCCTATTTGAGGTCCAATGAGCAAAAGGTAGAAAGGCAAAATACTCCTAGCATTGAGGTTGGTCTTATGCATGATGTTCTTGATTTTTTATGCATATATTATGTATATGACTTTGGGGTAGGTGTGCTACTGAATGGCCACTTAGACATGCATGTGCGCATGTGGATAGTCCTATTTTCAAAGGGGACTATGGAAAAAAAAAAATTCAAATGTAGGCATTGGGTAGTCATGCATTCTAACTCTATTATATATTAAAGTAAATGCATGCATGCATATAATCATATAATGCATTTTAGAAAGCTCCAGGTAAGGCAATACCACACCCTTTCTGAGGTGATTTGGAGACTTGTTGTTCAAATATTATGGATCCGGATCAGCCGAGCAGTTCCTATAGGACTGCTTCTAACGTACGACGAAGGGCTTCTGAAGTGCCTCGTCCTCGTTCTGTCAAACAACCTCGTCGGTTGGTGGAGGCTGTGATTCATCTCGTCCAGGTAAATGTTCCAGACGTCGAGGATGAGGAGGTGGATATTGAGGATCCCACTCCTGTTGTACATATCCCTCGTAGGGAGCTTCTGAGCATCCAGGTGGTGAACCTAGAGTTGCTAGGTGATTTGGGTAGACACCCATCGATGTAATTGCATGCTAACGAGGTATGGCGTTAGACTTTATCTTCCTTTTTTTCCTATTGATGAGGATTAAAAGGGTTCTAATGTTGATCTGTGCTTCATGCAGGTTCCAGGTTTTACACAGCCTCGGGGGAACTGGTTTAGCATCTACTCCATGTACCAGGTGCTTCATCCTGATTATAGAGCAGTAGTGCATGAGTGGGGATTTGGGGCATTTTTCTCCATTCTTCCCCGTCGTTATCCCTGGGGTTACCTCAGGGCATTGTCTAAGCGATGGTTTCATCAGACTCAGTCACTCCACCTGCTGGATTGTGAGGTAATGATGACGCCTATGGATTGGCTATTTATCACAGGTATGGAGTTTGGATGGGAGCCAGTGCCTTGCATGGCGAATATCACCCCTACTGCCGTCCGGTCCTTGTTAGGAGTTCCGACGGGTGCGCTCAAAGGTAGGACTGTCCGTTCAGCTCCTTTGAGCGTAGATGTTATGAGCGGGCTATTGAGTGAGCCCATGCCTGATGATGTCAGGATCAGGGATCGCGTTCTGCGGCGATTGTTCCTGATGATCATTCGATGCTGCTTCATAGCAGATAACTCTTCCACGGTATCTTTCGCTTTGGTCAGCGCCACACGCGATGTGGATCATATAGGAGAGTATGATTGGGGCTCTTACACCTTTGCCTATTTCCTCCGGGGCATGCGTCTGCGCTCACAAGGTTTGACCGAGGCTTGGCTAGGATTTTACCGGTTCCTGCTGGTGAGCATTTCTCTTGTCATTTTCCCTTCACAGGTTAAGAGTGTTTACTGACAGCAGATGTTTTGCCATTATGTTGGCAGTTTTGGGCCTATGAGAGGCTTCCATGTTTGCGTCCTATGAGTTTGTTAGGCTTAGATACCTGTCCACGAGGACGACGATGGCATTATTCTATTTTGCCAGAGGTCCTTGTATCTGAGGGCTTCGCTCATTGCCGTATGCAGCTGGAGTTGCTGACGGCCGACGCCATCACATGGCTTCTATACTCAGGGAATCATTTGATCATCGGTTTTGTGGATGGACACCCTACTGGAGTAGAGTATTTGATTTCCACCCGGAGATTTCCTTTTTTCACCGATGGAGGCTGGGAGCTCTATTTAGGAGAGCGTGCTATTAGGAGCACCACAGGGGAGATTCTTATACTGATCTTGCCTCCTGTTAGGCGTCATTGGCCTGTATCACAGTCACCCGTTATTGATATTCCATTGTTGGGAGTTGACGTTTTTGATTTATCCGAGGGTCCATGTACTCAGGAGATATTCCAGCGCTGGTGGCTTCCTCGCACTATTGGGGCCCAGTCCCGTGCCACACAGTTTATGGGGGACATAGTTCCTGGATAATTGATGATGACAGATTGGGTAGCTTGTGTTCGAGCTCCGACCCATATGACCCAGATTGATAGCTTGACCCGACAGTTGGATCGGGCACAGATATTTATTCGGCATTTGGGCAGAGATCCAGCAGAGGCGGAGACATTTGTTCCTTCCAGCTTAGGTGCTGGCCCCTAAGAAGACCCATTTGGTTTTTCTAGCACAGATCCTCCCCTTTATAGGACTGACATCCCTGTTGATAGAGAGATCCAGTGACTCAGGAGGAGTTACATCAGGTGGACAGGATTGAGCATGTGGACATCGAGACCATTGTCTTCTTCTGATGTGTATTCTCGCTATATCTTTTGATAGGCCTCTGTTAGTAGTAGGGTGTTTGTGCCCCATTTTCATGTATTTGTAGCTGTATAGAGCTGATGTATTAGATGATGATGTATTTAGGAATGTATGCACCGTTTTTTCATTCCCTATATCATATTGCCATCCATTATCTGTTATGCATGTATCATGTTATGCATATGTATGTATGTCCAGAGATACTCGGTATTGACCCCTGGATGGTCTTATGACACGGTCCGCACAAATGTCTTCTTCGACAGTTAGTCGTATAGATCATACCCCAACGTCAGTGGTGGCATTGGGTATGCGCTCATGGTACGATAGCATGTCACCACCAGATAGGGTGATTGTAGATCTGTTATTGCAGCATACCATGACCCTTTTGGCATTTCAGGTTCCTGCAGGATTTGTAGATGGGATGCTAGAGCATTGGATAGCTGATAGGCAGGTATTCCATTTTGGTACCCATGAGTTGACTCCTACTCTAGAGGAGTATGCACGTTTGACGATGCTGCCCTTAGACAGACCTTGCGTGTACATGGTTTTGGGAGACATGAGTAGGAGATTCATGACTCTCACAGGACTGAGGCGTAGAGTGGTACAGGATGAGCTGACATCTGGCAATGTGATCTCTCAGCGTTTTCTGTATGAAAGATTTGGTGTAGAGGATAGCTACTCACGACATTCAGGGGATTTCACCGTGTCGGAGGATTATTGGCGTTTGGCCAGAGTTGATGTACTGATACTATGTGTACTGTCATACGTGTACATGCCGCGGTACATGGATGAGATAGATATAGGCATTATCATGGCGATGAGAGCTCTCAGGGAGGGTCGTACCATTGTACCTATGATCGTGGCAGAGACCTTGCGATCAGCGTCCTACTATAGTACTTACCCGTCAGGTGTGTTTACTGGGAGTTCGGTCATGCTGTATGTGTGGTTTATGTCACACTTATGACTGGTTGGTACCTTTAGACGGCACGGGTATTGTTTCTCCCATGAGGTGGCTATGTCGTATTCCTTTCAGCCATCGGAGTGTGTAGATGCTCAGTCCTGGTCCGCATTTTTGGCAGCTATCCGAGATCCATTTAGCATATTGCTGTGCTCGGGGCTTTGCTCACCATACAGCTTCATTACTCATGCTCCGGGCATGGATTTCCTCCCTTTGGCTGGCTTGAGGGGTGTGACGACTTATCATCCATTGGCCGTGATGTCAAAATTTGACCAGTTCCAGGATTTTCATCCTTTCGAGGGGGCGGCAGGTCAGCGCTTAGCTTCTCGATACCTCTCAACCGAGGACCGATCTCGTGTATACGCTTGCTGGGATCAGCATGAGCTAGCTGCTTTTCCTGCCAGTCGTCCCGGTTATTCCGCAGAGTACTCCTCATGGATGGAGACGGAGGTTTTATCGGCTGCAACAGTATTTGTAGTACCAGAGATTGAGTTAGACGATGTAGAGCCTATAAAGGACATTGATACCTACATCGAGGAGGATACCGCTGTTGGGTTTCCAACATTTCTTTCGGATTCTCCTAGTACTAGTACTTTTGTGATCCAGTACTTGGCACAGTATTTAGAGCAGAGTCTTCATCTGATGACCTTTGAGAGAGACCAGATTCGATCTATGATGTCGACTGCTCTTGATGTGAGGGACGCCGCCCTATTAGAGAGAGACGAGTCATTAGCTCGTAGAGATGCCGCTGTTGTTGAGTGGGATGAGGCCAGGTCAGACAGAGATGCAGTGATAGTTGAGCGGGATAGTGTTATATCTGCCCGGGATGTGGCTATCACAGATAGTACTGCAGCGAGGTCCCTTACCACTGGTATGATCGCAGAGATGAGCGTTTATATCGATGAGCATATGGTCATCATGCAGATGGTTACAGATATGTTGGGTTGTGTGGATATTCTTATCCAGGAGACTACAGGTTTACCTCCTTCATCTGAGAGGGATGCCATGTTGGTCTTGCTAGCTCGCATGTGCCCTGATTCGTAGATGAGCTTGTATTTACCTACATAGACTAGTTTAGCCATTTTGTCATGTACAGTTCACATTGTATATATATCAAATAGCATTATATATGATAGGGAAATATATTTTTGGATCACTTCCCTTTTTGATATGCCTTGTTATTTGCTTGATATTTTGTCTGCTACTTCAGGACTTGTTATCTTGATGTATTCTGAATTCTTCCTTGGTGGATGAACACTGAGCTGTCTCTGGATAGTTCAGAATGGATCATTGATCTATGTGTATCCCTACCATCTTTGGTGCCTTGAGACTTGTTTCTGAATGGAAATGTGGAGAGGAGTGTGGCTTTCCCCTCTAAGATTGACCACACCACAGATGGTCGCCAGTACTTCTATTTAAGAGAAGCCTAGTTAATTCCACCTCTTATGGTTTAGTATTGCTCTTCGAGGTATGACCGCAGCTTAGATGGTCGCCGAATCTCCTATTTGGGAGGAGTTCAAGTAATTCCATTCCTTTGGTCTAAAGCCGAATGACATATAATGGATTGAAAGGGAATCCCAACACCCGTTGACAATGGTTTATGTTTTGGTAGGCAGTGAGACCGCACCATGAATGGCTGCCTACGTACTCCTATTGAAGTGGAGATCAGGTCTGCGTAGTTCGAACCTGGTGTAAGAGGTTCAACGCTGTATATGGCTGATATGATGTAGGAATGTTTTTGGTTGTTTTTGTTTTTGTAAGGAGAAGAGGGTAGAAATGTTTTTGTTGTTTTTGTTTTATTGCGACCGGGCCATATGAAATGGTTGCCTACATACTCCTATTGAAGAGGAGATCAGGTCGACGTAGTTCGCCCCTCAGGGCGAGAAGAAAAGTGTAATCCCATTTGCAGGTCAGAGTGCAAGGAGGAGAAAGTTTAATCCTAGGTTGAGGATAAACTGTAGGCAGGAGAAGTTTGATCCCATGTATGGGTAGCCAAACTGCGAACACAAGAGGTTCAATCCGCGGTGGGATGACCTAAGTTGTATGAGCGCAAAGGAGAAAGCCAGGCTGCTGGCTTGAAGAGTATATTTCCCTGAGGGGCAAAGTGTAGAAAAGTTGTAGGTGGTAAAGGGTTAAAGAACCGGAATGACTGGTGATCTGATGATGATGGACCAGGGTGTTTGCTGGTTACTTCAAACATAATATCGTTTCACGGTGTCTGAGTTGATGAGTTGTGGAAATTCATCACCGTCCATTTCTTGTAATCTGATAGCGCCTCCTGTCAATACTTCTTTGATAATAAATGGGCCTTCCCAGTTAGGAGCGAATTTTCCTTTGGCATGATCTTGATTGTCAAGAATCTTCTTAAGAACCAAGTCATGTTGTTTAAATTGCCATAGCCGGACTTTTTTGTTGTAGGATCTGGCGATCCTTTGCTAATATAGCTGACCATGGAAGATAGTCGCAGTTCGCCTTTCGTCTATCAGAGACAGTTGGTGATACCTGTCTTGTACCCATTGGTTTTCATCCAGCTGAGCGTCGATCAACACTCTGAGAGATTCCATCTCAACTTCTATGGGGAGCACTGCTTCCATCCCATAGGTTAAAGCGTAGGGGGTTGCCCCAGTTGAAGTACGCATTGTGGTCCTGTAGGCTAACAGAGTCAGAGGCAATAGGTTAGGCCAATCTTTGTGGTTGGCTGACATCTTTTACATAATCTTCTTGATATTTTTGTTAGCCGTTTCAACAGCACCGTTCATCTTCAGACGATAGATGATAGAGTTAAGATGTTTGATATGGAATCTACTGCATAATTCATCATTTTATTGTTGAGGTTTTTGGCATTGTCTGACACAATCACCTTTAGTTGTCCATATCTACAAACGACAATGTTTTTTATGAAAGCAATGATGACTTCTTTAGTGACCCTAGGGAAGGAGGCTGCTTCTACCCACTTGGTGAAGTAGTCGATCATGGTGAAGATAAATTGGTGACCATTACTGGCTTTAGGCTCAATGGGCCCAATAACGTCCATTTCCCACATTGAGAAGGGCCAAGGCGAACTCATATTGTTGAGCTCCCGTGGAGGGGCGTGTATAGCATTCCCATGAATCTGGCACTGATAGCATCTTCTGACGTGGTCGTTGCAATCAGCTTTGAGAGACAGCCAGTAATGTCCTGTTCTAAGGACTTTCTTGACAAGGAAAGGGCCACTCATGTTGGGGCCACAAACTCCACCATGGATTTCATCCATAAGCCTCTGGGCTTGATCTTTGTCTAAACACCTGAGGAGACCCAGTCCTGCATCTCTTTTGTAGAGCGCATCTCCACTCAGGTAGAACTTCATAGCAAGTCGATGAATCTGCCTTTTCTCAGTCAGGCTCGCTCGCCTCAGCGGGTGTAAATTCATCTCGCAGATATTCCTTGATATGCTGATACCAAGGAGGTTGGATGGGAGGTAGCTCATCCGATACTTCTTCAACGTAATTCCCATAGGCTGGGGCCTTGTTCAGGGCAATTGTGACGCTTGGCAAGTGTTCCTTGTCTGATATGCTAATTAAGGAGGCCAAAGTTGATAATGCGTCTGCGAAATCATTCCTATTACGAGGAATGTGTAGAAAGGAGATTTCTTCGAACTCCAAAGTCATCTTCAAAACCTGCCGATGGTAAGGCAGCAAATGTAGTTCCTTGGTTTGATAGACTCCGGTGGATTGTTTGATTACCAACTCTGAATCTCCAAGGACAGTTAACCGCTTGATGCCCATTGAACAGGCAAATTTTAGCCCCATGAGATAGCCTTCATACTCAGCCATATTGTTGGTGCTGACAAACAGTAATTTGACGGCAACGGGATACTGCTCCCCCATATCAGATATTAGAATTACTCCAGCTCCAGAACCTTCCATGTTAACAGCTCCATCAAAATACATCCTCCATGATTGGCTCGTATCGTACTGATGGTGTTGTTGTACTGTCATTACTCCTTCATCGGGGAAATATGTTTCCAAGAGTTTGAAATCCCCTGAAGGTGCGGCGGCTAGTTGATCTGCGATTCCTTAACCTTTGATGGACTTTTGAGTCACATATACGATGTTAAATTGTTGTAGGATCAACTGCCATATTGACAGCCGGCAATTCAACATGGGTTTGTTGAACACGTACTTGAGAGGATCCACGTGGGATATGAGATGGGTTGTGTGACCATGTAGGTAATGATGTAACCTCATGGAAGCCCATGCTAAAACACAACACGTCTTCTCGATCAAAGTGTACTTGTGTTCACTGCTGCTGAACCTTTTACTGAGGTAATAGATAGCTCGTTCTTGGCCTCTATCGTCTTTCTATCCCAGCATACAGCCCATGGCATTGTCACTTATGGACAGGTACATGAACAGGGGAACATCATTCCTGGGTGGTACCAAGACAGGAGCTTTGACTAGCTGTTTCTTGATTGTAAGGAAGGCATTCTGGCACTCATCATTCCATTTCATGGAGGAGTTCTTCCTTAATAACTTGAAGATTGGCTCACAAATTGCTGTGAGTTGGGAGATAAACCTGCTGATGAAGTTGATCCTTCCCAAAAATCTTCGTATTTCTTTCTCTGTCTAAGGAATGGGCATTTCTGCGATGGCTTGTATTTTGGCAGGATCCAGCTCAATCCCTTTGTGGCTGACTAGGAATCCTAGCAACTTGCCTGATTTAACGCCAAAGGCGCACTTAGCTAGATTCAACTTCAAGTTGTACTTACGCAACCTGTTGAACAACTTTCTGAGATGGTCTAGATGGTCATCCTCCTTCCAGGACTTGATAATGATGTCATCCACGTAGATCTCAATCTCTTTATGCATTAAGTCGTGGAAAAGATCCATCATAGCTCGTTGATAGGTAGCTCTGGCATTGATGATGCCGAATGACAACCGTCTATAGCAAAAATTTCCCCAAGGAGTGATGAAAACAGTCTTCTCATGATCTTCCTCGGCAACCATGATCTGATGGTACCCCGCAAAGCAATCAGCAAAGGAGTACATGTCGTATTGCGCAGTATTGTCAATGAGAATGTGGATAAATGGCACGGGAAAGCTATCTTTTAAGCAAGATTTGTTCAAGTCCCGGTAATCCACGCAAACTCGCACCTTCCCTCCAGGTTTAGGTACGGGCACGATGTTGGATATCCACTCATGATATGTAGACACCATGATGATGCCGGCTTGAAATTATTTCACAATTTCTTCTTTCACCTTTAAACTCCACTCAGATTTCAATCGCCTGAGCTTTTGCTTGACTGGCTTAAATCCCTCTTTGATGGGAAGGCGATGAAGGACAATGTCAGTGGACAAACCCACCATGTCTTCATGAGACCATGCAAACACATCCTGGAATTGTGTTAATAGCGTAACCATGTCATTCTGTTGGTTTGGGGTAAGGTCTGAACCAATCTGGATTAACTTAGGGATTTCTAAGGTTCCGAGATTGAAAGAAGTGGTTTGATCAAGGTTAGGTTTGGGTTTATCTTTGACCCATTCTTGAATTTTTGGAGGCACCTCAATGTCATCCTGGAGATCCATCAAGGCTGAATTCATCTCTACATCAAAGGTACAATCCTTGTGTAGGAGAGGCATCGTATCCGCAAATACAGGCAGATCTAAATTCAGAGTCCTGAAACAAAATATGCTTTCACTTAGTATATATGAAATGCGTTGATCATACACATTTTTAGCATATACTGGCAAAATAAACTGCTAATACTGTACAGAAAAGTAAGCAGTTATTGTATCTACAGGGCAAAAAAGAATTTCTACCCGCTTTACCCTTGTCGACCAAAGCAAGGAATGTTGTTACAATTGGTAAGGGTAAAGTCCGGGCGGACCGCAGTGATGGAGGGATTGCCATCATCCTCCTTGTCCCGAATGATGGCTATTACGTCAGGGCAATCATCATCTGGGGTGTATCTGTTGGTATGTTCATCATGGACGATGATGCGCATGCCCGACATTATTTGGACAATGTTTTCCTTGATTCTCCGCTCCTCTTCTTCGATTGCGAGATCTGGAATAACGATTTTCTTTTCCTCCACCGGTTTCGGCTTAGGAAATAACATGGCCATGACATTGGCTGGCACCTTTACCAGAGGTTGTGCGGACTCGGAGTTTGAAGGCGAAGCTGAACGCCACATGGTTGAAGCTGAAGGAATCTGTTGATACTTATGAGGATTCATGTGACTAGAGCTAGCAGAATAGCCTAGTCCAGATGTTTCGAATTGCTTGGTTAATCGAATGGGGTACTGGATACCCTGGCCATCTTTACCCAACTCTTGTCCTGGCTTGTGACCTAACGACATCATTTCTTAAGTGGCTGACATCGCCTCATCAGAGATGTGGGGTTCGGGCAATGGTGCTCCAATAGCGTGGTATTGGGTGTTGCTTATTTCCAAAGCATGAAAACTGACTGGTTTTATGTCTGCATTGGCATTGATGAACAGAATGTCACCATGCTGAGGAATCTCTAGTTCAGAATTGACCGTGACCAGGCTATTATTGATAATGTACTTCAATTATTGGTGAAGAGTGGAGGGGACTGCCCTAGCTATATGGATCCATGGTCGTCCCAAGAGCAGGTTGTATCCCGAATTTATCTTGAGCACGTGGAAGGATACGCAGAATGTATGATGGCCAATTTCGATTGGCATCTCAATTACTTCAACTGAGTTACGGCGGGCTCCATCAAAAGCTTTAATGAAAGTATGGCTACTCCGAATTCGGTTGAGATTGATATTTATTTTCACCATGGTGGCATATGGGCAGATATTCAGAGAGGAACCTCCATCTATTAAGACCCCTGCTACCATATATCCGGAGGACAAGACTTCAATGTGTAACGGCTTGCAATGACCGATCCCTTCGGATGGTATCTCATCATCAGTGAAGGATATCACATTGTTGTTGAAAATGTGATCAACCATGTGTTGAAACTTTTTCGTATCCACTGATGTCGGGAGATAGGGTTCTTCTAGAACCTTTAACAAGACCTCCTGGTGATTCTCAGAAGTGAGGACCAAGTCTAAAATGGATATTTGTGGTGGAGCTTCTTTCAAGCTTAAAACCACCGAGGCTTCGTTATGTCCCATAGCGCGGAGAAATTTTTCAATCTTCTCCGTGGGTATTTTCCCCTTTGATTTAGAGGTGGGTTTCCTCACCCGATGGGGAAGATACAGTGGATTTTCCTTTGACACTGCAGTAGTGGTATGTGAGGTGGATCCTTCACCTTCTCCATAATTCCACGGAACCTTGCGCAAGCTAACAATAGGATGTTGTGCTTTGTATGGCAAGTTGATTGGCTCGGGAGCGGCCACTTTCAAAAGATTGTTTCCTCCTTTGAGCTGAATTATCGGTGTTGTGAGCAAAGTATTAATCCCTTCAACTTCAGTAGATATAACTGCTACCACACTTTTCCACTTAGTAGGGCCTGCATTCTCACTTGCACGTAACACAGTGTCGTTATCTGCCAAATGCAGTACACCACTATCGATTAGATTTTGAATAAGGTGGCGGAGTGCCCAGCATTCTTCTGTACTGTGACCGCGAGACTAGGAGTGGTATTGACATACTCCATCAGAGTTGTACCATCCCGAACGAGGGTTGATTGGAGGTAGAAGTGAACTGATCCTTCCTTCATTGATTAACATGTGAAGGATTTCCTCTATGGGTTGGCCCAAATAGGTGAATTCCCGTTTATTGGCGAAATCCCGACGGGCTTTGGCATTTGCTCTCTTCGTCACTTTGTGTTCTAGCATTTCATTTTTTGAAAGTGACGAGGGAATATTCATGACAATTGGTAGGAAACTGGCATGCTCCTGGCTAATTAATTACCGAGTCACTTGATGCTGATAAGTCACCAGTTCTGCCAATTGCTCAATTTATTTGCAGAGAGCTTTCATCTTTCATTCCATTGTGAACTGGAACTTAGCATAATCCCATCTGTCATCACCATCTTTGATGGTCTGGGGGGAATCATAGCTGAAGTTGGAACTCTGTCCACTGCTCCAATTAATCATGTTGACCTCTTCTTCTTTGTGTTGAGGAAGAGGGTTGTCTTGTACGTGAGGCTGATCGGGTTTTGTGACTACGATCTCTCCATTATCTATTAGGTCCTGGATCTTGTGTTTCAAGGCCCAACAATCCTGAGTATCATATCCAGGTGCCCCGGTATGATAAGCACATTTCCTAGCAGCATTGAAACCCCGTCTATTAGGCCTGGCTGGTGGAAGAAGATGCGTAATTTTCTCCTGTGTTGTCAGAAGATTAAAAATGTTCTCGAGGGTATCCCCTAAGGGTGTAAACACTCGATGGCGTTTGACTTCTCCACCTTTTGGTACTGGAGGGTTTGCAGACTGTGCTGGAAAGGGAGTGTAGTTTCTCCTTTGAATGGGCATACTTTGATTGCCTTTTGGTCCCTGTAGTATCAGGGAAACATCTTCTTCTTTCTTTTTATGGACCCTTCGGGGGTTGTTCCCATAATTTCTAGATTGGATGTGATCAGTAACAGCTTTGAGTGCGGCTAGGTCTTGAATCTTTCCTGACTTTAACCCCATTTCAGCCATCTCCCCATGTTTAACCATTTCAGAAAACGGTTTACCGATGCCGGCTAAAACTCTCTCATAGAAGGGAGCTTCTTGTATGTCTATGAATGTCATGACCATTTCTAATTATGACATGGCAGGACTAACTTGGGCAGCCAGGCGTCTCCACCTTTGAGCATACTCTCAGAAAGACTCGTTAGACTGTTTCTTGATCTTGGTAATCTGATACCGATCAGGAGCCATTTGAGTTTGAAAACTGTATTGAGTGAGGAAGGCATGTGCTAGCTCTTCCCAGCTGTAGATTTTGGAGTTGTCTAATCTTGTGTACCACGAACGGGCTTCTCCAGTTAGACTCTTTTGGAACAATTGCATTCTGAGTCTTTCATCCTCTGCATAGGATCCCAGTTCTCCAATAAAGACTTTTAAATGTGTATAAGGATCCCCTAACCCGTCATATTTTTCAAAGTCAGGAGTTTTAAATTTTTCTAGATAGTGAACACCGGGAAAAATACATAGATCAACATATGAAACACTCTCTTGTGTTCCAATTCCTTTGATAGCGCGAAGGGTTTCTTCCATTTAGAGGACTTTCTTTTTGATGTCACCATTGTCTGGATCTCCAGTGGAATGGGCAGCATCATGCGTTTTGTTGGTCGTATCCAACTGTGGCTCTGGTATGGTAATGACCGGAATTCCTCCTTGTGTGGAGGGCTCAGTATGTATGGGTATTTTCTGACCCTGTGTAGACTGGTGTAATTCTTTTAATAGAACAACCAAATCTGTAATCTGTTTGCTTAACCCGTCGAATTCTTTGCGAGAAACTGGATTAAGTTCAGTCTGGTCGGATGACGACATGATTGACTGTAGGCTTGTTGCCTTTTTGGACTTTAACCAGGTAGTAGGTCCGATTGATTCCCTGCAAAAGACTGGCATAGTTTAGTCCTTAGGGAAGGTGTATAATGACATGCTATGTGATGTGTCCATTTTAGGAATTTTATCCTGCAAAACGGGTGTCAGTTGTTTGTAGCATATATGTGGACATATTGCTTCATATTTCTCATTACATGGAGATAAATATGGAATGAAATTACAAGTAATTGTGTTTATAAGTAATTAAAATGAGAGCATGAAGAGACTTTCCTTCGTTTTGGGTTTATCAGAGGCTTACCTATCTTAGGTTACTCTCGCGGCTTTTTGGCATGAAGGTTCCCAAATCATCGTGATCTACTAGACGGGAAGTTAATTCGGTCTTTCAACTGGAGCAAATTTGGGTGGTGCCTTTCCTGAGCCTCAGAGAATTAGTCTTCTCACTAGTCCAGTAATCAAACACCGATGAGATAGCCTCCTGGTGGAGGGACCACACAACATACATTCATATACATCGCGTCTCACCGTATGAAATGATGACATGTGCGAAGCACTAATATCATAAGCAGTTTATAGTGCGAAGCACTAACATCACACGCAGATATGATGCGAAGCACTAAGCTCAAACAAGATATGCATTCGTACACATTCATCCAATGTAAATGCAACATCCACACACAAACATATAATCAGTTTTGAAAAGATTGTAGTAGCGGCTTAAGTCCTCTTACTGGAGTCCCCAGCAGAGTCGCCACCTGTCGACGTCGGGATTTTTGGATGTCCCTTTCCGTTACTTGTTCTTTGGTGTTCTCATTTTAGGTGAGATTTGTTTGAAAAAATAAGTGAAAAAGGTCCGACATGTATGATGTCGACAATGGGACTGTTAAGAGTTGCCAGTTGGTTTTTTAAATGGTTGTACCAACACAACCGAGAAAAGGTTTGCACATTGACCCAGTGATGTGACACTGATATACGGGTCGGTGAAACTGAGATTCATTTAGGGTCCGGGGACTTAGTTATGCGGGGGAAAGGTGTTAGGTACCCCCCGACATCTGTGTTACCACGGTGACCGCCTCTTTTCAAGAAACTATTATCTGAGTGTGTGTGTGTGTGTGTCAATGTGCTGTTATAGGAAAGTTGTGTGAGGCCTCGTTCGAACCTATATACACAGGGTTTGAATTTATGTAAAAATTCAGTTCTTAGCAAGATATGGCAATAATGTTTTATAAAAGAGGTTTTTCAAACCCTGATGCTCAATAAGAATTGAGACCTTTTACACTTCCATTTTTATTAAGTGAGCGGCTGAATTGATTTTATTTGACGGATGCGAGGCATCCGTATAAAAAATAATACATCCAAAAATAATGCCGACTTCCTCGTGGGTATGGAAACCATCTGAGGAAATACAGACATCACAGAATAATTTACAAGCTGCTTACAGCTGAAAATGTCCATCACGGGAACCGAATCTAGATCCAATGAGATGAATCTGTGATCACATGATTCCTAGGCGCACAGAATATTACAATTTGTATAAAAGCAATAAGCAGGTATATATATAAAAGCGATAAATATATATATACATACAGGATCACCAACCACGAAGCACCTCCATGGGGGATCAGAAATATAAATAAAGCTGTAGATACGGTCAACCGCCACGAAGAAAACTCCAGGCGGGACAGAATGTAAATAAAGTTGTAAATGCGGTCAACTGTCACGAAGTAAACTCCAGGCAGGACGAAATATAAAGAAAGCTATAAAAGCGATCAACTGCCACGAAGGGAACTCCAGGAAGGACAAAATAAATATATATATATATGTATATATATATATAAAGCAATAAATGCACCGGATGTAAAATCTAGGCTCATCGAACATAGTTTGACCACAATTCATATATATAAGTATATATATATATATATAAAAGCGAGTAAACGCACCAAACCGAAGTCTAGGCTCACCGAACAAAGTCTGGCACACAGTTGATATATATAAGTATATATATATATATATATATATATATATATATATATATATACTTATATACACAGTTGATATATATATATATATATACACAGTTGTTCGATGAGCTTAGACTTCGGTCTGGTGCGTTTATTCGCTTTTATATATATATATATATATATATATATATATATATATATATATATATATACAAACTGGAATGAAACCACGGACCGAAGTCCGGGCAAAAGCAAGCAACACGACTCTCAACGTGTAGAAGGGTGTGTGCAAAGATGAAGAGAAAGACTCTAAAGTGTGTGAGAAGGCTTACAGTTGACTGATAAAAAGGGCTTCTATATCTTTAGAGTGGGTAAACACTGGGCTTTTGTGGGTACAAAAGAGGCTATATATGAGCTCACATGTGTTTGAAAGTGAGAAAATACACTATATGGCAAGTGCAGAGCAAATTTTTCAGGGTTTTCCCGTCTTTTTTCTCTTAGAAATCAGCACCCCAAGCCTCTTATTTATAGGCAAAAGGTGCCACGGGTGTACCAGAGGCGGGTCGGGTCGGCCCAGTTCTGTCGGGTCGAGTTGTCTCGGAGTACGTGTACTCAGGCATTGTAATGTCCACTCGGATTTTGAGAAGTGCAATCCGGGCATCCGTTTTGAGGTATTCAGGACCTATTTCGGACCGCCGTTGTCGAGAGTTAAACGATGGCATGGGATTAGAGTTTGTACGAAGTCTTTGAAGATGGGACAATGCCCTCCGGTCTTCAAGCTTCAACTTTCATCCGTTACCCCGCACAATAGTCACTCGGGATTGGTTAGCCTTGTGGGACATTGTTGCGTAGAGACGAGACGTGGCATCGTGTTGGACGAGATGGCAATGTTGCCCCTCGCCGGTGTTACTGCCGGATTGGGCCGATAAGCAGACGTTGCTCAGACTTCGCTGAGATTGGAATGCTGCATTTGTTGAAGGTCCTCATTGTCATATTTAAGGTGTGCCTGTCTTCCCGATGTTATTTCCGGGTTGGCACAGTGTATTTTATTGTGAGTGCCGAGATTGAAGCTGATGGCATTTGAAACAAGCATTTTCGGGGTTATGTCCGAAACTGTATTCCTTGGGGTTATCACCAAGGTTGGTGGCTATTCCCATGGTTGGAACTGAGACTAGATACCTCGGGGTTATCTCCGAGATTAATTGGTCTTCTCCGGTGTGTGTTCCGGTATTGTATCTGCAGGTCTCGGGGTTAGATCTGAGGTTGAAACCGTTACTCCCAGATTGCGATTCGGGGTTGATGCTGAACTTCCGGTAGTATCCGGTATGAATTTGTATTGTCTTTCAGGTTTTCTCTTAAAAGACGAATCTATCTTCCTGCAATGTTAGTAACAGTAGTACAGAAAATTTTGAGTGTCTACACCAACACAATGAAACCATTTTTATCAAAAATATAAATTTTGAAATTTCGAAGTTTGACTTTTCCTGAAAAAGTCAACTGTTAACTTTTTAACCAAATAGTGAATTTCGGAAAATTTTGTGTTTATAGACTATTTTTACTAATTTCATCGTTCCGGACTCAAATATCACGTCCGCGTCTCCAAATTCAACTCCGAACACAACTTCAATTTTAATAACATTGACCATTAATATTATAACTCACAATATTTATCAACCAGGTCGTTCCCAAGAAAGAGGGGGTTTTCTAATAAGAATTTCTCCCTATTGGCGCGCAATTAGGTGACCAAACCTCTCCTTGACAGAACTTCTAGACATTGTAAATATTACAATTTAATAATATGAATAACTTTGTCGTCTCAATTATTGATTTAATAAAATAACATATTATGCTGTTGATACTATGACAATAATCGAATTAATAATATGAGAGATATGATGCAGCAATTACTGTAGCAATAATTGAGTATAATTGAGTGACTTCTCACGTAAGCATCAATAATCAATACCGTGTGCTACTATGCAACCACGCGTATTACTGTATTTTTACTACCAGATATTTCAACAATTAACGGTAAAACTTCCGCCGTTATTTTTATAAAGTATTTTTGTCATTTTTTCAATCCGACAATAATTCCGTTGTGGGGGGTCCACCAATGATTGTGCCATTGTACGAATATTCCCTGTTAAAACGAATATTCTCCGACCAATCGAATATTATATAACAACTTGCGTACTTTGCAAAATTTATAAATATTACCAACAACTATAACATTATATCAAATCCACACCATAATATTCAAAAATATATTTCGAGAAAATTTAATCTTTATTCAAAAAGTTGGGGTCTTACAATTACTGTGTTTTAACCACCGGGTATTCCAACAGTGTTAACGGTAACAACTACGCCGTTATTTATAAAATCTCATACTTTTCGTTTTCTTCATCCAATCGATTTCCGTTATGGGGCCCACACAAGGTTGCGCCGTCGTACGAATATTCTCCGACAGTAAGAATATTCCACGACCAAACGAATATTCCCCGACAACAATGAATATTTTATAACCACTTGCTTATTTGAAATATTTACTCATTTTATCCATAACTAACCACATTAATCAATTCAACCCTTATTATTTCAAAATAATAAATAGAGAAAATTTAATTTCATTTATAAAAAGTTGGGGTCTTACAGTTTCCATCTTCCTTCTCAATCGGATCATGCATACAAATAGCAAAACAAACACATTTCAGTATTTTAGTCTCCTCTATTTACAAAGTCTTTCTCTCTTCAAAATCGAATAAAAAATGTTTTAAGATTTTGCATCAAATCCTTCCATCTTGGCATCCATAGATAGCTGGTGTTCTCCCACTATTCTGTTTGTTCTTCTAAATTTGATGATATGCACTATCTTTTTCAGATCAAGATTATCAAAGCAACAACACCAGCCACAAAATCAAGAAAAACAACCAAATAAAGAAAAACAAGAGCAAAAATCTCATCAAAATGACCCACTACAACCCAAATTAGCTAGATCAAATTCTGTTCTTGAGCATCTCAAATTTATCACTCTCTATAACTTCATATCCCAAGAATCAAAACCCACTACGGAGACCTAATTCGTTTTTGGCCATTTTCATGAAGAAAACCCCACAAAATCTCAGACTCATTTCGTTGTTGAACAAATTCACGAAGAAAAAGCCTCCGAATCACAAACCCAATTCGATTTTGAGCAAACTCATGAAGCAAAAATCACAAATACACAGACCCATGAAGCTAATGAAGAAATTAGTGAAGAATTGAAGAAGAAGAAGATGAAGATGAAGAGCCACAAAGCCTATATGAAGCTGATGAAGAAATTAATGAAGAAGATGAAGAGCCATAAAGCCTAGATGAAGTTAATGAAGAAATTAGTGAAGAAGAAGAAGATGAAGAGCCACAAAGCCTAGATGAGGTTTACACTCAACACGTAATTTGATATTGGTATTTTGTTTGTAGCCCTATTTTTAATGTTCAAAATATCATCATTTTACTTTTAAAATATGAAATTACTATTCTATTTTCTGGTGGGGATAACCTCATGACTCGTGTACATGCCATGAGGATTACGTTTTGTAATTTGTACACTGGATTTTTAAGTTTTATAATGGGTAGAAAAGGAAAGAGACAAAAAAGGAAAAATAAAATAATATTTGTTTAATTCTTTTATTTTTGAGTATTTTATAAACAAATAGAAAAACACAAAAAAGTAGTCATTTTTCATTTCAAAGTAATTCGTCCACCAAAAGTAAGTAACATAAATAATTTTGGGAACATTTATTTTTACAAGAAAATTTTAATATTTAAAAAAAATCTCACTCGTAAATATTAATCAATCGATAATTTTCATTTATATTCTAACTTTTATATACAAATTTAATAATTTACTATAAGATTAAAATAAAAGTTTAAAAATAAACAGTAATATTAACAAAGAAAATTTATAAATTTTCTGTTTATTCTTTTTATATCTTAATTTATATATTTTTTTCCTTCCAAAACTCAAGCATAGGTCAATCTTAAGGTTGGGGTGACTCCGTCACGTGTACTGCATGTGCTTAGCTGGTATAATAACAAAAAAATAATAATAATAAAAGCCAAGAGGAAGAAGGGGTATTTCAGATATTTATCAGTTTTTTTGATGTTACGGCCCCTTTTCACGCGTTTTTGAAGTTTGACATACATGCACGGTTAAGTTAGATGAAAAAAAAAGACCCAAACCCGATGCTGCGATCTGAACTCCTCCCCGTTTTTTTATGCCATACTTCGTTGTTGAATTTTTAGCACGAAAATAGAAGTCTCTCTTCAACCCTTATATTCGTCCTTCTTTTTCTCTTCAGCGAAGTCTCTCTTCAACCCTTATTCGTTGACTCCAAATCTAATCTCTGTGTTATAATTGATAGTCATCGAGGCAGTAAGTCAGGAGGATGGTTCCAGCTGTAATAGTAGAAGAGTTAGGCTAATGTTAGCAAGGTGTTTGAAATTGTCACAGAATTAGGCTTGGGCGAGAGAATTAGATAGGGACAACTGTAACTTTAGCCGTCTTTATAAGCTAGTGGTGGAGGAAAAGAGGGGTATCAAACTATCAATGATCTAGTCTGTATTTTCTCCTTTGGTTCAAAGCTTGTACAAACTGAGCTTGAGCTCTTGTTCTTCAATTCAATCTTCTTTCCGTTTCCAGTTCTTCCATTTTTATTTTCTTTTATTCTGTCTGTTTCTTTCCTTTCTTAATTCACACTTCATCAAATCATCTGAAATCATTTCACTCTCATAATCCATCTGTTTTTGATTTCATTGTTTTTTTCTGATTCGTACTCTGAATTTTTGGTTTCTTTTCACTTATTTTTATTTGCAAACTTTGTTACTGTTTTTCTGTACTCTGCCTGGAGGTTGCAGTCTCTAATCAGCCGACACCCTTTCATACTGAGGAGATATATAGAGGAAGAGGTTTAAGTGGGGTTTAAGATGGGTTAAGAGGTTTCTTCAGGGATTTAAGGGATTTTTTTGAAAAAGGGATTTAAGGGGTTCAGGGGAAAGATTAAGAGGGGATTTTGTAGAATTGCTTTCGTTTTCAGAGAGTACAAATGGGAGCTGGTACTTATTACAAAAGAACAGGTGCGTCTTTGCTTTCGCTCAAATTGATTCCTTATTTGTTAGTCGATACTGTTTTATTTTATAGTACTAGTACTACTACTCCAATCTTGAGGAACCCATTTAATCCGAATCCTAATTTTGCCCCTCCCTTAATAATAACTGATCGGAGAAAATTATATCAATTATTGTCTCATAAATGCAAATCCGGATTTGCTAAGCTCAATGATGCTCTTATTGTATTCGATGGAATGCTCAAAATGCACCCTTTGCCGGCTATTAACCATTTCAATAAACTATTAGCTGCTATTGTCAGAATGGAACATTACTCAACTGTTGTCTCTCTGTTTAAAGAAATGTGTGCTGCACGAATTCCGGTTAATATTATTACGATGAATACTGTCATAAGCTGTTATTGTCACTTGAATCGAGTCGATTATGGGTTTGCTGTTTTAGCTGGTGTATTCAAGGGTGGTTATATGACAGATGTTGTTACCTATAGTACTCTGATAACTGCTCTCTTTCGAGATAATAAGGTTGTGGAGGCCGTGGAATTGTTTGAGAAGTTGAGTAGGGATAAAGAAATTGACCCTCATAGAGTTCTGTATGGGACCGTTATAAATGGGCTTCGCAAATCAGGAAACACGCCCATGGCTATTCAGTTTCTCAGAACGATTGAACAAGGTGGGTATACGCCTTACATTTCAGATTATAACATGATTATTGATGGTTTTTGCAAAGAAGAATTGTTTGCTGATGCTTTGAATATTTTTTCTGAAATGATTGTAAAGGGAATATCACCGAACGTTGTCACCTACAATTCATTAATTCACGCCCTATGCAATTTTGGTCGATGGGAGGAGGCTGTCGGATTGTTAAGCGACATGGAAAGTAGAAAAATCTATCCAAATGTGCGTTCCTTTAATATATTGGTCCATGCATTTGGCAGGGAAGGGAAGGTAAAAGATGTAGAGAATGTGTTTGAAATAATGATTCAAAGAGGTGAGAAACCGAATGCAATCACCTACAATGGGCTCCTGTACGGATATTGTTTGCGAGGTAAAATGGATGAAGCCGTGAGAGTTTTTAATACAATGATAAATAATGAGATGGTACCGCCAAATATGAATTCCTTTGCTAAATTGGTTGATACACTTTGCAAGGAAGGGAATGTAAAGGATGCAGAACATGTGGTTGAAATAATTATTCAAAGAGGTGGAAGCCTTGATGTGGTCACCTACAATGGGCTCATGCATGGGTATTGTTTGCGAGGTGAAATGGACGGAGCAGTGGCAGTGTTGAAGACCATGTTGAATAGGGGGATTGTTCCAAATAATGTTAGCTATACCATTTTGATAAATGGATATTGCAAGGAAGGAAATATAAAGGATGCAGAGCATGTAGTTGAAATAATGATTCAAAGAGGTGAGAATCCGAATGTGGTCACCTATAGTGGGCTCATGCATGGGTATTGTTTGCGAGGTGAAATAGATGGAGCAGTGGCAGTGTTGAAGACCATGTTGAATAGGGGGATTGTGCCAGATAGTGTTAGCTATAACATTTTGATAAATGGATATTGCAAGGAAGGGAATGTAAAGAATGCAGAGCATGTGCTTGAAATAATGATTCAAAGAGGTGGAAGCCCTGATGTGGTCACCTACAGTGGGCTCATGCATGGGTATTGTTTGCGAGGTGAAATGGATGGAGCAGTGGCAGTGTTGAAGACCATGGTGAATAGGGGGATTGTTCCAGATAGTGTTAGCTATAACATTTTGATAAATGGATATTGCAAAGAGATGAAGGTGGATGAAGCTATGCATCTCTTTCGAGAAATACCCCGTAGAGGTTTGAAACCCACAATTGTAACTTACACCATCATTTTACAGGGGCTATTTCAGATAGGTAGATGTGCTCCAGCACGAGAATTTTTTAATGAGATGCAAGCTCAAGGCCATTCCCCAGATCTTTGCACATACGGTATCTTATTAGATGGTCTGTGCAAGAACCATTATATTGATGAAGCATTGTCGTTGTTTAAGATGATGGAATTTAATGGTCTGATTCCTAACATATCTATTTACAATATTCTCATTGATGGATTGCGCAAAAATAAAAGTGTTCATAAGATGAGGAATCTTTTTAATAACCTTCCTTCAAAAGGGTTGCAACTAGATGTTAAGACATACACAAAGTTGATTCAAGGACTTTGTTGTGAAGGGCTACTTGAGGAAGCACTGAAGCTGTTTATTGAAATGAAAGCTAATGATTGCTTGCCAAATGGTGACACTTTCAACACTTTTATCCGTGGATGTTTGCTTAATAAGAAGTATTATAAAGCAACTATACTCCTAGAGGAAATGGTCTGCCGAGGCTTCTCCGCAGATGCATCTACTACCTCCATGTTACTAGATCAACTCTCAAGAAAAGATCAAGATCCTGCTCTCATTGCTTTGATTCAAAAGTTCGTGCCAATTGGTGCCGGTCTAGATGGGTAGATGTGTGACAATCCGAGGTCCTTTGTTTACATTGCAAATGGGTTAAATGTTTTTTTTGGTCACTGTACTTTATGTCAACTTACAAATGGTCTGACTGTTTGCTTGAATTCTTTGAATGGTTAAGAGTCAAAAGACCAAAAAAGCGATTAAGAGTCTCAGAAATCTGGACCCTCCATTGTTCTATATGTCCCGAGTGCAAAAAAATTGTTGCCCAAGTGATCAAGTCAAGAATCATTTGAACCTCAGATATAGGTATGTAGTTTCATATCTTTTTTCCATGTAACACAGACGGATGTTAATTTATCAAGCATAATCCCTTTATTTCTGGTTTTATGAGTTCCTTAAAAGCTTTTCTGTATATAGAACATTTGTATAGTTATTGTTATTGCTGCTTCCTTTAATAGTTTCTTTGGATTGCCTCTTTGGTATTTGTGGTTCTACAATAAGGAAGTCCATTCGTGTAGATACGATTAGAAGTCGAAACTAGTGATTAAAATCAAGCTCAATATTGAAACCTAAGTTACCTATTCAGCATGTATTAGATGAAAAATAGTGATGTAGCCTGAATTATTACGATAGCTCTTATTCCTCCAAGTCTTTTACATTCCCCTCGGATGGGATGTTAGTATTTCCTCCTTTGCAGGTTACAAATTTAACTGTTCTTTGAATATTTGATTCTTCTTTTAAAAAATGTATTCAATAAATTTAGGTACGAATTTCGTAAGTTCCCAAGATTATCATCTTTTGTCAATTTGCCCCATTTTGTATATCTTGAAAGAGTATCTGAGCTGTCTTGATTCCATATTTTTGAGAATGAAGAAAATTCACACAATTTAAAACATCCAATTCTTTGAATTTTCCTCCACGAATCCTTTCTTTGAAGGTGTTTTTTTAAAGTTTTATTACTGGGAGGCTTAGAGCATGTCACGTGGTGGCTTAATGACTTAGTTTTTGATGTGAGCAATCCTCTGTTGATACTTCAGAAATGTCAGTATCCCTTTTTGTTTGAAGGAAGTACCTTCTTTTTTAGAGGTATTATCTTAATGGTGAAATCTATAAACTATGTCGTACTTTTTTTTACCAGGGTGTGTTTTCAGATACAAGAAGGTTCTTCTGACGTTCAAGAATTTCTTGAGGAATTCCTTAGCATGTGGAGATGTGTGGATGACAAGTATTATGTTCTTAAAAGAGCAGAAGAAAATATAAGTAATTTGGGAGGATGTGACAACCCATTTGTGCTAGGAATTGATAAGTACATTGAAGTTGTTGAGGTTTATGTTGTAACACTTCTTGCAATGCTTTTGAAGGACATGGATCTTGCCATCTCTTGGGTTGAGAAAGCTGCATTACCTGAGCAAAAGAGACAGGTAACTGTACTTTTATGATCTTAGTGTAAAACTTGATCACATGTATTTGACTATTTTTATTTTGTTCAATTTGGTGTGTATTTATCAATTCCTGTTTTAAATCATTAAAAAAATAAAATCCTTAATTTTGCATCTTGTACCTGACCTTTTACCTCAACATCTATATAAAAAAACTTAGAATAGTGGTACGAATATGCAACGAACCTTAGACTTGTGGATCTTGGACATAGGATATAGTAGTCTCTTCATCGTCCCTTTGCCTCATTGACTTTGAATACAGTAAAGGAGAGCTGTATATTTTCTTTATTGCTCACTTTTTCCAAATGGTAGTATTAATTTTGTTAATGGTCTAAATTCTTCCATTTCTCTTTGGGTCTTGGTACATGTGACGATAAATTTACGTTAATAGTAAAATACCGACATATGTGGAATCATGAGGAACGAGGGAATTAAGAAGGGTTTTATACTAATTTATTATATCTCATCTCTTATAATTTCACGATAGTCGCAACTCGCAATACAACTTCATCATGAAATTGTCTACGTATAAATAATTTCCCTTTGTCTTTTGTATTCATTTTGCAGCCAATATAGTCTTTTTACTATTATGGCTATGAATCTATATGATGTTGACTGATTTGAGATACATTGCTGAAAAGTGTCACTTTTATATCTAGTGATGTAAAATCAGAGTAGCTTATGTTAAACTCAACTGAGTCACAGAGATTGATGATTTCCAGACGTAATCAAAAGAAAAGAAAAGGAAAGGTGAAAGGAGCTTGCCACAGCCACTTGCCAGTTGTCATTAGAGGGGGTTAACTCTGTTTCCACTCACTGCTTGATGACATATAAATATGTACTTCATTGTATCCTCTCCACACACGAAAAAAATAAATTAATTCTGATTAGTTTATACAATATTATTTAAATTAGAGTTATCATATGAATTTGTTTTAATTTTCAAAACAATACGCTTTAATAATTTATATTTTTTTGAGAATAAATTTCACTTATATATTTATTGACAGTTTATTATTTTTAGAAGAAAAAAAAACATAATTTGTCGTAATTTTTAAAGAATTTTCTTCTACTTGTTTAAATTTTCACGTAATTAAAAAAATAACTTAAATATAGTGTTGTGCAAGCCTTAACATTCAAAAAACTTGTCAACGAATATAATAGCAATCTATTTCAAAAACGAAATGATATAGGAACTCTACATATATAAAATACTACAAACCTGTCAGCCAATAATGAATAGTTATGGGATTATGATGAAGTATTAATACTATTTTTATGAATTCGGTCTGATTCCATGAAGTGCATGATTAAGATTATGAGGAAGAAGTAATAGTACTATTTTTATAGCTCAACTAATTATAGAGATGATAAGCGTAGAAAAGAAATGCTTGCCCATATATTCTAACATATGCTTGCCGGTTTAGGTGGGTAGATGTGTGACAATACGAGGTCCTTTGATTACATTGCAAGCTCCAGGGCATTGTCCAGATCTTTAGACATGCCGTGGAGTTATCCAAATAATCCAGATGAGGGATTCGACTATCAAGGGCAAATTCAAATGTGTAAGATTAAAATTCCTAGTATTGCATCGTGTATGATGTTCACAAGATTCAAAGTAGTTTTTTAGTTTTGAGCATTAGTGAAGTGGGAAGTTTATGTTTGACTATACGTCAGCAACTGTGTGATCATCCAGAGGTGACAATGTGCAAGTCTGAGTAACCGAAATTGATTCCTTATTTTGATTCACCATCTGCAAAGGCCATCCCCTTTTTAGCTCATCAAGGTAGCCTTGCCATTCTTCGTAGTTATAGCTCATTCCATGTAGTTACTTGTGATTGTTTGTTAATTGCTTAGTACAATTTTTGGTATTTGTGATATTTTCTCGAGTACGAGTCTCTTGAAATTTTGTGTAAATTAGGTTGTTTCCACCAAAACACTCTATCAATAAGAGCCTATGGTTTTACTATGCGGGAAATGTTGCAGAGACCGAAGGAAATGGCTGCCACTGCATACCCTTTGCACGGAAACAAATCGAATTTGTCCCACTTCCTCTCTATGTTTGTTAGTCCCAAAGAAGTAATTCTAGGATCGGATGTTCAGCAGCAGATGTATTGTCACCTCCTTTGTGGTCTTAGGCTTTCCGATTTTGTTGATTCAATTCTAGCACCATATGCTGAGGGTTTTATTATAGCATTTAGGCTTCTAGAGTCTAATTGGGAGAAGCTATGCGAGGATCTTGAGAATGGGTTTCCGAGTTTGGATGTTACTGATGTTGCAATGAGAGATTCAGTTGCTGAGGTTCTTTCTGGTCCCCAAGTAGATCTGTCGAAGAGGATTAGATCAATATGTGAAGAACTGAATTGGGAATGGGTTGTTACTAAGCTTTGGCCAAATGTTCGATATGTTAAGTGTGTTACTACCGGAAGTATGAAGCTATATTATTCAAATCTCAAATACTAAGCAGGAGAGATACCACTGTTAGGTGGAGGCTACTTTGCCTCAGAGTGCTCTGTGGGAATTAACTTTAATATTATGCAACCTCCAGAACTGACTCGCTTTGTTATACTTCCAACTGTAGCATATTTTGAATTTATTCCGTTTGACTGGAACAGGGCCCCTGTCACGGATGAACAAACAGTTGATCTTTTTGGTGTTGAGCTGGGGAAGAAATGTATGAGGTGGTTGTTTGGGTGACATTGTGAGGGTTGTTGGCTTTTATAACTCATCTCCTGAGGTCACGTTTGTGATGAGAGCTCCTAAAGCTTCTAGTGGTATAATAAGTGAAAGAGATCATGTCTGCCATGGGAAGTTTTCAACTTATCTTAAGAGAAGTGATGTCAGCAGAGTTTGTGGAGTTCACAGGTTTTTTGGACCTTGAATTGAATCCTCGGCAATTGAAGGTTTTTATTGAAGTTAAAGAAGGATGTATATTTCTGCAGGAGGAGAAGTTGAAGGAGCTGATTATAATTCTTAAAAACTGTTCCTTCTCTCTTGAGGATGGTTTAGGAGGTATTTATAAAGTGATGAAGGCTATAGGTGAATTCGGTCCTTTGATAGTATCCATTGTAAGGCCAGGCAGTTTCGATTGCTTATCAGAATTGGCCATAGAAAGTGGGGCACCGGCAAGTCAATATAAACCCCCAAAAATTTTAAGAAATTGCAAATTTGCTGATTTCCTGGAAATGTCCACTGTTGTAACTGTTTGCTTGAATTCTTTGAATGGTTAAGAGTTAAAAGACCAAAAAAGTTATCAAGGGTCTCAGAAATCTGGACCCTCCATTGTTGCCTAAGTGATCAAGTCAAGAATCATTTGAACCTCAGATGTAGGCATGTAGTTTCATTTTTCTTTTCCATGTAACACAGGCGTATGTTAATTTATCGAGCAGAATTCCTGTATTTCTGGTTTTATGAGTTCCTTAAAAGCTTTTCTGTATATAAAACATTTGTATAGTTATTGTTATTTCCGCTTCCTTTAATAGGTTCTTTGGATTGCCTCTTTGGTATTCGTGGTTTTGCAATAAGGAAGTCCGTTCGTGTAGATATGATTAGAAGTCGAAAATAGTGAATAAAATCAAGCTCAATATTGAAACCTAAGTTACCTATTCAGCATGTATTAGATGAAAAATAGTGATGCCACCTACATTATTACGGTAGTTCTTATTCCTCCAAGTCTTTTACATTCCCCTCGGATGGGATTGTTTATTAGTATTTCCTCCTTTGCAGGTTACAAATTTAACTGTTCTTTGAATATTTGATGCTTCTTTTAAAAAATGTATTTAATAAATTTAGGTACGTATTTTGTAGGTTCCCAAGAATATCATCTTTTGTCGATTTGCCCCATTTTGTATATCTTGAAAGAGTATCAAAGCTGTCATAATTCCATGAGAAAACCTTTCTGATTACTAGGCATTAATAGCAGCCTGTATTTGTTCCAAAGTTCTCCCTTTTGTTTCTTGTACAAGCATGACCACAAACAAAATGGCGAATGCATTTACCGCGGCATAAAGAATATAGGTTCCTGAAATCACATAAAGGCCAATTGTAAGTGTTATAACAGAGGTTCTAATACAGAATATGCTTAAACTGAAACTTGACTTGCATATTATGTTTCATATAATATATAATTGATGTATCTTAGATGACTTTTGTACTTGTTCTTCCTATGTCTGTTGGAGAGACATGGGAATATGCTTTAGTGTTTCTATCATTTGCTCAAGCATATCTGTTTATCTGATTTGTGGTTGCCAATGCTCCTCGTAAATGCTTGGGTGGAATCTCAGCTATGAACACAGGAACCTTATCATCCAAATGATATTAGGTTAATTTTTGTGGAGTACACTTCACATGAACATTTGCCAAAACTGTGTCATATGAATAGGAGGGAGTATAAAATGGACAGAAAGAAAGATTTACCACGTAGTAGTAGACTCCCATTCCATATCCTGTTGCTAGTCTTCCGATATCCAGAAGAAGAGGACCCTTTTGTAACAACAAAGATAAGAATAGAGGTGCTGCATTATGAACTTTCTCCCTTACAACTGCAGACACTAGTTAAGCTCAAGAGTATTGTATGCCAAACCTTAGCAAAGTAAATTGCTAGCCACCCTGCACTACAGAAACCGGTCGCCACTCTCAATGCCTGTTTATATTACACATCAAACTGACTATTAGAAATAAAACCAAATGTCCTTCACAGTCTGCCCGGATTTTTCTTTTATTTTTCATCCTCAGTCATGGCCATGATCAATCACATAGAAATGGCTCCAAGCTTACCCCTTTCCGTCCGAGAAAATTGGCAGTGGGCCCACTAGTGATTGCACCAAAAGTTAAAATGGACCCAAATAATGAGTACTGCATACATAACATTCAAGTGTTCATTAAAATGGTTTGAAGTTAAGATTGGGACTCGACAACATTGAGTTGTATCATGTATTTATAGATAGAGAGATGCTCATGGATGATGGATGATGGATGATGCAGGATAAACAAAAGTCCACTGCAGAATGTTCAAATATCAGTCGTTTGATCATTTTTACACTTTTACAAAATGTTTTGTTAAGAATTCCCCACAAAAGTCATGTTGTATGTGTCTCATAATGACGGTCCACTTTTAGAAGTCATACACTTTTGAGAAAATTGTCATTAACATAGTTAATGGCCAACTTCACAACTTGCTTATATATAAGGAGATTTGGTATTTTAATTTTGAAAGTGGACTTTCATTCTGGGACGTACCAGAAAAGAGCAAGTGGAACTTTCAGCGAGGGAATATTTGTCATTTCTCTTTGATGCATAAATTATTCTTCATATTTGTGGTGGTTTGTTGTTATTTCTTACCAGGTTTGTGGGTTCCATGATCATGCACAAAAGCCAAAGGGTGACTTATGCCACTGTTGAGGCAATCGACAGTGTTAAGTAATCAACTCATCTAAAAGCTTAAGTTGTTAGATGAAAGGCCCAACAATGTATACCATGCATGTTAAGTAATCAACTTATCTAAAAGCTTAAACTGTTAAATGGAGGGCCCAACAATATATATCATGCTAACAACCGTGATTCGAGAACCACTGGCATGGATCCTGTGATGTTTTATCCACGCTGACTAATACATGGAGCTTTCATAAATGGTATGATTCTCATTTAGTGTTTCATCAGTTTTTATCAGTTTGAAGTTCTTATTGCAGAAGTTGTGAGTTTGATTTTGAACTTGTAGTACTGAAGTAATTTGAGACACCAATCGTAAACATGTGGTCATTATGCATTTAGGATCAGACCCAAAAGGACACAAAAGAAAATAGAAAGAAATTCAGTCAAAATAGATGTCTCACAATAAAAAAGAATGAATCTTTACTAACCTCTGCTATAGATAGATTTAGATCTTGTGTGATGGCAGACTGAACAGGTGAAGAAAAACCAGCCTGAAAAATGAAAAAAGAAACCAAGATTTGGTTGTCGGAATTTGTTAGTAGTAATTTGGGAAGTTTTGTTTTTGATCATGGTTTTTATCTAATCTAATAGTATATTTTCAGGATAAATGAAGATAAACCGAAAGTGAATCGAGACCAAGCATACGTACGCAGGATCCAAATGCAAAAGTCATAAACTGCTACAAACGTGGTAAGGTAAACCATCCATTCATGCTGCCATTTGCTGTTTTCACCAGTTTGATCTCCAAGTCCCTGGCCATCTTTATCAGCAGCAGGACTTGTGTTGTTTCCCAGTATGCGTGGCACTCGTATCTCTGCTTGCAAACTAAATGGCATGGCATGTATTCAATTGTAGGAAGATGAATGGCATGGGATGTATACTATTACTCCATAAGTTACTGTTTCAATTTTTTAAGAAAGTGTAAGTTGAACCTGATCTAAACTCCAGTAATATGGTCAAGTAAGCTGTGATATTTTTGATTTTTATATATGTTTGATAATAGCTGTTACCTGATGTATGTAAATGTTAGTAATGTTAGTAGCATAACATGTAAATGTTAGTAATGTTAGTAGCATAACATGCAACATTCTTTTAGGCTTAAACATTTCCTTGTTTCCTAGTTTAATCCCTAGAATGTGGGCTATCCTAATTCTATAAATGTAGCTACTTGTTATATGAAAATAAACAGAAAATATACATTTTACATGGTATCAAAGCCTGATTCTTTTTATTCAAAAGCTGTCGTTCAGAGTTTCTAATAGAAAACTAGTTGAATAATTGTATATAGAGGAATTGAGATCATAGTTGGAGTACCCATTGCCAGGCGATCTGACCGGAGCTTTCAATTTTTTGACCCGCTGCAGCACGAGCCCTCACTCACCTCTCCACTCGCCTCCCGCCGACGGCTCGCGCCATCATTGATTGGCGCATGAGGCTTTTTCCGATAGCCTTTTTCGACGCAGCTTCTTGCAGTACGATGGACTCTCTCTCCTCTTTCTATCTACAGTGGACTTAAGGTGTTTGGTTGATTTTTTCACAACCCTTTGTTAACAATGGGTGTTTTTCGTGAACTAAAGTCATTGTTAAGCAACTGAAGTTATGTAACAGTGATTTTTTTTTTACTTTGTCTGCCTATCCTTGTTTTTTGGTGTTATACAATCTCTTGATATCATTTGAAAAGGCTCCTTAGTATAGATTGTATCTCCCTCTTCATACTATTTTATGGCGGAACAAAGTGGTGCTAGCAGCGGGGTTCATACTAGTAACACGGGACAACATTAGGCTGTTAGGAGCCATGCTCTTAACTCAGCCCTGGCTTTCAGTCCCTTTAAACTGGATGGATCCAATTATTTGGCATGGTCTCAAGCATGTCATATGTCAATTAAGGCCAATTGTATGCAACATTTCATCAATGAAACAAAGACTATGCCCGAACAACCGGATATGACCCAAGAAGAATGGAAATCTGATAACTCTATAGTAAAAACATGGATTTTTAATTCTATGGAACCGAGTATGCGAAATAGTTACATGTTTTTAAACACCATTTATGAGCTTTGGGAGGCTATTACCCAAATTTTCTCTGTTTTTGGTGATATGTCTAAAGCTTATGACATTCGTAAGAGAATTCTTGAACTAGGTCAAGAGGAGAAACCTGTGGCACGATATTTTGCGGAGATTAATGCCCTTTGGCAGAAGCTTAATCATTCCCACGCTTTTTTTGCCAAATGTCCGGACGATACCGTTGCTTACCAAAAATTTGTTAGCGAAGGTCAAGTTATTGATTTCCTGGTTGGTTTAAACATAGAGTATGATCAAGTTTGAGCATAGCTGATTAGTCAGACACCTTTTCCATCGCTGCGAGAGGCTCATGCTAGAGTCCAACAAGAGAAAAGTAGAAGTCGAGTGAAGGTTCTAAACCTAAATCTTGTTGACAGCCCTGATTGCTTCATATTCTAAGCCTGGCTTCCCTATTCAGTCTCTTGTTGAGAAGGAGTCTCACGAATGTGATTATTGCGGGGGAAAGAATTATACCAATGATCGGTGCTTTAAACTTCATAGGTGTCCTAAAGGGCGTGGAGGTCGGTCTGGTCGTGTATCCCAGGCCTACATGTCTTCTTCACCACTTCCTGTTGTTGCACCCAGTACTTCAAAAACTACTACTTCACTCACTCCTAAGGAAATTTCAGTTTTTCGAAAATTTTGTTCCAAATCTACTCCTCATTATGCCTAGTCAGGTATCCATTCTTGTGCTTTTCCTGTTTCATCAACTTGCACTAGTTGGATTATAGAGACATGTGCCTCTGAACATATGACCGAGTCCTCCAACCTCTTTACTTCATACACGCCTTGCTTTGGAAAAGACAAGGTTCGAGTAGCTGACGGTTCCTTGTCTTCTATCTCCAGGCATGGTTCTATATTTTGTACTCCTTCATTAACATTATCATATATTCTTCATATTCCTTCGTTTAGTGCGAATTTATTATCTGTCCAACGTCTTTCTGAATCTCTACACTGTTCAGTAACATTTTTTCCAAATCATTGTGTTTTTCAGGACTTGGTGACGGGGCAGACGATTGGGAGTGGTAGTTCAGTTGATGGTCTTTATTACCTAGATGTTTCCTCGTCTAACATGTCCTCCACTCAAGCTCTTTACTCTACTTCCGACTCTAGCCTGACCTTTCTTCATCAATGACATCGACGCTTGGGACATCCTTCTTTTTCAGTATTAGAGTCTTTATTTCTAAGTAGACCATAACATCTATTAATCCCACCGACCCCTTTTCTACGCATGTTTGCAGACATTAGATTTATTTTCCCGAAGTTAGTAAAATTCTTTACTTAGAACTCGTTCGTGTAATAATAGTTTATAAAAGTATAGAAATATTTATTAATCCATCCTTATATCAAGTTATGATGCTGTTTCCGAGTCCCGGGACATCTCGCCATGTCCGAAGCCGAAGACATCTGGCCATGTCCGTAGATATTACGACTTGTTCGAAGACAACACGCTTTGTCCGAAGACATTACGACTTGTCCGAAGACAACACGCTTTATTCGAAGACATCTCCGAAGTCAGCTCTTTCAGAGACTTCGTCTACACTATTTCGACAAGGTCTAAGTTCGTCGGGTTAATTTCATTAAGACTTTACTATATGCATACAACCTAAGGGAATTTCTTAATAAGTGGTCTAACACGAACGAACCCATCAGCTGGTTCCTAAGTACGGTGCAGCTGCACCCCATGGAGTTCAGAAGCAGTGAACATGCTCTGTTTTGCAGAGTAGCCACAACTTGATTCCAGGCAATTATTAACGTATTCATGCACGAAAGTAAACTTTCCAAACACCCTATATCATGCTAATTCATCATACTCGACCTATTAATTTAGGAAAACCGAGAATCAAACAAGACTCAAGTTAAGAACGAAGTAGAAATTATACCTTCTCGAGCTTTAACCTTGATATCTCACACACTGATTTGGAAATGCTTAGCAACTAAGAATTCTTTACTCAGATTTCTCCAACACTCTAATCACTATAACAGACTGCCATGGTGGCTTGTATTTAAAGAGAAGGCATGGACTAGACACTTGCTTTACCCAATGTTGGGATTCATGGTGCAATAGAAATGAACAATGGTTACTTAAGGAGTTGTTTAACCACTCCATACCAGCTACTTAGCTAGCCCTGCATGCCTAGGATTAGCATCTTAAAAGTTTGCATAAAGATAGTTTAGGCTACTGTTCCTTGTACATGGTGACCCTTAATTTGGGACAAGAGAATAGATCTCAGACATAAACTAGGGCTAGTCGGTCGGGCCCATTTCCCCACGCCATATTATTTAGCCAACACCTTGTACCATCAGTTAACTATTATGTTGGGTTCCGGATTGGATTTTTAAATAACCCAAGTTTATTGGGCTAACTCAAAGTCCATCAATTAATTTATTGGGCTAGACTCCCAATTTATTATTTGGATTATAACATGTAAATACTTAATTATTCCTCACTAATTCCATCATTGTGTCACACAAGACATCTCATAAACCTTCCATAATTCTCCACATCTTATCAATTATTAAAAGTTAAATTTTAATTCAATTGAGTTACTCACCTCATGCCATGTAAGCATTTATAAAATAAATAATCACAGGCTCTATTTATAATTATTAATATTAAATTGTAAAATTTACGGTTATTACATCTCTCCCCTTATAAAAATTCCGTCCTCGGAATTGATACAAGGTTACACAAAAAGATGGGGATAGTCTCCCCTCATCCTATCTTCTAATTCTCATGTGGCCTCCTCGACATCGTGGTTTCGCCAAACAACCTTTACAGAAGATATAACTTTGTTTCTTAGCGTTTGTTCTTTCTTGTCTATTATCTGAACAGGAATTTCTTCATATGTCAGATTCTTCTCTACTTGAATGGGCTCATAGGAAATCACGTGTATATAGTTAGACTTGTACGGATGTAGTACGGAAATGTGAAACACGTTGTGGATGTGTTCCAGTTCGGGTGGCAAAGCAACTTTGTATGCCACTTCGCCCACTCGCTTCAATATCTCGGATGGCCCTATGAACCTCGGACTCAATTTTCCTTTCTTTCCGAATCTGATCTTTCTCTTCCAAGGAGATACCTTCAAAAATACAAAACTACCGACTTCAAAGTCTCGGTTCTGATGATGCAAGTCGGCATACTTCTTTTGGCGATCTTGAGCTGCTACCAATTTTCCCCTTATTGTTGCTACCACGTCGGCCGTTTGCTGGACTAATTCTGGTCCCAAAAGTAATCGTTCTCCGACTTCATCCCAACAAAATGATGTTCTGCACTTTCTCCCGTAAAGAGCTTCATATGGCGGCATACCGATACTCGCATGATAGCTATTATTGTAAGCGAATTCTACTAATGGTAAATGATCGTCCCAATTTCCCTTGAAGTCCATCACGCAAGCTCTCAGCATGTCCTCCAATGTTTGTATGGTTCGTTCACTCTGCCCGTCAGTTTGAGGGTGATAAGCAGTACTTAATCTCAATTGAGTTCCCATTCGTTCCTGCAAACTTTTCCAGAATTTTGATGTGAAACGTGGATCTCAATCGGAGACAATCGACACCGGCACTCCATGTCGTGATACGATTTCCCTTACATATAAATTTGTTATCTGGTTCAATTTGAATCGAATCTTGATGGGTAGAAAATGAGCTGTCTTTGTTAGTCGGCCCACAATAACCCAAATGGCATCATAACCCTTCTGTGTAACCGGAAGTCCAACCACGAAGTCCATCGTAATGTGCTCCCCTTTCCATTCTGAAATTTTCAGCAATTGAAGTAGTCCACTTGGTCTCTGGTGTTCTGCTTTGACTCTTTGACAAGTAAGACATCTGCTAACACAATCCGCGACCTCTCTTTTTAAATTAGGCCACCAAAAATGGTGTCGAAGATCCTGGTACATTTTTGTACCTCCTGGATATACAGAATACGTCGTATTGTGTGCTTCGTGTAGGATTTCTTCTCTCAATTTGATTACAACTGGCACCCATACTCGACCCTCAAACCTCAATATACCGTCCTTATCTACTTTGAACCTTTCTTCCTTATCTTCTACTATTCTCTTCTTTATCTTCTCACATTCTTCATCTTTCTCTTGTGCTTCCTTTATTCTATCCAATAACGTCGGGTGAGCTCTCATCATGAGAAATTTTCCTTCTACTTCTTTTGGTTCCTCCACCTCTATTTCCAACTTTTCTATTTCTCTTATTAATTCCTCTTAAGTTGTCAATTTCAATAACTTCTCCCTTCCTTTTCTACCCAAAGCGTCGGCTACAACGTTTGCTTTTCCCAGGTGATAACGAATTTCAAAGTCGTAATCCTTGATTAGTTCCAACCACCTTCTTTGTCTCATGTTCAACTCCTTCTGTGTGAAAATATATTTCAGACTCTTGTGATCCGTATATATCTCACATTTTTCTCCATATAAATAGTGCCTCCAAATCTTCAATGCAAAGACTACTGCCGCTAACTCCAAGTCATGGGTAGGGTATCGTTTTTCGAAATCTTTCAACTGTCGTGAGGCATATGCAATGACCTTGCCATGTTACATTAGCACACAACCAAGTCCTCTATGCGATGCATCACTATACACCACAAATCCTCCCGTATCATCTGGTAATAATAATACAGGCGCCTCATTCAACCTCCTCTTCAATTCTTGGAAACTCTCCTCCCATTTGTCCGTCCATACGAACTTCTCTGTCTTCCTTGTTAGATTGGTCAACGGGGTTGCTATCTTAGAAAAATCTTGGATAAATCTTCGATAGTACCCAGCTAAACCTAAGAAACTCCTAACTTCTGTTGGTGTCTTCGGTTGTTCCTAGTTACTTACTGCTTCCACTTTTGCAGGATCCACAGAAATTCCATTTTGATCTATCACGTGTCCTAGAAATTGAACCCTTTCCATCCAAAATTCATATTTTGAAAATTTAGCGTACATCTTTTCCCTTCTCAATGCTTCCAATACCATCTTTAGGTGTTCGGCGTGCTCTTTCTTCGTCTTTGAATAATCAAAATGTCATCGATAAATACTACTACGAACTTATCTAAGTATGGCTTGAAAACTCGGTTCATCAAGTCCATGAATGCTGCCGGAGCATTGGTTAACCTAAATGACATCACTAAAAATTCGTAATGTCCGTAGCGAGTTCTAAACGCCGTCTTTTGTATGTCCTCCTCTCTTACTTTCAACTGATGATAACCCGTTCATAAATCTATCTTGGAAAAACACTTCGCTCCCTTCAGTTGATCGAAAAGGTCGTTTATCCTTGGCAATGGATATCTATTCTTAATTGTCACTCGGTTCAACTCCCGATAATCGATACAGAGCCTCATCGATCCATCTTTTTTCTTTACAAATAACACTTGTGCTCCCCAAGGAGACACACTTGGCCGAATGCAACCCTTATCTAGTAACTCTTGTAATTGAATCATTAATTCCTTCATTTCTATTGGCGCCATTCCATATGGGGCTTTTGAAATTGGTGCAGTTCCCGGTGCTAAGTCTATTATGAATTCAATTTCTCTGTCTGGCGGAAGGCCAGGCAGTTCGTCTGGAAATACGTCTTGGAAATCTCTTACCACTGATATATCTTTCATTTCTATTCCCTTTTGCTGAGTGTCCACTATATAGGCTAAATAACCTACACATCCTTTCTTTAACAATTTCTTGGCCTGCATCATCGTAAGGCAACATGATTGCTTGAGCGATGAGCTACCGTAAAACACTACCTTAGACCGATTTGAGGTCTGAAGGTTCACACTCTTCTTCTGATAATCGATTATCGCAGCGTGGTCGGATAACCAATCCATCCCTAATATCACATCAAACTCTCCCAGTTTAATCGGAATTAAGTCTACGTTTAGTTCGTGACCTCTAATGTTTGCACAACAGTTTCGGTAAACAAACTCTATGGGAATTACTTCCTTATTCGCAATCTCTACGTTCAATGAGTTTTCTAAATATTTAGGAGGTATGTTTAGTCGATTAGCAAATTCTTCAGACACAAATGAATAGGTAGCACCCAAATCAAATAATACTTAGGCATTTATATTACTGGTTGGGAGAATACCTGACACCACGTCCCTTGCATTCACTGCATCTTGGACAGTCATGTTAAAGGTTCAGGCAGTCGGTCGGTTGGATTGCGTTGGTCCGCCGATCATCAGCTTGCTGCCTCCTCCCTATTGGCCGCTTCCTCCGTTGATTCCCTTCTTTGGGCAATCCTTGATTTGATGTTCAGTTGAACCACACGCAAAACATCCCTTGATCTTTTTTCGGTTTTGGGCAGTTGGGTGAAATGTGCCCTTCTTGGCTGCAGTTATAGCAGACGCTGCGCCCCTTCCAGCATTCCCTTGATGGTTTTCCCATATTTCGAGCAAGCTTCACTTCTTTTCTTAAACCCTCCTTGATAACTTTTTGACTGGTTGATGTTTCGGTGGTTGGTGTTGTTTTTGTTGCTGTTGTTGTTGTTGTTGTTGCGGTTATCCCATTTCCTCTTTCCCAGATAACTTCCACCACTGCTACTCCCTCCACGAGTTTCTCCCCCAGCACTCTTGTTCTTCTTCTCCTTGTTATATTGGCTCAATGCCTCGCTACCTCCCTCAGCAATTATCGCCTTCTCCAATAATGTGGCAAACGAGTCAATTTGAAGGACCGACACCTTGTTGAACAACCAAGGTTTTAGTCCAAGTTCGAAGCATCGAGATTTCCTTTCTTCAGTGTCTACTTGATGTGTCGCGAATCGTGCGAGTTCATTGAACTTGGCCGCATACTGTGCCACTGGCATCTCCCCTTGTTTTAGTTCTAGAAACTTTACCTCCATCCTATTCTTCATGCTCTTCGGGAAGTAATTCTCAAAGAACAAAGTCTTAAACCTTTCCCAGGTTATAGTCCCTTCTCCCGCCCTCTGTTGATTTGCTTCCCACTAGTAGTTTGCTTCACCCCTCATCATATATGTAGCGAACACAGTTTTCTGGTCTTCACCCACACGAGCAATGGCAAAGTCTTTCTCCATCTCCTTGATCCACGTTTGCGCTACAATAGGATCGGTAGTACCTATGAATTCCAGAGGTCCTACACTCTTAAAGTCCTTGAAGTTTGCGACTGGAGCTACTTGGGGAATGGGTGGTACTTGTTCATTTCTTCCCCTAAGAGCCTCCCCTAACAAATCTACAAGCCTCTGAATGGGATCTATTTGTCCTCTCTCATCATTAATCGACTCTTCTGGTGCAGTTAATTTATGTCTGGGAGGCATTTTTCTTTCAGAACAAGGTCATTTATATTCATATGCCAAATTGTTACATTACATGTTTATCTCTAGCATACTTCTATAAACGATACAACTTATCCCCTAATATCACAAAAGATGGGGACAACCATTAACATACTACCCCTCTAATATAACTCAAAAGTTTGCGGCTTATAACTATCTCACATTCTACATACAAGACTGAAATTACAACAACAGATAATACACTACATACCGAACTACAACTAATAACTTTTAATGCCTAGACTTAATCTATCATGTCGCGCTCCACAGCGCTCTGGTACTCCCTCTGAGTAATGTGCACCACCAAATCTCGGCTTATAGTGTGCCGGGTCTGTCCCTACTCTGTCGGGTAGTGATTTACCCCATCAATCAGTCTCTTCATGGCCGTGCGCACTGCATAGCCTATCCTATTCATCTTCCTCCTTTTATACCTCACTTCATCTTCTAGGTCGTTAGCCCTATCATTGGCCCCTTCCCACTTCTCTTCGAAATGGATCATATCCAATACCTCCATTTCTAACTGAGTATGGATAGCTTCCTTCTCTGTCCTTTCGCTCAACTCCCTCTGCTTCCATCTCTTCCAACTTCCCTGCCAGTTCTACATTCCTAGCCACAGCCCTGTGAAACAAAGCCCCCATCTGGATTTCTGCCTCCTTACGGTGAGCAATCTCTACCTCCATCTCCCGCATCACTAACTTTCTCTGGTGGTCTCCGTCCCTCAGCTTTTGGAATTCGGACTCCCTGTCTCTAGCCTCAGCCTCTAACTCCTCAACTCTGCATCCTAACTCTAAAATCTACTCCTCATACTCCCCCAACATCCTATCCTCAAAAGTAGCCTCGTCGGAGTCCCCCATGGGCTCGTCCACCATACGCTCCTCCGTAGGCTCCTCCTCTGGATCAGATTCCTCGGGTATTGGCTCCATCTCCTCTTCCTCATCATCATCATCGATAGGGACTATAGTTGATATAGGCTCCGTTATTAATGGTACCTCATATACCACGTGTATGTCACGCGGCTCCTCTTCTACTACTCGGCTAGGTCCTCTCAGGTCAGTCATCCTACAATTACCAACACAAGACAAAACAACAACAACTCCATTAGAATCAATAGTTCATTGTATGGAATGAAGTTATATTCTGTAACACGCTAAGTCCATCTCTATGAAAACTCTATATGAGTTTCATCCCTTTCTATCTTCTAAGTTCTCCTAAGTTATAATCTAAGGGCTCTCGCTCCTAAGGTTTATAACTATAGCTTTGATACCAACCTGTGACGCCCCCAAAATTTGAACACCCATATCTCGAATTCGGTGCATCACGTGCAACTACGAATATCCTACTAAATTATTAACAGAATTAATAGAATAATTTACATTGATATAATATAAATATTCGCGTCCCAAGGTACCGTAACTGTGACGCCCCCAAAATAGGTCCATTCCATCCAACCCATTTTGAGTCGCCAAATATATGGTACAGAAATAACTACAACTTTTACAACCCATAAATTGTGAGTTTGAATACAAACATTGTCATCTAGACAATATACATACCCAACTATATCCTCAATACAATTATTGATATATTATTTTACAAAAATGGCGAGGACTACTAAACAACTCTCTCAAGGACCATCAATTCATACCCCGACTCGTACTCGCTATATTCTCGTCTCCTGAGAAGAAAAATGGAACAAAAAGGAAAAGGGTGAGCTCAACTAGCTCAGTAAAGAATATTATGACTAAGATAATATACAACAAATTATCGTTAGCCTTCAACAGGGAAAAAATCTAATAGAATACAATAGACAACAAGTTTTAAATCAATATTCGCAGCGAAAAATATTAATTCATAGAAGAGTTACGTAGAGGATGAAATCTACTAATGTCTATGAATTTAACAGTCCATCAACAGTATTTTTATCCCTGTAACATCAATCAATGCACATCTTGAATCATATATTCATCCTTGCACTACAGGCCAAGGATATTCATCTGTTGGTCATGTTCATCTAAATACCTGTTCATCTTTGCACTACGGGCCAAAGATATTCATCAAAAATCATTCATCTTTGCACTACAGGCCAAAGATATTCAATAATAACATCCTTTAAGACTGAAGATGATAAAAAAAATATTTTTAAAGAAGCGAATCCAGTGAAACAAAATGACAAGGATTAAGGATTAAGGATTCGTACTTTGTTTTATCCATGTCCAAAAATACCTCAAAAATAATCATAGTGGTGTAAAATTCAAGAATGATCAAAACATGGATACAATCAAAGCTAGTATCCACAATAGATATTTTGGACGAAAAGAAAAAAAATAATTTTTCTGTGAATAGTGCCGTATTCGTGAATAGTGCCGTATACGTGAATAGTACCGTATACGTGAATAGTAACTCCGGCATAAAAAGTTCCAAATTTGATAAAAAAGTTCACCAATATTCCGACATAATGATATTGAAGAAAAAATATCATTTGAGAAGAAAATAACATCCCTTACCTCAAAATAGTCGTACTTCTGACTGAATTTCGGTATAGTGCTGACAGAAACTCGCACCGTATAGCAACACTCAAAGTATACTCACAAGAATACGCTCGATAATATAGAGAGAGAAAGAGAGAAAACTTTGTTTCTGGTGTGATTTTCAATTCTAACTTAGCCCTCTATTTATAGAAAAATGTTAGAACGCCAAATGAGACTAAATTAATAAAATATATTATTATTTACCAAATATTCAAGCCCACCACCAAGGAATCTGATTTTAGCATTTTCCACATGCTCACCTTCTAGAAAAAAATAAAAAAAAACGTTTTTGAAATAAAAAAATAATTAAACTTTCAAAAATCAATTATTTCGGAACCCCGAAACTTCAATAATTCACAATAAATAGCTCCTTTGTCAGAAAATTCGAATCTCGCGACTTTCCATGGGAAATTCCATTCTCTACAACTTTGCAGAAGAAAATTTTTCCAAATTCCAAATAGAAATTGACCGAAATTCACAAACAGGCGATTTTACAGTCTATACTCAATTTTCGGTCAAAAATTATGTCCACCGACACACAAAACATGTGTTAAACATTTAATGCCACAAAAATACTCTACCTCCTCATATACTCATATATCCCACATTCATTATAAAAATATCATTGTTAATATATTATTAAAATAATATATTTAAATGAATTATTTTATCAGAAAAAGATAAAATATTAATTTTCAACAATTGTCACATTAAAAATTTTCTCCATCTATATCCACATAAAATAAATATTTTCTTTATCATAATAATCAATAATTAATTATTAAAAATAATATTACAGAATCACAGTACTGACAACCAGGCCGTTCCCAGGATAGAGGGGGCTTTCCAATAAGGATTTCTCCTTACTGGCGCGCAATTAGATGACCAAACCTCTCCTTGACAGAACTTTCTAGACATTACCAATAATGTTATCTGATAATATTATTCAAATAATATGAATTATTGATCTGATAATGGAAAATACTGTGCAATGACAATTACTGAAATAATAAAAATATAAATATCAACACAGCAATTATTGAATCAATAAAGTAATGAACAGTAACTCCTGTAGCAATTATTGAGTAGTGCCTTCTTACGTAAGGATCAATAATTCAAAATACTGTGCAATACCGTGTGCTACTGTGCAACAACGCGTATTACTGTATTTTAACCACCGGGTATTCCAATAGTGTAAACGGTAACAACTACGCCGTTATTTTCAAACAGCTTATATTTGTCGTTTTCTTCCTCCAATCGCTTTCCGTTATGGGGCCCACACATGGCTGCGCCGTCGTACGAATATTCCCCGACAGTACGAATATTCCACGACCAAACGAATATTCCCCGACAACAATGAATATTTTATAACCACTTGCTTATTTTGAAATGTTTGCGTATTTTACCCATAACTATCCACATTAATCAAATCAACCCTTACTATTCAAAATAATAATTAAAGGAAATTAAATTTCATTTATTAATTATTTGGGGTCTTACAGTAACCATTACTACGACAATTTAGTGATTGACTTAGACATACTTAATCATTCTTGAATACATCATAACAAGCAAAATAATACTTCTAGTCTTAGGGACTAAGTTATTCTGTCACCTTGCCATTTCCCTTGTCCTGTCCTGAAGTTCCGCCTTGCTCTGTCTTAACTGTAATGTTTTTAGGAAGTAAGAATGAACAACAAGTTTGCCCAGAAAGTAATATAGCCAGAAGAACAAGCAGTTATAGCATTTATACCTTTCAAGGGTATAATAATAATTGGTAGTTCAAGGATATCGAGAAATATCACGAGTATTCAATAGGTATCGCTATAGACTGAAGGATATCAATAACTTTCAGGATTTATTCATTTCAAGGTTCAATATGAATGAGCACTGAGCAGTCACTAAGGACTAAGAACTCTTACTAGAATTAACAGTATTACACTGTAATCCAATATAAAAGAGTACAACAGGTGATCAGCCTAAAGTACCCTATGTTATGCATAACATTCAATCATACTCATGTGCGCACGTCGGTTCCCCGATATATATAATTTCACCTTCAATGAGGGTTGTTCATCTCAGTAGATTTACGATAGCCCGTACCAAGTCAATTGGTTTAGATAGCTTTTGAACACATAACAATAGTCTAGTCGAATCAGAGGCTTAGACAAATATTTATAATGCATTTAAGAACGATAAGTCCAATACTTGCAACAACGTCAAGGTATACAAATGATTTTCGAATAGAACAGACATTTTCTTGATATAAATATGGTTGATATGACAACAATTCGAATGTATACAATGTAAGAATTAAGGAACTTGCAACACAATAATAATAGTGTTCAGATACTTACTCAATGTAAATTTGAGTGAGGTTAGGGAACTTGCCTTTAGCGTCGATTGTTACTATAGTGAAAATCACCTCAATAAATTATGTTTGTTTTATTTATGTAAGTATGGGTATTCATTAGCCAAACACACTTGATATACATATATAAACAACATGTACACATAACACATTTTTCTTTTTATCTATGTATACTGCTGCACCCATCAAAACTCATAGCTGTACACTAACGTGCTCATACTTTTGACCACTGCTAGTTTATTCATAATCTTTCTTCTTCGTAGTTCCAAGAGGTTCATTGCTTTAAGTAGACCATAACATCTATTAATCCCACCGACCCCTTTTCTACACATGTTTGCAGACATTAGATTTATTTTCCCGAAGTTAGTAAAATTCTCTACATAGAACTCGTTCGTGTAATAATTGTTTATAGCAGTATAGGAATATTTATTAATCCATCCTTATATCAAGTTATGATGCTGTCTCCGAGTCCCAGGACATCTCGCCATGTTCGAAGCCGAAGACATCTGGCCATGTCTGTAGATATTACGCCTTGTCCGAAGATAACACGCTTCGTCTGAAGACATTACGACTTATCCGAAGACAACACGCTTTGTCCGAAGACATTACGACTTGTCCGAAGACAACACGCTTTGTTCGAAGACATCTCCGAAGTCAGCTCTTTCAAAGACTTCGTCTACACTATTTCGACAAGGTCTAAGTTCGTCGGGTTAATTTCATTAAGACTTTACTATATGCATACAACCTAAGGGAATTTCTTAATACGTGGTCTAACATGACCGAACCCATCAGCTGGTTCCTAAGTACGGTGTAGCTGCACCCCATGGAGTTCAGAAGTAGTGAACATGCTCTGTTTTGCAGAGAAGCCACAACTTGATTCCAGGCAATTATTAACGTATTCATGCACGAAAGTAAACTTTCCAAACACCCTATATCATGCTAATTCATCATACTTGACCTATTAATTTAGGAAAACCGAGAATCAAACAAGACTCAAGTTAAGAACGAAGTAGAAATTATACCTTCTCGAGCTTTAACCTTGATATCTCACACATTGATTTGGAAATGCTTAGCAACTAAGAATTTTTTACTCAGATTTCTCCAACACTCTTATCACTATAACAGACTGCCATGATGGCTTGTATTTAAAGAGAAGGCATGGACTAGACACTTGCTTTACCCAATGTTGGGATTCATGGTGCAATAAAAATGAACAATGGTTACTTAAGGAGTTGTTTAACCACTCCATACCAGCCACTTAGCTAGCCCTGCATGCCTAGGATTAGCAGCTTAAAAGTTTGCGTAGAGAGAGTTTAGGCTACTGTTCCTTGTACATGGTGACCCTTAATTTGGGACAAGAGAATAGATCTCAGACATAGACTAGGGCTAGTCGGTCGGGCCCATTGCCCCACGCCATATTATTTAGCCAACACCTTGTACCATCAGTTAACTATTATATTGGGTTCCGAATTGGATTTTTAAATAACCCAAGTTTATTGGGCTAACTCAAAGTCCATCAATTAATTTATTGGGCTAGACTCCCAATTTATTATTTGGATTATAACATGTAAATACTTAATTTTTCCTCACTAATTCCATCATTGTGTCACACAAGACATCTCATAAACCTTCCATAATTCTCCACATCTTATCAATTATTAAAAGTTAAATTTTAATTCAATTGAGTTACTCACCTCATGCCATGTAAGCATTTATAAAATAAATAATCACAGGCTCTATTTATAATTATTAATATTAAATCGTAAAATTTACGGTTATTACAGACTTGGAGGAAGAAGTATACATGGAAATACCCTTTGGTTTTGCTTCATCTGTCACCAAGGGTAAGGTCTGTAAACTGTGAAAGACTTTATATGGTTTGAAACAGTTTTCCAGAGCAAGCAATGATACGATTCAGGTACAAACAGAGTCAAGATGATCATACTCTATTTGTCAAACAGATAAAAGGTAAGACTACCATTCTTATTGTTTATGTTGATGACAGGGGATAATAGAGAAGATGTAGTTAATCCCAAAGCAAACCTGGCCAAAGAGTTTGAGATCAAAGATCTCGGTCCTTTGAAATATTTCTTTGGTATTGAAGTTGCAAGATATTCTAGTGAGATTTTTCTATCCCAAAGCAAACCTGGCCAAAGAGTTTGAGATCAAAGATCTTGGTCCTTTGAAATATTTTCTTGGTATTGAAGTTGCAAGATCTTCCAGTGAGATTTTTCTATCTCAACGTAAGTATGCTCTTGATCTTCTAACAGAAACTAGTATGTTGGGATATAAGCCTGTTGATTCTCCTATTGAAGTTAATCATCATTTAGTAGGTGAAGCAGGACCTACGGTTAATAGAGAAAGATATCAACATTTGGTAGGACGACTGATATATCTTTCTCATACTAGACCTGATATATCTTATGATGTGGGGGAAAGTAAGTCGGTATATGCATGATCCATGACATTGTCACATGGAAACTGTCTACAGAATTCTGAGATATCTCAAGTCGCCTCGTGGGAAAGGTATATTGTTTGCACCAGATAGTCATATGAGAGTCGAAGCTTTTTCCGACTCAAATTTGGATGGCTCTACATCAGGCTACTGTTCATTTGTTGGAGGTAATCTTGTTACTTGGCATAGTAAGAAACAGTCTGTGGTGGCAAGATCTAGTGCTGAGGCTGAATATTGAGCTATCGCCTTGAGTATATGTGAACTAATGTGGCTTCGAACCTTGTTAGAAGATTTGGGTGTTACAACTAAAGGGCATATGCAATTATTTTGTGATAATAAGGCAGCCATTAGTATTGCAAACGACCCAGTACAACACGATAGAACAAAGCACATTGAAATTGACAAGCACTTCATCAAAGAAAAGTTAATCAGTGGTCTTATTTGCTTACCTTTTGTAAAAACAAATCATCAGCTAGCTGATATTCTGACTAAAGGCCTTAGTAGTAAGATGTTTTATCCATTGTGTTTCAAATTGTGTATGCGAGACATCTATACACAACTTGAGGGGGAGTATAAGCAGAAGTATGTAAATGTTAGTAATGTTGGTAGCATAACATGCAACATTCTTTTAGGCTTAAACATTTCCATGTTTCCTAGTTTAATCCCTAGAATGCGGGCTATCTTATTCTATAAATGTAGCTACTTGTTATATTATATGAAAATAAACAGAAAATATACGTTTTACAATAGCCATATTATATTTATTTCCTAGACAATTATTTGATACAGTCAAGTGTTGTTTGGGTCAACTGCTAGTACTCCTGCTGGATTTGTTGTCATTTATAGTTTTATAGTCTGATCTAAACTGAAGTAATTGGACGCCACGCGCCAGCCCACGCCGTCTCTGCTATGATCTCGCCCGCCGACCATATCCACACAAATTGATTTTTCCTCTCGAAGAATTTGGTGTAGGAGGTATATAAGGGATAATAATAAAGGTGAAGTTGGGTGTTTTTCGATATCCTTTTCAAACCCGGGTGGGTGACTTTGATTGCTTATGATGATACAAGCTGGGGCTCCGACAAGTCAAATGTAAACTTCTGAGAAATCAATAACAATTCCAGCTTGATTTCATGGAATTGTAAGTTTTTCCAAGCTCTAAATCCTGAATATCTAGTAAATGTAAATGCTTTATGCTGATTCCCCTAAAATGTTAACTTTTCTTTGGATTGCCTGCCTCTGTTGCTATTCTAGCCTAGGTAGGTTCTGCAAATTTTTATAATATGAAAACTATAAATATTACACACTTATTTACAACATAGAATACCAAAATGCAATGACTAGATTGCAGAACAATGATTTCTTTCTGCTCTGACTCCCAATATCTCAACTATTTCTATCACTATAAATACTACTATAAATTGACATAAATTCATTTAGTTTATATCACTATAAATACAACTAGTTATAAGATTTTATTGTTTTCAAAACTTAAATGAATTATGTTAATTTTAAATTTGAAAATATCTCAAATTAACTCTTAGAAAGTCAATACTGGTCTTTTAAATAATTTGTAGGAATGAAGATTGTCATCTCAAAGTTCTTGTGGTCAGTCTCTCTCTCTCTCTCTCTCTCTCTCACATGCGCGTGCATTTTGTTTAATAGTTTCAGTGTGTCAAAGAAATTGAGGGATTTATGCTTCATTTATGATTTTTTCAGCCTGAGATGGTCACTTGCATATATTATGTTTTGTTCAGTCCCTTCCACAGTTGATGCACAAACTAGTGCTCCCCTTGGTTAAAAACTGGAATATGTTACATATATTTATCGTAAGAGCTCCACTCCGGCTAATGAGAAAATTGAAGGTGTAGGATACTGCCCATGCACCGAACCAATTCACTAGTGTTGCTAGGCTTCCACAAGAGAAGGGAAATCCTCAGATTGGTGGCATGAGAAACTTTGGAGAAATTCTCATTTTTGTGAGGGGTGTGTGTTTGTGGGGGATAGAATACAACTTGTAAAGGTGCCAAGGACTCATTTTGAACTCTACATGAGATTAGTAATTTCCCTTTATTTCCAGCTACAGATGATAGCACCTAAACTTTTCATTCTATTGTTTTTCTGCCTTCACTATTGTGTCAAAATTCTACTGGTATTTGACCTTGTTTTACAAACCTACGATGTGCATTGATAACTTATTTATCTGCTGAATTTATTGTGTAAATTATTGGCATTAGCCTAAACCATTGCAAAAGTTTACCTCATTGAATTTTAATTACATCTCCCAGTGTTGATTTCAAAAACGTACTTGAGGCCAGCACTGTTTACATGAACAAGAAAAGAAAATTACAGGCGGAGCAACTGTCAAAGCATTACAGTTGGGATCAAGGCTTTGCTTCCGAATTTGGTTCACCATCTAATGAAATCCCAGAAAGAGAAGACTTTTGTACAGTCTTAATCAAGGGGAAAATACATGGAGAGGAAGGAGATGATGAATCAGAACTAGATTCTGGAAATGGTAGCAACAGCATTGCTGGAGATGCTGACTCTAACATGTCTGTATGTGGTGAAGTTAAAAATGACTTGCAGTTGTGGAAGACATTTTCAGGTGATGGCCCATCAACTCCGTCTGTTACTTGGGGCGGTGACTTTCACAAGAGCAGATTGTATTGTTTAGACGACTGCAGGTCAGTGACAAAATCTAGTGGTGCTAAAGACAAATCACCATTTAAAGATGGGGAGATTTATTCTCCCCCTCGTGATATTGGATTGCTTGCACCGTTGAATTATGAGCAGCTCCCAGAGTACGAAAGCAATGTACATTACGCTTGCTCAGACTACGGAGATGACAGCATTGGGCATGATAACGACCTTCAAGATTTGCTCTACACCAGTAGTGGGAATGCAAATAATTTTGTTCTTTCATCTGGAAGATGGGATGTCAACAATCAAGGTATTTTGTTTATGGTAGTGGATTTTTTTCATTTTTGGATGAAGATAAGAATATAATTACAATTGTCTTGGTTCTTGCAATTGCACTGGCGATCCCATCATTTCTTATTTTTGCAGTAATTAAGATAAATAAAAGATCATCTCATCCTCCTGTTTCTTGATAATTTATCCGTATAGATGGTGCAAAACTAGTTTTGCCGTTTTAATTTTGTTTTTGTCATTTGCTGATATATTTGACATTGTTGATTGCAGAGACCCAACCAGCCACAGAGAAACTGACCATTGATAAAGAGTTTGAGCTGTACTTTTCCACGCTTATGCTGTAGCAAAGATTAATTAATATCTGGTGCTACAATGTTTGTTGCAAGTAAATCTTATAGTGACTAACATAAGAATTTATGTATAGTAATTTGTAGGTACACGTAAAATTACTCTGATTAACATTGTCTTGTTCTGTTGTTCCTGCATTGCCCTTTTTGAGGGAGGTGAGTCAAACAGTATGTAGAATTTGTGTGGCTTTGATCCTAATATGGGACCTTTTTAATAAGAGAACTTAAATGGATCGAGGATCTTAATCTTGTCACACTCTGACGCTTTGGACCGAGGTATATAAAGGTTGGTTAATCTTCCAATAAAAGATAAAGGCTTGATAGAAATTAGTGTTGTCTGATGAGTACAAAATTTGGACATTAGTAAGAAACTAGACATTCAGATGATTAACGAGTCCCTCTAAGATAAAGGGAAATTAGTCATTGCAGGTAGTATTTTGCTTCTGTCAAGTCCATCACATATGATGCTCATTCATTCGTAACATTTATTACATTAACCAACCCCATTTACACTCTTCAAGTTTTACACCCCTTGCTTTTGGCCAACCAACCAACATGACATACAATTAGTGGTTGCTTTATAATCAGGTGCGGGTTCGCGCCGCAAAGTCACATTGGCGCTTTAGCGCACTTCGCATCGTCACTAGGAGCCAAGAGCTTATTTTTTTAGCTTGAACCGGATTAATAGATCTCATTCATGGTTAAACAGTTTTGTGTTTAATAATTATGGATACAAAAGAGTTTTAAAACTGTCATAAACTGATTTGTGATCATTACATTATTTACTTTGTTAACTGATGTTTTATTCATAATTCAGTTTTATCAGTTTTGAAACTGAGCAGTCTTTTATATTCTTCTTTCTCATCAATCTTTACAAATCAGCATATATTGAGATTCATCAGTGAGTTGATATCACTGAGAATAGGTAAAGGCTTGACATCTTGGAGGTGAATTGCTGGGAGTCTTTAGCAAATCTTTTTGGTAAGGGGCAATAAACACCTCAAGGACATGGACTACCCGTGTCAAATTCTTGTTCCAATTATTATGTGTTCATTTTATTTTCCTTCAGTTAGCAATAAGATAGATTTCAAAGAAGCTAGCAGAATGTCCTTCAGAGTCATGGGCATGTACTTAGTAGTACATGCACAGACAGATTCATTGGAATGGCGCCGTGCTTACCCCTTTCCGGCCAAGGAATGGGTCCACTTGTGATTGCACCTCCAAAAGTCAATATGGAGCCAAACAAGGAGTACTGCATACATAACAACATGGAACAATTACGTTTTATATTACATTTAAAAACATAATTACAATAAAAGTGCACTCATTAAATATTTACATAACTAATACACTTTCATATTTATTTACATATTCTAGTATAATTAGGATTCCTTAATTTAGGGAATTATAATTCAATTAGAATTCCTTAATTTAGGTTCTTCTCTCTCTCCTCATCTAGAATAACTGTATACATAAGTTGAGGAATGGACTAATCTCTTTCTTTAAGCTGTCACGGATCAGTCCATATATTTTCTCAACACAAGCCGTTAGATGCTGCTTAAACAGAAGAGCTGGGTATTTGGCTTCAATTTTTGATTGTGCTTTTGGCTTTCTCTCCATTCCACTGTAACCACTAGAAATTCCCATGCCCATCGAGGATGCACGAAAACCCTGATACAAATTGTTAGACTTGTTAACAAAATAGTCCATGTATTTTTGTGGCAATAAATTTATACCCCAAAGAGCTTACTTGTGCCATTCTACTGAACAAGGTCGTGGGTGAGGCTCGATGACGTTGTGAAGCCGCATTTAGTGTATTGCTTGCCTTGATTGTACTTTGTAGAAGGAACAAAAGGGTAGAAGTCGTTGAGAGCCAGTATGCCAAATCTTTCACGTTATCTTGAATCTTCAATGGATTAAAAGGAAGATTAGTTTCACTTATCAAAAAGCGCCATGGTTTAGAATATCCGCAGGGTACAGTTGCTGCGATTTTTTTATAGTACAGTTGGTAGCCAAACATTCATACTAAGGTAACCAATTCAGTATTATTAGGTTTCTAATTTATTTTTAAAAAATCTATTATAGATTTTTTATATTTAAGAGTGCAGTTGGTAGCTAACACTTTATACAAATATAACCAATTCAGTTTTATTGGATTACCAATTAATTAAAAAAAATTATTGTAGATTTTTTTTATAATGCAGTTGGTAGCCAAATGTTAATACAAAAGTAACCAATTCAGTTTTATTGAGTTACCAATTAATGAAAAAAATCTATTATAGATTTTTTTTCATAGTGCAGTTCTATTGGTTACCCACAAAAACTAAAATGGTTACCTTTGTATAAATATTTGGATACCAACTGCAATAAAATTTATCTTTTTCTCCTTTTAATTTCTGGACTAAATCAACCTTCATAATAATGGCAGCTGTGACCGGCGTCCATGGTATTGAAGCGGCGGCGTCCATGATGAAGCGGAGGAAAATGGCCGGCGTCCATGGTGAAGCGGAGGAAGATGGCCGGCGTCCATGGTGTTGAAGTGGCGGTGAAGGGGAGGAGGAAGATGACCGGCGAAGGGAAGGAAGAAGATGACGTTTCCAAACTTTGAATATTTGAATTTTAATTATCATTTTTGAATTTATTTTGTTTGTTAGATCCTAGATATTTGAATTTTAATTATTAATTATGGTAGTTATTTCTCCTTGATTTTAGGTTTCCTTATTATTATGAATTGAATCCTATACTAATTCCCTAAATTAAGGAATCCTAATTGCACTAATATTGTAAATAAATATAGAAAGTGTATTAATTATATAAATATTTTATGAGTGCACTAATAGTGTAATTACTTTCTAAATGTTGTATACTTATGTAAAGGACCCTAACAACATTGGGACTGTGAAGATAAGATTGGGACTTGACTTGAACCGAGTTGTATCTACTTAATTGATTATACAGAGATGTTCATGGAATTAAAATGCAGGATAAGCTACTCTTGATCCGTTGCAAGACAGTTTGTTTGTGTAATACATGTAATTTTATGTATTGACATTCTTATGGCAGTTTGTATGCAGTGCATAACATGTTAATGTTATAGCTATAAATCTATAACATTGTTCCGACAAACTATAAATTCTTTCTGATGTCTCGTCTTAGCGTGAAGGCTGTTGGATTATAGAGCAGAATTAACAAGACGAACAGTAAATTAGAACAACTTATCTGAAGTCGAGACGTAGCAATGTTACTGTCCTAAAAAATGATTTCGCTCTCATTGGTTATAAACCTTCGGTACAAACTGTGGACTTGTCTATGATTTAGTTAAATACTTTCATCGTAATGATATTAGGTTAATTTTTGTGGAGTACACTTCACATGAACATTTGCCAAAACTGTATCATATGAATAGGAGGGAGTATAAAATGAAGGACAGAAAGAAAGATTTACCACGTAGGAGTATACTCCCATTCCGTATCCTGTTGCTAGTCTTCCGACATCCAGAAGAACAACAAAGATAAGAATAGAGGTGCTGCATTGTGAACTTTCTCCCTTGCAACTGCAGACACTAGTTGAGCTCAATAGTAATGTATGCCAAGCCAAACCTCAGCAAAGTAAATTGCTAGCCACCCTGCAATTACACATCAAACTGACTATTAGAAATAATACCAAAAGTCCTTAACACTCGGCCTGGATTTTTCATCCCTAGTCATGGCCATAATCAAGCACATAGAAATGGCTCCAAGCTTACCCCTTTCCGTCCGAGAAAATTGGCAATGGGCCCACTAGTGATTGCACCAATCATTGCACCCAAAGTTAAAATGGACCCAAATAATGAGTACTGCATACATAACATTCAAGTGTTCATTAAAATGGTTTGAAGTTAAGATTGGGAGTCGACAACATTGAGTTGTATCATGTATTTATAGATAGAGAGATGCTGATGGATGATGTAGGATAAACTAAAGTCCACTGCAGAATGTTTTCAGCATTCCTTGAAGCTTTTATACATGTAAATGTATATATTGACCAACTGAACTTGGCTCAGTTGGTAGCCCAGACTCATGCAAAATAAGAGGTCCTGAGTTAAACCTCCACCCTGAATTAGCAAAAAAAATAATGTATATATTGATATTTTCAACCTGTTCGGGTACAGGTTCGGGTATACAATTCTGACAAGCTATAAACTGTTCAAATATCAGTCGTTTGATCATTTTTAAACTTTTACAAAATGTTTTGTTAAGAATTCCCCACAAAAGTATGATATATGTCTTCACAAACATCAATATATTCATGCTTATTCTCTAGAGATTTCAGCTGCTCACTGAAACACTAAGTCATATTTAGTTTCTAACAACTGCATCTAGAAATTGATTATCATGATACAAATCTCCTTGGTTATGTCGACATCAAATAGGGGGAGATTGTTGGAAAATTGCATATTTAAATTTGATGTTAAAAGTAGGGGTGGGCAACCGGTAAAAACCGGTCCGAACCGAACCGAACCGGTACCGAAATTACTTAAATTTTGGTACCGATACTGGTACCGGTTGAATCGGTATACCGAACCGGCGGTACCGGTTCGGTACCGATTTTTACCGAAAATTAATATAATTATTATTTTTATTATTATTTTAGTATTTTTATTATTATTTTATTATTATTATTATAATAATTATTATTATTATAATCAATATTTATTATTATTATTATTATTAATAAATTATTAATAATAATAAAAAATAGAAAACCGGTATATACCGGTCTGATTCGGTATATACCGAACCATAAAAGTGGCGGACCGAAACCGGTACCGAAAAATCAGTATATACCGGTTTTTTTATACTGAACCGAACCGGTTTACATTTATACCGAACCGGCCGGTTCGAACCGGGCCGGTTCGTCCAAAAACCGAAAAAACCGAAAAAATTGCCCACCCCAAGTTAAAAGTAAATATTCATGCTTATATGTAAAGTCCTTCTAGGAATACATGTACAAGGACTTAGTGGTAGATCAAATTTGTTAGGTTGATCTGAGCTTTAAATGTTTATCATTTTGTAAATGAATGAATAGAAGAAAAGGTCAAAGCTGTTAGGTTGATCTATCTCTTGAATTGTAATAGATAGGCTTCAACAGAATCGTAGTCTATCGAGCTGATCAAAAGATTGAGAAGCCAAGGCAGAATCGTAGAGCATCGAAAATTGCAAGTGTGTCTACTTTTGAGGGCCTCTCCCGGAATCATAGAGTGGTCCAAACGCATGCTGAGCCAACTCAAAGATCAGTAGTGTGTTCTCGGAAGCGTAGAGTCTGAAAATCAAGCAAGCAAAGATCGTAGTCTACCAGTGCTTAAGAGAAATCGTAGTAGTTCTCTTCTATCAGTACCAGATCAAGCACCAATGTGGCAAGACACCACGATCATGGTCGTAGAGCATCATCTGTCTGTATCAGAAGCATCGAGCCTTGTCCATTTGTTTAAAGAATAAATCACAACAAATGTGGAATGTATTATAAACGTTGAAATCCTCGAGAATCTCAATGACACAACACTCATCCTTAGTATATAACAAAGAGATGTATTGAAGAAGCTAAGGAAAGTACTATGGGTCAGCAGAAAACACATTTTCAGGTGTTAGGTGAGATAGCAGTCTGCTGTGTGAGTGGGGTCAGACGGCTAAACAGAAGATTTGTAGAAATCAGTGCTCAGAAATGTCAAATACAATTAATGCTTCAACGGATGTCTTCCAACGGATGCATTTCAAAGGCACCTTATATACAAAATAGAAACAGATGCAAGGATCATTCAAGTACACAACGAAACGCTGAAGAACACTCAACGCTCAACTCTACGATCTGAAAAGAAAGCTTGCTCAGCTACTCAGTTCTTTCGAACACAAGCTTAACGACAACTGAGTAGCACCATTCAAGAACTCAACTATCATTAAGTAAAGTAAGAAGTTCCAAGTCAGTTGAACTTAAAGAGTTTTGAGTGAACTAAGAACTGCCATGTCAGTTGGACTTGAAGAGTTTTAAAAGTGAACTAAGAAGTTCCAAGACTGTTGGTTTTGAAGGAATCTGTGAGATTCAAAGATTGTAAAGATATCCTTAGTGAATTTTCTACGCAAGGAGTTGAAGAGTGGACTAGGAGCCTTGAGTGTTCTGAACCACTTAAAAATATTGTGTCTCTTATATTCTTGCCATAAATGTTATATCTGCCATAACTGCTTATCTCCTATTAACTCGTTTTATCTTTAAAGAGAAAACAAACAAATCTCAAATTCCGCTGTGATTAAATCATTATCAAATCTGACAAGATTTTGTAAAAGAAATTTTAAAATATCTATTCAACCCTCCTCCCCCCCATAGATAACTATTGTGCCTCTGCGAACTAACAAAAATGGTTGAAGGACTTCCTCAAATTAATTAAACAAATCAGATTTGTGAAGAATGTCAACTTGGAAAACAACATATATAAAGAACCGTTTCCTCAAAAATATCCATGGAGATAAAAAAGGCTGTTGGAATTAGTTCATTCAGATTTATGTGGACTAATGTCGGTTACTTCTCATGGAGGTAACAAATATTTTATTACCTTCGTTGATGATTTCTCGAGGAAAGTTTGGGTTTATATTTTCTCAAAGAAAAATCTGAATCATTTCAAGCCTTTAAGGAATTCAAAGCTGAAGCTGAAAAAATTTCTGGTTGTCAAATTAAAATAATAAGAATCGACAGAGGACAGTGAATATCTTCCAATTGAGAAATATTACAAAAATGATGGAATTAGGCATGAATAGACAATAAGGCATACACCACAATAAAATGGTGTTAGTGAAAGAAAAAATTGAACCATCATGGAAATGGCAAGATGCATGCTAAAAATGAAAATGCTAGAAAAAGAGTTTTGAGTAGAAACTATATCTTGTGTTGTTTATTTGATTAACAGGTCTCCTACAAAAAGTCTGAACAATTGCACACCTCATGAAGCATGGTTTGGGTTGAAGCCAAAAGTTAGTAACCTGAGGACTTTTGGATGTGTTACTTATGCATATATTCCAGATGCATTGAGGAACAAATTGGATGATAAAGCAGAAAAGTGTATTTTTATCAGCTACAGTGAAAGAAGTAAAGCTTACAAACTTTACAATCCAGTGACACAGAAGATCAGTGATTAGTCGAGATGTCCGATTTAATAAAAATTCTTCATTTAATTTAGGAGTTTTTTTTCCTAAAAATTGGCCAAGTTTTTATGATACCAATTATGATTCTCAAGATGAAAGTGAGCCTATTTCTCTAAGATACTCTTCTCGTGGAAACTCCCCTCAAAGCACTCCTCAAAGAAGAACAAAAAGCTTAAGAGAAATTGTAAGAACTAGGATCACACACACGCACACGACAATAGAGAATTAACACAGAGATTTACGTGGTTTCTCAATTTGGGTACTCCACAGGCGGCTTGTTGTTTTATTGATGATTTCTTGTTACATAGCGTTTTACAATAGATAATATTTATACCCACTAATCATATTCCAACTCTACTTCATATTATGTCTTAAATATCCATTATGTCCTTCCAAAAAACAAACCATTAAACTTCAGTCCGCTGACCGGCGTGGCCCGCGCCACTTCCAAGTTGTCATTGGCGCACCTCGCGCCACATGTGCAGTGTACACCTGTGTAAACTATCCCAATAAGCATGTTGAACCACCTCCTTACCTAAAAGGTTAATCTATTAGGTTGAGGCTCTACCATACTTATTAACTCATCTACACTCTTGAACTTATCCAATATGGGATTCATGTGAAATATCCCAACAATCTCCGCCTTTCACTTGAATCCTTCAAGAGCTCTGCTCGACTCTAATACTACTCCACCACGCTAGAGGCAAACGTGTATGAACAACTTTCCCAGAGCCATCATAAGCTCGATCCACCCGATTCAAATCATACTTCACATTTGAGTCCTTTCAAGAGCTTTACTCGACTCTAATACTACTCCATCACGCCCGAGGCAAACATGTATGAGCAACTTTCCCAGAGTCATCCTGAGTCCGGCCCGCCCAACTCAAATCATCTCGTGCTCCACCTGATTCAACTCTATTTGCTCCACCACGAGGCCTGCGAATTCACCCTTTCACTCCCCTCCCACCCTGGAGTTGATACTTAGACTCTATTTGCTCCACCACGAGTCCTGCGAATTCACCCTCGCACTGCCATCGCACCCTAGGAGGCCCATCGAATCATGAGATTTGATACCATTTGTAGCGGAATTGTATGATCCATCCCACATCAATATTTATCACAAATGCAGCGCACACCTGTGTAGACTGGCCCAATAAGCATGCTGGACCACCTCCTTACCTAAAAGGTTAGCCTATTAAGTTGAGGCTCTACCATACTTATTAACCCATTTACACTCTTGAATTTATCCAATGTGGGATTCATGTGAAATATCCCAACAGAAATTTATAAGTCAAGCTGAGTAAATTGATCCAAATAATACTCTATTTTTTACTTTCTTTGCAGGAGAAGATCTAATTTCTTATAATGAAGCATCATAAGAAGAAAAGTGGAAACAAGCCATGAAAGAAGAAATGAAAGCCATAGAGAAGAATGAAACATGGGAGCTTACAAATCTGCCCCCAAAAAAGATCTCTATTGGCGTAAAATGGGTGTATAAAACAAAAATGAATTCAGATGGCTCCATCAATAAAAAAAGGGCAAGACTAATAGCAAAGGGGTATAAGCAAAAGTAAGGAGAAGACTTCACTTGAAGTATTTGCTCCAGTTCTAGACTTGACATTGTTTGTTTGTTTATCTTACTTGCAGCTCAAAATAATTAGAGCATATTTCAAATGGATGCGAAATCTGCGTTTTTGAATGGTTTTTTTGGAAGAAGAAGTTTATGTTGAGCAACCACCTAGATTTGTGAAGAAGGGAGAAGAAAATAAAGTTTACAAATTGAAGAAGGCACTTTATGAATTGAAACAGTCACCAAGGGCTTGGTATAGCTGAATCAATTCATACTTTGAACAAAATGGTTTTTGGAAATGTTCGTACGAGCCCACTCTCTTCATCAAAGGCAAATCACAACAAAGCTTCATAGTTGTAAGTCTTTATGTTGATGATCTCATTTTTACAGGAAATAATTTGAAAATGCTTAAAAGATTTTAAAGCCTACATGATGAAAGAATTTGAAATGACATATTTGGGTAAGGTACATCACTTTCTTGGCATTGAAGTTCATCATACCAAGAAAGGGATTTGCATTTCACAAGAAAGTTATGCAAAAGAATTTTTTTTTAAAATCAGAATGGAGAATGCAAATCCTGTATCAACTCCATGCATCACAAGGTTAAAATTAAGTAAGGAAGGTGAATGCAAGCTTGTCAATTCTACTATGTTTTGAAGTTTGGTTAGAAATTTGATGTACTTGACTACAACTAGACCAGATATCATATTTGCAAGTAAGTTTACTAAGCAGGCTCATGGAGAAACCATACTCTAATTATTAGTAGACTGCAAAAAGAATTATGCGATATGTCAAAGGAACCGTTGATTATGGTATTTTTTTTATCAAGCTAGTATTCTGATTAATATTGTCGGATATACTGACAGTGACTTAGCAGGAAGCATTGATGATAGTAAAAGCACTTCAGGCTATTTTTTAGCCTTGGAAGTTGCCCAATTTCATGGTGTTCGAAGAAACAATCTGTTTTTACTCTTTCTACAACAGAATCTAAATATATCGCTACTTCTTTAGCATGATGTCAAATTGTTTGGCTCTAAGGAATTTTGGAATGTTTGAAGCATAAGCACATCATTCCAACAACACTATTTTGTGATAATAGTTCAACCATTTCAGTAATAAAGGATCCAGTACTTCATGGAAGAACAAAACATATTCGTATTCGATTTCATTTCTTAAGAGAGTTGGTAAAAGAAGGCATTATTCAAGTGGAGTATTGTAAGATAGAAGATCAATTAGGAAAAAGCAAAACCAAATTCTAGGCATATTCGTATTCGATTTCATTTCTTAAGAGAGTTGGTAAAAGAAGGCATTATTCTAGGCATTGTTGGGAAGCTAAACCAAATTCTTGGTTGTCTACATTCATAAATTAATTTGTTTATCAATGGTTATTAGAAATCTCTTGAGTTTTATTCTTCTTAACTAAGTATTCTAGAATCCTCTTATAATCCTATAAATACTAATGGTTGTAATCACTTTAATATGTGAGAAATAGTAAGAACAAAAGTTCAGATTATATAAATCATTTTTTCTCCTTCTTTGAGATAACATTTTATAGCAGTTTGTATGCAGTGCATAACATTGTTCTGACAAGCAGCTATAAACTGTTCAAAAAAAAAATTAAATAACCATGCATGTATGAAAATTTGGTAAGGTATTTCTCTCAAACACAGGTGGCGGAACCAGAACATTTTTAGAAGAAAGTCAAAATACATCAGTAAAAAAAATTATTTATTGACGCTTGGAGTGCTTCTTTCAAATTTATTTTGTTCAATTATAATATTTCACAACATCTTATTTCAACCCTTGTCAACCTTTGAGTTGTGAGTCTAATGACTTTAAATACATATATATATATATATATATATATATATATTAATTTTTTTCCGAACTATAGGACTATTAATCAAACTTTGAATTTTTAGTTAACTAATTAGCTACTTTTATGGATAAATTAAAAATTATAATATTATATATTCAAAATCTTATATTGTGGTTCTGATCATCTTTCTTGGAGACAACTGAGAAGAGTCACTCAAAGCAAAAAAATGAATTAAGTTATTCTCATTTACAAAAAATTAATACCAAGGTATGATTAAATCAATAAGACAAATGACTGCAATATTAATTAATTAATTATCACTTATTTAACATTTTTTTATCTTATAGTAATATTGTTAATTTATTATAGGTGGAAGGACATGAGGAAGTAAATGAATTAATACCATCTCATAAAAAAGATCAAATTTAACTAATATTAGCATGCTTTATATGACCCCTCTAGTTCCGCCGGTGCTCAAACATCGATCGTATTTGTTGTTATGATTTCCAAATTGCTTTTTTTTCTCGGGTCTGTGATTGTTTGTTGTTACTAGCTAGCTTTGTGGACTCTCCTGCCTCTTAACCAGTTAAGGGTGACTGATAAGTGATGTCAACTATTGTCCAAGTGATCGATCATGGTGTATTAAGAATGCGAACCAACCACTGATATGGCCATGTGGTGGCGTACGTATCAGTGGTAACTACTGATATGATACATGGAAACCAACTTCAATATGTATGGTGTGGTTTCTCATCTACTATTAGTTGTGAGATATTAATGTGAGCATGTGGTTGGTATTTAGTGTAAGTAAGTATTTGGTAAGAGATGTTGAGAAACAGATGGAATATGAATGAGAAATTGATGACTAGCTTTATGAAGGCTTAATGGACATCAATGATGGAATTAATTCCATTTACTGATGATTAATTCCTTGCTGGATATATGGTTGTTTCGGACTCAACTCTTTATATAATATTATCCTTCACCTAGAAAGGAAAGGGGAAATAGTGGGAAAAATATTTTAGGCCTTCTTCTTTGTTCTTCCTTCCTGCTCGATGATAATCTTCCTACACACGGTCGAGTTTGCTTCAGAGCATTGTTGTATCCTGGGAGATAATTTGTCCTGCCATGGCCAAATATTATCTTAAGGAAACTGTTCTTACATTCCTCAAAGCTACAATCTTCTAGTCTATTCAACGTCCATTGTATTAAGGTTAAAATATATTTTTTGTGTTTTACTTTAATATCAATATAGGATTATTTTCCGTATTTTATTGTATTTTTGCTTCTGCAAAAAGATTATTACTAACGTGGCTAGCAATCTTAAGACAATATTTTTTTTGGTTTTTTTTAATCTTTTATTAAGTTGCAGATTATACCTTCACTTTGAAATACCTTGACTTGGTTTTCTTATTTGGACTGTTCTTGGTCAATACTCACTTGGACCGTTCTAGGATAATTAAATAATAATTTGTTTCCTATTCAAAATAGTTTGTTGTTTGTTTGTTTTTTTAAGACTAATTTAGTATGTTTGTATTTTCAGAATGAATATTCCTGAGAAGTGAAATTGTTCTAACTGGTCCACAGAATAATCCAGGTTCTGGTTCATAGAATGGCACCTATGGAAAGAACGTATCTGGTTCACAGAATATTGGTTCTGGTCCTATATACGGGTCTGGTTTCCAGATTGCGGCTCTTCGCCAAACCATACCTAGCCAATCACAGCGAAAAAGCCAGAAAAATTCACTGGTGTGAATTTTAAGACTTGGCAACAGAAGATGATGTTTTACCTTACTATGCTGAATTTGGCTAATTGATTGAAGGATGGTCCTCATGTTATCAGAGATGATGAGGTGGATAATGCCACCGCCTACAATGCAATTAAGGCATGGAAACAATCTGATTTCCTTTGCCGTAATTACATTTTGAACGGTCTAACTGATGTACTTTATAGTGTATACAATATTAAGACAACGACAAAAGAACTTTGGGAATCCTTCGACTTGAAATACAGATCAGAGGATGCTGGCGCTAAGAAATTTTTAGTGAGCTAATTCCTGAATTTCCAAATGGTTGATTCCAAAACTGTTGTGAATCAAGTTCAAGAACTCCAACTGATTATCCATGGGATTCATGTTGAACGTATGGTAATTAGTGAATCTTTTCAAGTGGCTTGTATTATTGAAAAGTTACCACCTGGTTGGAAAGACTTCAAAAATTACCTTAAGTATAAACGAAAGGAGGTGACAGTTGAAGAGCTAATTGTTAGACTTCGTATTGAGGAAGACAACAAAGGCTCGGAGAAGAAATTCTCCAACGTTGCCCGCCAGTCTGAGGCTAGGGTAAATGTGGTGGAGGTCAATAAAGACTCCAAGAAAGGCAAAAAAAACCTCAATCTAGGTCCAAATTGGGTCCTAAGGGTGGCATTTCCAAGAAACCAAAATTCAATGGAAAATGCTACAATTGCAACAAGGCGGGGCACAAGTCCTTTGAATGTAAGCTGCCTAGAAAGTTGAAGCCTAATGAAGCACATGTTGTGGAAGAAATTGCTAGAGATGTGTCTGACATCAACTTATGTGTTGTGATTTCTGAAGTCAACCTCGTTGACTCAAATCCAAGGGAATGGTGGTTGGATACCGCTGCCACAAGTCATGTCTGTTGTGACAAAGATTCTTTTGTTGAACTGGTTCCCAGTAAGAATGGGGAGAATCTCTACATGGGCAATGCTGCAACTTCCAAGATCAAGGGAAGTGGTACTGTAATTCTGAAGATGACTTCGGGAAAAGAAGTGAGTCTGAAGAATGTTCTGTATGTTCCTAAAATTAGGAAGAATCTTGTATCTGGTAGCCTTCTAAGCACTTATGGCTTTAGGATGGTATTTGAATTGGACAAGTTTGTTTTGTCAAAAGGGGGAATGTATGTGGGAAAGGGGTATGTTTTTAATGGCATGTGGAAAATTAATGCCATCTCTAGTAAGTCCAATGCAATGATTAATAATAAGAATAAAACTTCTTCTGCTTATATCATTGAGTCGCTTAATTTATGGCATGGTAGACTTGGACATGTAAATTATGATACCCTACATAAGTTAATTAATTTACAACATATTCCAATATTCCAAATTGATCGTAAACATAAATGTGAAATTTGTGTTGAATTAAAATTAACAAGATCTTCATTTCATACAGTTGAAAGAAATATATAACCACTTGATCTGATACGTGATGTATGCGATTTAAAATTTATACAAACAATGGGGGGTAATAAATTTTTTATCACTTTCATTGATGATAGTACAAAATATTGCTATGTATACTTGCTTAAAATCAAAGATGAAGCTTTAGAGAAATTTGTTTTTTATAAGCAGGAAGTTGAAAACCATCTTAATAAGAAAATTAAGGTGGTAAGGAGTGAACCATTTGGTAAGTTCTGCTCCCAACACGGCATTATTCATGAGGTTACACCACCTTACTCCCATCAATCTAATGGGGTAGCGGAATGCAAGAATCGTAATCTGAAAAAGATGATGAATGCAATGCTAAATAGTTCTGGGTTGCCACAAAACATGTGGGTGGAAGCTGTCTTATCAGCTAATTACCTTTTAAATAAGGTGTCTCGTAAGAAATTAGACAAGACACCACATGAGTTATAGAAAGGAAGGAAATCCTTCCTATAACTACTTAAAAGTGTGGGGGTGTCTTGCAAAAGTTTTTGCTCCGTTGCCAAAGAAAATGAAAATAGGTCCAAAGACGGTGGATTGTATTTTCATTGGTTATGCGATTCACAGTAATGCATATCGGTTTCTTATTCATGATTCTAAGAATCCTCATATACACAAGAACACATTCATGGAATCAAAGAATGCTTCATTCTTTGAACACATTTTTTATGTAAACATGAAGAGATTGCATCGGGTTCTAAACGATCTCTAGAGACTGTTAATGAAGACAGTCAAGACATTTAACATGAAGTTGAAGTAGAAGAAAATGAAGAGGTAGAGCCTAGAAGAAGTAAAAGGGCAAGGGTTGAAAAATCTTTTGGACCTAGACTTTATAACCTATATGCTAGAGGTTGAATCTTAGAATTACAGTCAAGCTATAAATTCAACAGATAGTCCTTTATGGAAAGAGGCTATAAGAAGTGAAATTGATTCCATCATGCAAAATCATACCTGGGAATTAGTGGAGCTTCCTCTGGGAACGAAACCACTAAGTTCTAAATGGATTTTCACACGAAAAATGAAAGCAGATGGAACAATTGATAAGTACAAGGCCAGATTGGTTATAAAAGGATATAGATAAAAGGAAGGCCTTGATTACTTTCATATGTATTCTCTAGTGTCGAGAATAACCTCGATTAGGATGATACTTGTTATTGTAGCTTTACAGAATCTCAAAGTACATCAAATGGACGTTAAGACAGCCTTTCTGAATGGAGATCTTGATGAAGAGATCTACATGGAACAACTTGAAGGTTGTATAGTTCCAGGTCAGGAAAGAAAAGTTTGTAAATTGGTGAAGTCCTTATATGGACTAAAGCAAGCACCAAAATAATGGCATAAGAAATTTGATGATGTCATGATGGCTATAATATAAACGAATATGACAAATGTATTTATGTCAAAATCACAAACAAAGGATATGTTATTCTGTGTTTATATGTTGACGACATACTTATTGTGGGTAGTAATGAAAATATGGTGAAGAATACTAAGGACATGTTAAACTCTAAGTTTGATATGAAAGATATGGGACTGGCTGATGTGATTTTTGGAATCCAAATCAAACGTTCACCTAACGGTTTCATTTTAACCCAGTCACATTACATGGACAAGATACTTGGGAAGTTTAGCAAGGATGATTATAGTGAAGCTAGAAGTCCTCTAGACATCAGCCAACATCTTTGTAAAAACAAAGGTAAAAGCGTTGAACAAGTAGAATACACAAGGGTTATAGGCAGTCTGATGTATCTCATGACTTGTACAAGACTTGATATTGCTTTTAATGTAAATAGTTTAAGCAAATACACGAGTATTCCAGGGGATAACCACTGGAAAGCTATTGTTAGGATACTTCGGTATCTAAGATACACTCGTAATTATGGACTGCACTATACGAGAGAACCTGCAGTATTAAAAGGATTCTCTGATGCTAGTTGGATTTCTGATATAAAAAACTCCAAAGGTACAAGTGGATACATGTTCACTCTGGGAGGAGGAGCAGTGTCCTGGAAATCCTCAAGGCAAACGATCATAACCAGATCCACGATGCAGTCTGATTTTGTAGCTCTGGATAAAACCGGAGAAGAAGTCGAATGGGTACAAAACTTCTTGGAGGATATTCCTGAATGGCCTAAGCCTGTGCACATAATTTGTTTACACTGTGATAATCAAGCATCGATTAAAAGAGCACAGAACGTGATGTATAACGGTAAGTCGAGATACATGCGTCGTTGTCACAATACCGTTAGGCAACTGATCACAATGGGGGTTATCTCTGTTGATTATGTAAAATCAAAGGATAACATTGCGGATCTGCTAACCAAAGGTTTAAACCGAGATCAAGTTGAAACTGACATCAAGAAGAATGTGATTGATGGCCATAAGTATTTAAAGGTTCTATATGAAGGAAAACCCAACTTTGTTGATTAGAGATCCCATAATCTAGGTTCAATGGACAACCTAATTGCATAGAAAATGTATTACATTATAGGGGGTCTAACCCTTATCTATAAACAGTGATATGAAATCAGATAAGGTTAAGCTATGCTTTTAATGATTCTTGTGTGTCAGTAATCTGAACAAAAAATAAAATCACCTGTGTGAGAATGAAGTGGGGTCGCTTCAAGGAAAACTAATTAGTTTTAGTTCTCTTAAATTCTTGCAGAACCAGGAGATGTTCACGACCATAATGAACATAACCATGAGAACCTAAAACCGTGTTATGTTGGTATTTGTGTGAGGTATATCATCGTTTACACAAATGGAAAAATAGTTGAAGGACATCACGTCTACTAGTCAGCCAGTAAAGTAAATATTCTTCACAAGGGAAGGTTCAAGGGTTGATGTCTACCTATCCTATGCTAATATCAACTGTAAAGGGTTATCACCACATCGAATTCCTTTGTTTTCAATTTTCATTCATGTGGGGGATTGTTGAGAAACGGATGGAATATGAATGAGAAATTGATGGCTAGCTTTATGAAGGCTTAATGAACATCAATGATGGAATTAATTCCATTTACTGATGATTAATTCCTTGTTGGATATATGGCCGTTTCGGACTCAACTTTTTATATAATATTATCCTTCTCCCAGAAAAGAAAGGGGAAATAGTGGGGAAAAAATAGTTTAGGCCTTCTTCTTTGTTCTTCCTTCCTGCTCGGTGATAATCTTCCTACACACAGTCGAGTTTGCTTCAGAGCACTGTTGTATCCTAGGAGACAAGTTATCCTGCCACGACCAAATATTGTCTTAAGGAAACTGTTCTTACAGTCCTCAAAGCTATAATCTTCTAGTTTGTTCAACATCCATTTTATTAAGATTAAAATATATTTTTTTTGTTTAACTTTAATATCAATATAGGATTCTTTTTCTTATTTTATTGTATTTTTGCTTTTGCAAAAAAATTATTACTAATGTGGCTAACAAGAGACTGACTGAATAATATACTCCCTCTGTCCCAGGATAAAAGTCCTTATTACTATTTTGGGTTGTCCCATGTTAAATGTCTACTTTCTTTTAATAACCAAACTTTTACACATTTTTTCCTATTATGCCCGTAGCATTAAATATCTCATACTTTTCTTATTATAATTCTCTCTCCATATTTAATGACATTATTATGGATAATTTTGTCATTTTATTCCTCTTCTTAATATGCGTGAAAAGTCCACTAGGACTTTATCCTGGGACGGAGGGAGTATATGTTTAGCTAACTTCTTGTAGAGATAAATTTAGATCTTTGATGATTCCAGCCTGAGTAGGTGACCATGATTTGGTCACAGAGTTTGTTAGTAATTTGACAATTCTTTTTCTTGTACTCATGAGATATTTAGAGCTAGTAATTAATGAACATGAATAGGAAGTTAATTGAAACAGATCGATCACCTTACGCAGGATCCAAATGCATAACCACCACAAATTCATGCATAATTAGTCTTCTTTTCCGCTACAAGTCACCTGGATAATGAAAAATTATATGTTTACTTGGTGGATAATGAAAAAAATAAAACGAGTAATACTTTTTAGATTATATTAATTAAAATTAAAAGAATTTATATCAATTTTGAGTTTAAAATATTTAAAGTTTACTTTAAAAAGTCAAGAATGATCAAATAACATACCACTCTATTCCAAAATTAGACATACAATTTAACTTTTAAGATCAAACGACGACATATTAATTCAAAAGTCATGTTATATATTGCAATAAATTTATGCCGAATTAAAATTGTGAAACTAATTATCAATACATGGGATTGATGGAGTTATAATAGAATAGGTCTATTTATTACATCTCTCTAAAAAAAGGTACTACTAATACTAATCAATGTTAACATTTCACAATATTTATCATTTTTCTTAATTCAAAGCTTACAAGATGCCTTCCATACAACTTGATACTGTAGGGGTGAGCATGGTGCGGTTTGAAAAATTCAAAACCACACCCGAAACCGCTTGTGATTGGTGCGGTGCTGTTTTAAAGTGTGCAGTCCGATTTTAATTGGTGCGATTTCGATCCCAAAACCAATTGAACCAACAAAAAATTCTAAGCCTTCAATAAAAGTTAATCTGACAGTCCATATTTAAAGCAAAATTTTTTAAAATAAAATAAAATATATTATATACATATATAAGTTCACGGGTTATCACCCCCGTGAACCATCATCCATTCCATTATATCACCTTTTATATATATAATACATATATATTATAATATACATATATATACATATATCTAATAATTAAACAACATGCAATCCACCCGTAAATCAAACATTTGAGATTATCTGTCATCCCAATTTCCATACATGGGCCCCACATGTGGCCCCCACATGTGGGCCCACCTTTATTATATTAAATAACTTTCTAAATGCAAGTATTTTTAATGCAATAAGATCGACAGGTAATGTGTGGGTACCAACTTGAACCAAACAAGACTTATAAACCGTGGATGTAATGAAGGTTTCTCCCAACGGAGTTTCCACAGATAAGTCAAAGTTTAATTTCTCCAGAGTCAAATTTAATCGTTGAGTGCAAGTAGGAGAAATAAAAGAATGGGTAGAACCGGTATCAAATAAAGTGTAGACTTCGCTAGAGTTTATGATAAGATTACCTGTGATGACCTCATTTGAGTTCCTTGCTTTCTAGGAGGTCACAACAAATGCTCTCCCTTGCACTACCGGCTTTGACTTTTCTGGGACAGCCTTTGGTGCCTCCATCCTAGCTGAATTTGTCTTCGGTGAACGACAAAATCGGGCTAAGTGACCTTCTCTTCCACAATTATAACATGCTTTGGACGGCATCGCGCAATCTGGACTGATGTGTCCCTCCCCTCTGCATTTGAAGCATATGATAGGTGGTCTTTCTCCTTCCTTAATAACGGGTGCTGGTGCTGACGTCTTTCCATCATTGTTGAATCTCCTCTTCTTGAAATGTCTATTCTTATTGTTTTAGCCCTGATTACCACCGAAGTGGTTACCATTTCTGGCATGTTGATTCCCTCCACGCTTTTTATCACCGCTTCGATGACTGCTCTCAGTGGTATTATCATTTTGCCGACTGCTCTCTTTTGGTTGCGTTGACTCGTTATCGCGCTCCACCAACTGAGCCCTATTTACAACATCTGAATACAAACACAGTTTATGAGAAATAAGATGTTGACGTATCTCCGGCTTCAAACCTCTTAAAAACATTCGCGCCATTCTCTCTTCATTGTCCACCAAGTGGGACGCAAACCGATATAACTCCGCAAATTTTGCCTCGTATTGCGACACGGTCATATTGTTTTGCTCCAATTTGATAAACTCCACCTCCTCCATGTGACGAATACTTTCGGGAAAGTATTTGTCGTTGAACAGCTCTTGGAACTTCTCTCAAGACATCTTTAGTACGGCAGGTTGAGTATGTTTTACGGATTCTCACCAGTAATCTGCCTCTCCGCGCAACATAAAGGCGGCAAAGGGAACCTTTTGCTCCTCGGAACTTCCCAAGACATCAAGTATCTTGGTGATCTGCTTTATCCATGCTTCCGCCATAAGTGGTTTTGGCTCTCCCTTAAACTCCGGTGGTCCCAGCTCCTTGAACTGTTTAGCGGTGACCGCCCGAGAGTTTCCAGTGTTTCCACCTACATTTTGGACAGGAGCCGCTCTCGCCTGCTGTTGCATGAATTACATAAAGCCTCTGAACAATCCATCATTTATCATTTGGTCAGTGTTGTTGTTTGCATGAGGATTATCGCCTTCCTGATGCACATTCTCCTGATTATTGATATGTGGAGACTCAATGGTCTCTTGTGCTCCATTGCTATTCTCAACATTTTCGGATGTCATTTTCAGATACTGCCATAAAACAAAGGTTAATTGACATGTAACATAATATCTCTAAACTCTGACCAACCAATTTAAATACAAAATAAATTTAAGTAGGTCATACTAGCGAAAGAATTCCCCGTCTCTCCCCTCCTAATTCTAGTCTCACATCTTAGCCAGGGATCATATCCCTAAGCTTTGATACCAACTGTGACGCCCTCAAAATTAGGTAAACATCACCCATCTTGGGTCGCCAGATACATGGTACATAATTCAAATACAACTTACTAATACAACTGTCGTGTACAATACGACAAAACATAAACTGTGAGTTTGAATACAAATATTATCTACTAGAGATTATACAAACTCAAAAGGAGTCCTCATTACAATTATTATCACACTATTTCACAGAATAGTGAGGACTACTAATGCTATCCTCTGGACCATCACTCCATTCCCCAACTCGTCCCAGCTATATTCTCATTTCCTGAAGAAACAGTGAAAGGAAGGGTGAGCTCAACTAGCCCAGTAAGAAATATTATGACTAAGATAATGCAGAATAAATTATCATTAGTCTCCAACAATGTTAAACTGATAAAATATAATAGACATCAAGTTTAACTGCAGCGAACAAGCAATCCATTAAAAGAGTCAAGTAGAAAATAAAATCTACTATCTTTTATGATTAAAAAGGTTTATCATCACTGTTATCGCTGAGACTCAGCTTAATAAATATTCCACATCATCGAATCACCCCTGCACTACGGCCAAGGATATTCTTTAGTATCACGACCACAATTATCCATGCACTACGGGCCAAGAATATTTGTGTATTCATTAATGGTCATGATCATGCCAACAACTGTCCATCAATGCACTACGGGCCAATGAGAACTTTTACCACATCATTTGTAACATTACGGTCATGATTACACCGAATAATCTCTGGTCATAATCATACCAAGTCCATCTATGCACTATAGGCCACAGATGACTTTCAACAAAATATAAACATGAGGATGATGACAATGATATAAGAATTCAATAAAACAAGTTCAAGAATTATTTTATCCAAGAATTATTAACGTCCAAATTGTCAACATGATACTGTTTTGTAGAGTAAAATTCAAGAATGATCAGAAGAATATTTCCATGAAAAGATACTGAATGAAGCGCAAATATCAAAGATATTCTACTAATTTCATGGAGTATAGAAGTCAAAACTTTAACCAACTGAGTATAATAAAGAATGGAATAACAAAAGAAATCACCATGCATGCGGTACTTCACATAGACAGGTTATTCCAACAGAATAATAATAACGGAACTAGGTTAGGCAAAATTTGCACCAACAGGATGTTCCAACAGAATAATAAAGACGGAACCAGGTCCGGTGTAAAACACACAGACATGATGTTCTAACGGAATAATAATAAGACGGAACCAGGTCTGGTGTAAAACACACAGACAGGATGTTCCAATGGAATAATAATAAAGACGAAACCAGGTCCGGTGTAAAACACACAGACAGGATGTTCCAACAGAATAATAGAAGAATGTCACCAAGTATAGGGTAGGCCGCGTATACAGGTTATTCCAACAGAATAATAAGAAATGGAATAACAACAGTTCTCTTCATGAATAAGAAAGAATAACACCCCTTACCGTAAAAGAACTGAATATAAGAGTAGTTAAGTAGCAGAAATATTTTCTTCTTTCTCTCTATAATTTTCTCTCTCTAGAGTTTCAGTGAATTCGTAAGAAAATAATGAAGGAATGAGCTTCTATTTATAGAAAAATGGACTGCATAGTAACTAACTCATGAACGGTCCAGATTGATTTACTTTAATCTGACGGTACATATTTAAAGCAAAATCTTTTAAAATAAAATAAAATATATATTATATATATTATATATATATATATATATATAAGTTTACGGGTTATCACCCCCGTGAACCATCATCCATTCCATTATATCACCTTATATATATATATAATACATATATATTATAATATACATATATAATATACATATATCTAATAATTAAACAACATGCAATCCACCCGTAAATCAAACCTTTGAGATTCTCTGCCATCCCAATTTCCACACATGGGCCCCGCATGTGGCCCCCTCATGTGGGCCCACCTTTATTATATTAAATAACTTTCTAATGATTATTTTGAAAAATGGGTAAATGGGGATCCATAAAATAAGCAAAAATGAGTGACTTCTCACGTAAGCATCAATAATCAATACCGTGTGCTACTATACAACCACGCGTATTACTGTACTTTTAACACCAGGTGTTTCAACAGTTAACGGTAAAACTTCCGTCGTTATTTTCATAAAGTATTTTTGTCGTTTTCTCAATCCGACAATAATTTCGTTGTGGGATCCACCAATGATTGTGTCGTTGTACGAATATTTTTTGTTAAAACGAATATTCCTCGACCAATCGAATATTATATAACAACTTGCGTACTTTGTAAAATTTATAAATATTATCCACAACTGTAACATTATATCAATTTCACTCCATAATTTTCAAAAATAATATTTATAGAAAATTCATCTTTATTCAAAAAGTTGGGGTTTTACAATCTCCCCTTCTTATGAAATTTCGCCCTTGAAATTAGGGTACGTACCTTGTATGTCGAAGAGGTAAGGATACCTTGATTTCATTTCAGATTCTAACTCCCAAGTCATTTCCTCAACATCGTGGTTTCTCCACAAAACTTTGACTTGAGGTATAACTTTGGTGCGTAGAATATGTTCTTTCTTATCCAAGATTTGAACAGGAGCCTCTTCTTACATCAAATCTTTCGCTATTTTGTCCGGTTCCAACTCAATAATGTGGTTCGGGTCTTCCACATATTTACGTAACATGGATATGTGAAAAACGTTATGAACACGAGACATACTTGGCGGTAAAGCCAGTCTATAGGCCACAGTTCCTACTCGATCAAGGATTAAAAATGGGCCGATGAATCGAGGATTGAGCTTTTCTCTCTTTCCAAATCTTGTAACTCCTTTCCATGGAGCAACACATAACAACACATGATCTCCTATATCAAATTCCACGTCATTTTGATGAAGATCAGCATAACTCTTTTGTCGATCTTGTGAGATTTTTATATGTTGCCGGATCGTTTGAATCTTTTTCGTAGTCATACGTACGAACTATGGTCCCAACAACGTTGCTTCACTCACCTCATCCCAGCATACTAGAGAACTACACTTTCTTCCATACAACGCTTCGAATGGAGCCATGCCAATACTTGCTTGATAACTATTGTTGTAAGAAAACTCCACCAATGGTAAGAACTTGTCCCAACTTCCCTTGAAATCAAGGACACAGAGTCTTAATAGATCTTCAAGAGTTTGAATAGTCCTCTCCGACAGTCCGTCCGTCTGAGGATGATATGCCGAGCTAAATAGTAAATTTGTGCCCATAGCTTTTTGGAAACTAACCCAAAATCGCGAAGTGAATCTTGGGTCTCGATCAGAAACTATGGATACTGGCATACCATGCAATCTTACAACCTTGTTTATGTACATACGAGCAAGACGTTCAAGTGTATAAGTTTCTTGTATCGGTAAGAAATGAACAGACTTGGTTAATCTATCAACAATTACCCAAATCACATATATGCCTTGAGAAACTTTGGGAAGACCAGTAACGAAATCCATGGTAATGTGTTCCCACTTCCATTCTGGAATTTCAAGTGGTTGCAATGGACCTTTTGGTACTTGATGCTCTGCCTTGACTCGTTGACACGTTAGACACCTTGAGATAAACAGCGTTATCTCTCTCTTCATATTGCCCCACCAAAATGTATGTCAATGATCATGATACATTTTGGTATTCCCAGGATGGATTGCAAACGGTGTGTTGTGCGCCTCCATCATGATTTTATACTTTAAATCAGGGTCGTTAGGAACATAAAGTCTGGATTTGACTCGAAGTATTCCTTCTTCATCGATTCTTGCTTCCGACATCGCACCTTCTTGCACTTTCTTCCTCATACGCATCAGCTCCGGATCTGTAATTTGAGCAGCTTTAATTTTATCAATTAAAGTCGGTTCTACTCGTATATTTGCCATCATCACATGGGTCCCTGGAGTCTTTATCTCTATCTCCATCCTTTGCAAGTCATACAAAATGGGCCTTTGTGTTGACAATATTGCACTCGTAACCGCATATGATCTTCTACTCAATGCGTCAGCTACCACATCTCTTTTTCAGGATGGTATTGGATAGTATGATCATAATCTTTCAACGGTTCAAGCCAACGTCATTGTCGCATGTTGAGTTCCTTATGAGTGAATAAATATTTGAGGCTTTTATGATCCGTAAAGATCTCCACTTTCTCCCCATACAAGTAATGCCTCCAAATCTTTAGTGCGAAGACAACAGCTTCCAACTCTAGATCATGAGTTGGATAATTTCTCTCATATTCTTTTAGTTGTCGTGAGGCATAAGCTATGACTTTCCCATGTTGCATAAGAACACATCCTAACCCTTTGCCCGAAGCATCACTGTAGATGACAAATCCCTCCGAACCAGATGGTATTGTCAGAACAGGTGCTGAAATGAGTCTGCTCTTAAGTTCTTGAAAACTCTTCTCGCAATCCTCGTTCCAACCAAACTTTGTATCTTTCCGAGTCAGCTGAGTTAGTGGAGTAGCGATTCGAGAAAAACCTTATACAAATCTCCGATAATAACCAGCTAAGCCGAGAAACCTACGTACTTTGGTCACTGATTTAGGTTGCTCCCAGCTTTGAATAGCTTCAATCTTTGCTGGGTCAATAGATATTCCATGACTTGATACCACGTGCCCAAGGAATGCTACTTCCTCAAGCCAGAACTCGCATTTCTTCAACTTGGCATAAAGCTTATATTCACGAAGCTTTTGGAGTATCAGCCTCAAGTGTTGCTCATGATCTTCACGGGTTTTGGAATATATAAGGATGCCATCAATAAAGACAACCACAAAGTGATCCAAATATTCCTTGAATACTCGGTTCATCATATCCATGAAGGCGGCATGAGCATTAGTCAATCCAAAGGACATGACTAGGAATTCATAATGCCCGTACCGAGTTCTGAAAGCCGTCTTTGGAATGTCATCGGTTTTAATCTTCAATTGGTGATATCCGGAATAAAGATCAATCTTTGAAAAGAATTTGGCTCCTTGCAACTGGTCAAACAGGTCATCAATACGTGGCAATGGGTACCTATTTTTGATGGTGACATGATTTAACTCCCGATAATAAATACAAAGTCGCATACTCCCATCTTTCTTCTTCAAGAATAGAACAGGAGCACCCCCAAGGAGAAGTACTAGGACGAATAAAGTCAATGTCTAACAATTCCTGTAGTTGAGTTTTTAACTCCTGATGTTCAATAGGAGCCATTCGATATGGGGATTTAGAAATGGGTTTTGTACCGGGTTCAAGGTCGATACAAAATTCAATTTCACGCTCTGGGGGTAGGCCAGGAAGTTCTTCAGGGAATACGTCAGGAAATTCATTAACAATAGAAATATTATTCAAAACTGATGTATTTTTGTTTAGATCTGTGACATGAGCTAAGAAAGCTTGACATCCATTTTTCAATAAACGAATAGCTTTATGGCTTGAGATGACAGTGATTGATTTTAATGATTTGGTTGCTTGAATTCGCATAATAGGTCGATTAGGAATATGAAAGCTAACAACCTTACGAAAACAATCAATTTTTGTATAATGAGTAGTTAACCAATCAATCCCTAGAATTACATCAAATGCAATTATTTTTAATACAATAAGATCGACAGGTAATGTGTGGGTACCAACTTGAACCAAACAAGACTTATAAACCGTGGATGTAATGAAGGTTTCTCCCAACGGAGTTTCCACAGATAAGTCAAAGTCTAATTTTTCTGGAGTCAAATTTAATCGTTGAGTGCAAGTAGGAGAAATAAAAGAATGGGTAGAACCGGTATCAAATAAAGTGTAGACTTCACTAGAGTTTATTGATAAGCTTACCCGTGATGACCTCATTTGGGTTCTTTGCTTTCTGGGAGGTCACAACAAACGCTATCCCTTGCACTACCGGCTTTGACTTTTCTGTGACAGCCTTTGGTGCCTCCATCCTAGCTGAATTTGTCTTCGGTGAACGACAAAATCGGGCTAAGTGACCTTCTCTTCCATAATTATAACATGCTTTGGACGGCATCGCGCAATCTGGACTGATGTGTCCCTCCCCTCCGTATTTGAAGCATATGATAGGTGGTCTTTTTCCTTCCTTAATAACGGGTGCTGGTGCTGACGTCTTTCCATCATTGTTGAATCTCCTCTTCTTGAAATGTCCATTCTTATTGTTTTGGCCCTGATTACCACCGAAGTGGTTACCATTTCTGGCCTGTTGATTCCCTCCACGCTTTTTATCACCGCTTCGATGACTGCTCTCAGTGGTATTATCATTTTGTCGGCTGCTCTCTTTTGGTTGCGTTGACTCGTTATCGCACTCCACCAACTGAGCCCTATTTACAACATCTGAATACAAACACAGTTTATGAGAAATAAGATGTTGTCGTATATCCGGCTTCAAACCTCTTAAAAACATTCGCGCCATTCTCTCTTCATTGTCCACGAAGTGGGACGCAAACCGGTATAACTCCGCAAATTTTGCCTCGTATTGCGACACGGTCATATTATTTTGCTCCAATTTGATAAACTCCACCTCCTTCATGTGACAAATACTTTCGGGAAAGTATTTGTCGTTGAACAGCTCTTAGAACTTCTCTTAAGACATCTTTAGTACGGCAGGTTGAGTATGTTTTACGGATTCCCACCAGTAATCTGCCTCTCCGCGCAACATAAAGGCGGCAAAGGGAACCTTTTGCTCCTCGGAACATCCAAAGACATCAAATATCTTGGTGATCTGCTTTATCTATGCTTCCGCCATAAGTGGTTTTGGCTCTCCCTTAAACTCCGGTGGTCCCAGCTCCTTGAACTGTTTAGTGGTGACCGCCCGAGAGTTTCCAGTGTTTCCACCTACATTTTGGACAGGAGCCGCTCTCGCCTGCTGTTGCATGAATTGCATAAAGCCTCTGAACAATCCATCATTTATCATTTGGTCAGTGTTGTTATTTACATGAGGATTGTCGCCTTCCTGATGCACATTCTCCTGATTATTGATATGTGGAGACTCAACGGTCTCTTGTGCTCCATTGCTATTCTCAACATTTTCGGATGTCATTTTCAGATACTGCCATAAAACAAAGGTTAATTGACATGTTACATAATATCTCTAAACTCTGACCAACCAATTTAAATACAAAATAAATTTAAGTAGGTCATACTAGCGAAAGAATTCCCCGTCTCTCCCCTCCTAGTTCTAGTCTCACATTTTAGCCAGGGATCATATCCCTAAGCTTTGATACCAACTGTGACGCCCCCAAAATTAGGTATACATCACCCATCTTGGGTCGCCAGATACATGGTACAGAATTCAAATACAACTTACTAATACGACTGTCGTGTACAATACGACAAAACATAAACTATGAGTTTGAATACAAATATTATCTACTAGAGATTATACAAACTCAAAAGGAGTCCTCATTATAATTATTATCACACTATTTCACAGAATAGTGAGGACTACTAATGCTATCCTCTGGACCATCACTCCATTCCCCAACTCGTCCCAGCTATATTCTCATTTCCTGAAGAAAACAGTGAAAGGAAGGGTGAGCTCAACTAGCCCAGTAAGAAATATTATGACTAAGATAATGCAGAATAAATTATCATTAGTCTCCAACAATGTTAAACTGATAAAATATAATAGACATCAAGTTTAACTGCAGCGAAACAAGCAATCCATTAAAAGAGTCAAGTAGAAAATAAAATCTACTATCTTTTATGATTAAAAAGGTTTATCATCACTGTTATCGCTGAGACTCAGCTTAATAAATATTCCACATCATCGAATCACCCCTGCACTACGGCCAAAGATATTCTTTAGTATCACGACCACAATTATCCATGCACTACGGGCCAAGAATATTTGTGTATTCATTAATGGTCATGATCATGCCAACAACTGTCCATCAATGCACTACGGGCCAATGAGAACTTTTACCACATCATTTGTAACATTACGGTCATGATTACACCGAATAATCTCTGGTCATAATCATACCAAGTCCATCTATGCACTATAGGCCACAGATGACTTTCAACAAAATATAAACATGAGGATGATGACAATGATATAAGAATTCAATAAAACAAGTTCAAGAATTATTTTATCCAAGAATTATTAACGTCCAAATTGTCAACATGATACTGTTTTGTAGAGTAAAATTCAAGAATGATCAGAAGAATATTTTCATGAAAAGTTACTAGAAGAAGCGCAAATATCAAGGATATTCTACTAATTTCATGGAGTATAGAAGTCAAAACTTTAACCAACTGAGTATAATAAAGAATGGAATAACAAAAGAAATCACCATACATGTGGTACTTCGCATAGACAGGTTATTCTAACAGAATAATAATAACGAAACCAGGTCAGGCAAAATTTGCACCAACAGGATGTTCCAACAGAATAATAAAGACGGAACCAGGTCTGGTGTAAAACACACAGACAGGATGTTCCAACGGAATAATAATAAAGACGGAACCAGGTCCGGTGTAAAACACACAGACAGGATGTTCCAACAGAATAATAGAAGAATGTCACCAAGTATAGGGTAGAACCGCGTATACAGGTTATTCCAACAGAATAATAAGAAATGGAATAACAACAGTTCTCTTCATGAATAAGAAAGAATAACACCCCTTACCGTAAAAGAACTGAATATAAGAGTAGTTAAGTAGCAGAAATATTTTCTTCTTTCTCTCTATAATTTTCTCTCTCTAGAGTTTCAGTGAATTCATAAGAAAATAATGAAGGAATGAGCTTCTATTTATAGAAAAATGGACTGCATAGTAACTAACTCATGAACGGTCCAGATTGATTTATTTTAATTTGACGGTCCATATTTAAAGTAAAATCTTTTAAAATAAAATATAAAATATATTATATATATATAAGTTCACGGGTTATCACCCGTGAACCATCATCCATTCCATTATATCACCTTTTATATATATAATACATATATATTATAATATACATATATAATATACATATATCTAATAATTAAACAACATGCAATCCACCCGTAAATCAAACATTTGAGATTCTCTGCCATCCCAATTTTCACACATGGCCCCCACATGTGGCCCCACATGTGGGCCCACCATTATTATATTAAATAACTTTCTACCGATTATTTTAAAAAATGGGTAAATGGGGATTCATAAAATAAGAAAAAATGAGTAACTTCTCACGTAAGCATCAATAATCAATACCGTGTGCTACTATGCAACCACGCGTATTACTGTACTTTTAACACCGGGTGTTTCAACAGTTAACGGTAAAACTTTCGCCGTTATTTTCATAAAATATTTTTGTCGTTTTCTCAATCTGACAATAATTCCGTTGTGGGGTCCACCAATGATTGTGCCGTTGTAGGAATATTCCCTGTTAAAATGAATATTCCCCGACCAATCGAATATTATATAACAACTTGCGTACTTTGCAAAATTTATAAATATTACCCACAACTATAACATTATATCAATTTCACTCCATAATATTCAAAAATTATATTTATAGAAAATTCATCTTTATTCAAAAAGTTGGGGTTTTATATCCAAGTTGTCACTCACTTTCAAAATAGTCTCTAAAGTTCATTATTCGTCATTTAGGTTCTTAAAGTAGCATTTTTTTGAGTTTTTGTTTCTCGTACTAGACTTAACCCCAACACATCCCATTTTCACGAAATTTTGACCCAACCCGACATAATTTGACTCAACCCCAATTTTAATTATTTTCAAATAACATATTATTTTTAAAATAATTATAAAATGCTAATTATATTTAGTATTATAAAATAAATTATTATTTTTATTATTTTAAAATAAAATAAATATTTTAAAAATAGTTATTATAAATATTTTAAAATAAATATTATTTTTTTAAAAAAATAAAATAATAATAATGTTTAATATTTTAAAATAAAATAATTATTACTTTTAATATTTTAAAATAAAATATTTTTATATAACAATTTGAAATTTTTAAAAATAAAATATTATTTTTATAATAATTATTATTTTTATATTTAAAGTAAAATATTATTTAGAAACATTTATAAAAATAATTTTTATTTTCAAGAAAAAATATTAGAAATTAATTTTTTCAAAAATGAATAAAGCTTCATAAAATATATTTTTAAAAAATTAAATAAGAAAATAAAATTTTATTTTTTAAAAAAAGTAAAATTTTCATTTTTATGCAAAACTTTATTTTAAGAAAAAAAAAGTTAACATCTTTACCATTATTATATGTATTCTTAATAATAGAATTTTTAAAAACAAAAAGTAAAATTAAAATACAAAAAACAAAAAACAATAAAAGATAAATAAAAAAAATTTGATTCAATTTTTTTATAGAAAATAAATTTTAAAATTTGTAAAATTATTATTATATTCACAAAAAATTGAAAAAATTTCATTTTTTAAAAAATGAGTAAAGTTTTATAAAATATATATCCAAAAAACAATTAAAATATTAAAAAAATTAACTTTATTTTTTTTTGAATCTATAAAACTTTACTCATTTTTGAAAAAATAGAAACTATAAAATAATATTTTTTTTAAATTTTTTTTTAAAAAGAATATTTTTTTTACTAAAAATAATTATTTTTTTCAAATCATTTTATTTTAAAATATTTAATTAAATTGTTATTTTATTTTCTTAAAATAATATTTTCTCTTAAAATATTAAAAATATATATTTTAAAAATAATTATTTTATTTTAAAATATTAAAAATAATTGTTTTGTATAATTATTTTAAAAATAATAATTTATTTTAAAATATTAAATATAATTATTATTTTAAAATTAATATTTATTTCAAAATATTAAAAATATATTAATTTTATTTTAAAATATTAAAATTACGGTTGGGTCAAACTAGGTCAAATTTGTTAGAATATTTTATTTCCTTATTGGGCCTCTACTATAAATAATATTATTGATAATACTTGGCATAATGAGCTCTAGGGTTTCATAATCGTGATGGAAGATTTTGACTCTTAGTTATTCTATAAATAAAGCAGTTAGGATTTGGTCCCACTTATCGTTTCAAGAATTGAGAGAGACAATTGAAGATTTTCACCCTTAAGCGCAGTGGAATCGTGATACATACAAGATGGCTTCTCTCAATTCATGTAAGTACCTAATTGATTAATTGATTTTATTATATGCAATATCACGTTCTAATATTATAATTATTTAACATCTGGTATTAGAGTCGTGGTTACGCTATTGCATGGAATAAACTAATTATGTTGTTATGTTAGAATTTTTTTCTTTAATTCTACATATTATCTTTATTGGTATAATATAGAACTATTTAATATTTTAAGGAATTTTCGAATGGAAATAAATATTTACGAAAAGTAATTTGTATTCTGATTCGTAAACTGATTATGATTCCTCATAACTTTCGGAAATTAACTATTATATTTTTGTTGCGTTGTATTTATGAAATCAAATGTGAATGCTTATGATAATATTCTGTCAGAATATACAAATTCTTGTCTTGATATACATGACTGTATATACATCAAGTATTATTTATATATGTTGAACATGAATTCATGTTTTATGAATATACTGGCTTATCTGCTTATGTTGATAGTTGTTTTCTTTATCATGCCAAATTAATATTTGATTCATATCATGACAATATGTATTTAGTTTTGAATTTATGTGAATATTTTTATAATCAATTCATGTTCATAATTATATTTTTTAATTTAAGATTCTAGAACATGATATGAAATATTATTAGGGTTTTTAAATTCTTACATATAAATTATAAATAATATTAATTTTCAAACTTGATTAATATATTGTTTTAAATTAAATTGAGTTTGATCATAATAATTTATGTGTATTCGTAACTCTTTTATTGTTAAATTAATAATAAGCTCAACGGAGGATTATTAATTGAAACAAATAAAGATTAAGAAATGTCACGTAATGTTACATTTAATAAATAAAGATTTTAATTTTATCAAAAAAAAAATTAGAATTAGAATTTATTAAATGAAATTTATTGCATAAGTAACATTTTATTTTGTTTCTACCCAACGGTGATGCGTGAATAAATGTGTTTTGCATTATATTATGGGGATGTTATTAGCATATTATTAATTGGACAAAAGAAAGATTGATAATTATGCACCAAATCTTATTAAAATCTATTTTTGGGTGTTTGTAAATAGATTTGATGTAACTAACTGCTTGCCCTATAGTTGGTTTTATTATGATTAATTATTAATTATTGTTGTACATTGTGGATTTCTTTTAGTTTTTTTGTAAGCATGCATATGAGCTTGATTATGTTTCAGCATTGACTCCAACTAGTATTTCTGGGTATCTCTCTAGAATTGAAACCTTTAATGGAGCTAATTTTACTGCTTGAAAAGAGCAAGTGAAAATTGTTCTTGGCGCTATGGATTGCACTACGAGTGGATCATCCTGCTCCACTTATAACTACTAGCTCAATTGAGCAAAAGACTATTTATGAAAAGTGGGAGCGATCCAACCGCATGTCCCTTATGATTATGAAAAACTCTATCACGACAGTCATTCAAGGAGCCATTCCTGACTCTGAGAATGCTAAAGAGTACTTAACTTCAGTCGATGAACAATTTAAGGGTTCTTCTAAAACTCATGATAGTACCCTTATTTTGAAAATGCTTACTAGCAGATATGATGGGGTTAGAGGAGTGCGCGAGCACATTATGATGATAAACGACATGAACTTTAAATTAAAGGGTATGGACATGGCGATTTTTGAGGGTTTTCTTATTCACTTCATTATGACTTCTCTTTATGCATAGTTTAATCCATTTAAGATCAATTATAACATGCAGATAGAAAAATGGAAGATGAGCAAGTTAATCACCATGTGCGTCCAAGAGGAAGAAAGGCTTAAGGTTGAAAAACCTAATGTTGCTCATTTGACTACCACTGGATCCTATAAGAAAGAAGGCTTATAAAAATGGCAAAAGTTTTAAGAATAAGGATAAACAAATTTCTACCAAAACAAATAAGGCAAATTAATAAGGTAACAACTCTGAGGAAGGTCATAAACGTCGCTTCTGTAAAAAGCAAGGACATATTCAGAAAGAATGCCCTAAGTTTCAGAAAATGGCTTGAAAAGAGAGGGATTTTTTTCAAAGAAGACACTCTAAAAGGGGAAAGAACCATTAAAGTTGGCAATAGAGAGTATACAAGTTGAAGCTGTAGGAACTCTTCCTATAGTTTTGGAGAGTGGTTTCACCTTATTTCTATATGATACTCTTTATGTTCCTAGTATGACACATAATTTAATTTCGTTTAAGTTTGGGAATAATAAAATAATTATTTATCATTACTCTCGTGTTATTGGTTCTAGCTCTTTAGAGGGAATCCTCTATAAGATAAATTTGGATAATGTCTTTGTTGAATCCTTGTTAACAATGAATGTGATAGAAAGTACCTCTAAAATTGGAAATAAAAGAAAACTAGATAATGAGAATTCTTCAAAATTATGGCATCAACGCTTAGGCCATATTTCAAAAGACAGGATGCAACGTCTTTAAAGGATGTAATTCTTCATTCACTAGATTTTTCTGATCTTGACCGAAAAATTAAAGTAGTGAGACTAGATAGAGGCGGTGTGATGCCCCCAAAATAGGTTCAATCCATCCAACCTATTCTGAGTCGCCAAATACATGGTACAGAAAATAACTACAACTTTAATACAATTATCGTGCAAAATACTACAACATATATGTTGTGAGTTTTGATACAAATATATACCAACTGTTACTTTCATCCCAACCTTGGATATCACGTCACAATGACACCTTGCATAAAGGTACAGTCAAAAACTGTTTTAGAAATTAGAATCTTTGGGAAGTGCTTAAGGAAACCTTCTTACATGGGAGGTCATGCGTCTAGGTTATGATAGATATCATGCGTCCACAGAATTATCCTTGGTTGACCCAATAGACTCCAAAATAAAATGAGAAGATTACTATCATGTTTTTTCAATGGCGAGTCTTCTTTTGACATATCATTATCTCCACTGTCTCTAATTGAGAATTATACTTCAACCAAACACCAAGATTATATAGGTAGTGCTCGTAGATATACTCAACAAGTGGATGTGCACAACCATGTCTTATGATAACACGAAGTCGTAGGTCATTAGACATCTTGTATGATAGTGGCAAAACACCCTTCCAATTTTGGGTTCGCCTCACCCTATTTGATTCACTAAATATAACTACTAAATGATGTATAAAATACAACACACTTTTCTACACTGTTTAGGGAGAACCTCCACAGCTAGATATCACCGTTCTATTCTCATGTTACCCCCGCTCGACCCAACTACACTCTTATTACCTGAAAGGAATTGTGAAGCAGAAGGGTGAGCACAACTAGCCCAGTAAAGAATATCATGACTAAAGATAATTAAATTATTAATAGTCTTCGTCAGTAATGAATCAGAGATTTAGAACATATGGTAGATGATAAAACTTTTCAACCATAGTTGCAGCGGAACGAGCAATCCATTAGAAGAGTCAAGTAGAACATAATGTCTACTATCTCCTCTAGATTAAAAGTCCATCGTTAATATTTTATTCCTGTAATACTCATCAACAGTTCTTTGTTATACACCAGACAAAGAGAACTCTCATCACATGTCTTCACCTGAACCACCACAGATTATAATTAAATCACAGTTCATATTTATAATCAAGTAAATCAAGAGTCCAACTTTGCTCTACAGACCAAAGATATACAACTAAAAAACCAATAACCAACAGTTCATCTTTGCACTACATGCCAAAGATATACAACTGTAAAACCAATAATCAACAGTCCATCTTTACACTACAGGCCAAAGATATACAACTGTAAAATCAATAATCAACAGTCCATCTTTGTACTACAGGCCAAAGATGACTTTTACCACATCATTTGTAACATTACGGTCATGATTATATCGATTAATCCCTGGTCATAATCATACCAAGTCCATCTATGCACTACTGGCCATAGATGACTTTCAATATAATATAAGCATGAGAATGATGACAATGATATAAAGATTCAATCACATAAGATAAATGATAAATATTAAACATTTATAATATAATTTATCCAGAGTTCAAGAATATCCAAATTGTCAACATGATACTGCTTTATGAAGTAAAATTCAAGAATAATATTATTAATATTACAATAATATTTTAATCATTTCTTAAATTTATAAACAATTTATTTTAATTGTTTACACTTTACTAATTAATGCATTTAATCATCCTAAAATGCCAAACCCATAAGATTTCATCACCAATAGCCAAAACTCTCATCAAAAATCTGCATATACCTTATATAGGGTTCTTAAGCCATAAAATCCTATTTTCTAATTTTCTTTCTTCACATAACATATTTAATTTATTTACTCACTAACTAGTCCATTTTCATGAAAAATACCAAATCAGTCCCAAAAATTTTCTTTTCTGGGATTTAGCAGAATATAGTCCCATATTAAACATATATTTTTCTCAGAATTTTTAAAATTCATTTACTATTTTTTATATGGCCAAAACTGTCGAATATTTAGACATTTATCATAAACTGTACTTTTGTCCAAAAATTTCAAAATTTACAGAGTATACTTCTGTTATATACATGTACTCCCAATAAAAATTTCACCAATTTTGGAGTTAACCACAAGGAGTTATAAGGGTTTACTTTTAAAATAGACTTTCTCTATAAAATTTATAACTTCTAATTTATAAATCCAAAAATCGCCATTTTTGGACACAATCTAGAAAACTCATCAAATTATCATTTCAAATTTTTCTAGAATTTTTGAGGGTCGAAAGAATTACGAAACTGAAAAACATAATAACCCTTACAATCCATTACCTCAAAAGAGCAGTATTTTTGACTGGAATATCGGATGTAAAGCCGAAGGAAACTTGCACTGAATAGCAACTCTCAAAAGTATCTAAATACTCACAAAAATACGCTCGATAATATAGAAAGAGAAAACTTATGTTTCTGGTGTGATTTTCAATTCTAACTTAAGCGCCTATTTATAGGAAAATGCTAGAACGCCAAAGCAGACTAAAATAATATTATAATTTTCTACGCATACATGCTTTGAACAAAACTCAGCCGCCATAAGTGGGGCCCACCAGAAATTAGCCATCTTCCCCAACAACCAAAAGTGGGGCCCACCTATATTTTTAATAAAAATATTTTAATTTCCAAACTTCAATAATTCATAATAAATAGCTCTTTTATCAAAAAAAAAATCCAAATTTTATGTCCATTCCATACGAAATCGAATTCTCTACAACTTTACAGAAGAAAGTTTTTCCAAATTCCAAACAGAAAATATCCGAAATTCATAAACGAATGATTTTCAAAACCTCTTAAAATTCATAACAAATCATACGCTAATTTTAATGGTTCAAATTTGTGGACATATACTCAACTTATATATGTATAACATATCCAAAAATTACAACGATCCAACGGTCGGATTAAAATTATAATTCACGCAATAGAGCTTTAAGAACACTGATTTGATTTTTGGACTATAAGTCCCTCGTACCAGTTTCACTCAAACAGTCACCACGAAAAATCCATAATGAATTTTTGGGTGATTCCAATTTCTACGGTTAGCTTACTTTCAGGGTTTTCTTTTGATATATGGCTCATCTCCTAACTCATTATACACAAAGAGTTATGAATTTTACAAAATCAAGTAATAAGCTAATTTTTCTGAAAATCCCATATTTTGTTCTTTTTTTTATTTCTAAATTTCTCTCATTTGATTCATGCACCGTGAATTTAGTGTGAAAATATCACCATTATTATATAACCACACTATACATTTATAATGTAAGATAAAATATCAATTTTAAACAATTGACACTTTTCTAAGAATTCCTTTATTCCGACAAAATACTGATAAAACACCTCAGCATTAATTCCTTCATTTATATCCACACAAAATAAATATTTTCCCTATCCATCATTTATATTCACAAAAATAAGTATTTCCTTATCATATAAATCAATAATTAATTATTCACAAATAATATTACAAAATCATAATTATGACAACCTAGATTGTTCCCAGGAAAGAGGGGGCTTTCCGATAAGGATTTCTCCTTATTAGCGCGTAATTAGGTGACCAAACCTCTTCTTGACACAACTTTCTAGACATTGCCAATAATTCTATCTAATAATATTATTCAAATAATATGAATTATTGATATGATAATAGGAAATACCTGTGCAATGATAATTATTGAAACAACAATAATATAAAATATCAACGCAGCAATTATTGAATCAATAAAATAAAATATTGAACAGTAATTACTATAACAATTATTGAGTAGTGCCTTCTTACGTAAGAATCAATAATTCAAAAATACTGTGTAATACCGTGTGCTACTGTGCAACCATGCGTATTACTGTATTTTAACCACCGGGTATTCCAACAGTGTTAACGGTAATAAATACGTCGTTATTTATAAGAACTCAAACCTGTCGTTTTCTTCATCCAACAGTTATTCTGTTATAGGGTCCACCAATGATTGCGTCGTCGTACGGATATTCTCCGACAAAAAGAATATTCACCGACCAAATGAATATTTTATAACAACTTGTTTACTTTACAAAATTTTCAAATATCATCCTCAACTTTAAACTTTTATCAATTTAACTATTTACCAAAATAGAAAAATTGAATACTTTTATTTCATAAAATTCGGGGTCTTGCAGGCGGAGAGTATTATGGTAAACAATTCGATACAGGTCATAATCCTGGTCCACTTACCTTATTTTGTCAAGAAAATGACATCGTCACTTAGTATACAATGCCTGATACACCGCAGCAGAATGGTGTAACTGAGAGGCAAAATCGTACCCTTATGGATATGGTACGTAGTATTTTATGCAATTCCAGTTTACTTATATTTTTGTGGACTTAGGCATTAAAGACAGTTGTTTATATTTTAAACCAAGTTCCTAGCAAATATGTCCTTAGCACTCCTTATGAAATTTGGACAGGTAGGAAATCTAGTTTAAAATACTTACGGGTATGGGGTTGTCTAGCCGAGGCTAAGATTTTTAATCCACAAATAAAGAAACTTGACTCTAAAACCAGTAGTTGTCATTTCATTGGATATCCTAAAAGATCTATGGATTTTCAATTTTACTGTCTTTCGCATTACACTAGAATTGTTGAGACTAGGCATGCAAAATTTTTAGAGAATGGTGATTTAAATGGGAGTGGTGAGCCTAAAAAACATGATTTATGTTTCTAATCTTGTAATTCAAGAGGGTGAGACACAACAACCTCTTATTGAGGCGAATGATGCCCCTGAGATATCTGAGCCACCACCTAATGTTGAACCGCACATTATTAAAAATCATATTCCTGAAATTGCGTAACCTTTACGCAAGTCGAAAAACCTAGAAAGCCTGTTAATTTTGGTGATTTTATAACCTATCTTAATGAGATTGACTATGATTCAAGTAAAACTAATGATTCTATCTCCTATAAAGAGGTCATTATGAGTGTTTAATCAACTCAATGGCTTGAAGTCATGAATGATGAATTAAAATCAATGGAGCTTAATAACATTCGGGATCTTGAAGAATTACCAAAAGCTGTTAACCCTGTTGGTTGTAAGTGGTCTATAAGACCAAATTAGATCCTAAAGTATAAAGCTCGATTGGTTGCTAATGGTTTCACTCAAAAGGAAGGTGTAGATTATAATGAAACTTTCTCTCCAGTATCCAGGAAAGATTCATTTAGAATAGTCATGGCTCTAGTAGCTCGTTATGATTTAGAGTTACATCAGATGGATGTTAAAACTGCATTCCTTAATGGTAACTTGCATGAGAATGTCTATATGGCTCAATCAGAAGGTTTTATAGTTAAATACAAGGAAGATATGGCATGTAGACTTAAGAAGTCTATCTATGGGTTAAAACATGCGTCTCGACAATGGTATTTTAAGTTTCACGAGGTTATGAGTAATTTTGATTTTAAGAAAAATATAGTGTCTCAATGCATATACTTGAAGGTCAGTGGGAGTAAATTTGTTATTCTTGTTTTGTATGTTGATGATATATTACTTGCAAGTAATAACTTAAACATGTTGTATGAGACCAAATGTTTCCTTTTCTGGGAATTTTGATATGAAGGATCTTGGTGAAGCCTTTTATGTTATAGGTATTGAAATTCATCAAAATAGGTCTCGTGGAATATTAGGATTGTCCCAAATAGCTTATATTGACAAAGTTCTTAACTAATACAACATGCAAAATTCCTCTCCTACTGTCGCCCCTGTTGTTAAGGGTGACAAATTTGGCTCATATCAATGTCGTAAAAATCTACTTGAACGTGATCAAATGAATCTTATTCCCTATGCTTTTGTGGATTGGGAGTCTTATATATGCTCAAGCTTTTACACGTCCAGATATAGCGTATGTAACTGGCATGCTTGGACGTTACTAGTCAAATCTAGGTTTGGATAATTGGAAAGCAGCCAAAAAGATTTTACGCTACTTACAGGGTACTAAGAATTTTATGCTTACATTCAGAAAAACAGATAACCTTGCAGTTGTTGGTTATTTTGATTCTGATTTTGCTAAGTGTAAAGATGAAAAGAAATCTACATCATGGTACATCTTTATGCTTTCAGGAGGCCTTATTTCGTGGAGAAGTCATAAGCATGAGTTAACTACCACTTCCACGATGATGACATAATATGTGGCTTGTTATCATGCTACTTGTCACGCTGTATAATTGAGGAATCTTATTTCAGAAATTAAGATTGTAGGTTATATTTCAAGGCCATTGAAAGTATTTTGTGATAATGATTATGTTGTTAATTTTTCCAACATCACCGTTTCGAGTGGTGTTGGACTTTACCATGACACTAAGTACTTATTTGTCAGGGAAAGAGTTAAAGATCAAAGCGTTGTCATTAAGTATATTAGTACGCATGATATGTTAGCGGATCCACTTACGAAAGGCTTACCACCCAAGCTCTTTTTATAGCATGTTGTCGGCATGGGTTTAACTGGTAGTCTTGATTAGTGAGTTATTTTGATGTAAGACAGACAACAATTTTGAGCTCATTGCTTTGAACTTCACATTATGTTTATGGTTTGTTATTCTCTTTATTGTGCACACTTGAGAATTTATGAGCATATAGTTATGTTTTGGACCATATGAATGAGTTTAATCTTTTACCACTTATGTAAACTCTATTCATACATATTATGCTTAATGTTAATCTTTATTCTAATAAAAGTACGAATTGTGTAACTAATGGGGATGTTGTGTTAATAGTGACACAAAGATTGTATTAATTCACATTGGTGTTTTTATTTGAACAAGATGTAGATATTAAATTAATACTTGGCCAAATTAATGATTGTAAGCGTTATGTTTTGTATATAAATAGTATTTCGGCCAAGTGGGAGAATGCTATAATATTTTATTTCCTTATGTGGCCTCTACTATTTATGTAATTATTGGGCTTACATATTGTATTAATTTAATCATTTTATTTATGGGTTTGATAATTAATTATGTGGCCTATAAATAATATTACTGATAGTACTTGGCAAAATGGACCCTAAGGTTTCATAATCTTGATTGGACGATTTTGACCCTTAGCTATTCTATAAATAAAACAGTTAGAGTTTGGTCCCAATGATCGTCTCATACACTCCTATATATCATACGTAAGATTGAGAGAGACAATTGAAGATTTTTACCCTTAAGCACAGTGAAAGCGTGATACATACAAGATGACTTCTCTCAATTTATGTAAGTACCTAATTGAATAATTGATTTTATTCTATGCAATAACATGTTCCAATATAATTTGTTTATAAAACTGGGTCGGATTGTGGTCAAATCTGGTAAGAGGAACAGAAGCGCAAAAAAATGTCACTTTAAGGATCTAAACTGATAAAAAATGAACTTTAGGGATGACTTTGAAAGTGGATGACAACTTGGAAGGAAATAAGTGTCATTCAACCATTAATAAAACATTAGTTAGCAATCACAAAATTTATTTTATTTTTATTAGTCGTATCAATTTTAAAATTTAATATATAGTCGTCATTTGAAAAATTAAATTTTATCTATAATTTTAAAAGTTTAATATATTATCCTTAAAAAAATTAGGAAATGATATTTTCACATTATTTTTTTTATATTTTCACATGTAGGGTTCACATATTAGTTAATAAAAATTCGACACATCAGCTAAATGTAAAAAAATTAAAAAATAATGTAGAAATTTCAATTTCCAAAAATTAAATTGTATTTCTAATTTTGAAAACAATAGTACTCCCTCCGTCCCATGATAAAAGTTCTTATTACTATTTTGGGTAGTCCCATGTTAAATGTCCATTTTCCTTTAATAACCAAATTTTTACACTAATTTTCCTATTATACCCGTAACATTAAATATCTCATACTTTTCTTATTCTAATTCTCTCTCCATATTTAATGACATTATTAGGGCAATTTTATCATTTCATTCATCTCTTAAATATGATCAGAACTTTTATCCTGGGATGGATGGAAGGAGTATTTTTTTCAGAAATTCTAGGGAGACATTTTTTTGGGGACATTCTAGCGACTTTTTTTTTTTGGTTTTTTTTGTAGTACCTCTTAAAAAATGTATAATATTTATTTCAACTGAATTTTTTTGTAAAAATCAGTGTTTTAAGTATAATTTGGATACATACAAAAAACAAGGTCTGTACAGTTTGTACAACCCTGTTTCTTGTATGTATCTAATTTATACCTAAAACACTGTTTTTATAAAAATTTCAATTGAAATAAATACTATATATTTTTTAAGAGGTACTACAAAAAAAACCCAAAAAAAAATGTCGCTAGATTGTCCGCACAAAAATGTCCCCCTAGAATTACTCATTTTTTTTTTACTCTTTTCGTGATTTGTGAGAGTGGAGTAAATTTTAGCACGAAAATAGAAGAAAATCTAATATATTTGGACAAGCGTATGATCGTTAGATTGTCCTCCTTCTCTTGAGAGAAGTCTCTCTTCAATCCTTATTCGTTGACTCCACATGTAATCCCTCATAATCCATCTGGTTTTGATTTCATTGTTCTGAATTTTAGGTTTCTTATAACTAATTTTAATTTGCAAACTTTGTTACTGTTTTTCTGTGGTCTTTGAATTCTCTGGTTTAAATATGTATAGTTAGTTTTATACGTAGATCTATATCGGATTAGTATCTTCTTATTTCTTTATTAGCTGAAGGGAAGTTGTTGATGATCTAATTAAGATATTCACACTCTCTGTTTATGAGATTTCATCAAGTATGGGTGTAAATGTGCATCTGAGTTGTTAAATGAACTTAATTTTTGGTTGTGTATTTGATTTAGTATTTTAGTTTCATTTTTTCTGAGGAAAATTTGGGGGTTTTGAACTGTAAAAATCTAATTCAATTTTGTATGTTAATCTTCTTTGATGTGTGTAGTAGCATCTTATTAGGCAAAAACATTGTTTGTATTTTTTACAATAAGTCATTTTATTGTATTGGAATATGTCTTGTTTATTCTGAATTTACAAGTTACTACTCCCTGTCTGACATGCTTGTAGCTGTAAAACAGTTTGTTGAATAATATTTTTTTTGAAAAACTCTTCAGTCAACCATAGATTTTCAGCGTCTCTTTCCAGATTAATACAATTTTTTGTTTAACATTACTCTTTCATTCTTAATTGTTTGGAATTGTCTTTTATGAGGGAAAGAATAGTCCTACCCGTGCAAAGCTGTATTTCATCTTCTCACGTGTTCTACTAAATATATCATTTTTCGACGAGTATATTGATTCTAAATACATTATTTGTTGATATCTGTTTAGGCTAAAGTTGTAGCTATGGCTATAATAAAATAATTTTGCATTAACTATGCCTGTTTAGGAGATCGAGGAGGCTATTTGGTTCAATTCCTGAATTAAACATCAGTTTTTTTTCTCTTGTTGAATGTAGGAACCTCCAAAGCAGAACCTTTTCAGCACTAATCCATTTGTGACATTTAAGCAATAGTCAAGATGGTAAGTAAACTCATTTTGGTTAATTTTAAGACTATTCCTTGAATTTAAGTATAACTAATGTTATCTCATCACATGATCTTTGTTAAGGTTAGTTTTAACTTTTAAATGGCATGGTCAAAACTTAAAAGCATCTGCTACTGCTCCTTCATCCTCATCATTTATATTAACCTTTGTAAAAATGTGTACACTTAAATATTTACTGTTGTTTTTAATGAATTTTTTCTTATAAAAAGATAATTGCTATTGAATTATTTTTAAAGTTCTACCTTTAGAGAATGTGTTGACAAACAAGGATGAAAATTGTTGGTTCCTGGATTCGTATCTAATCATCCTTTACACTTCTTGTGCCCCTATTAAGATATACTTAATGGAATTTCATGCATTTTGGGAAACTAGGGAGAATGAAGTACAAATTATGTAATGTGTTACTTTTAACTTTCAAATCCAACATATATTTTTCTGTAAGTTTACATGTTTTCAACAATTTCCTTAAGTCAGAGATAATACTAATACTAGGGTATTGTTGTAAAATATAATCTAAGCAAACAATTAATAGAGAATAAGAGAACTATTTCATTTCATTCTCAAGTATGTTTTACATCAAACAAGATGCCTCTTTTTATATATTTATAAGTTTACAAGGATGGAGGGGGAATGAACCAAAAATAAATATATACATGTATTAAAGAGATACATGTATTTGAAGGATACATTGGATATTCACAAATGCATGAGTTCATAACACTCCCTCTTGAATATCAATTGTACTAAGAATATGTCTCATTAAAACCTTATTAGGAAAAACCACTTGGGAAAAAACATAGTGAAGGAAAAAGAGTACATAATTCTTTTCAATAATACGCTTTAAATATTGTCTCATTAAAAACCTTGTCAAGCAAAACCAATGGGAAAAACCTTAGCGAAGGAAAAGAATACAATGCGTATTTTACTCCCCCTAATGACAACATCCTTTGAGATCTTTGAAATGCCGCATTCCAATCTTTTGTACAAGCTTTTACAAGTGTTGCAGTAGGAAGGGCTTTGGTGAACAAATCTGCAAGATTGTCACTCGAACGAATTTGTTGAACACTAATGTTGTCTTTTATCTTGAAGATCACGAGTGAAGAAGAATTTAGGCAAAATATGTATTGTCCTATCGCCTTTAATGTATCCTTCCTTTTAACTGAGCTATACAAGCAGTATTATCCTCATATAATGTTGGGATTTCCTTATTAATTGGAAAGTCATATGCTTCTCGAATATGTTGAGTTATTGATCTTAACCAGATACATTCACGACTTGCCTCATGAATTGCTAAACTTTTCTGCATGGTTAGAAGAGGTAGCAACTAAAGTTTGTTTTACAGAACGCCATGAAATAGCAGTACCTCCATGTGTGAATAGATAATCTATTTGGGATCGAGCTTTGTGGGGATCAGATAAATATCCTGCATCTGCATATCCAATTAAATCTAATTTGGATAAATTTGAATAATATAAGCCTATATCCATTGTCCCTCGAAGATATCAAAAAATATGTATAATTCCATTCTAATGTCTTCGAGTTGGAGAAGAACTACATCTTACTAATAAATTTACAACAAATGATATATTAGGTTTTGTATTGCTAGCAAGATACATTAGTGTTCCGATTGTACTAAGATATGGTACTTTAGGACCAAGAAGTTTTTCATCATCTTCATGAGGTCGGGAAGGGTCTTTGTTCACTTCCAGTGACCTTACAACCATTGGTGTACTAAATGGATATGATTTATCCATATAAAATTGTTTTAACACTTTTGCTATATAATTTGATTGATGGATAAAAATTTCATTTTCTAAGTGCTCAATCTGAAGGCCTAAACAAAATTGTCTTTCCCAAGCCTTTCATCTCAAATTCTTTCTTTAATAAACTCATGAATAACAATCATGACAAATTCATATTCAAATCTTTTTATAAAACACATGAGCATATAGGATCATTTTTATAGGATCATTTATTTAACTTGATCGAATAAATTTTCTGGAAATCTTTATTATATGCTTCAGGCAACTTAAATCCTTGAGGAATTTTCATATAGATATCATTATCAAGTGATCCATATAAATAGGCTGTAACAACATCCATTACTTGTTTCAAGCTTTTCATGTATTGTCAGACTAATCAAATATCGAAATATAATTGCATCCACCACAGGAGGATGTCTCTTCATAATCAATACCAGGTCTTTGGGTAAAACCTTGTGCGACAAGTCGAGCTTTATATATCACAATCTCATTTTGTTCATTTCATTTTTTCACAAATACCCATTTATATCCCACTAGTTTTATCAGTGTTCTAAAAATCCCTGCCTAGGTGCTAGGCCCCCCTTGGCGCTCTGCCTAAGTGCTAGGCCCCTCTTGGTGCCACACCTAGGCGCCAGGTCTCCCTGCATAGCACCTCATCTAGGCCCAATGCGGCAAAAAAATTCTTCCAGGAAATTAAGCGGGGTCTAGGCGAAGAGTTTTTTATTTATTTTAATAACTACCCAAACTAAATCTTGATATATTTATTTTTTAATTATTTATCATATTCATAATACAGGTTGTAGCATATCAAATCACAACAAAAAGTGGACAATATCAAGTCAAAATGGATAATTTTATTATAGTTGTAATTTTTTGAACTTGTATCAACTTCAAATTATATAAATGATGATATATTTGTAATATTTAGTTTTATTCAATATAATTTTTAAATTTATGTTTAGTTTTCTTAAGTTTAATATTGAATTAAATTCTTGAAATTTTATTATTTAATAGCAATCTTGTTTATGAATAAAACTAATACGTTAAAAATATGTTTGAACTTTGAACAGTTGCATGCTTGTATTTGAACTTTAAGCAAAGACCTTTATTATCTTTATTATAAATTGTTTTGCTTTATATTATTGTTTTGTTTGGATAAATGTAAGATAAAATATTAAAATTGACTTACAATAAAAAATCCCGCCTAAGCCCCCCTGGTCGCCCGCCTCCCGCCTTAGAACATTGGGTTTTATATCATTTGGTGTACAGACTACAGGTCCAAAAACTTCTCGCTTTAAGTAAAATCAATTTAGCCTTGATTGCGACTTTTCACTTTGACCAATCATTTCTATGTCTACATTCTTCTACAGATGTAGGTTCAAGATCCTCATTTTCTTCCATAATACTGAGCGGTATATTATATGCAAAAATATCGTCTAATTTATCTCGATTTCATCTTTTTCTCGATATGACATAATTTACAACAATGTTACTATCACATAAAAAAGGGCCACATAATGCTCACATACACACATGCATATTGTGGCCTCCCGCTTGACATGTGGGACCCGCAGTATGCATGTGTGTATGTGAGCATTATGTGACCATTTTTTATGTGATAGCAACATTACTTCATAATTTTTTGAGATCTCTTTATTTTCATTAGTTTCAGGTACCTGAATGTCTTCTGAAATTTTATAAATTATGTTAAATGTCTCTTCTGGAACTTGGGTCTCTTCTGGAGCTTTTATTTTCTCATTCTGACCATCTTGAATATTTGCTCATTTTTTTCGAGAATTTTTATAACCGATCGGTATCTCACGCTTCTGGCGTGCATTAGACTCGTTAGCAATAACATGTTTTCCTTGAGGGACATCAATTCTAATTGGAGCATTTGCAACTGGTTTATGAGATTTAGTTACTCTCTTTAGGTCAGTGAATGCGTCTGATTTGCTATATTTTGCAAATGAATTATCTTTTGAACTTCTAGTTCACATTGTTTTGTGCGAGGATAAAAACTGGATAATGATAATTCATTCTAAGAAATATCTTTTTCCAGCTGCTTATTTTCTCCACCTAATGTCAGAAAAATTGATTTATCAAAATGACAATCGACAAACCTAGCCCGTACATAAATCTATTGTTAACAGTTCTAGATATTTAATTATAGATGGAGATTATATCCAACATATATTTCTAACCTCCTTTGTGGATCCATCTTTGTGCGTTGTGGTGGAGAAATTGGAACATATACCGCACATCCAAAAATTCTTAGATGAGAAATATTTGGTTCTTGCCCATGAACCAATTATATGGGGAAAAATTTATGATAACTTGTTGGCCTGATGCGTATCAATGTTGTTGCATGTAAAATAGCACGTCTCCAAGAAGAAAAGCAATAGCCTTGCAATCAATTGTAGGCGCTTAATAAATGATTCAACTAGACCATTTTGTGTATGAACATGAGCAACATGATGTTCAACATTAATTCTTACAAACATGCAATAATCATTAAAGGCCTGAGATGTAAATTCACCAACATTGTCAAGATGAATCGTCTTGATAGCATTATTAGGAAAATGTGCTCGCAGACAAATTATTTGTGCAAGTAATCTTGCAAATGTCAAAGTGCGAGTTGATAATAACATATACATGTGACCATCTAGTTGATGCATTTATCAAAACCATAAAATATCTAAATGGTCCACATGATGGATGTATGGGTCCACATATATCACTCTAAATTCGTTCTAAAAATGTAAGGGTTTCATACCCAACTTTGGCTGGTTTTTCAACGGATGACCACATGAATTTTCAATAATTTTTTTCATCATTATTGATCCAGAATGGCCCAACCGGCTATAGCCAAACATTAAAAGTATTAGTAAACTTTTGGTATCTAGAGATATTCAGTATCTTTTTCATTCATTGTCTCAATATGATATCCATTCAGACGTATATCTGTAAAACTTGATAGATTTCTTTGAGACTTTGTAGAGAATAATTCATCCTCTATTATAAATTTTGTTCCTCTAGGGAGGAAAATATTGGCTCTTCCGGAACCCTCAATTAATTTTGTACTTTCATATATTGTATTGACATTGGCTTATCCTAATGTTAAGTGAGAAAAATATTTCTGGTCTTTAAATATAGTGTGTTGTAGCACCGTCTGCTAGACATATATCTTCATCATTTATCTTTGATCTAGTCAGACTGAATTTCCATATTTTTTTCAATAAAATAAGGCTTAAATATAATTACTATCCTAAACTATGAGTCATATTCCACTTCGGTGATTCACCTTTCAATTTTGTCAATTAGATGATTAAACTATTAATTTTTTCCACTTGCATTCAATTGAGTCTGCCACGTCAGAAATTGCTGACGTGGCTCTTTAGGTAGGCTGATGTGTAACTAAAAATGAATATTTTAATATTTAATTATACAATTATTATATATGAAAGGACAAATTTGTCAAACCACTTTATATTATACAATAATACTAATCAAAAATAACAAAATCACAGAAAAGAAAAGAATCCCGACACAAATCAAATCCCGATCTACTCTCTCTCTTCTCAAATCTCCAGAAAAGAAAAGAAACCTGAAACCTCGAGCTGCTCTCTCTCTTCTCAAATCAGAGAATAACCCGACAGTTGGATTGAATGGCAGTGTGGGTCGAGAGGCGGACTCGCCGGTCCCTCGGACCTTTTGCAGTGTAGACCTTGTTGTGCCGGTCTTTTCGGACGGTGGACCGGATAATGTGGCCTCCTTTAACTTGTACTATCTCTCCTCCGTCCGCTGCTCTTCATTCCCATTATTGGCCTAGATTTTGCATATTCAATTTTTTTAGGGGAGTTGTTTGCAAGAAGATAGCTGTTTTTTTTGGTTTCTACTGATGGGTAATTTTGGTGTTTTTCTTGGTTCTGGTGGTGGTGGTGGTGGTGGTGGTGATGATTCAACAGATCCATATTTACACCCTTTATCTGATTTATGTACTCTGTCCCTCTTTAACTGACAGCTTACACTCGCCTCTGCTTAATCCAATCTAGTTGAGTACTTTGGTTTTCTTGCTGCGATTGATAATCCCAATGAATCCTGCCACTACCGTATTGTTTGTTGATAGCTTTGATCTAGTTGATAGCTTTGATTGAAGTTGGGGGGAGAGATTTGATCCGCATTGTTTGTTTTATTTAGCCTTTTATTGTTTTTAATTGGTATTAATATTTAATATAAGGTGATTTGACAATTGTATCTCTTAATGTATAATAAATATTTAATCAAAAATTAAAATATTCTTTTTTTGTTACACATCAGCTTAACTCTGACACACCCAAACGGCCACGTCAGCAATTTTTGACGTGATAGACCCAATTGAATGGGAGTGGAAAAAATTAATAGTTCAATCATCTAATTGACAAAATTGAAAGGTGGATCACCGAAGCGGAATATAGTCTATAGTTTAGGGTAGTAATTTATATTTAAGCCATAAAATAAATATAAGTAAGAAACTTACAAAATAATATAAGATAACATTATAAGAATATATTAATATAAAAACATACTTTATAATGACAATACACTAAAATGCACCAACAAACTAAATAAATAATAAAAATCATTCTTGGATATTTCCATCATTAATCAAATCATCAATTCTTCCTTAAGGAAGAATAAAATCGGCAACATCCGGATGCGTCATATCAATTTTGCCATAGTTGAAATCATCTTGAAAAAAATTTGTTTCAACACTTTTACCTTTATCATTCAGCGATGCTTGATAAAGGTCAACAAGATGTTTAGGTGTACGACATGTACGAGACCAATGGCTTTTCATGCCGTATCGATAGCAAATATTCTCCATATTCTTTTTACTTTGTCCACAATCTTTTTCTTGTATCTCTGTATTATTCTCCCACTTCTGGTGGTTATCTGTATACTTATTGTAACTGTGATTGCAATTATGACGACATCTTCCACGTCCACGTCCACGTCCACATCCACATCCACATCCACATCCACAACCACAACCACAACCATGACTGGAGCCGCGACCACGACCATTAAATGATGTCGCAATCACTTCAGGGAATGGAACATAACCAGTTGGACATGATTCATGATTTTTCATCAGTAGCTCATTATTTTGCTCAACCACAAGAAGACATGAAATCAGTTCAGAGTATTTTTTAAAGCCTTTTTCACGGTATTACTGCTGCAGGAGCACATTTGAGGCATGAAATGTAGAGAATATTTTTTCTAACATATATGCATCAATAATACTTTCTCCACATAATTTTAGTTGAGAACTGATTCTAAATTTTGTTGAGTTATACTCGCTTACAGTTTTAAAATCTTGCAAACGTAGATGCATTCAATCATAACGAGCTTTAAGAAGAATCATTGTTTTTTGGTGATCATATCTTTTTTTCAGATTTTTCCACAGATCAACTGTATCTTTTACTGTGAGATACTCGGTTTTTAATCTTTTATGAAGATGACGGCGAAGAAAAATCATTGCTTTTACTTTATCCTGGTTGGATGTTTCATTTATTTTCTTTGATTGTGTCTCCAAGACCCATAGCATCTAAATGAATTTCATTATCTAGAATCCATGATAGATAATTCTTGTCAGTAATATCAAGAGCCACAAACTCAAGTTTTGTAAGATTTGACATGATGAAAACTAAAAGTAATCAATTGACAAAATAAAATTACCTGAAAATTGGATCTTTGAGTTTTGAGAAGATGAAACCAGTATAGTATCACAACTTGAAAGATTAGAGATTCGTGCTGATAACGTGTTGGAAAATATAATCTAAGCAGACAATTAAGAGAAAATAAAAGAACTGGAGGGGGAATGAACCAGAAATATAAAAATAACTCGTGGAAACAACACCTTTAATAATAGTATATACTTTAATTTACCTCTAGTGGATTAAATACTTATACACAGTTTTTAAAAAATTCCTGTCTAGGTCCGATTAATCCCCACCTAGGCGCTAGGTGGTCCTCTACCGTCTTGATTTGGCCCGCCGTCTAGGCCTCCTCATAGGCAGAATCAAACCTCTACAATACTTAAGTGAATTTGTTAAGCCTTAAAAGAATATTTATTTTTAGTAATATTTCATGTAAAATTTTAAGAAAATACATATACTATATGTTTTGTATAATATAACAAGTATATACAATAGAAACATAAATAAATGAGATCGACTAAGAAAACGCCTAGTCTGCTTAGGAAAATGCGTAAGCACCACTTAGGCGGCCCCTCTGCCGTGTAGGTCCGCCTAACGATTTTTAGAACGCTGCTTATACAATGCTCAAAGATTCAAGAAAGAGAAAAAAAGTAAAAAACAAAGAAAGCACCACTGGTATTATGTACAGATGGGCGAAGAGTGATACTGTGTTTGAAAACAAGGGTGTGTAGATCAGAGGGATGGACATGAGTGTATATTGATATCATATTACCTTATCACTGGAAGCTAGAGATGAAGATATGCGAAGTAGGATCAGAATGACAATATGGAGGTGAGTCTTCTTCTTTGTAGATTTGAAAATCAGAAAGAACAAGACAGATCAAAAGAGTTTCTCTTACACTGTTAGCAATCAATTCCGGAATTGGCGGAGATCACATTCAATTTGATGTGTGTGGGAGTGACGAGAGAGGAGTAAAAACTGATCGTATTGCAGATAATGTGATGAGAACAGTAGTTGTAGTTAATATTCATCGATTGGCTATAATTACAATGTTTTTTTTAAAAGTCTGTTGCTTCAATGCGGTAAAACCTTTATGGAACGGTTAGGTGTGCTTTTACACAAATTAGATTGACAATAGTTACCCTTGGAGGGTCAGAAAGTTAAGTTTTCTCGGGGAAGATAGAAAAGTTATTTATTTAGTTTGTTTTCTTGTCTAAAAAAAGTATTTTGCATTTTACCCCAAGAAATTTGTAAGACTCGTGCAGCTTCTCATAGATTATGTCCTTCAGCTAATGTCTTTTCTCTTAGCTTTTCGGTTCAGTTTTTAATAATTTTTGGTGTTGATTTATCCAGTAATGTAAAGTAGTAAAGCATTGACGTTATCGTGGTGTTTACTTTTGCTAATAGGCTTCTGCTCTAGTGCTTGTTTCACGTTGTTTGGCTTCTGGTCTAGGAAAAGTTTGGTTGGAGTTCACACCTTTCCTGAGTACTTTATATCTCTTCATGTAAACTGGTATAAAATTAAACCACAAATTAGGAATCATAGACTCTATCTGTTATCAGTGTATATAGGGAAAGAAACTCATCTTCACATTCCGTGATTCTTATACATTACTCACTAGTAAAGTGTCTTTATTAGCCATTATGTCCTGAAATAGGGGTTAAAGGCACTAACAAACATGAGGAAGTGAGCTCTAAGGATTAAGACCTGTTGCGACTTTATGGTATGATTTCTTAGTGTTGGCATGCACTTGGAATTTGTAACTGGCTATCTTATTGCCTAGCAAGAAAAGATTGACCTCCGATTCAGGGCATGCTAATGGCAGTGGTCAAGAATAGTCCCTTCCTCAGTTTCTTCTTGCTTTCTCTCATGATTAACATTATTTCCTTCCTCTTGTTTGACTTACCTTAGATAGTGCATAAATAATGATCTTTACAATGCATTGAATAAACAAGGCTTATTGCCTAGTACCTCTGGTGTGTTTGCCATCATTAATGAAGTTGACCTTCTATTCAGATATTTTTATTTCTGTAGTGCACTTACTTCTGCTTTGGGATTAATACTTTAATCAGATGGTAGATCATTATTGGATTTCCTTCTTTGTGGTGTTTTCCTGTCTTATTGGAGTATTTGATGCTAGTGCGGGTGATGCTGACTGGGTATATAAGTAAGTCTTTAGTCTCCTCAATTTATTTAAATAATATAACTGTTTTCCTATCTCTCTCTCTCTTCTTTTCCTTCCACTTACGGAAAAGCTTTGTTGAGTGGTCTTTCAGCCTTTTATGACCATTACCATACATTTGAGCATTGCAACTGATGTCATGAACTGCATGCTCTTTGGCAGCGAACAGTGGACTGAAATTTGATACTCACCGCCAATCAAACAACTTTTTATTCTGAAATAATATACGAGTGAATATAATGGGTTAACCTCTCGAGTTGGATGTGTTGGTGATGGATTGTTGTCCATTTATTTTCTAGTCTGCATCTCATTCTTTCTATTAATTTAGAACCCCAAAAGTTTGTAGTAAATCTTTTTATGTGGTTACATGGATGGTATAAAGTGCAATTCTGTTTGGTTCTGATATTCTTTGGACACTAGGTCTTGTGTAGGACAATGCAAACAGACAGGATGTGTTGGGGAAAGATGCTTTCCGCACTGCAATTTCTCATCAGCAGATGACTCTCTTGATGGCCCTTGGTACGTGCAAGAACCTCTTTATTTGCGGTGGAAACAATGGGATTGCCAAAGTGATTGTCGTTACTATTGCATGCTTGATAGAGAGAAAGATAGAGCAGCATCTGGTCTCGCTCCTGTCAAATATCATGGTAAATGGCCCTTCAAACGTGTGTACAGGATGCAGGTTTGTCAACTTCAGTTTTATACCTCTACGTACCTCTAATTAAATCTGAACGTCTTTTTAAGGTAGTATGGGTTTAAACTTTTTGAGTATACATATCGAATCCTTTCTTGCAACTATTCAGGAGCCTGCTTCTGTAGCTCTTTCTGCACTCAACCTCGCAATGCATTTCCAAGGCTGGCTGTCCTTTTTCATCCTTTTGTACTACAAGCTGCCCTTAGAACCAGTTAAGAAGCCATATTATGATTATGCTGGTCTATGGCATATCTATGGGCTGTTAGCAATGAACTCATGGTTCTGGAGTGCTGTATTCCACAGTCGGTGAGCTCTTCTGCGTCTTTTGATTTCATGCATAGATTTATATTTAATCCATAGATTCGCCAGGCAAGGATAGAAATCAAGTTGAGTTAATAATCATCATTTTTGTACAAGTTTTATTAAGAAATACTTTGCTATAAAAAAAATTACATGTATGCATCAAATTATGTTGAGCATATTTTTGGTACTGTTGTGCAGGTTTTGAAATGATAAAAAAATTAATTGATATAATGTTTGTACCTAATCTAAAGCATCTTTTTGATTTGCAGAGATGTGGATTTGACTGAAAAGCTAGACTATTCATCTGCTGTTGCATTGCTCGGATATTCACTAATTGTGGCGATTCTAAGAAGCTTTAACGTGAGGCTTGAGGCAGCCAGAGTAATGGTTGCTGCTCCGTTGCTTGCTTTTATAACCACCCACATATTGTACCTCAACAATTACAAAATGGATTATGGTATGAACACCTTTTTCCTCATTCATCTACACTGAAAAGCACAAACCTTTGATTTATTTATTTTTCAAAAAATGTCTCGTCAGTACTTATGGAATATACTGACTGCTCAAATTGCGGTCATGTTCTGTTTGTTTTCCTCGTTGGTCTGCTGTCAATTTATACTCCCGGTCATTCCAAAATTAGAGATTCATTTTTACTTTTCCAGATCAATTTACGAAATCCAAAATTTCAAAATCGATGCAAGTTTATTCAATTTTAGTATAAAGTATAAACAAATATTTCCTCCGTTCCAAATTACATGCTCATTATTGACTTTTGAAAATTAATTTGAGACATTTCAAACTCAAAATTGAGATTACTTTTTAAAAATTATGAAACAATAGAACTTACAATGAATAATACTTTTTAGATAGTTTACAATATTTATAAAGAATCTTTGTCAATTTTGAATTTAAAAATCTCTTAAGTTGGTTTTAAAAAATCAACATTGATCAAATAATATGGAACAGAGGGAGTATAATTATTGTATAATAGCTAAACAGTACAACGAATTATTATATTTGATACTTATAAAATTCATACCGACTTTCGGAAATTCGAAATTTAAAACAAAGGTAGTATAATATTTACTCTAACAAATGTAATTCTTTAATTTGACAGGTTGGAACATGAAGGTGTGTATTGCCATTGGTGTTGCACAACTTCTTATCTGGACAATATGGGCTGGCGTCACTCGCCATCCTTCCCGTTGGAAGTTGTGGTTTGTAGTTGTGGGAGGCAGCCTTTCAATGCTCCTAGAGATATATGATTTCCCTCCATATGAAGGATTCGTGGATGCTCACGCTCTTTGGCACGCCACCACCATCCCCCTCACCTACACTTGGTGGAGCTTCATCAAAGATGACGCTGAGTTGCGAACATCCAGCCTCATCAAGAAGGTAAAATAGGACTATTCCAAGACAATTTATGAACCTATACGGCAAATAGGCATCCGACAACATGGACTCTTGGGCCGATATAGAAGTTCAAGAAGTGCATTCCTTTCCTTCAGTCATCTTAACTGTCATTTTGGAAAAGGGTTAAGATGCTTTGATTAAATGGAAAGCCATATACATTTTGGGGGTTGGATCTTGTGATTGAATGTGAAATTTGTAATAGTACCGAGTCTTTTTCGATAGGAATTCTAGTGAGTTGTATATTTGTATTGTTGTGACAATCCAGGGCTGCATGAGCAGTTAAGCACACTTATATTCCAAACAGATTTAAGCTCCTTGTAATTCAGTTGATCTCGGGTTCTGCTTTGTACCATAATCGTTTGAATAGAAACCCTATTTAGATACTAAGAAAGCTACTTGATGTGTTATCAATAACTATATATAATAAGGCGTATAAGAAAGATACTTGATGTGTTATACTTTCAGCTGAGCTGAAATTACTATTTCAGCTCACACATCTGTGGTCGTCCATTGTATGGGCAGACATCTGTGGCCGTACATTGAGGGGTGAGAATAGACCTGACAATATAGTTGGTTAACTGTCGGGTCAACCCATATTAACTGGAATTAAATGGGTTGGTTAACCATTTTTATTTATTCAGGTTGGTTAAAATTTGGAATCATATTTATTCAGGTTGGTTAAAATTTGGAATCATATTTATTCAGGTTGGTTATGATTCCAATTCGGTTAACCATTTTTCGACCCATATTTTATTCCAAATCAAAAGTTAGGCTCACAAAGATAATAATTGAATTTCAAATCTTAAACATCACATAAACTCATTCTTAATTTGCAATTTTGTATCATCATAATTTAAAATGTTCCCAGGGCACCCACCCCCACCCACCCACCTACCCAACCCCACTCATCCCCCCTCACCCTCACCCCCACCACCCCCCCTCACCCCCACCCCCACCACCACAAAAAAAATATTATATGATTATGTATACACGCCTACCCCCACTCACCCCTACCCCACCCCTACCCCTACCCCACCCTACCCCACCCCCACTCCACCCCCACCCCACAAAAAAATATTATGTGATTATGTATACACCCCTTACCACCCTCACCCCTCGCCCACCCACCCACCCACCCACCCTCACCCCCACCCATGCCCCCACCCCCACCCCCACCCACAAAAAAATATTATGTGATTATGTATACACCCCTACCCCACCCACCCCGTATCCCACCCACCCACTCCCACACCCACCCCTACCCCTACCCCACCCACGTCACCCCTCTACCCACCCCACCCTAACCCACTCCCACTCCAACCCCACCAAAAAAAATATTATGTAATTATGTATACACCCCCACCCCCACCCTCACCCCCACCCCCACCCTCACCCCCACCCCCCACCCACCCACCCACCCACCCAAAAATATATATTATGTGATTATGTATACACTCCCTACCCCCACCCCACCCCTACCCCACCCACCCACACCCACCCCCCACACCCATCCCTACCCCTACCCCACCCCCACCCCACCCACCCACCCACCCACAAAAAAATATTATGTGATTATGTATACACCCCCAACCCTACCCCCACCTCCACCCCCACCCACCCCCTACCCCACCCCCACCCACTCCCTTCCCCACCCCCTATCCCACCCATCCACCCACCACCCCCACCCACCCACCACCCCAACCCCACCTCCATAAAAAAATATATTGTGATTATGTATACACTCCATCCCCTACCCCACCCACCCCACCCCACCCCACCCCAATCCTTACCCCACCCACCCACCCCCCCACAAAAAAAATATTATGTGATTATGTATACACCCCTTACTCCCACCCCATCCCACCCCACCCACCACCTACTCCACCTCCACCCCACCCTTACCTCCACCAAAAAAATAATATTACGTGATTATGTATACACTCCACCCCACCCCCTACCCCCTACTCCTTACTCCACCCCTACCCTCCACACACCCCACCCTACTCCCACCCACCCCCACCCCCACCCCCACCACTCCCCAAAAAAATTAATATTAAGCGATTATGTATATACCTCCCACCCTCTACCCCTACCCCTGCCCACCCCTTATATCCGTCTCTCTATTTATAGTATATATTAATTTTATTTTTTAAAAATTTTGTTTAAAAGTCAAAATATCTTAAAATGATTAATATGGTTTTTAACTATAATCATATGGTTACAACCCACATTATCCATATTAAAAATGGTTAATATGGTTTTAGTTCTTAAATGGTTGGTTAACCATATTTTAAATACCAAAACCAACCCATAACCATATTTTGCCTGGTCTAGGTGAGAACAAAGTCTAGCCCATTTCCTTCCGTTGGTAAGAGTTGCACTGGCCAGGCCTAAGTCTTATTCAATCTCACCCCTTAAAATTATACAATGAACGGCCATAGATCTGTTAGCCTGCCTTAAATTATACAATGAACGGGCATAGATCTGTTAGCCTGAATAGTGCTCCAACAAATCTTCCATCCTCCATTAATCCAAGAAGTTGGTATATACATGCATGAAATTTCATAAATCCATAGTACTCTCAATAAGCAAACTCACTAAAGCCCTAAAACTCATTACTGTCAACAGGGGCGGATCCCCTTGGTTTAGTGGGGTTAAATTTGAAGAAAAAAATTTCAATAAAAAATAAAAATATAATAAATTAAAAAATTAAATAATGGTCATATATTGTTTATGATAACATTTTTCGAGACTCCCATAATTTGAAGTTGTTGCATGATAGTCTCATTTTCAATAACTACAAAAATATCTAAGTTACTAAATAATCATTCATTCATATTTGAATTTCTATTTTTTTTATGTGTCGACGTTATTGCAAAAATATCATGATAGCCTCATTTTAAACAATTACAAAAATTCACAAACAATTACTAAATTTGTGAAATTATAAAAAAAGATTACAATATGCTTTAAAGAATTTTTCTTTGATGGGTTAACGTTGTGACTAGACGACTGAAAAAGAAAGTATAGAGGATGGGAAAAGGAGGACAAATTAAGATTCAGGTCAATTGTTCCCTCTGGGTTGTATTTTGCTCTATTGTTTAAATGTAAGCACTAATGATACAAACATTAGCCTCTTTGGCCCAACTTGAAAAAGCAGATGTCCAAGGGGAGAGGTTAAGGACTATATCAACTCATATTAAGTTGCATTTGTAACCGATGTGAGATTATTCTTTACGGTCTAGTATGGAGTTCGCATCAGTCACCTTGACAAACGGGTGTCTAGCTAGGCTAAATATGGCAAAAAAAAAAATGGTTATAGTTGATTTTGAGTTATAAAAAAGTAGTTATGGGTCAATCAGAAACCAAAACTGTATAAGCCTATTTATAATACGGTTAAAATGGTTTGGACTCATATGATTATGGATTGAACCTAGTTAACCATATTTTAGTCTCTCTAACGATTAGGAGATATGTTCTCCCCATCCAAATAGAAAAGTGATGATTTTTTTTCCTTTCTAATTTAAATTGTTATTATTTGGCTTAAATATGAATTAGTACCCTAAACTATAGGTCATATTCCACTTCGATGATCCACCTTTCAATTTTGTCAATTAGGTTATTAAACTATCAATTTTTTCCAATTACACAAATTGAACACGCCACGTCAGCAATTGCTGACGTGGCTAATTTAAGTGGGTCATTAGGCAGCTGATGTGTAAATAAAAAATATTATTTTAATATTTATTTAAATATTTATTATACAATAAGGGCAAATTCGTCAAATCCCATTAAAACCTAACAAAAATTACTTTAACCTCCATCCTCTTCGTTTCTCTTTCTCTGTTTGAACACCAACCTCCATAGCTATGTCTCAGGTTCTTAGATCTACTCGCCATTCACAAGATTCAACAAAATCACCCACAACATGAAGATGAGAACATGGAGAAACTCATCCAGCCCAAAATCTACCAAAAAGAGGAAATAATTATCAAATCTAGGGTTTCCAGTTTGCAAACAAAAGAGAAAGGAAATGACAAGGGAATTCTGAACATCCTCCCATGGAACCCTAAAACTTTCAACTTGGAGAACAACGAATCCTAGGCCGTCACTGACCAATCTGACCTGAGATTTGAAAAAAATGGATAGGTCAAGATCTAAGCGGTACTACTACGACCAGGACTACGATCCCCAACCCCTACCCAGGACCAAGCAACGGCACAATAACAACATCGGCAGCCAATACGCCGCTCCTCACCACCACCGTAAAATTCAAGATCCTAACTTTATGGTCACTACTAGTTATCGAATTCTATGCCATAACATTAAGGCCGGTGGTATGATTGGGAAGTCCGGTAGCATTATTAAGGCCATTAGGCAGCACAGTGGGGCTTGGATCAACCTGCATGAGTTGATTCCCGGGGACGAAGAGAGGATCATCGAGATTTCAGATACCCGGAGGCGGGATCCGGATGGGCGAATGCCCTCGTTTTCCCCTGCTCAAGAGGCTTTGTTTTTGGTACATGAGAGTTTACTTGAGAAAAGAAAACGACGCAATGGCCAACCACGACGACTGTACAGAAAAGAAAAAGGGTTAAACCCTTTACACACAATACATACATACATACAGACGTAGATATAGAGAGAGAAAGAGAGGTGGTTATGTTTGTTTGCAGGCAGAGATGCAATATGGGCTGTTGCTTTCTCCGGGGAACTTGGTGAAATCATCGGCTCAGAACAAATGATATATAAGAGAAATCATAAGTTAAGGCAGAGAGGGGCAACCACCCTTGATTATCAGAAGTTCTTCGCTTTCGGTTGAGATAGGTTTTTTCATTCAATTTGGGGAGAGCTGGTGGTCTTGATCGATGAATTGGATTTGGGGAGAGCCAGTGGTCTCGTTAGATGAATTGGATTTGGGTGAGCTGGTTGATTTGATCGATTTGGGCAATTCTAATTATCTTTGTACTGATATACATATGTTTGTTTTATTTTAATTAAAATTGTTAAATTAGGTTTTGACCATTTTGTCCATGATTTAAAAAGATTTATTTATGTAATGAATAAAATATAGTTTTTTTGCCACATAAGAGTCTTAAGGTCCCACTTAAATTAGCCACGTTAGCAATTGCTGACGTGGCGTGTTCAATTTGTGTAATTAGAAAAAATTGATAGTTTAATAACCTAATTGACAAAATTGAAAGGTGGATCACCGAAGTGGAATATGGCCTATAGTTTAGGGTACTAATTCATATTTAAGCCTTATTATTTTAATACTACTTCAGTCTTAGAAGGAGAATCTCATTTTATTTTATTTTAGACATGGATTAGAATCTCATTTGACTAGATAAATTTTTGACAAATTAAAATAAGATTGATCCTAACTTAGCTAACTACAGAACAAAAATAATATTGCCTCCTTTTCAAAATATAAAATTAAATTTGATATTTTAAAGTTATTTTGAGATGTTTTTAAATTCAAAATTAGTGTGATTTATTTAACTTATAATTATTATAATTAATATATTTTTTTTAAATTTTATAGTTTTATAATTATTTTCTCTAAAATTAAATGTATTCTCATATTAAGTTTAAACCTTGGGATTGAAAAGGAAAAACGTTGGTGATGCCTAAAAGAACCGGAAAAGGAATAAAGTTAATCCTCTTTCTTGTATTTTTTTTATACAACAGGATTTATATTATATCACATAAAATATTTACAAAATAAAATTATATTATATCACATAAGGTATTTACAAACACAATAAAGAAATACTTAACAAGAAACCAACTAAAGAATACTGAATTTTATAAATTATCAAACAAATACTACTAATTATGAAATACTAACTCCTTTATAATTTGGAAGAAGTAAAATATTTACTCCGTTTTGAAATATAATATCATTACTTATTGTTGTCCAAAATTGATATTGACAATTTACACGGAAGTGTACGTGGTCAACAAGTAATAAAATAATAAAAATATATATCGTTCTCACAAGGAAATAATTCTAACGTTTTCCCAAGTACCAATTTTATATCAAATTAATCTTATTTAAACGAATAAATTAATTAAAATTACTAATTTAACTAAACATAAATAACTAAATATACTACAACAAAAAGGGTTATTTCTGACGGAATATTCCGTCGGTAATAAGCATATTCCGTCGAGATTAACCTTATTTCCAACAGAATATTCGGTCAGAAATTCGGTCGTATATAAGCAGGTCGAAATTAAGTCCGTCGATCTTTCGGTCGGGGATACTTAACATCAACGAACTTATCCTCGACCGAATATTCAGTCGGGGTTAATATATTTTCGGCTGAAAACCTTCGGTCGAGGATATTCGGTCGATGATAACCATGACACGTGGTAGCGTGACAAAATTTGCAAATTCCTTAAAATCGACGGAATTCCGTCGAGCGTATCACTATTCCGTCGAGAAAAGACGTGACACGTGTCACATGATCAAAATGGGAAGGACTTATTTTCGACAGAAATCCATCGAGAATAGTACTATTCCGTCGAGAATAGTGTTTTTTTTATTTTAATTGTTTTTATAATATCCAGGGATTTAACCCACATCTTGTACCTGTACCTATATTCCCAACATCACATACACATACATAAGCTAACAATATGACCAATAACATGAATTACTATTACCAAGGTCGACAATATGTCAAAAACCAACTAAATGAGAAGTAAAAAGGTCAAAAACATCCCATTAAGCTAAATTAAACTACAATGTCAAACCACAACAAAGTAATGTAAACTACAATACATCAAAAATAATGTAAACTACAAAATAATGTAACTCAGAATGTAAACTAAGTCAAAAATAATGTAAACTACAAACGAATGTAAACTAAGTAAAACTAGTAGAGCCCCTAGTATGAGAAGGATCATCGGGCAGGCGTCGACGCTGCTCTGGAGTATGAAAATCGCCACCATCATCATCCCGCTTATCAGTCCGCTCGTCACCATGTTGATACAATATAATGTAACTCATTAGTCAATATATATGATTCAGTTAAAGATTACTAAATGAAAATTAAATTACATACAGAATATATATTTGAATTTAAAACAAATAGTATATCGGAGCAGTCGAGGGCTGACTCAACATCGGCCCAAATGCATCCTCGACTAAGGTAACCACCATTCGAACAATCTGGTCGCGTATCGCGGCCCACTGCTCTGGAGGGATACCCGTACTCTTGGTTGTGGCACCAGTTGCAACGTCCTGCGCAAGCTGATGGAGGTAAGAACGGCTGGGCAGGTCCTGACGATGGAACAACGGATCAGTCTCAAACCTCTCCGACACCGCAGCCATAACACGCTGGAACAAAGTATCGTCTAAGCCAGCGCCCGTATATGATGGTCCCACGAGGGCTCTCAGACGCAGACGTTGGCTAGAGCCTACAAAAATAAATATAACATGAATAATATGGCGAATTTTCTTTATTCATAAATAAGAAATAAACTAAAAATATTATACCTCCTGGTAGTGTATAGGCTGGTATCCTCGATAACCCCAACACTCGATATCGGTCGCTAGTACTAGTGGGAGTATCTTGAGACGCGACCCAAAGAGCCGTCTCCTCGTCCTGAGATAAACTAATCTCGGGCGGAGGGACGATGGAATCTAATGTGACGCCCCCAAAATAGGTATACATCATCCATATTGAGTCGCCAAATACATGTTACAAAATTCAATTACAACTTAATTATACAACAGTCGTGTAAAATACGACAAAACATAATCTAAGAGTTTTAATAAGAATATTGTCATTTACACAATATTCACACTCAATGGAGTCCTCATTATATTTATTGTCACACTATTTAACAGAATAGTGAAGACTACTAATGCTATCATCTGGACCGTCACTCTGTTCTCATTTCTTGAAGAGAACAGTGAAAGAAAGGGTGAGTTCAACTAGCCCAGTAAGAAATATTATGACTAAGATAATGCAAAATAAATTATCATTAGCCTTCAATAGTGTTAAACTGATAAAATATAATAAACATCAAGTTTAACTGCAGCGAAATAAGCAATCCATTAGAAGAGTCAAGTAGAGAATAAAATCTACTATCTTCTACGATTTAAAAGGGTTTTCATCACTTTTATCGCTGAGACTCAGCTTAATAAATAAACCACATCATCCCTGCACTACGACCAATGATATTCATTAGTATCACGACCATAAATTATCCATGCACTACGGGCCAAGGATATTTGTGTATTCATCAATGGTCATGATCATGTCAACAACTGTCCATCAATGCACTACGGCCAATGAGGACTTTTACCACATCATTTGTAACATTACGGTCATGATTATATCGAATAATTCCTGGTCATAATCATACCAAGTCCATCTATGCACTACAGACCACAGATGACTTTCAACATATTATAAACATGAGGATGATGACAATGATATAATAATTCAATAAAACAAGTTCAAGGATAAATTTGTAAAGATTTATAATTTAATTTATCTAGAAATCAATAACGTCCAAATTGTCAACATGATACTGCTTTGTGGAGTAAAATTTAAGAATGCTCAGAAGAATATTTTCATGAAAAGATACTGGATGAAGCGCAAATATCAAGGATATTCCACTAATTTTATGGAGTATAGAAGCCAAAACTTTAATCAACTGAGTATAATAGAATATATGAAACCGCAAATGAATTTTTGCCGCCATGTGATAATCCACGTAGACAGATTATTCTAACAGAATAATAAAGAATGGAATAACATAAGAATTCACCAGGCGTGCGTAATCCGCACAGACAAGTTATTCCAACAGAATAATAAAGAATGGAACTAGGTCATGCGTAATCCGAACAGACAGGATGTTCCAACAGAATAATAAAGAATGGAACCAGGTCATGCGTAATCCGCACAGCCAGGATGTTCTAATAGAATAATAAAGAATGGAATAATAACAGAATTCACCAGGCATATGATAGACCGCACAGACAGGTTATTGCAACAGAATAATAAAGAATGGAATAATAGAAGAATTTTACCATGTATGCGGTACTTCGCATAGACAGGTTATTCCAACATAATAATAAAGAATGGAATAACAAACCTTACGAGTATTGAAAGAAAATAACTCTCTTCATGAATACAAAAGAATAATACCCCTTACCTTAGAAAAACTGGATACTAGAATAATGAGGTAGCAGACTTCTATTTTTCTTTCTCTCTATAATTTCTCACTATAATAATTGCTCTAAAGCTTTTGTGAATTGGTGAGAAATGAAAGGAAGAATGAGCTTCTATTTATGGAAAAATATAGTTTCGATAATTGCACGTTTTGGGACTCGAAATATTATAGTATAATACCTCCCTCTTTTTCTTCATTTTTAATTTAGTCCTGCAAGTATTATTAAACTTGCAGCACCTCCCCTAATAGTAAATAATGTGAATTAATAGTTCATTCATGTGACTCAATAGTATAATCATGTGAAAAAACTAATTACAGTATAGTACCTTCAACTATACCTCCATTTTTAGTTTAGTCATGCAAGTATTATCAATCTTGCACCTACTTCTCCTAATAGTACATGAATGTGAATCAATAGTACACACATTTGAACAAATAGTTATAAGCATGTAAAATAATAGCAATTAATTGCTTATTTATCCGATTAATTACCCGATTCGTCAATATAACCTCCAGACATCAATTATTATCGAAATAAATATCGATTTCCACTAACACTAATAATCCCAACACAATAGAACTATCAATTTCATCTTTAATCAACATAACTTATTCATCATTAATATTATAACTCATAATATTTAACAACCAGGTCGTTCCCAGGAAAGATGGGGCTTTTCGATAAGGATTTCTCCTTATTGGCGTGCAATTAGGTGACCAAACCTCTCCTTGACAGAACTTCTAGACATTTTCAATATTGTAAATAATAATATGAATAACTTTGTCGTCTCAATTATTGATTTAATAATAATAAATATTATGCAGATGATACTGTGACAATAATTGAATCAATAATATGAGAGATATGATGCAGCAATTACTGTAGCAATAATTGAGTATAACTGAGTGACTTCATACGTAAGCATCAATAATCAATACTGTGTGCTACTATGCAACCACGCGTATTACTGTACTTTTACTACCGGGTAGTTCAACAGTTTTAACGGTAACACTTTCACTGTTATTTTTATAAAAAGATAATTATGTCATTTTCTAACTACGACAATACTTCCGTTGTGGGGTCCACCAATGATTCTGCCGTCGTACGAATATTTCCTGTTAAAACGAATATTCTCCGACCAATCGAATATTATATAACCACTTGCTAACTTTGCAAAATTTATAAATATTACCCATAACTATAACATTATATCAAATCCACACCATAATATTCAAAAATATATTTCGAGAAAATTATTCTTTATTTATAAAAGTTGGGGTCTTACAACCTCCCCTTCTTATAAAATTTCATCCTCGAAATTAGGGTACGTACCTGGTATATCAAAGAGGTGAGGATACCTTGATTTCATTTCAGATTCTAACTCCCAGGTCATTTCCTCAACATCGTGGTTTCTCCAAAAAAATTTAACTTGAGGTATAACTTTAGAGAGTAGAATATGATCCTTCTTATCCAAGATTTTAATAGGTAATTCTTCATAGGTTAAATCTTCCTCTATCTCGTCTGGTTCTAATTCAATAATGTGGTTCGGGTCTTTCACATATTTACGTAACATAGATATGTGAAAAACGTTATGAACACGAGACATACTTGGCGGTAAGGTGAGTCTATAGGCCACAGTTCCTACTTGACCGAGGATTAAAAATGGGCCAATGAATAGAGGGTTGAACTTTTCTCTCTTTCCAAATCTCGTAACTCCCTTCCAAGGAGCAACACGTAACAACACATGATCTCCAATATCGAATTCCACGTCCTTTCGATGAAGATCAGCATAACTCTTTTGTCGATCTTGATAGGTTTTTATACGTTGTCGGATCGTTTGAATCTTTTTCGTAGTTATACGTACCAACTCCGGTCCCAACAACGTTGCTTCACCCACCTCATCCCAGCATACTGGAGAATGACACTTTCTTCCATACAACGCCTCAAATGGAGCCATGCCAATACTTATTTGATAACTATTGTTGTAGGAAAACTCCACCAATGGTAAGAACTTGTCCCAACTTTCTTTGAAGTTCAAGGACACAAAGTCTTAATAAATCTTCAAGAGTTTGAATAGTCATCTCCGACTGCCCGTCCGTCTGAGGATGATATGTCCGAGCTAAATCGTAAATCCGTGCCCATAGATTTTTACAAACTAACCCAAAATCTTAAAGTGAATCTCGGGTCTCGATAAGAAACTATGGATACCGGCATACCATGCAGTCTTAAAATCTTGTTTATGTACATTCGAGCAAGACGTTCAAGTGTATAAGTTTCTCGTATAGGTAGGAAATGAGCAGACTAGGTTAATCTATCAACAATGACCCAAATTGCATCTATGCCTTGAGAAACCTTGGGAAGACCAGTAACAAAATCCATGGTAATGTGCTCCCACTTTCATTCTAGAATTTCAAGTGGTTGCAATGGGCCTTTTGGTACTTGATGCTCCGCCTTGACTCGTTGACAAGTTAAACACCTTGAGATAAACTCTGCGATCTCTCTCTTCATATTGCTCCACCAAAATGTATGTCGAAGATCACGATACATTTTGGTACTCCCAGGATGGATTGCAAATGATGTGTTGTGCGCCTCCATCATGATTTTATACTTTAAATCAGGGTTGTGAGGAGCACAAAGTCTGGAGTTGACTCGAAGTATTCCTTCTTCATCGATTCTTGCTTCCGGCATAGCACCTTCTTGCACTTTCTCCCTCATACGCATCAGCTCCAGGTCTGTAGCTTGACCAGCTTTAACTTTATCGATTAAAGTCGGTTTTACTCGTATATTTGCCATCATCACATGGGTCCCTGGAGTCTTTAACTATATCTCCATCATTTGTAAGTCATATAAAATGGGCCTTTGCGTTGACAATAATGCACTCGTACCCGCATATGATCTTCTACTCAATGCATCAGCTACTATGTTCGCTTTTCCAGGATGGTATTGAATGGTATTATCGCAATCTTTCAACAACTTAAGCCATCATCGTTGCCGCATGTTGATTTCCTTCTAAGTGAAGAAATATTTGAGGCTTTTATGATCCGTATAGATCTCCACCTTCTCTCCATACAGGTAATGCCTCCAAATCTTAAGCGCAAAAATGACTGCTGCCAACTCTAGATCATGAGTAGGATAATTCCTCTCATATTCTTTGAGTTTTCGTGAGGCATAGGCTATGACTTTCCCATGTTGCATGAGAACACATCCTAACCCTTTGCTTGAAGCATCACTATAGATGACAAATCCCTCCGAGCCAGATGGTATTTTTAGAACAGGTGCTGAAGTGAGTCTCCTCTTGAGTTCTTGAAAACTCTTCTTACATTCCTCGCTCCAACTGAATTTTGTATCTTTTCGAGTCAGCTGAGTTAATGGAGTAGCGATTCGAGAAAATTCTCCTACAAATCTCCAATAATAACCAGCTAAGCCGAGAAAGCTACATACTTCGCTCATTGATTTAGGTTGCTCCCAGCTTTGAATTGCTTCAATCTTTGCCGGGTCAATAGATATCCCATGATTTGATATCACGTGCCCAAGGAATGCAACTTCCTTAAGCCAGAACTCACATTTCTTCAATTTGGCATATAGCTTGTTTTCACAAAGCTTTTGGAGTATCAGCCTCAAGTGTTGCTCACGGTCTTCACGGGTTTTGGAGTATATGAGGATGTCATCAATAAATACGACCACAAAGTGTTCCAAATATTCCTTGAATACTCGGTTCATCATATCCATGAAGGCAGAAGGAGCATTAGTCAATCCAAAAAACATGACTAAGAATTCATAATGCCTGTACCGAGTTCTGAAAGCAGTCTTTGGAATGTCATCCGTTTTAATCTTTAACTGATGATATCCGGAACAAAGATCAATCTTTGAAAAGAATTTGGCGCCTTGAAACTAGTCAAACAGGTCATCAATGCGAGGCAACGGGTACCTATTTTTGATGGTGACATGATTCAACTCCCGATAATCAATACAAAGTCACATACTTCCATCTTTCTTCTTCACAAATAGAACAGGAGCACCCCAAGGAGACGTACTAGGACGAATGAAACCAATGTCTAACGATTCCTGCAATTGGGTCTTTAACTCCTGAAGTTCAATAGGAGCCATTCGATATGGGGCTTTGAAAATGGGTTTTGTACCGGGTTCAAGGTCGATAAAAAATTCAATTTCACGCTCTGGGGGTAGGCCAGGAAGTTCTTCAAGGAATACGTCAGGAAATTTATTAACAATAGAAATATCTTTCAAATCTGACGTATTTTTGTTTAAATATGTGACATGAGCTATGAAAGCTTGACATCCATTTTTCAATAAACGAATAGCTTTATGGCTTGAGATGACCGTGATTGATTTTAATGGTTTGGTCGCTTGAATTCGCATAATAGGTTGAGTAGGAATATGAAAGCTAACAACCTTAAGAAAGCAATCAATTTTAGCCTGATGAGTAATTAACCAATCAATCCCTAGAATCACGTCAAATGCAAGTATTTTTAAAAAATAAGATCGACAGGTAACGTGCGGTTACCGATTTGAATAAAACAAGACTTATAAACAGTGGATGTAGTGAAGGTTTCTGCCAACGGAGTTTCAATCGATAATTCAAAGTCTAATTTCTTCAGAGTCAAATTTAAACGTTGAGCGCAAGTAGGAGAAATAAAAGAATGGGTAGAACCGGTATCAAATAAGGTATAGACTTCGCTAGAGTTTATGATAAACTTATCCGTGATGACCTCGTTCGGGATCCTTTCTTTCTGGGAGGTTACGACAAACGCTCTTCCTTGAACTACCGGCTTTGACTTTTCTGGGGCGACCTTTGGTGCCTCCATCCCAGCTGGACTTGTCTTTGGTGCACGACAAAATTGGGCTAGGTGACCTTCTCTTCCACAATTATAACACGTTTTGGAATGCATCACGCAGTTTGGACTGATATGTCCCTCCCCTCCGCATTTGAAGCATATGATAGGTGGTCGTTCTCCTTCCTTAACAACAGGTGCTGGTGCTGACGTCTTTCCATCATTGTTGAATCTCTTTTTCTTGAAATATCCATTTTTACTGTCTTGGCCATGATTACCACCGAAGTGATTACCATTTCTGGCATGTTGATTCCCTCCACGTTTGTTGTCACTGCTTCGATGACTGCTACCACTGGTATTATCATTTTGCCGGCTGCTTTCTCGTGCTTGAGTTGACTCGTTATCACGCTCCAATAATTGAGCCCTATTAACAACATCTGAATACAAACACAGTTTGTGAGAAATTAAGTATTGACCTATCTAGGGTTTTAAACCTCTTAGAAACATCCGCATCATTCTCTCCTCATTATCAACCAAGTGAGACGCAAACCGGGACAACTCGGCAAACTTAGCTTTATACCGTGACACGGTCATATTGTTATGCTCCAACTTGATGAACTCTACCTCTTTCATGTGACGAATACTTTCGGGATAGTACTTGTTGTTGAATAGTTCTTGGAACTTCTCCCAAGACATCTTCAGTGTGGTAGGTTGAGTACGCTCTACCGATTTCCACCAGTAATCTGCCTCTCCTCGCAACATAAAGGTGGCAAATAGAACCTTTTGCTCCTCGGAGCATCCCAAAACATCAAATATCTTGGTGATCTGCTTTATCCACGCTTCTGCCTTAAGTGGTTTTGGCTCTGCAATAAACTCCGGTGGTCCCAGCTCCTTGAACTGTTTAGTGGTGACCGTTCGAGAGTTTCCAGTGTTTCCACCTACATTTTGGACAGGAGCCGCTCTCGCCTGATGTTGCATGAATTGCATAAAGCCAATGAAAATTCCATTGTTCATCATTTGGTCAGTGTTGTTGTTTGCATGAGGATTATCGCCTTCCTGATGCACATTATCTTGATTATTGATCTGTGGAGACTCAACGGTCTCCTGTGCTCCATTGCTATTCTCAACATTCTCGGATGTCATTTTCAAATACTGCCACAAAACAAGGGTTAATTGATATGTCACATATTATCCCTATACTCTGACCGACCAATTAAATACCAAATAAACTTAGGTAGGTCATACTAGCGAAGGAATTCCCCGTCTCTCCCCTCCTAGTTCTTATCTCACATCTAAGCCAGGGATCATATCCCTAAGCTTTGATACCAACTGTGACGCCCCCAAAATAGGTATACATCACCCATCTTGAGTCACCAAATACATTTTACAAAATTCAATTACAACTTAATTATACAACAGTCGTGTAAAATACGACAAAATATAATCTAAGAGTTTTAATAAGAATATTGTCATCTAGACAATATTAACACTCAATGGAGTCCTCGTTACATTTATTGTCACACTATTAACAGAATAGTGAGGACTACTAATGCTATCATCTGCACCGTCACTCCGTTCCTCGACTAGTCCCGGTTACGTTCTCATTTCCTGAAGAGAACAATGAAAGCAAAAGGGTGAGCTCAACTAGCCCAGTTGTAAGACCCCGAATTTTATGAAATAAAAGTATTCAATTTTTTTTATAATTACAATTCAGTAAATGGTTAAATTGATAAAAGGTTAAAGTTAATGGTGATATATGAATTTTTTTCAAAATAAGCAAGTGATTATAAAATACTCATTGTTGTCGGGGAATATTCGTTTGGTCGTGGAATATTCTTTCTGTCGGGGAATATTCGTACGACGACGCAGCCTTTTGTGGGCCCCGTAACAGAATAACTGTCGGATGAAGAAAACGACAAATTAAAGTTTTTATAAATAACAGCGTAATCGTTACTGTTAACACTGTTGGAATACCCAGTGGGTAAAGTAAAATAATACGCGTTGTTGCACAGTAGCACACGCTATTGCACAGTATTTTAGAATTATTGATTCTTACGTAAGAAGGCACTACTCAATAATTGTTACAGTAATTACTATTCAGTATTTTATTTTATTGATTCAATAATTGCTGCATTGATATTTTATATTGCTGTTGTTTCAATAATTGTCATTACACAGTATTTTCATTATTGAAGCAATAATTCATATTATCTGAATAATATTATTAGATCACATTATTGACAATGTCTAGAAAGTTCTGTCTAAGGAGAGGTTTGGTCCACCTAATTGCGCGCCAGTAAGGAGAAATTCTTATTGGAAAGCCCCCTCTTTCCTAGGAACGGCCTGGTTTCCAGTACTGTGATTCTGTAATATTATTTGTGAATAATTAATTATTGATTTATATGATGAGGAAAATATTGATTTTATGTGGATATAGATGGAGAAAATTTTTAATGTGACAATTGTTAAAAATTAATATTTTATCTTTTTCTGATAAAATAGTTCATTTAAGTATATTATTATATTTTAATAATATAATAATGATGATATTTTTACGATGAATGTGGGATATATGAGTATATGTGGAAGAGGAGAATTTTTGTTACCAAAAATATTTAAAGCATGTTTTATGTGTCGGTGGACCCCATTTCTTGACTAAAATTTGATTATAGCTTGTAAAATCGCCCGTTTGTGGATTTCGGTCAATTTCTATTTGGAATTTGGAAAAACTTTCTTCTGCATAGTTGTAGAGAATTGAATTTCCTATAAAAAGTCGTAAGATTCGAATTTTCTGATGAAAGGGACTATTTATTGTGAATTATTGAAGTTTCATAGTTCCGATATAATTGATTTTTGGAAGTTTTAATTGTTTAAAATAACAAAAACGTTTTTATGGTGGGTTGGTGGGTTCATGTGTTGTTAAGCATGCTGAAAATCTGAATTCAAAGTGGGCGTAGATAAAATTTGTTAATAATTATTAATTTATTAAATTTTCTACTTTGGTGTTCTAAGCATTTTCCTATAAATAGGGTGTTTAGGTTAGAATTGAAAAACACACCAAAAACTGAAGTTTTCTCTCTATTTCTCTCTCTATATTATCTAGTGTATTCTTGTGAGTATTTTGATATTTTGAGTGTTGTTATACGGTGCAAGTTCGTTCAGCGTTATTCCAGTTAGAAGTACTGCTCTTTTGAGGTAAGGGATAATTAGGGAGATTATTTTCTTCACAAATGATATTATTTCTTCAATATCATTATGCCGAAATATTGGTTGGAACTTTTTATCAAATTTGGAACTGTTTCATGTCGGGGTTACTATTCATGAGTTACTATTCACGAGTACTATTCACGAAGCGTGAAGATGTTTTTTTGTGTAAAATTTCTATCTTTTGGTGCCAGAGTTACTATTCACGTATACGACACTATTCACGTATACGACACTATTCACGAATTGGGCACTATTCACCGAAAAATGAAATTTCTTCTTTTTGTCTAAAATATCTATTGTGGATATTAGCTTTGATTGTATCCATGTTTTGATCATTCTTGAATTTTACACCACTATGATTATTTTTGAGGTATTTTTGGACATGGATAAAACAAAGTACGGATCCTTAATCCTTAATCCTTGTCATTTTGTTTCACTGGATCGTTTCTTTAGAAATATTTTTCATCATCCTCAGTCCTAAATGATGATATAACTGAATATCTTTGGCCTTTAGTGCAAAGATGAATGATTTATGATGAATATATTTGGCCCGTAGTACAAAGATGAACAGGTGTTTAGATGAACATGACCAACTGATGAATATCTTTGGCCTGTAGTGCAAAGATGACTTGTTGATGAATATCTTTGGCCTGTAGTGCAAAGATGACTTGTTGATGAATATCTTTGGCATGTAGTGCAAAGATGACTTGTTGATGTATATCTTTGGCCGTAGTGCAAAGATGAATTTATTAGTATGATTATGAACATGAACTGTGATTTGGTATAACCGTGATCTTTGATGTTTCAGGTGATAAAAATTATCTTTGTCTTGGATGAGAAAAAGAATTTAGAACAACAATTACGATTATGAGTTATACATGTGATTGTGGACAGGAATTGTTGATTGATGTTATAGGGATAAAACATTGTTGGTGGACTTTTAACATGGAGAAGATAATAGACTTTATAGTCTATTTGACTCTTCTAATGGATTGCTCGTTCCGCTACAACTATGGTTGAAATTTTTTATCATATACCATATGTTCTAAATCTCTAGTTTATTACTGTTGAAGGCTATTGATAATTTATTTATCTTTAGTCATGACATTTTTACTGAGCTAGTTGTGCTCACCCTTTTGCTTCACAATTCCTTTCAGGTAATAAAAGTGTAGCTGGGTCGAGCGGGGGATAATAAAGGAATAGAACGGTGGTCTATAGATGTTGAGGGTGAGGTGAATTTAACTTGGAAAGGTTTTTTGCCACTATCACACAAGATGTCTAGTGACATAAAACCTCGTGTCATCATAAGACAGAGTTGTGTTCATCCACTTGATGAGTATATCTACCAGCACTACCTATATGATCTTGGAGTCTATTTGAAATATAACTCTCAATTAGAGACAGTGGAGATAATGATATGTCAGGAGAAGACTTGCCATTGGGAAGAATATGATAGTAATCTTCTTGTTTTTCTTTGGGGTCTATTGGGTTAACCAAGGATAATTCTGTGGCCATATGATATCTATAATAACCTAGACGCATGGCCTCCCATGTACGAAGGTTTCCTTGAGCACTTCCCAAAGATTCTAATTTCTAAAACAGTTTTCGACTATACCTTTATATAAGGTGTCATTATGAGGTGTTGTCCACGGTTGGGACATAAGTCACAGTTGATATATATTTGTATCCAAACTCACAGCATATGTATTATTTTATTTTGTATGACAATTGTTGTAATAAATTTATAGTTATTTTCTGTACCATGTATTTGGCGACTCAGAATAGGTTGGATGGAATGGACCTATTTTGGGGTCGTTACATTTGGTATCAGAGCTTAGGGATATGATCTCTGGCGGAGATCGGGATTAGAACTAGGAGGGGAGAGATGAGTAAATCCTTCGCTAGTATGTCCTACCTAAGCTTAATTATTGGTCGGTCAGAATATACGGATATTATGTGATATGTTAATTTGCTTAATTAACCCTTATTTTATGGCAGTATTTGAGAATGGCAGCTGAGAATGCTAACAATGGAGTGAATGAGACTGTGGGGATACCTCTAATCACTAACCATGATAATGTGTTGTCAGACGAAGAAGGAATTAGAGATATCCATGTGGTGAGTGAAGAATTGATAGTTGCACCTGAGATAGTCGCAGAGGTAACAGCTGAGAGTGAGACAGAAGAGGAAGAAGAGGTACCTGAGGAGAGTTTATTAGAGGTATTATATGATCAAAATGTAGAATTTCAAAATCGTATTCATGAGTTAGAAGAGCAGGCTGAAGAACGACAGGCGGTCGTGGAGCAAAAGGATGCAACAATTCAAGCTTGTGTTACCTGATATGTAATGCTTGAATAGAAGCACTCTTTGGCAGAGTGTAAGATGATAAAGATGGAATTTGAGCTGAAAGAAGAAAAAAATTGAACGAGTAAGAATGAGTGATGCATGGGTAAAAGCCACACGACACGTGGATATTGTGGAAAGAGATGTCCGATCTAAGAAGGCTAAAATAGATGATATGAATTTCTCTTTTTGGAAAGCAATTGGGAGAACTCAACATCGAGTTTTGAATTACCCTGTACAGAGCGGTCAACCTGAATTTGATATAGATCGAAGATTGATGATTCAGATCATGAATCAGGAGTACGAAGAGGCAGTTGAGGGAGGAATATGCCCTATAGAATAGTATGTTCCAACGGTAGTGATGACGCCTAAATGCTGCCCTAGACAAGTCAAAGCCGAGTAGTTCGAGGGATAGCGGTTGTCATGACTTCCCAACAAATGAGGAACGCAAATGAAGTTATGTGACAACCCGATATTTTATATTTAAATAAATAAGAAATTTTGTGTATAAATATTTTTTTTAATTTTTTTTTATTAAGGATGAGGATTTGTACAAGATATTGTGTATATGTATTTATGTGGTAAATATAAAATATATTTATTACATGAAAAATTGTAAATGATTTTATTTAGAATCATGGTTTATTATCAATTATAATTTTATAATAATTAATTCCATATTGGAAAGGTTTTTATCAATTATTTTCTATGAAAATAAAATTAACTATTATTTAAATAATCTATGAAATTATTTTAGAATAATTATAACAATTATTTTATTAAATGAAGTTTGTTCAGATTATTAAGTTAATTATGTTATCTAAACCCTAATTTTGGGTTTTTTTATCAGGAAATAAGAATAATAATATTATATTATTATTTATTAGTATTATAGATGTGTATGATTATGTGAGCAATGTTAATGTGTGAAACTATTTTATTATATTTCGACCAAACCCTAATAATATTTTTACCGACCCTAATCTTGGTCTTGGATAACGAATAATAATAACATTATGATATTTGAATATTTTAAGTGTTATAATATGAACTGTATGTACGAGAGCTGATAATAATCGATCAATTGTGTTATAGTATTCGAAAACCCTAGTTTCACTGTATAAGATTAATACTGTTATATATCTGTGTTATATGATATAAATTTATGTGATACTTTAAGGTGTATTAAATTAGAAATCCTCAATTATAATTGTATTTTCTAATTATTAGAAACCCTAATTGTGTTTTTAGAAATCCTAGTTAAGTGAATTGATAAACCCTAATTACTAAAATTAGCAAGGTTAAATATACTAGCGTTATTAAACCCTAATACATTGTCTAAATTATTTTTTTCCATAAAAATTAATAATAAAATGACTTTTATGCCCTTTTTGCACATGTGCTAGGAGATTGAGTGTGGATCTTGCTATATTTTGGGTTGGTCACCAACTCTAGATATGCTGAAGATTTAAAGCAACATGTGGCAGCAATCAAACTCAGCAAATCATTCCTTAGCCATAGTATATAAGATTAAGAAAGAGAAAAATTGCTCATTTGGCTATTTTATTCACCAACACTCCACTTAGACTTTCTCTCTCTAAAACCAACGAAAATCAGTGCTAAGTTAGTCCCAAAATCAAGCCCCACGAAATCCCATATCAAATCAGTAGCTTAAGATCAAGATCAAACCAAGAAAGGTATAAAACTCAAGCTAGAAAATCTGTCCATAATTTGTTGTTAGATTTTGTGTTTAAGTGTTGTATTATGTTGGTTTTAATATCTAGTGATGATCTGGGTTGCTAGATGTTAGATCCATAACATCTAGAAGCTCAGAATTGAAGATCTACAAGATCCGGAAATAGCTTGATTCTGTGGTCTGACAATGAATGTCAGTGGCCACAGATCCTTCCTCGATGATGTTTTGTGTTGTTTTTAAGTTGATATTAGTAGCTTGCAATGTTGTCTTTTATCTGCAAAAAGAAGAAAGGTCATATCTGTTATAGATCAAAAGTTATTTAAGGTCAAAGCACGTTGACCGAACTTGACTGGCTGAGATCTGGGTAACCCAGAAATAGTTTTCAGCGTCTGACAATAAGTTCGTGGCTTCTGATCTTGCTGGTAGTTGTTGTTTTGTTTGATTTGTTGAAGCTAGGTTGTAGTCTAGTATATTTACTATAGAATCATGCTTTTATATCGTTAAAACATTTCATATACTGAAAATGGTGGCTAGTCAAAGTAGTAGAGTAACTCATGTTCTAGGTTTTCTGGAAAACCCAGAAAAACCCATGAACACAGATTCTGTCGGTGGTTGACCGGCTTGTAACTGTTTGATGTGTTGATGTTTTGTTTATTTTATGTAATGAATAAGTAGTCCTACATGTGGTCTACACATTAAAGCTCTTAGATCTCAAAAAAATTAATATGTAGCAAGTTGCTGGAGATCAAAAGTGGTCAGTCGGTCTGTTCTTCAATTCTGGGAAACCCAAAAATGAAGAACAGCCTCTGACAATGAGTTTGGACGATTAGATCTGGCTGGTGTTATGTGATTTGTCCATGTTGATTGTTGTATCTTATAGTTTTGTAATTGTACTACTTAATCTGACCAAAACCGAGTCCAGAATCACAGCACACACTGAGTAATTCACGGTCAAACATAGCCACTCGGTTCTGAGTTTGAAGTTCTGGATTTGTATGAAGAACATGAAGAACACCTATAGCAACGGTTCTGTCGCTATAGGTGGTCTTTAGCGACAGAAACTATTATATTTTCCGAAAATAATTTAATAAATAGAAAAAAATAGTTTTTAATTATTAAAAATACAAAATAAATTATTAAAAATTATTTTAAATTCTGAAAATTAGTATTGTAAAATGAATAAGTATTGTAAAATGATCGTTTATATATTTTTGTTATTATTATTAGTAGAATTCGCTCATAGAAATGATATCGTGAAGTACCGAGTTCTGGTTTCAAGTATCCGGGTTCGGGGACTTTACAGGATGGTATCAGAGCTATAGGTTATAAACATTAGGAATGCAAAGCCTAGGATTATAACCTTAGTAGAAAACTTTTATAGAATGTGTTAGTTAGGGGAGAGTTTATTGAGATCCAACAAGTATTATCGTACTGAATAAAATATCTTTTCATTTTATCAATGAATATATTTTATTGTGGTACTAATGTTGTTGTTGATTATTTATTGTGATCATAGGATGGCTGGCGAGGGTTCAAATAGTTACTCGGTGAACCAAGAGTCAAGGGACTCTGGTAGGGAGTCCTTGGAGCTTGCAATGATAGGGAATTTGTTGGCTAGAAATGTTGAGCTAGAGAACAGGGTTGAGCATGTGGAGACAAAGAATCGGACCCTTCAGATTTCAGAGCAACAGTATAGGGACGCCGCTTATCAAGCACAGGCAGAGATAGCTGAGTTACGAAGAAGGTTGAAGCAGAAAGAGCTACAGTTAGGACAGATGAAAGTTGAGATGAAGGCGAAAGATGCAAAAATATATACCTTGGAGCAATTGTTAGACAATGCCTTTAGGAAGTTTGACTCGGAGTGGATGGAGCTGTCCTCCAGTAATGAGAGCAAGCGTTGATTTGTACTCATGTTAGATATAGTCCCACTTTTGTGTTTCTATTAGGGACTGTTTAGTTGTTGTAAATCCTTATGCCTTGTTGAATGCATGGGATGGTAGTAGATCCCAATCTATAGTTTAGTAAAGGGTATGTGGTCGTGAATCCTCACTTTTGTCCACTAGAGGATAGTTGGTGGTAAGCAGTTTATGTCCTAAGCGTTTATAGAAGTATGTAAGATGTTTAGTCGGTCTGTATTAAACCTTGGTATATGGATATATAAATGACTCATATAGAGTTTATAAAGAAATAAATTGACTAAATCCATCGTCAAACGAAATAGAAGATAACATAAATAAAACTAGTACTTGTTGCATGTATATACTAATCAGGATAATTTATGTGTGTAGATGTCTGGAGAAAAAGGTCTGCTGTATGCCTATAACATGAAGAAGGATCAAAACCATATACCAGAGCTAATATCGCAGCCAATAGCTGAAATAAAAGCTCGCAATGAAACCAACTCGGATGAGGTGGTTATCGTGGAAAATGTATCACCAGATCCGAAAATGGTGGAGCTGACAGATAGTGATTCAGATCCCAAAATTGAAGCCGGACAAGCATCAATGGAAGTACAGAATTTAAGGAACCAGATTTCTTCTCTGGAAAAGTTGTGGGAAATAGAGAAGCTGCTGAATAGCCAGTTACGTCAGGTATTAATAGAAACGATGGAAGGGCAGGATAAACTAAAAATTCAAATTGATCAGATGGGGGCTTCAAGCAACACTTCGTGTGCAACTCCGAGAGATAAGGGAAAAAGAAAAATAGAAGACCATAATGTAGGAAGACCTAGTAAGAAGAAGTGGAAAAGAATATGTTATCTATGCGGCTATGAGGGACATACTACTCAGTATTGTCCTGATTATGAACGGGGAGCATGCTTTGTTTGTGGAAGGAAAGATCATCAGGCAAAGAGTTGTCCAAGAAAAAGAGCTTATTAACTAGATATTATAGATTCCGTTGTGAAGGCTTGTTTAATGTAATATGTGTGCTTAATATGTCTGTGTGATGTAATATTCTAGAACTTTTGTGTTAGTAAGGTTGTAAATCCTGATTCCTGTAATCACCATGGGATGAATGATGTTTTAAGCAGTTATGCTATGCTATGTAAATTATCTATTAAAGTAATATGAATCTAAGTTTGAGTTATGTTTAAAAAGTATAAACTCGTATGATAAAGTTTAAAATATAAGTTAATTTATGATTTTTACTTAATCAGAAAATGCCGCCAAGACGTCAAACTCGAAACCAAAGGGCAGAAGGATCTGTCAACAACGTTGAGGGACAGCAACCAGTAGACCCGATACAGCATTTTGCGAATATAATAGCTCAGACCATGCAACAAGGAATACCAACAGCAGGGAATCAGCCAGGTAATCACTTAGCAAATTTTAAAGATTTTAAAGCTGTAGGACCACCAGAATTTAAAGGTAAAACTGATCCTGTAGAAGCTCAAACCTGGATTAAATAAGTTGAGAAGGCGTTTGTGATAGCTAGAGTAGATGAGGGGCAGAAGACGGTTTTTGCCACCTATATGATGAAGGGTGAGGCGAACTTCTAGTGGGAAGCGAATCAGGCGAGAGCGGGAGAGGGTATAGTGGCTTGGCAAAGGTTTAAAACTTTATTTTTCGAGAATTACTTTTCTACTAGTATGCAGGCTAGGATGGAGGTAAAATTTTTAGAGTTGAAACAAGGAGATATGTCAGTTGCGGATTACGCCGCTAAATGTAATGAGTTAGCTAGATTTGCTCCGCATCAAGTTGATACGGAGGCAAGGAAGGCGAGAAGGTTCGAGTTAGGATTAAAACCCTGGCTCTATAACAAGGTGGCAGTGTTGCAGATTCTAACATTTGCAGCACTTATGGAAAAGGCGATAATTGCTGAGGAAGGGAGTGAGATCATGAGCCTCTATAACAAGGAAAGGAAGAACAAAGGTAAGGTTGAGGCAGCTGGGAAGGGGAAAATTAATAGTGCAAGTAAGGGAGGAAACGAAAAGAGAAAAGTGAACTATTTTGAAAACGTACAGGTGAAGCAAGAGGGTGTGAAAAAGCAGGCAGTGCAATGCAAAACTTGTGGGAAAAACCATTCAGGTGTGTGTTTGAAGGGGAAACCTGTGTGTTTCAAATGCGGGCAGGAGGGCCACATCTCTCCCAATTGCCCAAATCCTAGAAAATATAGTGGCTAGTTTTGTTTGCGGTTCAATGGAACACAAGGTGAAGGAATGTCCGAAGAAGAGGGAAGAATCAGGAAGTGTGCATACTGGCAGGGGTAGTGGAACGTTAGCAATCACAGGACCAACAACATCCAGCAAGCCAACAAAGTCAACATCAAGGGTCTTCAACATGACGGTTCAAGACACGGTGGCAGCTGGCAATGCAGTTCCAGGTAATATTCAAATAACTTTTATTTGCGTAATTAGAATGTTTCTATTTATAGTAAATTGTTTTATAAAGAAATTTTGAGGGAAGAATTTGAGTTCTTTTAGGAATCAAATTTCCGTTTAATCAGAAAGACAAGCTTTATGTGATTAGTTAAGATCAGTTCGATCAAAGTTGATCGAGATCTATTCACAATGATTGTGTATCTTATGTGCCTGGTATGTGTAGATTTTTAAAGCAGTGATTCCGGGGACGGAATCCTTATAAGGGAGGGTGAATGTGACAACCCGATATTTTATATTTAAATAAATAAGAAATTTTGTGTATAAATTTTTTTTTATATTAAGGATGAGGATTTATACAAGATATTGTGTATATGTATTTATGTGGTAAATATAAAATATATTTATTACATGAAAAATTGTAAATGATTTTATTTAGAATCATGGTTTATTATCAATTATAATTTTATAATAATTAATTCCATATTGGAAAGGTTTTTATCAATTATTTTCTATGAAAATAAAATTAACTATTATTTAAATAATCTATGAAATTATTTTAGAATAATTATAACAATTATTTTATTAAATGAATTTTGTTCAGATTATTAAGTTAATTATGTTATCTAAACCCTAATTTCGGGTTTTTATCAGGAAATAAGAATAATAATATTATATTATTATTTATTAGTATTATAGATGTGTATGATTATGTGAGCAATGTTAATGTGTGAAACTATTTTATTATATTACGACCAAACCCTAATAATATTTTTACCGACCCTAATCTTGGTCTTGGATAACGAATAATAATAACATTATGATATTTGAATATTTTAAGTGTTATAATATGAACTGCATGTACGAGAGCTGATAATAATTGATCAATTGTGTTATAGTATTCGAAAACCCTAGTTTCACTGTATAAGATTTAATACTGTTATATATCTGTGTTATATGATATAAATTTATGTGATACTTTAAGGTGTATTAAATTAGAAATCCTCAATTATAATTGTATTTTCTAATTATTAGAAATCCTAATTGTGTTTTTAGAAATCCTAGTTAAGTGAATTGATAAACCCTAATTACTAAAATTAGCAAGGTTAAAAATACTAGCGTTATTAAACCCTAATACTTTGTCTAAATTATTTTTGTTCCATAAAAATTAATAATAAAATGACTTTTATGCCCTTTTTGCACATATGCTAGGAGATTGAGTGTGGATCTTGCTATATTTTGGGTTGGTCACCAACTCTAGATATGCTGAAGATTTAAAGCAATATGTGGCAGCAATCAAACTCAGCAAATCATTCCTTAGCCATAGTATATAAGATTAAGAAAGAGAAAAATTGCTCATTTGGCTATTTTATTCACCAACACTCCACTTAGACTTTCTCTCTCTAAAACCAACGAAAATCAGTGCTAAGTTAGTCCCAAAATCAAGCCCACGAAATCCCATATCAAATCAGTAGCTTAAGATCAAGATCAAACCAAGAAAGGTATAAAACTCAAGCTAGAAAATCTGTCCATAATTTGTTGTTAGATTTTGTGTTTAAGTGTTGTATTATGTTGGTTTTAATATCTAGTGATGATCTGGGTTGCTAGATGTTAGATCCATAACATCTAGAAGCTCAGAATTGAAGATCTACAAGATCCGGAAATAGCTTGATTCTGTGGTCTGACAATGAATGTCAGTGGCCACAGATCCTTCCTCGATGATGTTTTGTGTTGTTTTTAAGTTGATATTAGTAGCTTGCAATGTTGTCTTTTATCTGCAAAAAGAAGAAAGGTCATATCTGTTATAGATCAAAAGTTATTTAAGGTCAAAGCACGTTGACCGAACTTGACTGGCTGAGATCTGGGTAACCCAGAAATAGTTTTCAGCGTCTGACAATAAGTTCGCGGCTTCTGATCTTGCTGGTAGTTGTTGTTTTGTTTGATTTGTTGAAGCTAGGTTGTAGTCTAGTATATTTACTATAGAATCATGCTTTTATATCGTTAAAACATTTCATATACTGAAAATGGTGGCTAGTCAAAGTAGTAGAGAAACTCATGTTCTCGGTTTTCTGGAAAACCCAGAAAAACCCATGAACACAGATTCTGTCGGTGGTTGACCGGCTTGTAACTGTTTGATGTGTTGATGTTTTGTTTATTTTATGTAATGAATAAGTAGTCCTACATGTGGTCTACACTATTAAAGCTCTTAGATCTCAAAAACAATTAATATGTAGCAAGTTGCTGGAGATCAAAAGTGGTCAGTCGGTCTGTTCTTCAATTCTGGGAAACCCAGAAATGAAGAACAGCCTCTGACAATGAGTTTGGATGAATAGATCTGGCTGATGTTATGTGATTTGTCCATGTTGATTGTTGTGTCTTATAGTTTTGTAATTGTACTACTTAATCTGACCAAAACCGAGTCTAGAATCACAGCACACACTGAGTAATTCACGGTCAAACATAGCCACTCGGTTCTGAGTTTGAAGTTCTGGGTTTGTATGAAGAACATGAAGAACACCTATAGCGACGGTTCTGTCGCTATAGGTGGTCTTTAGCGACAGAAACTATTATATTTTCCGAAAATAATTTAATAAATAGAAAAAAATAGTTTTTAATTATTAAAAATTATTTTAAATTCTGAAAATTAGTTTTTAATTATTTTAAATATATTTCATAAATATTTAATATTTTTAGAATATTAAAAGTATTTAATTTATTTAATTATAATATTAAATAAATTATTTAAAAATGATTTTAATATTTGAAAAATCATTTAAAATTTTATTATGATATAAGAAAATATTTAAGTTATTTTTAATAACTTTTAATATTATTTGATAATTTTCATTAATAAATTAATATTAATGATAATTAAGTTATTTACTAAATGAATTAAATAATTAAATTAAAAATGATTTTATGATATTAAAAATCATTTTAAATAATAATAAGGTATTTAAGAATATTTTAAGTTATAAAATATAACTTTTAATATTTAATGGTTAATTTCATTAATTAATGATTAATAATGATATTAAATTTATTTAATAATTATATTAAATAATTTGGTTTAAAAATGATTTTAATATTATAATAATCATTTTAAATGAAAATAAAGTGTTTAAAGATATTTTAAGTTATAAGATGTAACTTTTAATATTTATAGGATAATTTCATTAATAATTTAATATTAATGATATTAAATTTATTTAATTATTATATTAAATAAATAGTTTAAAAATTGTTTTATTTATTTAAAAAGGATATAAGTGAATTAAAAATATTTTAAGTTGTAACTCATAACTTTTAATATTTGGATAATGATAAATTAATATTTTAATAGAATTGTTTGATATTTAAATCATTTAATAATGATTCTGATATTTCAAAAAATTATGATAAATGGTAATAATTGTTTTAAAATTATTATGAGGTCATTAAAAATAGTGTGACTGTTGTTTAAGTTATCTATTTAGATATTCTGATACAGAATAGAGTCTTAGACTCGATTATTATCTAATAAGGTTATCGATAGCTCGACATGTTACAGAAATTGATCTGAACTTAGATAGGATTAACTTGTAAATTGTTTAATTGTGATATAATGGTCGTTAAGTTATGTGATAACGTGATTAGGAATGTGTTGACTGCTATATGCAGTATTATGTGTTATGATATAATGTTCTAATCGAATGATTGATTGGTTTAATGATAGGTTGTGATAAAAAGGGTAGAATTAAGTTAAGAATTTGTAGCAGCGCATCAGGCAAGTATCCTACCTTTGCATTTTCTTTATGCATTGGATAAATGTAAGAATGTTTCAAAGTTATATTATTACTGTATAGTTTTCAAAGCCTATATTATATACGCCCATTGATTATCAACATGTTAGTATATAATAACTCAGATATATATTCTGTTCGTTAATTTCTAGAAATGATTATACAAGTGTCCCCACTTGGATAATCATAGTATTTAATCGCATGTTGATACCCCTTTGATATACATGTATGTTAAATTATAGATTATTGTTGGATAAGATAAAACCTTTGGCTTGTAACCCTGACAAATATGAACATCCCTTATCAGGGAAATCTTTTATGCGCCTAAGGCGGATCAAGTAAATGGTAACACCATTTTTGTAATGTAGTATTGATCAATGCAGGGCACAACGGACTGATCACCCCCGTGTTCGTAAGTTATGACGGCTTACAGATGAATATTCTATTTAACCTTTTCAAAAATGAAAATAATGTTCATACTATGTCACATAAAATCTTTATATAGTCTGTACATAGTTTCAAAAATTTGAAATAGTTATGTAGTTATTATTGGTATAGTTTACTTCACAACTTTTGCCTTGTTGTAGAAGAATAGTATATAGAAAACATTTAAATTCCTTCAGTATATATATTGTTAATACTTGCTGGGCACTCAAATGCTCATCCTTGCTTAATTTAAATATTTTCAGTTAAGAGCGAACAACCTGAAGGTTCTGTCAAAAACAAAGGGAAAGGGAAGATAACTGGTTGACTACAGTTATTATTACTTGTAATAGTTAAGATTATGAAGACTATGATATATGTTTTATTATTAATATGACTGGTAATGTATGTTTAAAGGTTACGTACTTGGGTGATGAACTCTGATGAATAAGTATTGTAAAATGATCGTTTATATATTTTTGTTATTATTATTAGTAGAATTCCGCTCATAGAAATGATATCGTGAAGAACCGAGTTCGGGTTTCAAGTATCCGGGTTTGGGGACTTTAAAAGTTATCACGGGAGATGAGTAATGGAGAAATCATAATGACCCGGGAGATGGAATCTGAAATGAAAGCAAAGTATTCTCAACTTTTTGAAATACCAGGTACGTAAATTTCGGGGACGAAATTTCCTAAGGAGTGGAGATTGTAAGACCCCGAATTTTATGAAATAAAATTATTCAATTTTTCTTATAATTACAATTCAGTAAATGGTTAAATTGATAAAAGGATAAAGTTAAGGGTGATATATGAATTTTTTTCAAAATAAGCAAGTGATTATAAAATACTCATTGTTGTCGGGGAATATTCGTTTGGTCGTGGAATATTCTTTCTGTCGGGGAATATTCGTACGACGGCGCAGCCTTTTGTGGGCCCCGTAACAGAATAACTGTTGGATGAAGAAAACGACAAATTAAAGTTTTTATAAATAACGGCGTAATCGTTACTGTTAACACTGTTGGAATACCCGGTGGGTAAAGTAAAGTAATACGCGTTGTTGCACAGTAGCACACGGTATTGAACAGTATTTTTAAATTATTAATTCTTATTTAAGAAGGCATTACTCAATAATTATTACAGTAATTACTATTCAGTATTTTATTTTATTAATTCAATAATTGCTGCATTGATATTTTATATTGATGTTATTTCAATAATTGTCATTACACAGTATTTTCATTATTGAATCAATAATTCATATTATCTGAATAATATTATTAGATAACATTATTGGCAATGTCTAGAAAGTTCTGTCTAATGAGAGGTTTGGTCACCTAATTGCGCACCAGTAAAGAGAAATTCTTATTGGAAAGCCCCCTCTTTCCTGGGAACGGCCTGGTTGCCAGTACTGTGATTCTGTATATTATTTATGAATAATTAATTATTGATTTATATGATGAGGAAAATATTGATTTTATGTGGATATAGATGGAGAAAATTTTTAATGTGACAATTGTTGAAAATTAATATTTTATCTTTTTCTGATAAAATAGTTCATTTAAGTATATTATTATATTTTAATAATATAATAATGATGATATTTTTACGATGAATGTGGGATATATGAGTATATGTAGAAGAGGAGAATTTTTGTTACCAAAAATATTTAAAGCATGTTTTATGTGTCGGTGGACCCCATTTCTTGACTGAAATTTGATTATAGCTTGTAAAATCGCCCGTTTGTGGATTTCGGTCAATTTCTGTTTGGAATTTGGAAAAACTTTCTTCTGCAAAGTTGTAGAGAATTGAATTTCCTATAAAAAGTCACGAGATTTGAATTTTCTAATGTAAGGGCTATTTATTGTGAATTATTGAAGTTCCGGAGTTCCGAAATAATTGATTTTCGGAAGTTTTAATTGTTTAAAATAACAAAAACAGTTTTTATGGTGGGTTGGTGGGTTCATGTGTTGTTAAGCATGCTGAAAATCTGAATTCAAAGTGGGCGTAGACAAAATTTGTTAATAATTATTAATTTATTAAATTTTCTACTTTGGTGTTCTAAGCATTTTCCTATAAATAGGGTGCTTAGGTTAGAATTGAAAAACACACCAGAAACTGAAGTTTTCTCTCTATTTCTCTCTCTATATTATCGAGTGTATTCTTGTGAGTATTTTGATATTTTGAGTGTTGTTATACGGTGCAAGTTCGTTCAGCGTTATTCCAGTCAGAAGTACTGCTCTTTTGAGGTAAGAGATAGTAAGGGAGATTATTTTCTTCACAAATGATATTATTTCTTCAATATAATTATGCCGAAATATTGGTTGGAACTTATTATCAAATTTGGAACTGTTTCATGTCGGGGTTACTATTCATGAGTTACTATTCACGAGTTATTATTCACTAGTTACTATTCACGAGTACTATTCACGAAGCGTGAAGATGTTTTTTGTGAAATTTCTATCTTTTGGTGTCGGAGTTACTATTCACGTATACGACACTATTCACGAATACGGCACTATTCATCGAAAAATGAAATTTCTTCTTTTTGTCTAAAATATCTATTGTGGATACTAGCTTTGATTGTATCCTATGTTTTGATCATTCTTGAATTTTACACCACTATGATTATTTTTGAGGTATTTTTGGACATGGATAAAACAAAGTACGAATCCTTAATCCTTGTCATTTTGTTTTACTGGATTCGTTTCTTTAGAAATATTTTTCATCATCCTCAGTCCTAAATGATGATATAACTGAATATCTTTGGCCTTTAGTGCAAAGATGAATGATTTATGATGAATATCTTTGGCTCGTAGTTCAAATATGAACAGGTGTTTAGATGAACATGACCAACTGATGAATATCTTTGGCCTGTAGTGCAAAGATGACTTGTTGATGAATATCTTTAGCCTGTAGTGCAAAGATGACTTGTTGATGAATATCTTTGGCCTGTAGTGCAAAGATGACTTGTTGATGTATATCTTTGGCCGTAGTGCAAAGATGAATTTATTAGTATGATTATGAACATGAACTGTGATTTGGTATAACCATGATCTTTGATGTTTCAGGTGATAAAAATTATCTTTGTCCTGGATGAGAAAAGGAATTTAGAACAACAATTACGATTATGAATTATACATGTGATTGTGGACAGGAATTGTTGATTGATGTTATAGGGATAAAACATTGTTGGTGGACTTTTAACATGGAGAAGATAATAGACTTTATAGTCTATTTGACTCTTCTAATGGATTGCTCGTTCCGCTGCAACTATGGTTGAATTTTTTTATCATATACCATATGTTCTAAATCTCTGATTTATTACTGTTGAAGGCTATTGATAATTTATTTATCTTTAGTCATGACATTCTTTACTGAGCTAGTTGTGATCACCCTTTTGCTTCACAATTCCTTTCAGGTAATAAAAGTGTAGTTGGGTCGAGCGGGGGATAACAAGGGAATAGAACGGTGGTCTATAGATGTTGAGGGTGAGGTGAATTTAACTTGGAAGGGTGTTTTTCCACTATCATACAAGATGTCTAATGACATACAACCTCGTGTCATCATAAGACAGAGTTGTGCTCATCCACTTGCTGAGTATATCTACCAGCACTACCTATATGATCTTGGAGTCTATTTGAAATATAACTCTCAATTAGAGACAGTGGAGATAATGATATGTCAGGAGAAGACTTGCCATTGGGAAGAATATGATAGTAATCTTCTTGTTTTTCTGTTGGGTCTATTGGCTCAACCAAGGATAATTCTGTGGCCATATGATATCTATAATAACCTAGACGTATGGCCTCCCATGTACGAAGGTTTCCTTGAGCACTTCCCAAAGATTCTAATTTCTAAAACAGTTTTCGACTATACCTTTATGTAAGGTGTCATTATGAGGTGCTGTCCACGGTTGGGACATAAGTCACAGTTGATATATATTTGTATCCAAACTCACAACATATGTATTGTTGTATTTTGCACGACAATTGTTGTAATAAAGTTGTAGTTGTTTTCTGTACCATGTATTTGGCGTTTCAGAATGGGTTGGATGGAATGGACCTATTTTGGGGTCGTTACACCAGTAAGAAATATTATGATTAAGATAATGCAGAATAAATTATCATTAGCCTTCAACAGTGTTAAATTGATCAAATATATTAAACATCAAGTTTAACTGCAGCGAAATAAGCAATCCATTAGAAGAGTCAAGTAGAGAATAAAATCTACTCTCTTCTATGATTTAAAAAGTTTTTCATCACTTTTATCGCTGAGACTCAGCTTAATAAATAAACCACATCATCCCTGCACTACGACCAAGGATATTCATTAGTATCACGACCACAAATTATCCATACACTACGGGCCAATGATATTCGTGTATTCATCAATGGTCATGATCATGCCAACGACTGTCCATCAATGCACTACGACAAATGAGGACTTTTACCACATCATTTGTAACATTATAGTCATGATTATACCGAAAAATCCCTAGTCATAATCATACCAAGTTATGCGTAATAATAAAGAATGGAACCAGGTTATGCGTAATCCACACAGACAGGATGTTCCAACAGAATAATAAAGAATGGAACCAGGTCATACGTAATCCGCACAGACAGGATATTCTAACAGAATAATAAATAATGAAATAACAACAGAATTCACCAGACATGCGATAGACTGCACAGACAGGTTATTCCAACAGAATAATAAAGAATGGAATAACAGAAGAATTTCATCATGTATGCGGTACTTCGCATAGACAGGTTAGTACAACATAATAATAAAGAATGGAATAACAACCCTTACGAGTATTGAAAGAAAATAACTCTCTTCATGAATACAAAAGAATAATACCCCTTACCTTAGAAAAACTGGATACTGGAATACTGATGTAGCAGGCTTCTCTTCTTCTTTCTCTCTATAATTTCTCTCTATAATAATTGCTCTAAAGCTTTTGTGAATTGGTGAGAAATGAAGTAAGAATGAACTTCTATTTATGGGAAAATATAGTTTCGATAATTGCACATTTTGGGGCTCGAAATATTACAGTATAATACCTTCCACTTTTTTTTTCATTTTTAATTTAGCCCTGCAAGTATTATCAAACTTACACCACCTCCCCTAATAGTAAATAATGTGAATTAATAGTTCATTCATGTGACTCAATAGTATAATCATGTGAAAAAACTAATTACAGTATAGTACCTTTCAACTATACCTCTATTTTTAATTTAGTCATGCAAGTATTATTAATCTTGCACCACCTCCCCTAATAGTACATGAATGTGAATCAATAGTACACATATGTGAACAAATAGTTATAAGCATGTGAAATAATAGCAATTAATTGCTCATTTATCCGATTAATTACCCGATTGATCAATATAACCTCCAAACATCAATTATTATCTAAATAAATGTCGATTTCCACTAACACTAATAATTCCAACACAATGGAACTATCAATTTCATCTTTAATCAACACAACTTATTCATTATTAATATTATAACTCACAATATTTAACAACCATGTCGTTTCCAGGAAAGAGGGGGCTTTCCGATAAGGATTTCTCCTTATTGGCGCGCAATTAGGTGACCAAACCTCTCCTTGACAGAACTTCTAGATATTGTCAATATTGCAAATAATAATATGAATAACTTTATCTTCTCAATTATTGATTTAATAATAATAAATATTATGCAGATGATACTGTGACAATAATTGAATCAATAATGTGAGAGATATGATGCAGCAATTAATGTAGCAATAATTGAGTATAACTGAGTGACTTCTCACGTAAACATCAATAATCAATACCATGTGCTACTATGCAACCACGCGTATTACTGTACTTTTACTACCTAGTAGTTCAACAGTTTTAACGGTAACACTTTCACCGTTATTTTTATAAAAAGATAATTATGTCATTTTCTAACTACGACAATACTTCCGTTGTGGGGTCCACAATGATGAAAAGACAACAGCACCAACACCCATTTTCAAGGAAGGAGAATGACCATTGGTCGTATGCTACAAATGCGGAGGGGAGAGATTTATCAGTCCAAACTGTACGCAGCAATTCAAAGTATGTTATAATTGCGGAAGAGAAGGTCACCATCAAAAATAGGTACCCGTTGCCTCACATTGATGACCTGTTTGGCCAGTTGCAAGGCAAAAAATTCTTTTCAAAGATCGATCTTCGTTCCGGATATCATCGGTTAAAGATTAAAACTGATGACATTCCAAAGACTGCTTTCAGAACTCGGTATGGGCATTACGAATTCCTAGTCATGTCTTTTGGATTGACCAATGCTCTTTCTGCCTTCATGGATATGATGAACCGAGTATTCAAGGAATATTTGGATCATTTTGTGGTTGTCTTTATTGATGACATCCTCATATACTCCAAAAGCCGGGAAGATCATGAGCAACACTTGATGTTGATACTCCAAAAGCTTTGAGAAAACAAGCTATATTCCAAGTTGAAGAAATGCGAGTTTTGGCTTGAGGAAGTTTCATTCCTTGGGCACGTGATATTAAATCACGGAATATCTATTGACCAAGCGAAGATTCAAGCAATACAAAGCTGGGAGCAACCTAAGTCAGTAACCGAAGTACGTAACTTTCTGGGCTTAGCTGGTTATTATCGGAGATTCGTGGAAGGATTTTCTCGAATCGTTACTCCATTAACTCAGTTGACTCGAAAAGATACAAAATTCGGTTGGAGCGAGGAATGTGAGAAGAGTTTATAAGAACTCAAAAGGAGACTCATTTTAGCACCTGTTCTGATAATACCATCTGGTTCGGAGGGATTTGTCATCTACAACGATGCTTCAGGTAGAGGGTTAGGATGTGTTCTCATGCAACATGGGAAAGTCATAGCATATGCCTCACGATAACTCAAAGAATATGAGAGTAATTATCTTACTCATGATCTAGAGTTGGCAGCAGTCGTTTTTGCGTTAAAAATCTGGAGGCATTATATGACGCCCCCAAAATAGGTATACATCACCCATTCTGAGTCGCCAAATATATGGTACAGACACAAATATAACCTCAGTAATACAATTGTCGTGCAAAATATGACAACACATATACTATGAGTTTGAATACAAATATTGTCTAAAAGAGAGTATACAAACTCAAAAGGAGTCCTCATTACAATTATTGATACACTATTTTATAAAATAGTAAGGACTACTAAAACAACTATCCTGAACCATCACTCCATACCCCGGCTAGTTCCTGCTATATTCTCACCTCCTGAGAAGAAAAATGGAACAAAAAGGAAAAAGGTGAGCTCAACTAGCCCAATAAAGAATATTATGACTAAGATAATATACAACAATTTATCATTAGTCTTCAACATGGAAAAATCTGATAAAATATAATAGACAACAAGTTTTAGATAAACAACTGCAGCGGAAACAGCAATCCATTAGAAGAGTCAAGTAGAGAAAGAATTCTACTATCTTCTAAGATTTAAAAGTCCATCATCAATATTTTATCCCTGTAACATCAATCAATATACATCTTGAATCAAATATTCATATTTGCACTACAGGCCAAAGATATTCATTTGTATCACTAGTTGGTCATGTTCATCTCAACACATGTTCATCTTTGCACTACGGGACAAAGATATTCATCAGTTAATCATTCATCTTTGCACTATAGGCCAAAGATATTCAGTAATATCATCATTTAGGACTGAGGATGATGAAAAATATCTAAAAGAAAATGAATCCAGGGAGATAAAAGAACAAATATTAGGGATTCGTATTACAGTTTATCCAAGTTCAATAATACTCCATAATAACCAACTGTGAAGCAGAATTTAAAAATAAAGATCAAAACATGTATACAATCAAAGATAGTAACCATAATAGGCATCTTGGACTAAAAGGAAAATTTTTATTTTTCGATGAATAGTGTCGTATTCATGAATAGTGCCGTATACGTGAATAGTAATCCCGACACAAAAAGTTCCAAATTTGGTAAAAAGTTTAGACCAATATTTTGGCATAATGATATTGAAAGAAATAATATCATTTATAAAGAAAATAACATCCCTTATCTCAAAATAACGGTACTTCTGATCGGAATATCAGATATAAAGCCGAAGGAAGCTTGTACCGAACAACAACTCTCAAAGTATCCAAATACTCACAAAAATATGCTCGACAATATAGAGAGAAAAGAAAACTTATTTCTGGTGTGATTTTCAATTCTAACCTAAGCGTCTATTTATAGGAAAATGCTAGAACGCCAAAGGAGACTAAAATAATAAAGTATAATATATATTTCTTCCTTCCACGCCACCTACCAAGACCAGCCATCAAGCATGCCAAATCTAAATTTTTTTGGCAGCCCACATGTTTAAAACAAAAGTGGGTCTCACCCAATTTTAATAAAAATCATTTTATTTTTTGAAACTTCATTAATTCATAGAAAATAAACCGTTTAGTAGAAAAATATGAATTTTATGTCCATTCCACACGAAATCGAATTCTCCACAACTTTGTAGCTTTAAGTTTTTCCAAATTTCAAATAAAAAATATCCAAAATCCACAAACGGATGATTTTTAATACTTCTAATCCGACAAAATACTGATAAAAACCTCAACATTAACTCCTTCATTTATAACCACATAAATAAATAAATCCATCACTTATATCCACATCAAATAAATATTTTCTTATCATATAAATCAATAATTAATTATTCACAAATAATATTACAGAATCACAATAATGGCAACCAGGTAGTTCCCACGAAAGAGGGGACTTTTCGATAAGGATTTCTCCTTACTGGCGCGCAATTAGGTGACCAAACATTTCCTTGACAGAACATTCTAGACATTGCCAATAATGCTATCTAATAATATTATTCAAATAATATAAATTATTGATCTGATAATAGGAAATACTGTGCAGTGACAATTATTGAAACAACAATAATATAAAATATCAACACAATAATTATTGAATCAATAAAATAAAATATTGAACAGTAATTACTGTAATAATTATTGAGTAGTGCCTTCTTACGTAAGAATCAATAATTCAACAATACTGTGCAATACCGTGTGCTACTGTGCAACCACGCGTATTACTGTATTTTAACCACCAGGTATTCCAACAGTTTTAACGGTAACAATTACACCGTTATTTATAAAAACTCAAACTTTGTCATTTTCTTCATCCGACAGTTATCCTGTTATGGGGCCCACAAATGGCTGCGCCGTCGTACGACTATACCTCGACAACAATAATATTCCACGACCAAACGAATATTCTCCGACAACAATGAATATTTTACAACCACTTACTTATTTTGTAAAATTTACACATTTCACCCATAACCAAAGTATTATATCAAATTATCACCTTATTATTTACAATAATAAATAGAGGAAATTCGAATTTTATTTATAATAAGTTGGGGTCTTAAAACCTCCCCTCCTTATGAAATTTCATCCTCGAAATTGACGTACGTACCTAGTGTTTCAAAAAGGTGAGGATACCTCGCTTTCATTTCTGATTCCAACTCCCATGTCATTTCTTCAATAGCATGGTTTCTCCACAACACCTTAACTTGTGGTATAACCTTGGTGCGTAGGACATGATTTTTCCTATCCAAGATCTTAACATGTACTTCCTCGTACGTTAAATCTTTGGCTATCTCGTCAGGTTCTAACTCAATAATGTGGTTTGGGTCTTTCACATATTTACGAAGCATAGATATGTGAAAAACATTATGAACACGAGACATGCTTGGAGGTAATGAGAGTCTATATGCCACATTTCCTATTCAGTCAAGAATATCAAATGAACCAACAAATCTTGGATTGAGATTTCCTCTCTTCCCAAATCTTGTAACTCCCTTCCATAGCACGATACCTAACAATACATGATCCCCAATATTAAATTCCACGTCCTTTCGATGAAGATCCGCATAACATTTTTGTCGATCCTGTGCCGTTTGTATACGTTGTCAGATCGTTTGGATCTTTTCTGTAGTTATGCGTACCAATTCTGGTCCTAACAATGTTGCTTCACTCACCTCGTCCCAGCATACTGGAGAATGACATTTTCTTCTATACAACGCCTCGAATGGAGCCATGCCTATACTTGCCTGATAACTATTGTTGTAGGAGAATTTACCAATGGTAGGTACTTATCCTAACTCCTTTTAATATCTAGGACACAGAGTCTTAATAGATCTTCAAGAGTTTGAATAGTCCTCTCTAATATTTTCGTTCGCTTGAGGATGGTATGCCGAACTGAATCGTAAATTCGTGCCCACAGCTTTCTGCAAGCTAACCCAAAATCGTGAAGTGGATCTTGGGTCACGATCCAAAACTATGGATATTGGCATGCCATGCAATCTCACAACCTCATTCACATACCTACTAGCAAGACGTTCAAGAGAATAAGTCTCCCGTATAGGCAAGAAATGGGCAGACTTGGTTAATCTATCAATAATAACCCAAATCACATCTATGCCTTGAGAAACCTTGGGAAGACCCGTAACAAAATCCATAGTAATGTGTTCCCACTTCCATATCGAAATCTCAAGTGGTTGCAATGGACCCTTTGGCACTTGATGTTCCGCCTTTACACGTTGACAAGTTAAATACCTCGAGATAAACTTCGCGACCTCTCTCTTTATATTGCTCCACCAAAATGTATGTTGTATATCATGATACATTTTGGTACTCCCAAGATGGATTGCAAACGGTGTGTTGTGTGCCTCCATCATAATTTTATGCTTCAAGTCAGAATCGTTAGGAACACAAAGTCTGGAAGTGACTCGAAGTATTCCTTCTTCATCGATTCTTGCTTTTGGAATAGTACCTTCTTGCACTTTTTTTCTTCATACGCATCAGCTCCATATCCGTAGCTTGATCAGCTTTAACTTTATCGATTAAAGTAGGTTCTACTCGTATATTTGATATCATCACGTGTGTACTTGGAGCCTTTAACTCTATCTCCATCATTTGCAAGTCATACAAAATGGGACTTTGTGTTAACAACATTGCACTCGTACCCGTATATGATCTTTGTGACGCCCCCAAAATAGGTATACATCACCTATTCTGAGTCGTCAAATACATGGTATTGAATACAGATATAAACTTAAATATACAACATGAGTTGTGAGTTTTAATACAAATATTATCTTCTAGACAGTATACAAACTCAAAATAAGTCCTCATTACATTTATTATCACACTATTTCACAGAATAGTGAGAACTACTAATGCACCATATAGGACCATCACTTTGTTCCCCGACTAGTCCCTGCTACGTTCTCATTTCCTGAAGAGAACAATGAAAGCAAAAGGGTGAGCTTAACTAGCCTAGTAAGAAATATTATGACTAAGATAATGCAGAATAATTTATCATTAGTCTTCAACAATGTTAAACTGATAAAATATAACAAACATCAAGTTTAACTGCAGCGGAACAAGCAATCCATTAGAATAGTCAAGTAGAGAATAAAATCTACTATCTTCTATGATTTAAAAAGGTTTTTCATCACTTTTATCGCTGAGACCCAGCTTAATAAATAATCCACATCATCTATGCACTATGGTCAAAGATATTCATTAGTATCATGACCACAAATTATCCATGCACTATGGGCCAAGGATATTCGTGTATTCATCAATGGTCATGATCATGCCAACAACTGTCCATCAATGCACTACGGCCAATGAGGATTTTTATCACATTATTTGTAACATTACGGTCATGATTATACCGAATAACCCTGGTCATAATCATACCAAGTCCATATATGCACTACAGGCCACAGATGACTTTCAACATATTAAAAACATGAGGATGATGACAATTCAATAAAAAAAGTTCAAGAATAAATTTTAAATATTTATAAGTTAATTTATCCCGAACTCAATAACGTCCAAATTGTCAACATGATACTGCTTTGTGGAGTAAAATTCAAGAATGCTCAGAAGAATATTTTCATGAAAAGATACTGGATTAAGCGCAAATATCAAGGATATTCCACTAATTTTATGGAGTATAGAAGTGAAAGCTTTAACCAACTGAGTATAAGAGAATATATGAAACTGCAAATGGATTTTCGTCCGCCATGCGGTATTCCACTTAGACAGATCATTTCCAAAATTTAATAAAGAATGAATACAAAGGATCATTCACCATGCATGTGATAATCCACATAGATAGGTTATTCCAATAGAATAATAAAAAGAATGGAATAACAGAAGAAATCACCATGCATGCGATAAACCGCACAGACAGGTTATTCTAACAGAATAATAAAGAATGGAATCAGGTCATGCATAATCCGCACAGACAGGATGTTCCAACAGAATAATAAAGAACGGAACCAGGTCATGCGTAAACGCACAGACAAGATGTTCTAACAGAATAATAAATAATGGAATAACAGAAGAATTTCACCATGTTTGCGGTACTTCGCATAGACAAGTTATTCCAACATAATGATAAAGAATGGAAAAATAGAAGTTCTCTTCATGAAGACGAAAGAAATAATACCCCTTACGAGTACAACAAATAATATCCCTTACCTTAGAAGAAACTGGATATAGGAGTAGTGAAGTAGCAGAATACTTTTCTTCTTTCTCTCTTTAGACTTTCAGTGAATTCATAAGAAATAATGAAGGAATGAGCTTCTATTTATAAGAGAATGGATTGAATAGTAACTAAGTCATGAACGGTTCATATTGATTTACTTTTAAACGGACGGTCCATATGATTTACTATGCAGTATTAATAAAATATTCTAATAAAACAAAATCTTTTAAATAAAATATAATATATTCTATTTATAATCTAATAAAATGAATAACTTTATAAAAGTATTCTGTTTTATATAAAAAGATTTTACTATACAAACACTATGCAGACACTATCTTAACACTATGCATAATAGAATATTATATATTCGATTTATAGTCTAATAAAACAAATAACTTTATAAAAGTATTATATTTTATATAAAAAGATTTTACTATGCAAACACTATGCATAATAGAATATCATATATTCTATTTATAGTCTAATAAAATAAATAACTTTATAAAAGTATTTTGTTTTATATAAAAAGATTTTACTATGCAAATACTATACAGACACTATGCATAATAGAATATCATATATTCTATTTATAGTCTAATAAAACAAATAACTTTATAAAAGTATTTTGTTTTATATAAAAATTTTTCTGTTTTATTACATTTATAATAATAATAAAACAAAACTTATCACCTTTATTATAATTCACAATATTAATCGACCAGGTCGTTCCCAGGAAAGAGGGGGCTTTCCAATAAAGATTTCTCCCTATTGGCGCGCAATTAGGCTACCAAACCTCTCTATGACAGAACTTCTAGACATCGTTAATATTGCAAATAATAATATTAATAACTCTGTCGTCTCAATTATTGATTTAATAATATATAAAATATTGACAATAATTGAATCAAATAACGTGAGATACTATGCAACAATTACTGTAACAATAATTGAACAAAACTGAGTGACTTCTCACGTAAACATCAATAATCAATACCGTGTGTTACTATGCAACCACGCGTATTAATGTATTTTTAACACCGGGTGTTTCAACAGTTCACGGTAAAACTTTCGCCGTTATTTTCATAAAGTATTTTTGTCGTTTTCTCAATTCGACAATAATTCCATTATGGGGTCCACCAATGATTATGCCGTTATACGAATATTCCCCGACCAATCGAATATTATACAACAACTTGCATACCTTTCAAAATTTATAAATATTACCCATAACTATAACATTATCTCAAATCCACACTATAATTTTGAAAAAAATATTTCGAGAAATTTAAATCTTTATTCATAAAATTTGGGGTCTCACAATCTTCTACTTAATGCGTCAGCTACCACGTTTACTTTTCCAGGATGATATTGGATGGTATGATCGTAATCTTTCAACAACTCGAGCCAACATCGTTGCCATATGTTATTGGATGGTATGATCGTAATCTCCCCATATAGGTAGTGTCTGTGACACCCCCAAAATAGGTCCAATCCATCCAACCTATTCTGAGTCGCCAAATACATGGTACAAAAAATAACTACAACTTTATTACAACAATTATCGTGCAAAATAAAATAACACATATGCTGTGAGTTTTGATACAAATATATACCAGATGTGACTCTCATCCCAATCTTGGATAACACGTCACAATGGCACCTTACATAAAGGTACAGTCAAAAACTGTTTTAGAAATTAAAATCTTTGGGAAGTGCTCAAGGAAACCTTCGTAAATGGGAGGTCATGCGTCTAGGTTATGATAGATATCATATGCCCACAGAATTATCCTTGGTTGACCCACTATACCCCAAAGAAAAATGAGAAGATTACTATCATATTCTTTCCAATGGTGAATCATCTCTTGACATATCATTATATCCACTGTCTCTAATTGAGAATTATACTTCAACCAAACACCAAGATTATATAGGTAGTGCTCCTAGATATATTTAGCAAGTGGATGCGCACATCCCTATCTTATGATAACACGAGGTTGTATGTCATTAGACATCTTGTACGATAGTTCCAAAACACTCTTCCAATGTTGGGTTCACCTTACCCTATTTGATTTACCAAATATAACTATTAAATGATGTATAAAATACAACACATTTTTCTATACTGTTTAGGGAGAACTTCCACCGCTAGTGTAACGACCCCAAAATAGGTCCATTCCATCCAACCCATTCTGAGTCGCCAAATACATGGTACAGAAAACAACTACAACTTTATTACAACAATAAAACTGTGAGTTTGAATACACACATTATCTTCTAGACAATATCTATACTCAAATATATCCTCATCACATTTATTGATACATTATTTTACAAAAATGGTGAGGACTACTAAACAACTTTCTCTAGAACCTTCATTCCATACCCCGACTCGTACTCACTATATTCTTACCTCCTGAGAAGAAAAATAGAACAAAAAGGAAAAGGGTGAGCTCAACTAGCCTAGTAAAGAATATTATGACTAAGATAATATACAACAAATTATCGTTAGTCTTCAACAGGGAAAAAAATATAATAGAATACAATAGACAATAAGTTTTAAATCAATATTCGCAGCGGAAATAATAATTCATTAGAAGAGTTAAGTAGAGAATGCAAACTACTATCTTCTATGTATGAATTTAAAAGTTCATCATTTATCTTTTATCCCTGTAACATCAATCAATATATATCTGGAATCACATATTCATCTTTGCACTACAGGCCAAAGATATTCATCAGTTGGTCATGTTCATCTAAACACCTGTTCATCTTTGCACTACGGGCCAAAGATAATAATCAGAAATCATTCATCTTTGCACTACAGGCCAAAGATATTCAATAATCTCATCATTTAAGACTGAGGATGATGAAAAATATTTTTAAAGAAACGAATCCAGTGAAACAAAATGACAAGGATTAAGGATTAAGGATTCGTACTTTGTTTTATCCATGTCCAAGAATACCTCAAAAATAATCATAGTGGTGTAAAATTCAGGAATGATCAAAACATGGATACAATCAAAGCTAGTATCCACAATAGATATTTTAGACAAAAAGAAGAAATTTCATTTTTCGATGAATAGTGCCGTATTCGTGAATAGTGTCGTATACGTGAATAGTAACTCCGACACCAAAAGATAGAAATTTCACAAAAAAACATCTTCACGCTTCGTGAATAGTACTCGTGAATAGTAACTCGTGAATAGTAACCCCGACATGAAACAATTCCAAATTTGATAATAAGTTCCAACCAATATTTCGGCATAATGATATTGAAGAAATAATATCATTTGTGAAGAAAATAATCTCCCTTACTATTCTTACCTCAAAAGAGCAGTACTTCTGACTGGAATAACGCTGAACGAACTTGCACCGTATAACAACACTCAAAATATCAAAATACTCACAAGAATACACTCGATAATATAGAGAGAGTAATAGAGAGAAAACTTCAGTTTCTGGTGTGATTTTTAATTCTAACCTAAGCACCCTATTTATAGGAAAATGCTTAGAACACCAAAGTAGAAAATTTAATAAATTAATAATTATTAACAAATTTTGTCTACGCCCACTTTGAATTCAGATTTTCAGCACTGCTTAACAACACATGAACTCACCAACCCACCATAAAAACTTTTCAACCTGATAATTAAATTATCAATAGCCTTCATCAGTAATAAATCAGAGATTTAGAATATATGGTAGATGATAAAACTTTTCAACCATAGTTGCAGCGGAACGAGCAATCCATTAGAAGAGTCAAATAGACCATAAAGTCTATTATCTTCTCCACATTAAAAGTCCACCAACAATATTTTATCCATGTAACATCAATCAACAGTTCCTTTCCACAATTATATGAATAACTCATAATCATAATTGTGATTCTAAATTCTTCTTCGCACCCATGACGGAGATAATTTTCATCACATGTCTTTACCTGAAACATCAAAGATCATGGTTATAATCATTATCATTTCATCTAATAAATTCATACTAATAAATTCATCTTTGCACTACGGGCCAAAGATATTCATTATCATTTCATCTTTGCACTACATGCCAAAGATATTCAACATGTCATTTTTGCACTACAGGCCAAAGATATTCAACAATAATTCATCTTTGCACTATAGGCCAAAGATATTCATCAATAATTCATCTTTGCACTACATGCCAAAGATGTTCAACAATAATTCATCTTTGCACTACAGGCCAAAGATATTCATCAATAATTCATCTTTGCACTACATGCCAAAGATATTAATATCTCAAAGAAATACATAATCATTTCAGAATTTATATAAATAATAATTATAACCATGTTTATCAATTCACCTTTGCACTTAAGCTAAATATATTCAATTATAAATTCAATAGGTCATGATCATACTAATCAACAATTCATCTTTGCACTACTGACCAAAGAGAACCCATATTCACGATCATACCAATAATCTACCCATCTTTACACTCAAGTCAAAGAGAAATATCATCATTAGGGTTATAAAAATGTTATATATGATAATAAAAACAATATAATCAACATATAGATTTAATCTCAAGAGTAAGATTCATAAATCAACGATAATTTGGTCAGAAAAAGAAGCTAATTTTGTCATGAATAGTAACTCGTAAATAGTAACTCATGAATAGTAACCCCGACATAAAAAAGGTAGAAATTCCACAATAAAATCCATACCAATATTTCGGTATAATGATATTGAAAGAATAACATTTCTTAAACTTATAAATAATTTATTTTAATTGTTTACACTTTACTAAATAATGTATTTAATCATCCTAAAATGCCGAATTCATAAGATTTCATCACCAATAACCAAAACCCTCATCAAAAATTTGCTTATACCTCATATAGGATTCTCAAGCCACAAAATCCTATTTTCTAATTTTCTTACTTCACATAACATATTTAATTTATTTACTCATAACTATTTTATTTTCATGAAAAATACCAAATCAGTCCCAAACATATTTCTTTTCTGAAATTTAGCAGAATATAGTCCCATATTAAACATATATGTTTTCCGGAATTTTTAAAATTCATTTACTATTTTTCATATGGCCAAAACTACCAAATATTTAGATATTTATTATAAATTATACTTTAGTACAGAAATTATGAAATTTACAAAGTATACTTCATATACATGTACTCCCAATAAAAATTTCACCAAATTTGGAGTTAACCACAAGGAGTTATAAGGGTTTACTTTTAAAATAGTCTTTTCTCATAAAATTCACAACTCCTAATCTATACATCCAAAAATCGTCATTTTTAGACACAATCTAGAAATCTCATCAAATTATCATTTTAAATTTTTCTAGAATTTTTGAAGGTTTAGAAAAATTACGAAACTGAAAAATATAATAACCCTTACAATCCCTTATCTCAAAAAGAGCAATATTTCTGACTTGAATATCGGATATAACACTGAACGAACTTGCGCCGTATAGCAATACTCAAGATATCTATATACTCACAAAAATATGCTCGATAATATAGAGAGAGAAAACTTCAGTTTCTGGTGTGATTTTTAATTTTAATTTAAGCGTCTATTTATAGGAAAATGCTAGAACGCCAAAAAAAGACTAAATTAATAAAATATTATTAATTCATTTTCCTTCTTCTACGCAAGCCACCTTTGAAAAATCATTAGCCACCACAGTGGGGCCCACCAATTCAGCACATGTTTTCTACACCAACCAAAAGTGGGTCCCACCCATAATTTTAATAAAAACATTTTATTTTCCGAAACTTTAGTAATTCATAGAAAATAGCCTGTTTATCAGAAAAATACGAATTTTATGTCCATTCCACACGAAATCGAATTCTCTACAACTTTGTAGCTTTAAGGTTTTCCAAATTTCAGACAGAAAATATCCGAAATCCACAAATGGACGATTTTCAACACCTCTAAAAATCCATAACAAATCATTCGTTCATTTTTAACGGTTCAAAATTTGTGGATATATAGTCAACTTTTAAATGTATAACATATCCAAAAATCACAATGATCCAACGGTCAGATTAAAATTATAACTCACGCAAAAGAGCTTTAAGAACACCGATTTGATCTTTTAATACCTCCTAATCCGACAAAATACTGATAAAATACCTCAACCTTAATTCTTTCATTTATAACCACATAAATAAATCTATCATTTATATCCACATCAAATAAATATTTTATTATCATATAAATCAATAATTAATTATTCACAAATAATATTATAGAATCACATTTAAGACAACTAGGTAATTCCAAGGAAAGAGGGGGCTTTCCGATAAGAATTTCTCCTTACTGGCGCGCAATTAGGTAACCAAGCCTCTCATTGACAAACTTTTCTAGACATTGCCAATAATACTGTCTAATAATATTATTCAAATAATATAAGCAGTGATAATTATTGAAACAACAATAATATAAACTATTAACGCAACAATTATTGAATCAATAAAATAAAGTATTAAACAGTAATTACTGTAACAATAAATTCAGTAGTGTCTTCTTATGTAAGAATTAATAATTCAAAAATACTGTGCAATACTGTTTGCTACTGTGCACCCACGCGTATTACTGTATTTTAACCACCAGATAATCCAACAGTGTTAACGGTAATAATTACACCATTATTTATAAAAACTTAAACTTGTCATTTTCTTCATCCAACAATTATTCTGTTATGGGCCCACAAATGTTTGCGCCGTCGTACGAATATTTCCCGACAAGAAGAATATTCCACGACCAAGCGAATATTCCCCGACAAAAATGAATATTTTATAACCACTTGCTTTTTTTTTAAAATTTGCACATTTCACTCATAACTTTAAACTTTTATCAATTTAACTATTTACTAAATAGAAAAAATTGAATACTTTTATTTCATAAAATTCGGGGTCTTACAGTGTCTCCAGATCTTCAACGCGAAAACAACTGCTGCCAACTCCAAATCATGAGTAGAATAATTTCTCTCATATTCTTTAAGTTGTCGCGAGGCATAGACTATGACTTTTCTATGTTGCATGAGAACACATCCTAACCCTTTGCCTGAAGCATCGCTGTAGATAACAAATCCATTCGAACCAGATGGTATTGTCAGAACAAGTGCCGAAATGAGTCTCCTCTTGAGTTCTTGAAAACTCTTCTCACATTCCTCGCTCCAATCGAATTTTGTATCTTTACGAGTCAGTTGAGTTAACGGAGTAGCGATTCGAGAAAATCCTTCCACGAATCTCCGATAATAACTAGCTAAGCCCAGAAAGCTACGTACTTCGGTCACCGACTTCGGTTGCTCCCAACTTTGTATTGCTTCAATCTTCGCTGGGTCAACAGATACTCCATGTTTTGACACCACGTGCCCAATGAATGCTACTTCCTCAAGCCAAAACTCGCATTTCTTTAGCTTGGCATATAGCTTGTTATCACGAAGCCTTTGCAGTACCAATATCAAATGGTGCTCATGATCTTCACGGCTTTTGGAATAGATGAGGATGTCATCAGTAAAGATAACCACGAACTGATCCAAATATTCCTTGAATACATGGTTCATCATATCCATGAAAGCAGCAGGAATATTAGTTAATCCAAAAGACAGGACTAAGAATTCATAATGCCCGTACCGAGTTCTGAAGGCAGTCTTTGGAATATCCTCAGTTTTAATCTTCAGCTGATGATATCTAGAACGAAGATCGATTTTTGAAAAGAATTGTGATCCTTGCAACTTGTCAAACAGGTCATCAATGCGAAGGTAGCGGATACCTATTCTTGATGGTGACATGGTTCAATTCTCGGTAGTCAATACAAAGTCGCGTACTCCCATCTTTCTTCTTTACGAGTAACACAGGAGCACCCCAAGGAGATGTACTAGGACGAATGAAACCGATGTCCAATAACTCCTGAAGTTGAACCTTTAACTCTTGAAGTTCAATAGGAACCATTCGATATGGGGTTTTAGAAATGGGCTTTGTACCAGGTTCAAGGTCAATAAAGAATTCAAATTCACGTTCTGGGGGTAAACCGGGAAGTTCTTCAGGAAATATGTCAGGAAATTCACTAACAACAGAAATTTTATTCAAATCTGAAGTGTTTTTGTTCAAGTCTGTGACATGGGCTAAGAAAGCTTGACATCCATTTTTCAATAAATGAATATCTTTATGGCTTGATATGATAGTGATTGACTTTAATGGTTTGGTTATTTGAATTCGCATAATAGGTTGGTTAGGAATATGAAAACTAACAACCTTACGAAAACAATCAATTTTAGCATGATGCGTGGTTAACCAATCAATCCCTAAAATCACATCAAATGCAAGAATTTTCAACGAAATAAGGTCGGTAGGTAATGTGATGGTACCAACTTGAATCAAACAAGATTTATAAATAGTAGATGTAATGAAAGTTTCTCCTAACGGAGTCTCAACAGATAAGTCAAGATCTAATTTCTCCGGAGTCAAGTTTAAACGTTGAGCACAAACAAGTTAGATAAAAGAATCGGTAGAACCAGTATTTAATAAGGTATAAACTTCGCAAGAGTTTATGATTAGCTTACCCATGATCACCTCGTTCGGGTTTCTCACGTTTTGGGCAGTCACGACAAACGCCATTCCAAGAACCACCGACTTTGACTTGTCCATGACAACCTTTGGAGTCACCATCCCTGTTGAACTTGGTTTTGCAACTAGACAATCTCTAGTTATATGACATTCATTTCCACAGTTATAACACACCTTGAATTGTTGTGGGCAGTTTGGGCTGATGTGTCCCTCTTTCCCGCATTTGTAACAAATGACTGATGTAAGACCCCAACTTATTAAAAATAAAATTGAATTTCCTCTATTTATTATTGTGAATAATAATGTGATAAATTGATATAATACTTTGGTTATGGGTGAAATATGCAAATTTTGCAAAAATAAGCAAATGGTTATAAAATATTCATTTTGTCGGGAAATATTCGTTTGGTCGTGGAATATTCTTTCTGTCGGGAAATATTCATATGACGACGCAACCATTTATAGGTCCCAAAACGGAATAATTGTCGGATGAAGAAAACGACAAAGTTTGAGTTTTATAAATAATGGCGTAATTGTTACCGTTAACACTGTTGGAATACCTGGTGGTTAAAATACAGTAATACGTGTGGTTGCACAGTAGCACACGGTATTGCACAATATTTTTGAATTATTGATTCTTACGTAAGAAGGCACTACTCAATAATTGCTAAGTTGATATTTTATATTATTGTTGTTTCAATAATTGCCACTACACAATATTTTCCATTATCAGATCAATAATTCATATTATTTGAATAATATTATTAGATAGCATTATTCGCAATGTCTAGAAAGATCTGTCAAGGAGAGGTTTGGTCATCTAATTACTTGCCAGTAAGGAGAAATCCTTATCGGAAAGCCCCCTATTTCCTGGGAACGACCTAGTTGTCATAATTGTGATTCTGTAATATTATTTGTGAATAATTAATTATTAATTTATATGATAAAGAAATATTTATTTGATACAGATATAAATGATGGATTTATTTATGTGGTTATAAATGAAGGAATTAATGTTTAGGTGTTTTATCAGTATTTTGTCGGATTGGAGGTATTAAAAGATCAAATCGGTGTTCTTAAAGTCCTATTGCCTGAGTTATAATTTTAATCCGACCATTGGATCGTTATGATTTTTGAATATGTTATACATATATTAGTCGAGTATATGTCCACAAATTTTAAACCGTTAAAAATGAACGAATGATTTGTTATGAATTCTAAAAGGTGTTAAAAATCACCCATTTGTGGATTTCGGATATTTTCTGTCTGAAATTTGGAAAAACTTTCTTCTGTAAAGTTGTACAGAATTCAATTTCGTGTGGGATGGACATAAAATTCGTATTTTTCTGATAAACAGGCTATTTGTTATGAATTATTAAAGTATCGAAAAATAAAATGTTTTTATTAAAATTATGGGTGAGACCCATTTTTGGTCGGTGTAGAAAACATGTTCTAAATTGGTGGGCCCCACTGTGGTGGCTGATTATTTTTCAAAGGTGGCTTGCGTAGAAGAAGGAAAATGAATTAATAATATTTTATTAATTTAGTTTTCTTTGGCGTTCTAGTATTTTCCCATAAATAGGCGCTTAACTTAGAATTGAAAATCACACCAGAAACTGAATTTTTTTTCTCTCTCTATATTATCGAGCATATTTTTGTGAGTATTTAGATATCTTGAGTGTTGCTATACGGCGCAAGTTCGTTCAGTGTTATATCCGATATTTAAGTCAGAAATACCTCTCTTTTTGAGGTACGAGATTTTAAGGGTTATTATGTTTTTCTGTTTTGTAATTTTTCCGACCCTCAAAAATTCTGGAAAAATTTGAAATGATAATTTGATGAGTTTTTTTTATTGTGTCAAAAATTGGTGATTTTTGGATGTATAGATTAAGAGTTATGAATTTTATGGGAAAAAACTATTTTAAAAGTAAACCCTAATAACTCATTATGGTTAACTCCAAAATTTATGAAATTTTTATTGGGAGTAAATGTATATAACAGAAGTATACTCTGTAAATTTTGAAATTTTTGGATAAAAGTATAATTTATGATAAATATCTAAATATTTGGCAGTTTTGGCCATATGAAAAATAGTAAATGAATTTTAAAAATTCCGAGAAATATATATGTTCAATATGGGACTATATTCTACTAAAATCCAGAAAAGAAATATTTTTGGGACTGATTTGATATTTATCATGAAAATAGAATAGTTATGAGTAAATGAATTAAATATATAATGTGAAGTAAGAAAATTGGAAAATAGGATTTTATGGCATGAGAATCCTATATGAGGTATATGCAGATTTTTGATGAGGATTTTAGTTATTGGTGATGAAATCTTATGAGTTTGATATTTTAGGATGATTAAATGCATTATTTAGTAAAGTGTAAACAATTAAAATAAATTATTTATAAATTTAAGAAATGTTATTCTTTTCATATCATTATACCGAAATATTGGTATGAATTGTATTGTAGAATTTTTACCTTTTTCATGTCGGGATTACTATTCATGAGTTACTATCCACGGGTACTATTCACGACAAAATTGGTTTATTTTTCTGACCAAATTATCGTTGATTTATGAATCTTACTCTTAAAATTAAATGCATTTGTTGATCATATTATTTTTATTATCATATATAACATTTTTATAATTCTGGTGATGAAATTTCTCTTTGACTTGAGTATAAAGATGGGTAAATTATTAGTATGATGGTGACTATGAGTTCTCTTTGGCCAGTAGTGCAAAGTTGAATTGTTGACTGGTATGATCATGACCATTGAATTTATAATTGAATATCTTTAGCTTAAGTGCAAGGGTGAATAGATCAACATGGTTATAATTATTGGTTATATAAATTCTGAAATGATTATGTATTTTTTGAGATATTAATATATTTGGCCTGTAGTGCAAATATGAACTGTTGATGAATATCTTTGGCCTGTAGTGCAAAGATGAACGGTTGATAAATAACTTTGGCCCGTAGTGCAAAGATGACCTGTTGTCGAATATCTTTGGCCAGTAGTGCAAAGATGAACTATTGATGAATATCTTTGGCCCATAGTGCAAAGATGAATTTATTAGTATGATTATGAACAGGAACTTCGATTTGGTATAACCATGATCTTTGATGTTTCAGGTAAAGACAAATGATGAAAATTATCTTTGTCCTAGATGAGAAGAGGAATTTAGAACCACAAATATGATTGTAAGACCCCGAATTTTATGAAATAAAAGTATTCAATTTTTTCTTATAATTACTATTCAGTAAATGATTAAATTGATAAAAGTTTAAGGTTAAGGGTGATATATGAATTTTTTTTAAAATAAGCAAGTGATTATAAAATACTCATTCCTATTGGGGAATATTCGTTTGGTCGTGAAATATTCTTTCTGTCGAGAAATATTCGTATGACGGTGCATCCATTGGTGGGCCCCATAACAGAATAACTGTCGGATGAAGAAAACGACAAAAGGGGATTTTTATAAATAACGGCGTAGTTGTTACCATTAACACTGTTGGAATACCCGGTGGTTAAAATACAATAATACGCTTTGTTGCACAGTAGCACACGGTATTGAACCAATTATTGATTCTTACGTAAGAAGGCACTACTTAATAATTGTTACATTAATTACTGTTTAGTATTTTATTGATTCAATAATTTCTGCGTTGATATTTTATATTACTGTTATTTTAATAATTGTCACTACACAGTATATTTCATTATCGAAACAATAACTCATATTATTTGAATAATATTATTAGATAATATTATTGGTAAAGTCTAGAAATTTCTGTCTAATGAGAGGTTTGGTCACCTAATTACGCGCTAATAAGGAGAAATCCTTATTGAAAAGCCCCCTCTTTCCTGGGAACTGCCTGTTTGTCATTATTGTGATTTTGTAATATTATTTGTGAATAATTAATTATTGATTTATATGGCAAGAAAAATATTCATTTTATGTGGATATAGATGAATTGTTTTTAAAGTGATAATTGTTGAAAAATCGATATTTTATCTTTTTTGATAAAATACTATTTCATTATATTATTATAATATTATAATGATATTTTTACAATGAATGTGGCATATATGAGTATATGAGGAGGAGGAGTATTTTTGTTGCAAAAATTGTTTAAAACATGTTAAACATGTCTGTGGGCCCATTTATTGACTGAAATTTGATTATAGCCTGTAAAATTGTCTGTATGTGGATTTCGGTACATTTCTGTGTGGAATTTAGAAAAACTTTCTTCTGCAAAGTTGTCGAGAATTGAATTTCCTATACAAATCGAGAGATTCAAATTTTCTGATAAAAGGACTATTTATTATGAATTATTGAAGTTCCAGAATAATTAATTTTTGGAGTTTAAAATGTTTTATTTATTAAAAACGTTTTTAGTGACTTTGTCACTTGTATGGCTGATGTTTTGGACAAAAGAAGGGTACGTAGGAAATTTTATATAAATATATTAATATTATATTAAATTTTTTACTTTGGTGTTCTAAACATTTTCCTATAAATAGGGTGCTTAGGTTAGAATTAAAAATCACACCAGAAACTGAAGTTTTATCTCTATTTCTCTCTTTATATTATCGAGAATATTCTTGTGAGTATTTTGATATCTTGAGTGTTGCTATATGGTGCAACTTCATTCAGTGTTATTCTATTCAGAAGTACTGCTCTTTTGAGGTAAGGGATGATAAGTGATTTAAGGGATTGTAAGGGATGTTATTTTCTTCGTAAGTGATATTATTTCTTCAATATCATTATGTTGAAATATTGGTTTGAAATTTTTATCAAATTTAGAACTTTTTCATGTCGGGATTACTATTCATGATTTACTATTCATGAGTTACTATTCACAAGTTACTATTCATGATTTACTATTCACGAGTTACTATTTACGACGGGTTACTATTCATGAGTTACTATTCACGAGTTACTATTCACGAGTTACTATTCACTAAAAAATTGGTTTGTTTTTCTAACCAAATTACAGTTGATTTATAAATATTACTCCGGAGATTAAAACTATGTATTGATTATATTGATTTTATTATCACATATAACATTTTTATAACCATGGTGTTGAAATTCTCTTTCACTGGAGTGTAAAGATGGGTAGATTATTGGTATGATCATGACTAGGGTTCTCTTTGACCAGTAGTGAAAAGTTGAATTGTGACTGGTATGATCATGACCATTGAATTTATAATTGAATATCTTTAGCTTATGTGCAAAGGTGAATTTATCAACATGGTTATAATTATTGTTTATATAAATTCTGAAAAGATTATATATTTCTTTGAGATATGAATATCTTTGGCCCATGGTACAAAGATGACTTATTGATGAATATCTTTGGCCCGTAGTGTAAAGATGAATTATTGATGAATATCTTTGGCATGTAGTGCAAAGATGGTCTATTGATGAATATCTTTGGCCCGTAGTGCAAAGATGAATTTATTAGTAGGATTATGAACATGAACTGTGATTTGGTATAACCATGATCTTTGATATTTTAGGTGATGAAAATTAACTTTGTCCTGGATGAGGAAAGGAATTTAGAATTACAATTACGACTATGAGTTATACACGTGATTGTGGACAGAAATTGTTGATTAATGTTACAGGGATAAAATATTGTTGATGGACTTTTAACATGAAGAAGATAATAGATTTTATGGTCTATTTGACTCTTCTAATGGATTGTTCGTTCCGCTGCAACTATGGTTGAAAAGTTTTATTATCTACCATATGTTCTAAATCTCTGATTTATTACTGTTAAATGCTATAGATAATTTATTTATCTTTAGTCATGATATTCTTTACTGAGCTAGTTGTGCTCACCCTTTTGCTTCACAATTCCTTTCAGGTAATAAAAGTGTAGCTGGGACAAGCGGGGAATAACAGGGGAATAGAATGGTGGTCTATAGATGTTGAGGGTGAGGTGAATTTAACTTGGAAGGGTGTTTTGCCACTATCATACAAGATGTCTAATGACATACAACCTCGTGTCATCAAAAGACAGGATTGTGCTCATCCACTTGATGAGTATATTTACAAGTACTACCTATATAATCTCGGTGTTTGTTTGGAGTATAATACCAAATTAGATACAGTGGAGCTAATGATATGTCAAGAGAAGACTCACCATTGGAAAGAATATGATAGTAATCTTCTCATTTTTCTTTGGGGTCTATTGGGTCAACCAAGGGTAATTCTGTGTCCATATGATATCTATCATAACCTAGACGCATGGCCTCCCATGTACGAAGGTTTCCTTGAGCACTTCCCAAAGATTTTAATTTCTAAAATAGTTTTTGACTATACCTTTATGTAAGATGTCATGGTGACGTGCTACCCAAGTTGGTGTCAAGAGTCACAGTTGATATATATATTTGTACCAAAACTCACAACACATGAGTTGTTGTATTTTGCACGACAATTTTTGTAATAAAGTTATATTTATTTTCTGTACCATGTATTTGGCGACTCATAATGGGTTAGATGGAATGGACCTGTTTTGGGATTGTCAAAATGATTATGAGTTATTCACATGAATGTGGACAGGAACTGTTGATTTATGTTACAGGAATAAAACATTGTTGGTGGACTTTTAACATGGAGAAGATAATAGACTTTATGGTCTATTTGACTCTTCTAATGGATTGCTTGTTCCGCTACAACTGTGGTTGAATTTTTTTATCATCTGCCATATGTTCTAAATCTCTGATTTATTACTGATGAAGGCTATTGATAATTTAATTATCTTTAGTCATGATATTCTTTACTGAGCTAGTTGTGCTCACCCTTTTGTTTTATAATTCCCTTAAGGTAATAAAAGTGTAGCTGGGTCGAGCCGAGATAACAGGTGAATAGAACAGTGATCTCTAGCGGTGGAAGTTCTCCCTAAACAGTATAGAAAAGTGTGTTATATTTTATACATCATTTAGTAGTTATATTTGTTGAATCAAATAGGGTGAGGCAAACCCAACGTTTGAAGGGTGTTTTGGCACTATCATACAAGATGTCTAATGACATATAACCTCATGTTATAATAATACAGGGTTGTGCGCATCCACTTACTGAGTATATCTACGAGCACTACCTATATAATCTTGGTGTTTGGTTGAAGTATAATTCTCAATTAGAGACAGTGGAGATAATAATATGTCAAGAGAAGATTCACCATTGGAAAGAATATGATATTAATCTTCTTGCTTTTCTTTGGGGTATATTGGGTCAACCAAGGATAAATTCTGTGGGCATATGATATCTATCATAACCTAGACAAATGACCTCTCATGTATGAAGGTTTTCTTGAGCATTTCCCAAAGATTTTAATTTCTAAAACAGTTTTTGACTGTACCTTTATATAAGGTGTCATTGTGACGTGTTATCCAAGATTGGGATGAGAGTCACAATTGGTATATATTTGTATCAAAACTCACAGCATATGTGTTATTGTATTTTGCATAACAATTGTTGTAATAAAGTTGTAGTTGTTTTCTGTACCATGTATTTGGCGACTCAGAATAGGTTAGATGGATTGGACCTATTTTGGGGGTGTCACAGTTGGTATCAGAGCTTAGGGATATGGTCTCTGGCGGATATCAGGGAATAGAACTAGGAGGGGAGAGATGAGTAAATCCTTCGCTAGTATGTCCTACCTAAGCTTATTTATTGGTCAGTCATAATATCGGGATATTATGTGATATGTTAATTTGTTCAATTAACCCTTGTTTTGAAGCTGTATTCTAGAATGATATCTGAAATACAAGAGATGAGCAATGGAGAAATCATGATGACAGGGAAGATGTAATCTGAAATGAAAGCAATGTATTCTCAACTCTTTGAATTATCAGGTACGTAAATTTCAGGGACGAAATTTCATAAAGAGGGGAGGTTGTAAGACCCCAACTTATTATAAATAAAATCAAATTTCCTCTATTTATTATTGTGAATAATAAGGTGATAATTTGATATAATACTTTGGTTATGGGTGAAATATGTAAATTTTTCAAAAATAAGCAAATGGTTATAAAATATTCATTTTGTCGGGGAATATTCGTTTGGTCGTGGAATATTCTTTCTGTCGGGGAATATTCGTACAACAGCGCAATCATTTGTGGGCCCCATAACGGAATAACTGTTGAATGAAGAAAATGACAAAGTTTGAGTTTTATAAATAACGGCTTAATTGTTACTGTTAGCACTGTTGGAATACCTGGTGGTTAAAATACAGTAATACGCGTGGTTGCACAGTAGCACACGGTATTGCACAGTATTTTTGAATTATTGATTCTTACGTAAGAAGGCACTACTCAATAATTGCTGCGTTGATATTTTATATTATTATTGTTTCAATAATTGTCACTACACAATATTTCCCATTATCAGATCAATAATTCATATTATTTGAATAATATTATTAGATAGCATTATTCGCAATGTCTAGAAAGATCTGTCAAGGAGAGGTTTGGTCATCTAATTACTTGCCAGTAAGGAGAAATCCTTATCGAAAAGCCCCCTATTTCCTGGGAACGACCTAGTTGTCATAATTGTGATTCTGTAATATTATTTGTGAATAATTAATTATTAATTTATATGATAAAGAAATATTTATTTGATACAGATATAAATGATGGATTTATTTATGTGGTTATAAATGAAGGAATTAATGTTTAGGTGTTTTATCAGTATTTTGTCGGATTGGAGGTATTAAAAGATCAAATCGGTGTTCTTAAAGTCCTATTGCCTGAGTTATAATTTTAATCCGACCATTGGATCGTTGTGATTTTTGAATATGTTATACATATATTAGTCGAGTATATGTCCACAAATTTTGAACTGTTAAAAATGAACGAATGATTTGTTATGAATTTTAAAAGGTGTTGAAAATCGTCTGTTTGTGGATTTCAGATATTTTCTGTCTGGAATTTGGAAAAACTTTCTTCTGTAAAGTTGTAGAAAATTCAATTTCGTGTGGAATGGACACAAAATTCGTATTTTTCTGATAAACAGACTATTTGTTATGAATTATTGAAGTTTTAGAATATAAAATATTTTTATTAAAATTATGGATGGGACCCACTTTTGGTTGATGTAGAAAACATGTACTGAATTGGTGGGCCCCACTGTGGTGGCTGATGATTTTTTAAAGGTGGCTTGCGTAGAAGAAGGAAAATGAATTAATAATATTTTATTAATTTAGTCTCCTTTGGCGTTCTAGCATTTTCCTATAAATAGGCGCTTAAGTTAGAATTGAAAATCACACCAGAAACAGAAGTTTTCTCTTTCTATATATTATCGAGCATATTTTTGTTAGTATTTAGATATCTTGAGTGTTGTTATACGGCGCAAGTTCGTTCAGTGTTATATCCGATATTCAAGTCAGAAATACTGCTCTTTTTGAGGTAAGGGATTTTAAGGGTTATTATGTTTTTTAGTTTCGTAATTTTTACGACCCTCAAAATTCTGAAAAAATTTAAAATGATAATTTGATGAGTTTTCTTGATTGTGTCCAAAAATGGTGATTTTTGGATCTATAAATTAATAGTTATGAATTTTATAGGAAAAAACTATTTTAAAAGTAAACTCTTATAACTCATTGCGGTTAACTCCAAAATTTATGAAATTTTTATTGGGTGTACATGTATATAACAAAAGTATACTATGTAAATTTCAGAATTTTTGGATAAAAGTACAATTTATGATAAATGTCTAAATATTCGACAGTTTTGGCCATATGAAAAATAGTAAATGAATTTTAAAAATTCCGAAAAAAATATATGTTCAATATGGGACTATATTCTGCTAAATTCCAGAAAAGAAATATTTTTGGGACTGATTTGGTATTTTTCATGAAAATGGAATAGTTATGAGTAAATGAATTAAATATTTTATGTGAAGTAAGAAAATTGGAAAATAGGATTTTATGGCTTGAGAATCCTATATGAGGTATATGCAGATTTTTATGAGGGTTTTGGTTATTGGTGATGAAATCTTATGAGTTTGGCATTTTAGGATGATTAAATGCATTATTTAGTAAAGTATAAATAATTAAATAAATTGTTTATAAGTTTAAGAAATATTATTCTTTCAATATCATTATACCGAAATATTGGTATGAATTTTATTGTGAAATTTCTATCTTTTTCATGCCGGGGTTACTATTCACGAGTTACTATTCACGGGTACTATTCACGACAAAATTAGTTTATTTTTCTGACCAAATTATCGTTGATTTATGAATCTTACTCTTGAAATTAAATGCAGTTATTGATCATATTATCATATATAACATTTTTATAATCCTGGTGATTAAATTTCTCTTTGACTTGAGTGTAAAGATGGGTAGATTATTGGTATGATCGCGACTATGGGTTCTCTTTGGCCAGTAGTGCAAAGTTGAATTGTTGACTGATATGATCATGACCATTGAATTTATAATTGAATATCTTTAGCTTAAGTGCAAGGGTGAATAGATCAACATGGTTATAATTATTAGTTATATAAATTCTAAAATGATTATATATTTCTTTGAGATACTAATATTATTGGCCTGTAGTGCAAATATGAACTGTTGATGAATATCTTTGGTCTGTAGTGCAAAGATGAATAGTTGATGAATATCTTTGGCCCGTAGTGCAAAGATGACCTGTTGTTGAATATCTTTGGCCAGTAGTGAAAAGATGAACTGTTGATGAATATCTTTGGCCCGTAGTGCAAAGATGAATTTATTAGTATGATTATGAACATGAACTATGGTTTGGTATAACCACGATCTTTGATGTTTCAGGTAAAGACAAGTGATGAAAATTATCTTTGTCCTGGATGAGAATAGGAATTTAGAACCACAAATATGATTATGAGTTATTCACATGAATGTGGACAGGAACTGTTGATTTATGTTACAAGAATAAAACATTGTTGGTGAACTTTGAACATGGAGAAGATAATAGGCTTTATGGTCTATTTGACTCTTCTAATGGATTGCTCGTTTCGCTGCAACTATGGTTGAAATTTTTTATCATCCGCCATATGTTCTAAATCTCTGATTTATTACTGATGAAGGCTATTGATAATTTAATTATCTTTAGTCATGATATTCTTTACTGAGCTAGTTGTGCTCACCGTTTTGTTTCAAAATTCCTTTAAAGTAATAAGAGTGTAGCTGGGTCGAGCAGGGGTAATAGGGGAATAGAACGGTGGTCTCTAGAGGTGGAAGTTCTCCCTAAATAGTATAGAAAAGTGTGTTATATTTTATACATTTTTATTAGTTATATTTGCTGAATCAAATAGGGTGAGGCGAACCCAATGTTGGAAGGGTGTTTTGGCACTATCATACAAGATGTCTAATGACATACAACCTCATGTTATCATAAGACAGGGTTGTGCACATCTACTTGCTGAATATATCTACGAGCACTACCTATATAATCTTGGTATTTGGTTGAAGTATAATTCTCAATTGGAGTCAGTGGAGATAATGATATGTCAAGAGAAGATTCATCAGTGGAAAAAATATGATAGTAATGTTCTTGTTTTTCTTTGGGGTATATTGGGTCAACCAAGAATAATTCTGTGGGCATATGGTATCTATCATAACCTAGACGCATGGCCTCCCATGTACGAAGGTTTCCTTTAGCACTTCCTAAAGATTTTAATTTCTAAAATAGTTTTTGACTGTACCTTTATATAAGGTGCCATTGTGACGTGTTATCCAAGATTGGGATGAGAGTCACAGTTGGTATATATTTGTATCAAAACTCACAGCATATGTGTTGTTGTATTTTGCATGACAATTGTTGTAATAAAGTTGTAGTTGTTTTCTGTACTATGTATTTGGTGACTCAGAATAGGTTGGATGGATTAGAACTATTTTGGGGGTGTCACAACCGGTGCTCGTTCTCCTCCCCTAGAAACAGTTGATGTTTGTGCTGACGTTTTCACATTATCATTGTTGTGCCTTCTCTTTTTTAAATCTCCTCCCGACTCGCTCCTTCTATTAACACGGTTACGATTACCACCAGAGTGGTTACCGCTTTTGTCCGAATGTTTTCCTCCCTGCTGGTTTTAATTGCTCTGATGACCGCTGCCACCGGTATGACCCTGGTTGTGTTCCCTTGGTTGAACATACTCATTATCTCGCTCTAATAATTGAGCCATGTTTACAACATCTGAATATAAAGAAAATTTATGAGAGATAAGATATTGCCGAATCTCAGGTTTTAGACATTTCAGAAACATCCTTGTCATTCGTTCCTCATTCTCTACCAAATGAGGTGCAAACTTGGATAACTCGGCGAACTTCGCCTCATACCGGGACACCGTCATGTTATTTTATTCCAGTCTGATAAACTCTACCTCCTTCATATGACGAATACTTTCAGGAAAGTACTTATCATTGAATAGTTTCTGATACGTTTCCCAAGACATGTTGAGTGTGGCAGGCTGGGTACGCTTCAAAGACTCCAACCAGTAGTCTGCCTCACCGCGGAACATAAAGGTGGCAAATGGAACCTTCTGCTCCTCCGTGCATCCCAAGACATCGAATATCTTGGTAATTTTCTTAACCCACGTTTTCGCCTTGATCAGATCCGACTTTCAAATAAATTCTGGTGGTCCCAACTCCTTGAACTGCTTGGCTATGACAAGCCGCGCATTGCTATCATTTCCAGCCGTATTTTGTGCACGAGTCTCCCTCGTCTGATTTTGCATGAACTACAAAAAGCTTCTAAACATCCCATCATTTATCATTTGTTCGGTAGTGCTGTGTACAAGAGGAATATTTCCTTCCTGTTGCTCGTTCCCTTTGGTGATGATTAAAGGTGTCTCCACTGTCTCATTCACTCCATTATTAATATTTCCCGCTACCATTCTTAAATACTGTCTAAAATAAGGGTTAATTAACAAATTAACATATCATATATTAACCATATGCTCTGACTGACCAACCAAATAACAAATAAACTTAGTCAGGTCATACTAGCGAAGGAATTCCCCGACTTTCCCCTCTTACTTCTTGTCTCACATCTCAGCCAGGGATCATATCCCTTAGCTTTGATAGCAACTGTGATGCCCCCAAAATAGGTATACATCACCCATTCCGAGTCGCTAAATACATGGTACAGACACAAATACAACCTTAGTAATATTATTGTCGTGCGAAATACTAAAACACATACTGTGCGTTTGAATACAAATATTGTCTAATAGAGAGTATACAAACTCAAAAGGAGTCCTCATTACAATTATTGATACACTATTTTATAAAATAGTGAGGACTACTAAAACAACTATCCTGAACCATCGCTCCATACCCCGGCTAGTTCCTGCTATGTTCTCACCTCCTCAAAAGAAAAATAGAATAAAAAGGAAAAGGGTGAGCACAACTAGCCCAGTAAAGAATATTATGACTAAGATAATATACAACAATTTATCATTAGTCTTCAACAGGGAAAATCTGATAAAATATAATAGACAACAAGTTTTAGATCAACAACTGCAGTGAAAACAACAATCCATTAGAAGAGTCAAGTAGAGAAAGAATTCTACTATCTTCTAAGATTTAAAAGTCCATCATCAATATTTTATCCCTGTAACATTAATCAGTATACACCTTGAATCAAATATTCATCTTTGCACTACAGGCCAAAGATATTCATTTGTATCACTAGTTGGTCATATTCATCTCAACACCTGTTCATCTTTGCACTACGGGTTAAAGATATTCATCAGTTAATCATTCATCTTTGCACTACAGGCCAAAGATATTCATTATATCATCATTTAGGACTGAGGATGATGAAAAATATCTTAAAGAAAATGAATCCAGGTAGATAAAAGAACAAATATTAGGTATTCGTATTACAGTTTATCCAAATATAATAATACTCCATAATAATCAATTATGAAGCAGAATTCAAAAATAAAGATCAAAATATGGATACAATTAAAGATAGTAACCATAATAGACATCTTGGATAAAAAGGGAAAAAAATAATTTTTTGGTGAATAGTGTCGTATTCGTGAATAGTGCCATATACGTGAATAGTAACCCCGACACAAAAAGTTCCAAGTTTGGTAAAAAGTTTAGACCAATATTTTGGCATAATGATATTGAAAGAAATAATATCATTTACGAAGAAAATAACATCTCTTACCTCAAAATAACGATACTTCTGATCGGAATATCGGATATAAAGCCGAAGGAAGATTGTACCGAACATTAACTATCAAAGTATCTAAATACTCACAAAAATACGTTCGACAATATAAAGAGAAAGAAAACTTGTTTCTGGTGTGATTTTCAATTCTAACCTAAGCGCCTATTTATAAGAAAAAGCTAGAACGCCAAAGGAGACTAAAATAATAAAATATAATATATATTTCTTCCTTCTACGCCACCTACCAAGACCAGCCATCAAGCATGGCAAATCTGAAAAATTTTGGCAGCTCACATGTTTAAAACAAAAGTGGGTCCCACCCAATTTTAATAAAAATTATGAAACTTCAGTAATTCATAGAAAATAGTCCGTTTATCAGAAAAATACGAATTTTATGTCCATTCCACACGAAATCGAATTCTCTACAACTTTGTAGCTTTATGTTTTTCCAAATTCCAAACAGAAAATATCCGAAATCCACAAATGGATGATTTTTAATACTTCCAATCTGACAAAATACTGATAAAATACCTCAGCATTAATTCCTTCATTTATAACCACATAAATAAATAAATACATCACTTATATCCACATCAAATAAATATTTCCGTATCATATAAATCAATAATTTATTATTCACAAATAATATTACAAAATTATAATAATGACAACCAGACAGTTCTCAGGAAAGAGGGGGCTTTCCGATAAGGATTTCTTCTTATTGGCGCGCAATTAGGTGACCAAACCTCTCCTTGACAGAATTTTCTAGACATTGCCAATAATGCTATCTAATAATATTATTCAAATAATATGAATTATTGATCTGATAATGAGAAATATTGTGCAATGATAATTATTGAAATAACAATAATATAAAATATCAATGCAACAATTATTGAATCAATAAAATAAAATATTGAACAGTAATTACTGTAACAATTATTGGATAGTGTCTTCTTACGTAAGAATCAATAATTCAATAATACTGTGTTATACCGTGTGCTATTGTGCAACCACGTGTATTACTATATTTTAACCACCAGATATTCCAACAGTGTAAACGGTAACAATTACACCGTTATTTATAAAAACTCAAACTTTGTCGTTTTCTTCATCCGACAGTTATTCCGTTATGGGGCCCACAAATGGTTGCGCCGTCGTACGAATATTCCCTGACAACAAGAATATTTCATGACCAAACGAATATTCCCCGACAAAAATGATTATTTTATAACCACTTGCATATTTTGCAAAATTTGCACAGTTCACCCAAAACCAGAGAACTATATCAAATTAATACCTTATTATTCACAAATATAATTAGAGGAAATTCGATTTTATTTATAATAAGTTGGGGTCTTACACATTACCTGTATGTGGAAAAGGTGAAGATCTATACAAATATTAAAACATGGGTGGGCCCACTTTTAGTTGTTGTGGAAAAATCTAATTTTTGGTGGGGCCCCACTGTGGTGTGCTGATATTTGATCAAAAGTGGCGTGCTTGAAAATTTTGATAAAATATTATTTTATTAATTAAGTCTGCTTTGGCGTTCTAAGTATTTTCCTATAAATATAGGTGCTTAGTTAGAATTGAAAATCACACCTGAATCATAAGTTTTCTCTCTATATTATCGATCATATTTTGTGAATATTTAGATACTTTGAGAGTTGCTATTCAGTATAAGTTTCCTTTAACGTTATATCCGATATTTCAGGCAGAAGTACTATTCTTTTGAGGTAAGAGATGTTATTTTCTTCGTAAATGATGTTATTTTTTTCAATATCATTATGCTGAAATATTAGTATGAATATTATTGTAAAAATTTTTACCTTTTCATGTCGAGGTTACTATTCACGTATACGACATTATTCACGTATACGACACTATTCTCGAATATGGTACTATTCACGAAGTATGATTTTTCTTATAGAATTTTTACCTTTTTGTGTCGGAGTTACTATTTACGTATACGACACTATTCACGTATACGACACTATTCACGAATACGACACTATTCACAGAAAATTAAAATTTTCTCTTCTTTGTCCAAGATGTCTATTATGGTTACTATCTTTGATTGTATCCATGTTTTGATCTTCATTCTTAAATTTTACTCCAATATAATTTATTATAGAGTATTTTTGAACTTGGATTATCTAAAGTACGAATCTCTAATCTTTGTCCTTTTATCTCACTGGATTCGTTTCTTTAAAATATTTTTCATCATCCTCAGTCCTAAATGATGATATAACTGAATATCTTTGGCTTGTAATGCAAAGATGAATGATTACCTGATAAATATCTTTGGTCCGTAGTGCAAAGATGGACATGTGTTGAAATGAACATGACCAACTGGTAATATAAATGAATATCTTTGGCCCGTAGTGCAAAGATGAATATTAGGTTCAAGATGTATATTGATTGATGTTACAGGGATAAAATATTGATGATGGACTTTTAAATCATAGAAGATAGTAGATTTCATTTTCTACTTAACTTTTCTAACGAATTATTATTTCCGCTGCGAATATTGATCTAAAACTTGTTGTCTATTATATTTTATCAGATTTGTTGAAGGCTAATAATAATTTGTTATTCATTATCTTAGTCATAATGTTCTTTATTGGGCTAGTTGAGCTCACCCTTTTCTTTTTTGTTTTATTTTTCTTCTCAGGAGGCGAGAATATAGCGGGAACTAGTTGGGGTCCTCACTATTTTGTAAAATAATATTTTAATAATTTTAATGAGAACTTATTTAAGTTTGAATATTGTCTAGAAGATAATATTTGTATTTAAACTCACATCATATGTGTTGTCGTATTTTGCACGATAGTTGTAATAATGAAGTTGTATGTAAAACCCCAACTTTTTGAATAAAGATGAATTTTCTATAAATATTTTTTTTGTATATTATGGAGTGAAATTGATATAATGTTATAGTTGTGGGTAATATTTATAAATTTTTCAAAGTACGCAAGTTGTTATATAATATTCGATTGGTCGGGGAATATTCATTTTAACAGGGAATATTTGTACAACGACACAATTATTGGTGGACCCCACAACGGAATTATTATCGGATTGAGAAAAACGACAAAAATAATTTATGAAAATAACGACGGAAGTTTTTTCGTTAACTGTTGAAACACCCGGTGTTAAAAGTACGGTAATACGCGTGGTTGCATAGTAGCACACGATATTAATTATTGATGCTTACGTGATAAGTCACTATATTTTGTTGGTATTATTAATGTAATAATACAGAAAATCTTTTTATATAAAAAATAATAATTTTATAAAGTTATTCTATAAATAGAATATATTATATTCTATTATGTATAGTGTTTGCATAGTGTTTTGCATAGTAAAATCTTTTTATATAAAACAGAATACTTTTATAAAGTTATCTATTTTATTAGATAGTAATTAGAATATATTATATTTTATTATGCATAGTGTTTGCATAGTGCCTGCATAGTGTTTGTATAGTGCCTGCATAGTGTTTGCATAGTAAAATCTTTTATAAAGTTATTCATTTTATTAGATTATAAATAGAATATATTATATTTTATTTAAAAGATTTTGCTTTAAATATGGGCCGTCAGATTAAAGCAAATCAATCTGGACCGTTCATGAGTTAGTTACTATGCAGTCCATTTTTTTCTATAAATAGAAGCTCATTCCTTCATTATTTTCTTACGAATTCGCTGAAACTCTAGAGAGATAAACTATAGAGAGAAAGAAGAAAGTATTCTGCTACTTCACTACTTATATATCCAGTACTCTTCTTCTTAAGGTATGGAATATTATTTGTTGTACTCGTAAGGGGTGTTATTCTTTTGTATTCATGAAGAGAACTTATGTTATTTCATTCTTTATTATTCTATTGGAATAACTTGTATACGCGGGCTACCCTATACTTGGTGACATTCTTCTATTATTCCGTCTTTATTATTATGTTGGAATATCCTGTCTGTGCGTTTTACGCTAGACCTGATTCCATCCTTATTAGTATTCTGTTGGAATAACCTGTCAATACGAAGTACCGCATGCATGGTGATTTCTGTTGTTATTCCATTCTTTATTATTCTGTTGGAACATCCTGTCGGTGCGAATTTCGCCTGACCTGGTAACGTTATTTAGTATTTTGTTGGAATAACCTGTCTATACGAAGTACCACATGCATGGTGATTTATTTTTTTATTCCATTCTTTATTATACTCAGTTAGTTAAAGTTTTGACTTCTATACTCCATGAAATTAGTGGAATATCCTTGATAATTGCGCTTCATCAAGTGTCTTTTCATGGAAATATTCTTCTGAGTATTCTTGAATTTTACTCTACAACGCAATATCATGTTGATAATTTGGACGTTATTGGTTCTTGGACAAATTAATTCTTGAACTTGTTTTATTGAATTCTTATATCATTGTCATCATCCTCATATTTATATTTTTTGAAAGTCATTTGTGGCCTGTAGTGCATAGATGGACTTGGTATGATTATGACCAGGGATTATTCGGTGTAATCATGACCGTAATGTTACAAATAATATGGTAAAAGTCATCATTGGCCCGTAGTGCATTGATGGACAATTGTTGGCATGATCATGACCATTAATGAATACACAAATATTCTTGGCCCGTAGTGCATGGATAATTGTGGTCGTGACACTAAAAAATATCCTTGGCCGTAGTGCAGGGGTGATTCGATGATGTGGATTATTTATTAAGTCGAGTCTCAGCGATAAAAGTTATGAAAAACCTTTTAAATCATAGAAGATAGTAGATTTTATTCTCTACTTGACTCTTCTAATGGATTGCTTGTTTCCGCTACAGTTAAACTTGATGTTTGTTATATTGTATCAGTTTAACACTGTAAGAACCCAAATTATTAATAAATAAAATTTAATTTCCTCTATTTATCATTTTGAAATAGTAAGGGTTGATTTGATTAATGTGGTTAGTTATGGGTAAAATGCACAAATATTTTAAATAAGCAGGTGGTTATAAAATATTCATTATTGTCGGGGAATATTCGTTTGGTCATGGAATATTCTTGCTGTCGGGGAATATTCGTACGACGGCGCAGTCTTTTATGGGCCGTATAACGAAAAGCGATTGGATGAAGAAAACGACAAGTATAAGTTGTTTATAAATAACGGCGTAGTTGTTACCGTTAACACTAGTTGGAATACCCGGTGGTTAAAACACAGTAATACGCGTTGTTGCACAGTAGCACACGGTATTGCACCAATTATTGATTCTTACGTAAGAAGGCACTACTCAATAATTATTACAGTAGTTACTGTTCAGTATTTTATTTTATTGATTCAATAATTACTGCGTTGATATTTTATATTACTGTTGTTTCAATAATTGTCACTACACAGTATTTTCAATTATCAAATCAATAATTCATATTATCTGAATAATATTATTAGAAAATATTATTGAAAATGTCTAGAAAGTTCTAGTCTAAGGAGAGGTTTGGTCACCTAATTGCGCGCCAGTAAGGAGAAATCCTTTTTGGAAAGCCCCATCTTTCTTGGGAACGGCCTGGTTGTCAGTATTGTGATTCTGTAATATTATTTATGAATAATTAATTATTGATTTATATGATGAGGAAAATATTTATTTTGTATGGTATAGATGGAGAAAATTTTTAAAGTGACAATTGTTAAAAAATTGATATTTTATCTTTTATGATAAAATAATATTTTATTATATTATATAATAATGATGATATTTTTTTACAATGAATGTGGTATATATGAGTATATGAGGAGGAAGAGTATTTTTGTTGCAAAAGTTGTTAAAAACATGTTAAACATGTCTGTGGGCCCATTTCTGGACTGAAATTTGATTATAGCCTGTAAAATCGTCCGTTTATGGATTTCGGTCAATTTTTGTTTGGAATTTGGAAAAACTTTCTTCTGTAAAGTTGTAGAGAATTGAATTTTCTATAAAAATTCGCGAGATTTGAATTTTCTGATAAAAGGGCTATTTATTATGAATTATTGAAGTTCTGAATTTCCGAAATAATTGATTTTTGAAAGTTTTAATTATTTTAAATAATAAAAACGTTTTTGATTTGTTTGGTAGACTTATTTGTTGTCAAGCATGGTTGAATTCAGATCATAGATTGTGTGCGTAGGAATTTATATATAATATATTAATATTATATTAAATTTTCTGCTTCGGTGTTCTAAGCATTTTCCTATAAATATGGTGCTTAGGTTAGAATTGAAAATCACACCAGAAACTACAGATTTCTCTCACTTTTTCTCTCTATATATTGAGCATATTCTTGTGAGTATTTTAATACTTTGAGTGTTGCTATATGGCGTAAGTTCAAGTCATAGCTTATATCCGGTGTTTCAACTAAGAAGTACTGTCTTTACAAGGTAATGGAGATTATTTTCTTCATAAATGATATTATTTCTTCAATATCATTATGTCAAAATATTGGTTTGAACTTTTTATCAAATTTGGGATATGATGAACCGAGTATTCAAGGAATATTTGGATCACTTTGTGGTCGTCTTTATTGATGACATCCTTATTTATTCCAAAAGCCGTGAAGATCATGAGCAACACTTGAGGCTGATACTCCAAAAGCTTCGTGAATACAAGCTTTATGCTAAGTTGAAGAGATGCGAGTTCTGGCTTGAGGAAGTAGCATTCCTTGGGCACGTGATATCAAGTCATAGAATATCTGTTGACCTAGCAAAGATTGAAGCTATTCAAAGCTGGGAGCAACCTAAATCAGTGACCGAAGTACGTAGCTTTCTCGGCTTAGCTAGTTATTATCGAAGATTCGTAGAAGGGTTTTCTCGAATCGCTACTCCACTAACTCGGCTGACTCAGAAAGATTCAAAGTTTGGTTGGAGCGAGGAATGTGAGAAGAGTTTTCAAGAACTCAAGAGGAGACTTATTTCAGCACCTATTCTGACAATACCATCTGGTTCGGAGGGATTTGTCATCTACAGTGATGCTTCGGGCAAAGGGTTAGGATGTGTTCTCATACAACATGGGAAAGCCATAGCCTATGCCTCACGATAACTCAAAGAATATGAGAGGAATTATCCTACTCATGATCTAGAGTTGGCAGCTGTTATTTTCGCACTAATGATTTGGAGGCATTACTTGTATGGGAAAAAAGAGGAGATCTTTACGGATCATAAAAGCCTCAAATATTTCTTCACTCAAAAGGAACTCAACATGCGACAACAACGTTGGCTTGAACTGCTGAAAGATTATGATCATACCATCTAATACCATCCTGAAAAAGCGAACGTGGTAGCTGACGCATTGAGTAGAAGATCATAAGCAAGTACGAGTGAGATATTGTCAACGCAAAGGCCCATTTTGTGTGACTTGCAAAGGATGGAGATAGAGTTAAAGACTCCAAGGACCCATGTGATGATGACGAATATACCAGTAGAACCGACTTTAATCGATAAAGTTAAAGCTGCTCAGGTTACAAACCTGGAACTGATGCGTATGAGGAAGAAAGTGCAAGAAGGTGCTATGTCGGAAGCAAGAATCGATGAAGAAGGAATAATTCGAGTCAACTCCAGACTTTGTGTTCCTAACGACCCTAATTTAAAGTATAAAATCATGATGGAGGTGCACAACACACCATTTGCAATCCATCCTGGGAGTACCAAAATGTATCATGATATTCGTCATACATTTTGGTGGAGCAATATGAAGAGAGAGATAGCGTTGTTTATCTCAAGGTGTCTAACGTGTCAACGAGTCAAGGCGGAGCATCAAGTATCAAAAGGTCCATTGCAACCACTTGAAATTCCAGAATGGAAGTGGGAGCACATTACCATGGATATCGTTACCGATCTTCCAAAGGTTTCTCAAGGTATAGATGCGATTTGGGTCATGGTTGATAGATTGACCAAGTCTGCTCATTTCTTACAGATACGAGAAACTTATACACTTGAACGTCTTGCTCGTATGTACATAAACGGGATTGTAAGACTGCATGGTATGCCAGTATCCATAGTTTTTGATCGAGACCAAAGATTCACTTCACGATTTTGGGTTAGTTTGCAGAAAGCTATGGGCACAGATTTACGATTTAGCTCGGCATAACATACTCAGACGGACGGACAGTCGAAGAGGACTATTCAAACTCTTAAAGATCTATTAAGACTCTGTGTCCTTGATTTCAAGAGAGGTTGGGACAAGTTCTTACCATTGGTGGAGTTTTCTTACAACAACAGTTATCAAGCAAGTATTGGCATGGCTCCATTCGAGGCGTTGTATGGAAGAAAGTGTCGTTCTCCAGTATGCTGGGATGAGGTGGGTGAAGCAATATTGTTGGGACCAGAGTTAGTACGTATGACTATGGAAAAGATTCAAACAATCCGGCAACGTATAAAAATCTCACAAGATCGACAAAAGAGTTATGCTGATCTTCATCGAAAGTATGTGGAATTCGATATAGGAGATCATGTGTTGTTACGAGTTGCTCCGTGGAAAGGAGTTACAATATTTGGAAAGAGAGGAAAGCTCAATCCTCGATTCATCGACCCATTTTTAATCCTCGGTCAAGTAGGAACTGTAGCCTATAGACTCGCTTTACCGCCAAGTATGTCTCGTGTTCATAACGTTTTTCTCATATCCATGTTACGTAAATATGTGGAAGACCCAAACCACATTATTGAGTTAGAACCAGACGAAATAGCGAAAGATTTGACGTATGAAGAGATTCCTGTTCAAATCTTGGATAAGAAGGAACATATTCTACGCTCCAAGGTTATACCTCAAGTTAAAGTTTTGTGGAGAAACCATGATGTTGAGGAAATGAATTGGGAGTTAGAATCTGAAATAAAATCAAGGTATCCTTACCTCTTCAATATACCAGGTACGTACCCTAATTTCGAGGGCAAAATTTCATAAGAAGGGGAGATTGTAAAACCCCAACTTTTTGAATAAAGATGAATTTTCTATAAATATTATTTTTAAATATTATGGAGTGAAATTGATATAATGTTATAGTTGTGGGTAATATTTATAAATTTTGCAAAGTACGCAAGTTGTTATATAATATTCGATTGGTCGGGGAATATTCATTTTAACAGGGAATATTTGTACAACGACACAATCATTGGTGGACCCCACAACAGAATTATTGTCGGATTGAGAAAACGATAAAAGTACTTTATGAAAATAACGGCGGAAGTTTTACCGTTAACTATTGAAACACCCGGTGTTAAAAGTACAGTAATACGCGTGGTTGCATAGTAGCACACGGTATTAATTATTGATGCTTACGTGATAAGTCACTAAGTTTTGTTGGTATTATTAATGTAATAATACATAAAATCTTTTTATATAAAACAGAATACTTTTATAAAGTTATTCTATAAATAGAATATATTATATTCTATTATGCATAGTGTTGCATAGTGTCTGCATAGTGTTTTGCATAGTAAAATCTTTTTATATAAAACAGAATACTTTTATAAATTTATCTATTTTATTAGACAATAATTAAAATATATTATATTTTATTATGCATAGTGTTTGTATAGTGTCTGCATAGTGTTTGCATAGTAAAATCTTTTATAAAGTTATTCGTTTTATTAGATTATAAATAGAATATATTATATTTTATTTAAAAGATTTTACTTTAAATATGGACAGTCAGATTAAAGTAAATCAATCTGGACCGTTCATTAGTTAGTTACTATGCAGTCCATTTTTTCTATAAATAGAAGCTCATTCCTTCATTATTTTCTTACAAATTCACTGAAACTCTAGAGAGATAAACTATAGAGAGAAAGAAGAAAGTATTTTGCTACTTCACTACTTATATATCCAGTACTCTTCTTCTTAAGGTAGGGAATATTATTTGTTGTACTCGTAAGGGGTGTTATTCTTTTGTATTCATGAAGAGAACTTATGTTATTCCATTCTTTATTATTCTGTTGGAATAACCTGTATACGCGGGCTACCCTATACTTGGTGACATTCTTCTATTATTCCGTCTTTATTATTATGTTGGAATATCCTGTCTGTGCATTTTACGCCAGGACCTGATTCCGTCTTTATTAATTTGTTGGACTATCCTGTCTGTACGTTTTACGCCGGACCTGGTTCCGTCTTTATTATTATTCTGTTAGAATATCCTGTCTGTGCATTTTACGCCGGACTTGATTCCGTTCTTATTAGTATTCTATTGGAATAACCTGTCTATGCGAAGTACCGCATGCATGGTAATTTCTGTTGTTATTCCACTTTTTATTATTTTGTTGGAACATCCTGTCGGTGTGAATTTCGCCTGACCTGGTTCCGTTATTTAGTATTATGTTAGAATAACCTGTCTATGCGAAGTACCGCATGCATGGTGATTTCTTTTGTTATTTCATTCTTTATTATACTCAGTTGGTTAAAGTTTTGACTTCTATACTCCATGAAATTAGTGGAATATCTTTGATAATTACGCTTTATCCAATATCTTTACATGAAAATATTCTTCTGAGCATTCTTGAATTTAACTCTACAAAGCAGTATCATGTTGACAATTTGGACGTTATTGGTTCTTGGATGTAACCCGATATTTTCTATATAAATAAATCATAAATTTTGCGTATAATTCTTTTTATTTTAAGGATGAGGATTTGTACAAGATAATGTGTGTATGTAATTATGTAATACATAAAAATATATTTATTACATGAATGTTTATAAATAATTTTATTTTAGAATTATTGACTATTATAAAGTTTATTCTTATAATAATAAATTTTATAGAAGAAATGTTTTTATTAATTATTTTCTATGAAAATATGATTATATATTATTTACATAATATATGAAATTATTTTTACAATTATTATAATGATTATTTATTTTATCATAAGAATTTATGCAAGATTAATTAAGTTAATTATTTTAACTTAATTAATAATGTTATATACGACAGATAAATTAGATATGGAATCCAAACTCTAATTTTGGATTTTTATCAATGGATAAGAATAATAATATAATATTTTGATTTTTCAGTGCTATAATTATGTACTGTATGTTTGTGGACTGACAATGGTAGGTCAATTACGGTGTATAATATCCCAACCCTAGTTTTAAGCTGTTAAACCCTAATTTAAAACTCAAGTTGAGATCGACACTATTATATAACTGTGTGATATGGTGCATGCATGTTATGTATTATATAATTTTATATTGATTAGGTAAACCCTAATTAATAGTTAATTAGATATATTAATTTTTAGAAACCCTAATTAAGGAGAACCTTCATTTTCAAAACCCTAATTAGCTAGAAACCCTAATTTTCTAATTATAAACCCTAATTGCTAATTAGGCACACTTATTGATAATTAGTAAAACATAAACCTAATTATCAAGTCTATGTGATTAAGAAACCTTAATTTTTTATTTTAGAAACTAAAATTTTATTATTTTATTTATTTATTTTATTTTTTGTGCAAACCCTAAATTGGAAATTCTAGAAATTATTTGTAAACCCTAAAATGGTTCAAACCCTAAACCCTAAGAGTTTGCTAAATGACCTAAGTGCCATTAAAATTATATAACAAAAGACCAAAATGCCCTTTTTCATTTATTTATTTAGATAACTTGTCAATCTAGCCAAAATGTGGGTTGGTGACCTACTACACCAAACCCATGTGACTAAAAGCAACTAAAATAAGCCTTATATTGACAGCAACTCAACCATATACATTGTATATATCACATATATATATATATATAGATTAAGGAGAGAGAAAAGGTCATTTGTTATCTCATTTTTCACAAACTCTCTACCAAATGCTCTCAAGCTCAAGACCCACGAAATTAATAGTAGATCAGTCCCATAATACAACCCCACGAATTCCTCTAACAAATCAGAAGCCCAAGTTCCAGAAATCAAAGCATAAAAGGTATAAACCCTAATCTAAAATTTTGAACCTTGATCCTTTGTTAAAAGTTATGTTTGAGTGTTAAGATATGTTGTATATATTGTTATTAAGTGATCTGGGTCGATAGATGTTGGATCCATAACATCTATAAGCTCAGATCTAATGTTTTTGCAAAAGCTGGAAATTTTTGTTTTTGTTATCTGACATCAAATGTTAGTCCTTGTAGATCTGTGCTTGTTTATTGGTTTTGTGTTTTAAAGGTTAGAAGTTGTTCTCTGTAATGTTGGTAGTATGCTGAAAGTGATGTCATGATCATTGAACATATATATCAAAAGTTATTCACGGTCAAAGTCCGTTGACCGAACATAAAAATTTGTTTTCTGGGAAACCCAGAAAACTGAAGAACGTGTTCGAGTAGTGACTTTGACCGGCCTGGATCTCGCTTCTGTTAAGCCGTTATGATGTATAATGGTATTGATATTATAGTTTGACATGAGGACTACAAGTCCAAAACACGCGTGAACCTTAGAAAGCAATAGACCGGATGTAGTGATCGGTCAAAATGCGTTGACCATTCAGCTTTTGTTTTTGGGTAACCTAGAAGTTACCAGATGGGTCTGACAGCTTGTTCATGAGTCCCAATCTATTTAGTGTTATGTAATTTGTGTGTTTTGTCATGTCTGTGTTATAATATGTTGTATTGACTTCATTTGTAAATCTTTAGATCACCTAAAACACAAACAGGAGCAAATTAATCGACGGTCAAAGTAGGCTTGACCGACTGCTTATGAAGATTTCTGGAAAACCCAGAAACCTTCAAGAGCGATTTTTCTGACAACGTTTGACCGACATGTATCTATTGATTCTGATGATGTTATATGTATTTTATGTATTAGATATCTTGTTTTGCATATCCTTTACATACTGAATGTGTTAGATCATGTAAGGCATACTTGAAGTGAACGTTATGATGATCGTAAGAAGGCAGTATGAACTGTTCTTCATTTTTGGAAAACCTAGAAATTAAGAACAACTCTGATAAGGGATTGGAGGGCCTATAACTCTCTGATCGTTTGTGTTATGTTCATGATATCGACTGTTAGTGGTAATATTACAGTTATACTACAATACCAACACATTAGCAAGCCTAGAATCCTGATAACCAAAGATCTATAACCGGTCAAAGTAGGTACCTTGTGTACTGACATTGAAGATCTGGGTTTGCTGAAGAACACAATTAGCGACAATTTTGTCACTAAAGCCACTTTTAGCGACAAATAATTTCTTAAATTAATTATTTTAATTAAATAATTATAGAAAATTAGTTTTTAATTATTAAAAATATAAAATAAATTATTAAAAATTATTTTAAGGTGTGAAAATTATATTTTAATTATTTTAAATATATTTCATAAATATTTAATATTTTTGGAATAATAAAAATATTTTATTTATTTATTATAATATTAAATAAATTATTTAAAAATGATTTTAATACATGAAAAATCATTTAAAATTATATTATGGTATAAGAAAATAATTTAAGTTATTTTTGATAATTTTTAATATTTTGTGATGAATTTCCTTAATTAATTATTATTGATGATATTAAAGTTAATTAATAATTATATTAAATACATTAGTTTAAAAATGATTTTAACATTAGGAAAATCATTTTAAATAAAGTGTTTAAAGATATTTTAAGTTATAAAATATAACTTTTAATATTTAAAGGATAATTTCATTAATAATTTAATATTAATAATATTAATTTAATAATAAATGATATTAAGTTTATTTAATAATTATATTAAATAAATAGTTTAAAAATGGTTTTATTAATTTAAAAATCATTTAAAAAGGATATAAATTAATTAAAAATATTTTAAGTAATGATTAATGACTTTTAATATTTTGATAGATAAAGTAGTAATATTTTAATATTAATGATAATTATTTAAAATGATTTTAATCATTTAAGGGTAATATTAATACTTTAAGGGTATTTTGAGTTATTATAAATAACTTTAATATTTTGGCAATGGTTTCATTAATAGTTTAATATTAATTAAATATTAATGATAATAGAATTAATTATTATTTAAATCATTTAATAATGATTCTGATGTTTGAAAATTTATGATAAATCATAATTAATAATTAAAAAATTTTATAAGTCATTTAAAAATAATATGACCGATATTTATAGATATTGAGTTACAGAATAAAGTCTTAGACTCGATAATTACCCGATAAAGCTGTCGGTACACCGACATGTTTCAGAAATTGATCTGAACTTAGATATTTTGACTGTATATGTGTTTATTTCTGATTCAATGGTTATGGAATATATGTGACAATGTGATTAGGTTATGTGCTGACTGCAATAAGCAGTGTTATGTGTTATAGTATGTTGTTCTAATCGAACGAATGATCTTATTACTGATAGGTGTTATATAAGGATAGAATTAAGTACGAACTGTAAGCAGCGCATCAGGCAAGTATCTTACCTTTGCATTTTCTTTATGCAATGGACATGAGTAAGAATGTTTCTAAACTATATTATGACTGTACAGATTATTAACCTTATATTATATACGCTCATTGAATATCAACATGTTAGTATATGATAATTCAGATATAAATATTCTGTTCGTTAATTTCTATAAATGATTATACAAGTGTCCCCACTTGGATAATCATTGTATTTAATCACATGTTGATATACCTTTGTCAATTACCCGTATACATATATGTTGAATTATAGATTATTGTTGAACAAGATAAAACCTTTGATTTAAAACCTAGATAAGTATGAATATCCCTACACGGGAAAACTTTTATGCGCCCAAGGCGGACAGAGTGAACGATCATATCGTTCTTGTAATGTAGTATTGATCAATACAGGGCCCATGGGAAGTACAACCTAACGCACGTAAGTTATGATGGTTTACAGATGAATTTCTGTTTAACCTTTTCGAAAATGAAAATAATGTTCATAGCATGTCACCATAACCCTAGTTATAGTCAATATGTAGTTTTAAAAATTTGAAATAGAGAGTTGTTATGTTATTATTATCGGTTCAGAATACTTCACAACTATTGACTTGTTGTAGAAGAATAGTACATGAAAACATTTAAATTCTTTCAGCTTATATATATAATTGTTATTACGTGCTGGGCACTTAAATGCTCATCATTGCTTAATTTAAATGTTTTCACCTAGGCATGATCAACTCGAAGGTTCAGACAAGAACAAGTGAAAAGGAAAGCAAACAGAACATGTTTAAATGGTGTCTTTTGTAATAGTTAGAATGTATTTAAGATAATGATATGTATTATATATCATATAAGGAATTATAGTAAAGGTTGCGTACTTGGGATTAAATTCTGATAAATGTAAGTTAAGTTTGAAATTTATATTATTGTTATTATTATTAGTATTATTTCGCTCATAGAAATGGTATCGTGAAGAACCGAGTTCGGGTTTCAAGTACCCGAGTTTGGGGGCTTCAGAAGTTGGTATCAGAGCTATAAGCATGAATTTGCAAAGAGCCCCGAGCCTCTCGTTGATGACTTCCTTGTGTGAAATACACCGAAGCCAGACTCTCCGTAGGGGACGCCGATTTAGTCGGTGGCAAGCTGATAGGTACCCTTGTAAGGTGCTATGGTTGGAAGCACCATGAAAGTCACAAGTTGGTATCAGAACTTAGGGTTAAAAACCTTAGGTGGGTTAGACCTTAGGCTATAACCATGGAAAAGAGGGAAACGTTGAAAATATAATTAACTCATATAGAGTTTATAAGGAGATGAATTGAATAAATTCATCGTCAAACAAAATAAAAGATAACTTGTATAAAACTATTATTTGTTGTATGGATATATTAGTTAATAATCAGGATAACTTAGGTGTGTAAATGTCAAATAAAAAAAAGATTAGGATACCCTCAAATAGTAAAGTAAGATCAAACCTGTACCCCGAGCCAATATCAAAGTTAATAGTTGAAATAGAGGCTCACATTGAAAGCTACCTCAAAGAGGTGGTTATTTTGAAAAGTGTAGTACCGGACCCTGAAACGATAGTATGACTAATAGGTAAAGTATAGTTAAAGAATATGTGGTCAATGTCGAGTTCTTAAACTCATATGTTTGTGGTGAGTTCTTAAACTCAAAATGTATGGTAAGTTGGACGAACTAGGTGTAGTTAGGTGTGAATGAATTATTGAGGATAATGGGAATAGACAGATTTCTATGCAATTGATCCCTTAGTGGAGGCGTAAGAAATAAGTAGTACTAGTATTACTTGAATAGGTATGATTCTATATTATGTGTATGATAGGTATGTTTGTATAAGGTAATATTTTTCAAATTTTATATAAGTTGTGTCAGCGATTTCTGACTTTTGAGTCGCAAAGGGATAGCGGATGATTAAAGCAATATGTGCTATGGTGTATGTCAAGTGTTATGAGTATGAATTTATATGGGATTAATGAAATAAGTTGGTATAAAGAAAGTATTTAATTATATGAGTACTGGTTAATGCAGAAAACTAAAATTTAAAAATCTAATATTTTGAGTACATGATTATTCGAATAAAAAGTTTTTGTGTTATATGTTAAGCGTATACGATAAGGTTTAGAATATAAGTTAATATGAATAAGTTATGATAATGTCGCCAAGACGAAAACGAAATACACGGGCAGAAGAACCTGTCAACGAAGTTGGAAGACAACCAGACCCGATACAAAATTTTGCGAATATGGAAGATCAAGCTATGCAGAACGAAATACCAGTCGCCAAAAGATCAGCCAGATAATCGATAGGAAAACGTCAAAGACTTCAAGGCAATCAGATCGCCAGGATTTAGAAGATCAACTGACCATATTGACGCGTTTGTGATAGCTAGGGTAACGAAAGGGCAAAAGAAAGTTTTTGTCACATATACGATAAAATGAAAGGAGATAAAAGGTAAGTCTGCATGATTTAAGTATGAATCAATGGAGTATAAGGTGGAAGACTATCCAAGAAGGAGATGAGAGGCAAGGAATGCGCGAACAAGGAAAAAGCAGCAGGACATTGGCGACGACGGGACCAACATCAACAAATAAACCAACGAAATCAATCGCAAGCATCTTCAACATGACCGTTCAAGATAACGTCGCAGCCGGGGATGCAACTCCATGTATTATTCTAATCAATATTATTTCTTATATATAATAACTTATTTTATAAAGATATTTTGAAAGAGGAATTTGAGTTCTCTTAGAAATCAAATTTCCATTTAATAAGATAGATAAACTTTATGCTGAATAGTTAAAGATCAGTTCGACCAATTTTGATCGAGATCTACTTGGAATGATTACGTATACTATGTACCCTGGTATGTATAGGTTTTAAAACAGTGATTCCGGGGACGGAATCTTTATAAGGGAGAGTGAATGTAACAACCCGATATTTTCTATATAAATAAATCATAAATTTTTCGTATAATTTTTTTATTTATTTTAAGGATGAGGATTTGTACAAGATAATGTGTGTATGTAATTATATAATACATAAAAATATATTTATTACATGAATATTTACAAATAATTTTATTTTAGAATTATTGACTATTATAAAGTTTATTCTTATAATAATAAATTTTATAGCAGAAATGTTTTTATTAATTATTTTCTATGAAAATATGATTATATATTATTTACATAATATATGAAATGATTTTTACAATTATTATAATAATTATTTATTTTATGATAAGAATTTATGCAAGATTAATTAAGTTAATTATTTTAACTTAATTAATATTGTTATATATGATAGATAAATCAGATATGGAATCCAAACTCTAATTTTGGATTTTTATCAATGGATAAGAATAATAATATAATAATATTATATTTTAATTTTTTAGTGCTATAATTATGTACTGTATGTTTGTGGACCGACAATGGTAGGTCAATTACGGTGTATAATATCCAAACCCTAGTTTTAAGCTGTTAAACCCTAATTTAAAACGCAGGTTAAGATCGACACTGTTATATAACTGTGTGATATGGTGCATGCATGTTATGTATTATATAATTTTATATTGATTAGGTAAACCCTAATTAATATTTAGAAATATAAATTTTTAGAAACCCTAATTAAGGAGAATCTTAATTTTTAAAACGCTAATTAGCTAGAAACCCTAATTTGTAAATTAGTAACCCTAATTTTTTAATTATAAACCTTAATTGCTAATTAGGCACACTTAATAATAATTAGTAAAACATAAACCTAATTATCAAGTCTATGTGATTAAGAAACCTTATTTTGTATTTTAAAAACTAAAATTTTATTATTTTATTTATTTATTTTATTTTTTGTGCAAACCCTAAATTGAAAGTTCTAAAAATTATTTGTAAACCCTAAAATGGTTCTAATCCTAAACCCTAAGGGTTTGCCAAATGACCTAAGTGTCATTAAAATTATATAACAAAGGCCAAAATGCCCTTTTTCATTTATTTATTTAGATAACTTGTCAGTCTAGCCAAAATGTGGGTTGGTGACCTACTATACCAAACCCATGTGACTAAAAGCAACTGAAATCGGCCTTATATTGACAGCACTCTGCCATATACATTGTATATATCATATATATATATATATATAGATTAAGGAGAGAGAAAAGGTCATTTGTTATCTCATTTTTCACAAACTCTCTACCAAATGCTCTCAAGCTCAAGTCCCACAAAATTAATATTATTTCAGTCCCATAATACAGGCTCACGAATTCCTCTAACAAATCAGAAGCCCAAGTTTCAGAAATCAAAGCATAAAAGGTATAAACCCTAATCTAAAATTTTGAACCTTGATCCTCTATTAAAAGTTATGTTTGAGTGTTAAGATATGTTGTATATATTGTTATTAAGTGATATTGGTTGATAGATGTTGGATCCATAACATCTACAAGCTCAGATCTAGTGTTTTTGCAAAAGATGAAATTTTTTGTTTTTGTTGTCTGACATCAAATGTCAGTCCTTGTAGATCTGTGCTTGTTTATTGGTTTTGTGTTTTAAAGGTTAGAAGTTGTTCTCTATAATGTTGGTAGTATGCTACAAGTGATGTCATGATCATTGAACATATGTATCAAAAGTTATTCGCGCTCAAAGTCCGTTGACCGAACACAAAAATCAGTTTTCTGGGAAACCCAGAAAACTGAAGAACGTGTTCGGGTAGTGATTTTGACCGGCGTGGATCTCGCTTCTGTTAAGCCGTTATGATGTATAATGGTATTGATATTATAGTTTGACATGAGGACTAAAAGTCCAAAACACGCGTGAACCTTAGAAAGCAATAGACCGGATGTAGTGATCGGTCAAAATGCGTTGACCATCCAGCTTTTGTTTCTGGGTAACCCAGAAGTTACCAGATGGGTCTGACAACTTGTTCATGAGTCCCAATCTATTTAGTGTTATGTGATTTGTGTGTTTTGTCGTGTCCGTGTTATAATATGTTGTATTGACTTCATTTGTAAATCTTTAGATCACCTAAAACACAAACAGGAGCAACTTAATCGACGGTCAAAGTAGGCTTGACCGACTGTTTATGAAGATTTCTGGAAAACCCAGAAACCTTCAAGAATGATTTTTCTGACAACGTTTGACCGGCATGTATCTATTGATTCTGATGATGTTATATGTATTTTATGTATTAGATATCTTGTTTTGCATATCCTTTACATACTGAAAGTGTTAGATCATGTAAGGCATACTTGAAGTGAACGTTATGATGATCGTAAGAAGGCAGTATGAACTGTTCTTCATTTTTGGAAAACCCAGAAATGAAGAACAGCTCTGACAATGGATTGGAGGGCCTATAACTCTCTGATCGTTTGTGTTATGTTCATGATATCGACTGTTAGTGGAAATATTACAGTTATACTACAATACCAACACATTAGCAAACCTAGAATCCTGATAACCAAAGATCTATAACCAGTCAAAGTAGGTACCTTGTGTACTGACATTGAAGATCTGGTTTTGCTGAAGAACACAATTAGCGATAGTTTTATCACTGAAGCTACTTTTAGCGACAGATAATTTCTTAAATTAATTATTTTAATTAAATAATTATAGAAAATTAGTTTTTAATTATTAAAAATATAAAATAAATTATTAAAAATTATTTTAAGGTCTGAAAATTATATTTTAATTATTTTAAATATATTTCATAAATATTTAATATTTTTGGAATAATAAAATTATTTAATTTATTTAATTATAATATTAAATAAATTATTTAAAAATGATTTTAATACATGAAAAATCATTTAAAATTATATTATGGTATAAGAAAATAATTTAAGTTATTTTTGATAACTTTTAATATTTTGTGATGAATTTCCTTAATTAATTATTATTAATGATATTAAAGTTAATTAGTAATTATATTAAATACATTAGTTTAAAAATGATTTTAACATTAGGAAAATCATTTTAAATAAAGTGTTTAAAGATATTTTAAGTTATAAAATATACTCCATCCGTCCCAAATTAATTGCTCAGTTTTGACTTTTTAAAGTCAAATTGACCATTTTTAAAACTAATCTTTTTACTATTTTTGTTAAAATATAGGTGAAGAGATTATAACCAAAAGAAAATATATACAATTTATTACTAATCCTAATTTTTATAATTTTAGAAAAATATTTATATATGCTTAATTATTAATTCTAAAAATAGTCAATTTGACTTAAAAAAATCAAAACTGAGCAGTTAATTTGGGATGGAGGGAGTAACTTTTAATATTTCAAGGATAATTTCATTAATAATTTAATATTAATAATATTAATTTAATAATAAATGATATTAAGTTTATTTAATAATTATATTAAATAAATAGTTTAAAATAGTTTTATTAATTTAAAAATCAGTTAAAAAGGATATAAATGAATTAAAAATATTTTAAGTAATGATTAATGACTTTTAATATTTTGATAGATAAAGTAGTAATATTTTAATATTAATGATAATTATTTAAAATGATTTTAATCATTTAAGTGTAATATTAATACTTTAAGGGTATTTTGAGTTATTATAAATAACTTTAATATTTTGGCAATGCTTTCATTAATAGTTTAATATTAATTAAATATTAATGATAATAGAATTAATTATTATTTAAATCATTTAATAATGATTCCGATGTTTGAAAATTTATGATAAATTATAATTAATAATTAAAAAAATTTATAAGTTATTTAAAAATAATATGACTTATATTTATAGATATTGAGTTACAGAATAGAGTCTTAGACTCGATAATTACCCGATAAAGCTGTCGGTACACCAACATGTTTCAGAAATTGATCTGAACTTAGATATTTTGACTGTATATGTGTTTATTTGTGATTCAATGGTTGTGAAATATATGTGACAATGTGATTAGGTTATGTGCTGACTGCAATAAGCAGTGCTATGTGTTATAGTATGTTGTTCTAATCGAACGAATGATCTAATTACTGATAGGTGTTATATAAGGATAGAACTAAGTACGAACTGTAAGCAGCGCATCAGGCAAGTATCTTACCTTTGCATTTTCTTTATGCAATGGACATGAGTAAGAATGTTTCTAAACTATATTATTATTGTACAGATTATTAACCTTATATTATATACGCTCATTGAATATCAACATGTTAGTATATGATAATTCAGATATATATATATATATATATATATATATATATATATATTTTGTTCGTTAATTTCTATAAATGGTTAAATAAGTGTCCCCACTTGGATAATCATTGTATTTAATCACATGTTGATATACCTTTGTCAATTACCCGTATACATATATGTTGAATTATAGATTATTGTTGAACAAGATAAAACCTTTGATTTGAAACCCAGATAAGTATAAATATCCCTACACGGGAAAACTTTTATACGGCCAATGCGAACAGAGTGAACGATCCTATCGTTCTTGTAATGTTGTATTGATCAATACAGGGCCCATGGAAAGTACAACCTAACGCCCATAAGTTATGACGGTTTACAGATGAATTTCTGTTTAACCTTTTCGAAAATGAAAACAATGTTCATAGCATGTCACCATAACCCTAGTTATAGTCAATATGTAGTTTCAAAAATTTGAAAGAGAGAGTTGTTATGTTATTATTATCGGTTCAGAATACTTCACAATTATTGACTTGTTGTAGAAGAATAGTACAAAGAAAACATTTAAATTCTTTTAGCTTATATATATAATTGCTATTACGTGTTGGGCACTCAAATGCTCATCCTTGCTTAATTTAAATGTTTTCAGCTAGGCATGATCAACTCGAAGGTTCAGACAAGAACAAGTGAAAAAGAAAGCAAACAGAACATATTTAAATGGTGTCTTTTGTAATAGTTAGAATGTATTTAAGATAATGATATGTATTATATATCATTTAAGGAATTATAGTAAAGGTTGCGTACTTGGGATTAGACTCTGATAAATGTAAGTTAAGTTTGAAATTTATATTATTGTTATTATTATTAGTATTATTCCGCTCATAGAAATGGTATCATGAAGAATCGAGTTCGGGTTTCAAGTACCCGAGTTTGGGGGCTTCACATTGGACAAATTAATTCTTGAACTTGTTTTATTGAATTTTTATATCATTGTCATCATCCTCATATTTATATTTTTTGAAAGTCATCTGTGGCTTGTAGTGCATAGATGAACTTGGTATGATTATGACCAAGGATTATTCGGTGTAATCATGACCGTAATGTTACAAATGATATGGTAAAAGCCCTCATTGGCCCATAGTGCATTGATGGACAGTTGTTGTCATGATCATAACCATTAATGAATACACAAATATTCTTGGCCCGTAGTGCATTGATAATTGTGGTCGTGATACTAAATAATATCTTTGGCCGTAGTGCAGGGGTGATTCGATGATTTGGATTATTTATTAAGCTGAGTCTCAGCGATAAAAATGATGAAAACCCTTTTAAATCATAGAAGATAATAGATTTTATTCTCTACTTGACACTTCTAATGGATTGCTTGTTTCCGCTACAATTAAACTTGATGTTTGTTATATTGTATCAGTTTAACACTGTTTAAGGCTGATGATTATTTATTCTGCATTATCTTAGTCATAATATTTCTTACTGGGCTAGTTGAGCTCACCCTTTCTTTCACTGTTCTCTTCAGGAAATGAGAACGTAGCTGGGACGAGTCGGGGAACAGAGTGATGGTCCGGATGATAGTATTAACTAGTAAAATTAAAGGCTTCAAGTACCCAAGTGATGATATCAAACATACGAGTAGTGTAAGACCCCAACTTTTATAAATAAAGATGAATTTTCTATAAATATTATTTTTGAATATTATGGAGTTAATTTGATATAATGTTATAGTTGTGGGTAATATTTATAAATTTTGCAAACTACGCAAGTTGTTATATAATATTCAATTGGTCGGGGAATATTCATTTTAACAGCGAATATTCGTACAACGGCACAATCATTGGTGACCTCACGACGGAATTATTGTCAGATTGAGATAAAACGAAAAAAAATACTTTATGAAAATAACGGCGGAAGTTTTTCCATTAACTGTTGAAACACCCGGTGTTAAAAGAACAATAATACGCGTGGTTGCACAGTAGCACACGGTATTGATTATTGATGCTTATGTGAGAAGTCACTTAGTTTTGTTCAATTATTGTCAATATTTTATATATTATTAAATCAATAATTGAGACGACAAGGTTATTAATATTATTATTTGCAATATTAACGATGTCTAGAAGTTCTGTTAAGGAGAGGTTTGGTCACCTAATTGCGCGCCAATAGGGAAAAATCCTTATTAGAAAGCCCCCTCTTTCCTGTGAACGACCTGGTCGATTAATATTGTGAATTATAATGATGGTGATAAAGTTTGTTTTATTAGTATTATTAATGTAATAAAATAGAAAATCTTTTTATATAAAACAGAATATTTTTATAAAGTTATTTATTTTATTAGATTTTAAATAAAATATATAAATATATATATTTAAAATATATTATATTTTATTGCATAGTGTATCATAGTATCCTTTCTATTTTCCTATAAATAGGATGCTTTGTTAGAATTGAAAACCACACCAGAAGTTCAGAGAATTCTTTTATAATCTTGAGTATATTTCTTTAGAGTTTTAAGAAACTTTGAGCGTAGTGCAAGTTTTCTTCAAGAATATCCTCGCCCTACCAGTCGGAATACTCTTCTTTTACGGTAAGGGATATTATTTGTTGTACTCGTAAGGGGTATTATTTCTTTCTTATTCGTGAAGATAACTTCTGTTATTCCATTCTTTATTATTCTGTTGGAATAACATGTATACGCGGGATACCCTATACTTGGTGAAATTCTTCTGTTATTCCATTCTTTATTTTTATGTTGGAATAACATGTCTATGCAAAGTACTGCATACATGCTGAAATTCTTCTGTTATTCCATTCTTTATTATTCTGTTGGAACATCTTGTCTGTGCGTTTACGCATGACCTGGTTTCGGTGTTTATTATTTTGTTGGAATATCATGTCTCTGCGTTTATGCATGACCTAGTTCCATTATTTATTATTCTGTTGTAATATCCTGTCTGTGCGTTTGCGCATGACCTGGTTCCATTATTTATTATTCTGTTAGAATAACATGTCTGTGCGTTCTATCGCATGCCTGGTGATTTCTTTTGTTATTCCATTCTTTATTATACTCAATTGGCTAAAGCTTTGACTTCTATACTCCATGAAATTATTGGAATATCTTTGATATTTGTGCGTCGTCCAGTATCTTTTTATGGACATATTCTTTTGAGCATTCTTGAATTTTACTCCACAAAGCAGTATCATGTTGACAATTTGGACGTTATTGAGTTCAGGATAAATTAACTTATAAATCTTTAAAATTTATTCTTGAACTTGTTTTATTGAATTTTCATCATCCTCATGTTTATAAAATGTTGAAAGTCATCTGTGGCCTGTAGTGCATAGATGGACTTGGTATGATTATTGTGACAACCTGATATTTTCTATATAAATAAATCATAAATTTTGCGTATAAATTTTTTTAAAAAATAAATATGAATGATATGTGTCAAGGTAATGTGTAATTATAATTATATGTGTGATAAATAAAATTTATTTATTACATTAAGTATTGCAAATAAATTTATTTTAGAATTATTGATCTCTATAAATTATATTCTTATGATAAATAATTTTACAGTAAAAATGTTTTTAATATTTATTTTCTATGAAAATATGATAATTATATTATTTAAATAATAGATGATATGATTATAGAATTTTTATAATACTTACTTTATTATATGAAATTATTTCAGAATAGTTAAGTTAATTATTTTAACTTAATTAATAAATTTATATGTGAAAGATAAATCAGTTATGGAATCCAAACCCTAATTCTGGGTTTTGATCAAGGAATGAGAATAATAATATTATATTATTATTTGTCAGTGTTATAGATATATATGGTTATGTGTGTAATGTTAATGTGTGGAACAGTTTTATTATATTACGATCGAACCCTAATAATATTATGATAAACCCTATTTCTGGTTCTGGAATAAGGAATGATGATAATAATATAAAATTATAATATTTTGATGTTTCGGTGTTATAAATATGTACTGTATGTTTGTGGGCTAACAATGGTTGGTCAATTATGGTGTAAAATGACAAAACCCTAGTTTAAGTTGTTAAACCCTAAAATAAAACCGAATGTCATCTTAAGACTGTTATGTAATCATGTTAATGTGATTTATGATCGGTGTTTATATATTAACCCTAATTAGGGAGAATCGTAATTATTCAAAACCTTTATTATTATTATTATTATTATTATTATTATTATTATTATTATTATTATTATTATTATTATTATTATTATTATTATTATTATTATTATTATTATTATTATTATTCAAAACTAAATAGAATTAATGATTTAAAGATTATAGAAAAAATGATTTAAAGGTTATAAAAGTATTTTAAGTTATAAATATAACTTTTGATATTTTGTCATGAAAAATATTAATATTTTAATATTAAATGATATTAAATTTATTTAATAATTATAAATCTTTTTAATATTAGAAAAATCATTTTAAATGAAAATAAATAGTTTTAAAATATTTTAAGTTATAAAATATAACTTTTAATATTTAAAGGTAAATTTCATTAATTATTTATTATTAATGATATTAAAGTTATTTAATAATTATATTAAATAAATTAGTTTAAAATGATTTTAATATTATAAAAATCATTTTAATTGAAAATATGGTGTTTATGAATATTTTAAGTTATAAAATATAACTTTTAATATTTAAGAGATAATTTTATTATTAATGATATTAGATTTATTTAATAATTATATTAAATAAAGAATTTATAAATGATTTTGTTTACTTATAAATCATTTAAAAAGGATATAAATGAATTAATAATGTTTTAAGTTATAATTAATAACTTTTAATATTTTGGCAATGGTTTCATTAATAATTTAATATTGATTAAATGTTAATGATAATAGGATTGTTTGATATTTAAATCATTTAATAATGATTCTGATATTTCAAAAATTATGGTAAATGATAATAAATATTTTATAATTATTATAAGGCCACGAAAAATAGTACGACTGATGTTTAAGTTAACTATTTGGATATTGAACTTTGAGATAGAGTCTTAGACTCGATTTTTACCCGATAAAGTTGTCGGTAGACCGACATGTTTCAGAAATTGATCTGGATTTACATAATGTGTCTGTATATGTATTTGTTTGTGATGTGATGACTGTGAAATGTATGTGACAATGTGATTAGGTTATGTGCTGACTGT